>OY796895.1:12059471-13259471 GCA_963680785.1 Diplosoma virens | reverse complement strand
AGAGTAAATCTACTGACGTCAAGACCACTTACCAGTATGTTTTAAAGCTGAGAGAAAGATTGGAAGAAAAAATGAATCTGGATTAAGAAGAATTTGGTTACATGTAAAAAGATCTAAGACAGAAAGACAAGCGAACGATTTTTTGTGAAGGCAACAAGGTTTTGATCATGCTACCAACAAGTAACAATAAGCTTTCAATGCAGTGAAAAGAACCGAATCAAATAATTCAGAAGATAGGAATCACAATTATAAAATTGCGGTTGAAAACAAGGAAAATAATTAGCATGACAATTTGCTGATAAAGTACTAACGCGAGAAGATAAAGCAGAAACCGAAAGTGAAAAAAAAGATTTAAAAGTAATATCCAGTACAAAAGTGTTGTAGGCAGAAGAAACATCAAGCGTAGACGAGAAATCAAAGTTAGAATTGGGAACATACACGCGAAAAGAAAATGTTACTGACGTCAGATTGGGACCCGAACTGAATGACAGTCAAAGTAGACAGCTGCTAACTCTGTAAGAAAGTCATAATAAAGTTGTCCTATCTTGCAAGTTAGGAAAATAAACTTTAACAACATGATATTGTATTAATGCTTTTCAATTAAAACTTAGACGCTTGTGGTAAAGTGCACTTAAGTTTCTTATGTGTCTCGACATCAGTCGTTCTTCAACAAAGTGTGCTACAGATCTAAAGTTGTTTCTAAATTTTTAAGGCTTTAGCATTTTTGCTAGGTTTGCAGAAACATATCAAATGATATTATAGATGGATCATGTTTCATTGTGACAAAAACGATACGTTATTAAAACAGAACAAAGTACAAAGTAGCGCTAAGTGAAACAAAAAAAAAATCAAAAAAATAAACAATAAATGCTCCATTCCACGCTCGTAGTGAAAACGAGCCCTAATGCTTTTCAGCAGAAGTTCTTTTTGAGACGCGCCCTCTTTTCATCATGCAAACAAAACTCCCGCCCCCTTTATGATACCAAAAAAACTCAAGCCCTATCATATTAAAAAATCTTACAGCATTGAATAGAACAATAACTAAATTTTGTTAATAAGAAGGATGTAAAAGTTTTTTTGAAAACTAAAAGTTTAATTCGTGACTTTGTAGCAGATAACACAGTGTTGTTATTATCGGTGGTGTTGATCGGCTTTATATTCAAGTTTGCTTCTGTGTTTTGTTTTTATACCTAGGAAGAAAAGACATTTTAGCACATGTAACTCAATGAAAACGCAAGGAGTGTACGTACAGCTAAAGCACCTACACTCTTGTACAGCTAAAGCACCGACATGTACACATATTTCTCCCAGAAATCAATCAGTGACATAGCTTCAAAATTGTTTTCTGGAATGGTATTACATTTCATTTCCGAAAACTTTTCCTGCGGACCTTCGAAAAGAATATCCTTGTTCAGACAAAAAGGATTTCTTGTCATCTTCATTTTGGAAGTTTAGTATCGTTTAAATCTAGAAAGTAGCGTTTGAATTCTTCTTACTAAAGCTGAAAGTGACCCTTCACCTCAACGTCAAACTCGCTTAACCTTTAATTTGGTTTTTCTTAAGGGAATATTTAGTTTAAGAAATTTTCATTTCTTTTTTGAATTCAACGATGCCCAGCCCCATTTTTACTACAAAGGCGCTGTTGGCATCATAGTCATTGATATAGTTGATAATCGTGCCCTGGAAAATCAAATATCAAACATTCAACGCTTCAAAAATATCCACAAGGTTTTCCAACGTCAAATAAAACTTTCGATTGTGATGATGATCAGATGAAACCATGGGTTAAAGGGACCATTTCAAATTCAAAAGGACAATTTGAAATGGTCCTTTTGACCCACGGCAGGATTTATTTTGGTGGGTTTCTTTGCCTGCCTGACCCCTTTTGGGTCCTGACCCTTTTGGTCACAGAGTTTGTTGTTTCTCCCATCCATGATTATGCAACATTCTCTTTATATGGCTCGGATGTGTATATTTTATTGTGATAAAGTATCTTTACTACCTTTTGCGTTTTGATACACACTTTTATTTTAAAAAAATTTATGTTAATTTTTTTTTCTCTCTTTCTTTTTTAAAAAAATTAACATACAGTAGCTACTTCGTTTTAAAGGTACGGCGACCACGCACAATTGACGTTGTGTGTGTAATAACGTCTCAGCCAACAATGCTATGCAGGACCCATGCGGGCCCTGCGAGGGCTGACCGTACGGTAACCGTACCGATTTGGCCGCGGGCGCTGTAGTGGCCCCGCATGGGCTAACCGTACGGGTTTAATCTGGCTTTCAATTTTAAGCCGTAATCAAAAATTAAAACATGCTAATAAGCTAATATTTTAAATTATTTTTAAAAAGAAAAATTTTGCATAAATAGTTTGAATCACATGAAACTCGTGCGGTAAACCCATGTGGGGCCACTGCAGCGCCCGTGGCCAAATCGGTACGGGTACCGTACGGGCAGCCCTTGCATTGTTGGCTGGGGTATATCGTTTAGCCGCTGTTTCTATTTCGCAATCACTTTTTTAATAAGAACTTCAAAACGTAATACTTTGATTGCAAATAAAATTGAATTGAATTGAAATTCGATTCGATAGACAAATGTAGATCTTTTTTTCCATGGGCTTTAAAAAACAGCATAAGTTCATTTTTTATTTCATACATGAGGGCTGACATGTTTACTTTTTTTAACCATTAAATGGATTTCAGAATCTCAGGATTGGAATTCATGTCCTTCTAAAGGTTGGTAAACAGTTTTGTATCAAAAGCACTTGCTTTAATGTAGTTGACGGCTCATATGATTGTTGCAAGCTTATCTTTCATAGCAATAAGTAAAAGCTCAGTGCCCCTTGATAAATACCCAATGAGATCTAACCCCATTGAAGATTTTTTTATTTATCTTTGCAATGAATTCACTTCGAGACCCAAATACTGTCGGACTATTATCAATGTAGACACCCAGTAATTTTTCCTGAATAGATAACAACGTATATTAGTGGTTCTCAAACTGTGCGTCGTGACGCCCTCGTGCGTCGTTTTAATTTTCCAAGGGAATCGTACAATAAATTCATTCGTAGCAAAACTCAATTGAGCAAATAGTAGCAAATTTTAGGGAAGTTTTATCACTTCATCAAATAATAGTAATTGTTATTAGGGTGCAGCTTCATCAATTTATACTGACTGCTGGCACGCGTTTTCAAATTCCTTATTACGTAACTGTAACGATTGATTACTTATAAACGCATTCCGCAATTCAACATTCTTTTTGCTCATGCAAACAAAGAATACAGCAGTCAGTTATAAAATGGATGTAAACAGCAAGCTAATGTTGCAGTTTAAGCGTAAATATGCAAATTGAAGATGATAAGTCTAAAAAAAGTCTCGCAAGTACAACAACAGTTATTTAGATTTTGGATTCACCTTTATTCTGCAGAACGGCGAGGAAAAGCCTTAGTGTGTTATTTGCAGCAAGGTATTGGCCAGTGAAAGCATGTTACCTAATAAGCTTAAACGTCATTTAAAAACATCTCATCAGCGATTCGTTGATAAACCCAGGGATTTTTTTGCTCAAAAATTAAATGGTCGAAAGAGGCCAGTGTCCACCATTTCAAAATTCACGCGACTCTCATCAAAAGCTTTATTAGAATCCTAACTAGTGGCACACAGAATTGTTAAGTGAAAAAAACCTCATACCATTGCTGAGAAACTAATACTACTTGCTGCAATCGATCTTGTAAGTACGATGATAGGAGAAGCAGCTGCTGAATAGTTAAAGATGGTGCCGCTCTCAGATAATACCATGTGTCGCCCGATTGGTGGCGTGGCACAAGACATTCACGACCAACTGATTGATGAAATGAAACAACGAGAATTCGGTTTGCGATTAAATGAAGCAACTGATGGCAGTCGAGATGCACACCTGATTTGTTATGTGGGGTTTATTGACTTCTCAATACAAAAGTTAGTAGAAGAGCTATTATTTTGCAAACCTATTGAACTTGGATGCCGAGGAATTGATCTTTTTAATATAATCGACAATTTTATTTCGACAAACAACTTAGACTTAGAAAAGTGTATCAACTTATGCACAGAAGGCGCCAAAGCTATGTATGGTAGCTGCTGTGGACTGCAAAGTCTAATTCAAGAACGTGCACCAATGGTAAAATGGATGCATTGCATAATTCACCATGAAGCGCTAGTTGCCCGAGAACTCATTTCTAAGCTTGGTGAC
Source organism: Diplosoma virens (assembly GCA_963680785.1). Taxonomy (NCBI): domain Eukaryota; kingdom Metazoa; phylum Chordata; class Ascidiacea; order Aplousobranchia; family Didemnidae; genus Diplosoma; species Diplosoma virens. The sequence goes on along the minus strand of OY796895.1, from coordinate 13,255,247 downwards.
ACAATTGACGTCGTTACCAAAGTTATAAATTTTATTAAAACACGATCATCGAAGTAAGCAGTTTTTTAAAAACTTTGTGCAAAGATGAATGCAGAGCACCGAAGTTTTTCTTTTTTATTATTTGTCCAGGTAGCTTTCACTTAAAAAATCCTTTGAACAAGTCTACGAGCTGATGGATGAACTTTAAACTTTTTTGCAACAAGAAAATAATAATTTTGAAGATTGCCTAGCTGAGAACAAATTTTTATTAAAATTGGCTTACTTGTGTGATATTTTCGCTAAATTAAATGTACTGAATATCTCTATGCAAGGGCCGGATAAAAATCTGCTTGACGTTTCAGATAAAATTTGCAGCATTCATTAAAAAGCTATCTTTGTGAGAGAAAAATATAAAAAACGTGTCTGGAAGTTCTCAGTATTTTACTTTCTTGTCCAGTTTGCGGGAAAAGAAAAGTATGATGTTTCCTTTAAATTTACGGAGCGTATTTTTGCAACATCTATCAAATCTCGAGTTGAAATTCAAAAAGTAATTTCCGGAAAATTTATCCAGCTATGTATGGATTTGCGATCCTTTTGCCCAACCTACCCCGTCGTTCTTTACTGAACAAGAAAAAGAAGACTATCTTGATCTTGCCTGTGATAATTCCCTGAAAAGGAAGTTTAATTTAGTAAATCCGACAAATTTTTGGATTTCTTTGAATGACGAATATCCAGCTTTGACGAAAAAAGCACTACGAATGGTCATCTTATTTGCAACGTCCTATCTATGCGAAGCAGGATTTTCTGCTATGGCCGTCATTAAAAGCAAATATAGATCACAAATAAATGTTAAAAGAGAAATGCGGGTAGCAGTGTCGCAAATTTTTCCAACATTCGAAAAACTTTGTAAAATAAGCAAGCGACATATCACATAAAATTATATGCCTATTTGTTTTGTTTTGATGTTGTAATAATGAATTGATCTTTGATTATAAGCATCTGTATTATCTTATTTTCAATCACAGTATATTTTCACTGGTACGTCGCATGCCCAGCAAACTTTTCCAAAAGCGTCGCAACGAAAAAAGTCTGAGAACCATTGACGTATACTATTGTTGCAATAAACGTGGAAACAATTTAAAATACATTTCCTGCTCTACATGTAGCCTCAAGGAGTCTGCAAAAAAGCATATCCTCCTTCAATTGGAACGATTGTAGACTAACAAAGTAATAACTGCAATAATTGGGCAATATCAATTGTTTCATCAGATTAAACTAAACAAGAAAGTAAGGGTTGTAATTTTTTGAGAGCTTGACACTCAGTGTCTTTTGCGAGCTCATCAGTGAGTGTTTTAATTGCAGAATCCTAAAATGAAATCTTTACCATCTTTTTCATGTACGTTTTTCCCAAACTAAGGCCAGCTGTTTTTGATATACAAGGTTCGATCAATGTTTCACCATTGTTGTGACCTTTCTTTTCTTTAACAATCATGTGAGCAATTTTGAATGACGCTTCTACTATTTTTGCAGATAGAGAGGTGATAGCACTTACTTACTAGCAATTTTTAATTTTTTCAGGTAGTCTTTCTTGCTTTGAAAAAAGGCTAAAAGTTTATCTTCATGGCCAGGGTGTTTTGTCTGAACATGACGCTGGAAACAACATGGTCACATTGCATAATTGCTGATGTTTCATAACCCATCATGCATTGTGGTATTGTGGCGAGCTATTCTAATTGTGATGCTTTATATTGGCAACATAACATTGCCACGCAACGTGACTACGCTATGCGAACATGTGCTTTATTCGAAATATAACGAGTTGAGAAGCAGACGCGTGTTGGTTGTTATAAACTATAAGTTGAGATTAGTTGAGGTTAAATAAAAGTTAAGCAAGACAAGAACACTATATTGGTGACCCCGTTATATTGAATACGTTGGCTTTCACCAGCGCGTTATCAACCTTAGCCTAGACAATAAGTACCGGTAACTAAGCTTAGTCATGTCTCTGGAAAACGAAACGCTGCAAAAATTAGCTGAAGCGATTTCAAATCTCAACGCTACTGCGACAACAGCTACCGTGCCTCAGGCACCCGAAGTACAGGCAGTTTCAGTGAAGCTACCAGAGTTTTGGCCAGATGACCCAGAAGTATGGTTTATCCGCGTCGAGGCACAGCTGAGATCAAGGGCTATTACACAAGATCAGACAAGGTTTGATTATGTAGTTGCGGCGCTAGATAACCGGGCAATTGTTGAGATTAAGGCTGTGTTGACTAATCCCCCACAACAAGACAAATACAACACAATTAAAAAGGCACTGCTGTCAGCATTTGGAAAAACACAAGCACAAAAAGATGCTGAGCTACTGAATATTTCGGGATTAGGTGATAGGAAACCTACAGCGCTGCTGCGACACCTAGAATCTCTCAATAATGATGCTGCCACTTTACGACGAGCGTTTTTCTTAGCTCACCTCCCAACTCAAGTACGTGCCATTTTAGCATTAAAAGAAATTGACGATATTAGTGAGCTAGCTAATGCGGCTGATAGGATTATGGAGGCTAGTCAACTGACCCCTACAAATTCGACGGCGGCTGCTGTTTATGCACCAAAACTTAAAAGCCAAGCTGTGACTTCCAAGCTGCAAAGGCCAGTTTCAAGCACCCAGTTTATTTGCTTTTACCATCAACGATTTGGAACAGAGGCTCGTAACTGTCGTCCCGGATGCAAATTTGCGCAACTACTGGACCCATCGTCTTCCCACAACAGCAATCTTGCAACCCAGGGAAACGTAAAGGCCGGTCGTCGATAACTACGGCGGCCGGCGACTTTGGATCAAGCACCCTGTCAGTGTGGGATAGACACACTGGTACTTCCTTTTTAGTTGACACTGGAGCTGATGTCAGCGTCTTTCCAGCATCTGCAGCTGACAAGCATACCCGGGCTCCTTCTGGCACTCTCACAGCAGCCAATGGATCCAAGATCAAAACATGGGGACAACGAACCCTCACCTTTAATCTTGGCAAGGGACGCACTTACCAACAAGACTTTTATGTAGCAGATGTTACACGCCCTATTCTTGGTGCGAATTTTTTCATCGCTCATAATGTCGCAATCGATCTTCGTGGCCGCCGCCTTATCGATCTTAATCATGGAGACACCTTCTCCACAATGTCAGAGCCGAATGCCAACATTCTTTCAGGTTTATCATTAGCTCCCTCAAACAGCTTTGAAAAACTCTTGCAAAAGTTTCCAGACATACAGACACCCCATTTTGAACCACAGATGAACAAACATGGAGTTGAACATTATATCATTACTGAATCTCCACCCACTCATTCACGACCTCGTCGTCTTCCGGCCGATAAACTGTCAGTAGCTAAAGATGAATTCCAGAAACTGGAACAAGCTGGAATTGTTCGTCGTTCCAACTCGCCATGGTCCTCTCCCCTACATATCGTGCCCAAAGCATCTGGAGGTTGGAGGCCATGTGGCGACTACAGACAGCTCAATGCCGCTACAATAGATGACAGGTACCCCTTACCCCACATTCAGGATTTCAACAGTCAATTAGCGGGCTCCAAAATTTTTTCTAAAATAGATCTTGTCCGACGATACTACCAAATCCCTATGGCAACTGACTCCATCCCTAAAACCGCAATTGCAACCCCTTTCGGACTGTGGGAGTTTCTTCGAATGCCATTTGGTCTGAAAAATGCAGCTCAGACCTTTCAACGGCTAATGGACGGAATTTTTCAACAACTCCCATTTGTCTTTGTATATCTAGACATGGACTCCTAAATAATAGAACCTGGACTGGAAACGGAATTGAAAATCGCAGAGCGCGTGTACAAAGGTAGGCCAGTTGTAAAAAGCTAAAAAATTAGTTCGATTTTTTAGAAACTATTCACTGTTAAGTTATTAAACTTAGAAGTATGGCTTGCAAAATATAATGAACAATAGATTTATGATAAATGTGAAAAGAATGCTGGAAAAAAATCAGTGTAGGTTTATTAGAAAAAGATTAATGACTAAGAAAAATATGTAAGAATCACAAATATTGCACACATTAATTTACAAATACTAGCAAAATTTATATTCTACTTCTGGTATTCAGGTAAAATTTTTTATCAGTTAATAATGTAGGCAACTTATGAATGAACAGCTATTTTCTATTTGTTGTGTATTTTTTCACAGAATCAAGCTTGATCATTGCATAGTTTAACAATGGCATTATAATTTATTCACTATTATTTTTTGTGACATTAGTAAAAACAATAAAAGAAGTAATACATTTTTTTATTTTTTAATTTATATGCAACAACATTTATGTCTTATCTATCTGCTACTTTAATTGAATGTTACTACTGAATAAATTATTGAATTTAATACAATTAGTACATTTATTATTGAAGCACATAATTGCATTTTAAAGTTTAGTGTTTTTCTACTTTATTTTTTGATTATCTTATTTTAAAAGTGTATTTAAAGGTTATTATTTTTTGGTTATCTTATTTAAATTTAAGGAAAAGGCATTTTTTTAACCTTTTAATTACCTTTTTTTGCATAAAAAAATATTTATTTAAAAAATGGTTTATAAATGTGCTGCCATTGATTGCAAATCTGGATACTCTTCAGAAGAAAAAAAGTTAAATGTTACATATCATTCATTCCCTTTAAAAAATGAAGAACTTTTATGTAATTGGTTAAAAAACATAGCTAGGAAAAATTTTAAACCCTCAAAATACTCAAAGTTGTGCTCACTCCATTTTAAAGCAGATGATTTTATTAAAGTTTCTCATGATTCAAACCAAAGACGCAAAAGAAAAAGAGATAGTGAGCACTTATGTTATAGAAGACTAAAACCTGGTGCTGTTCCTTCAGTTTTCAAAAATATTCCTTTGTATTATACAAATAAAGATATACCTTTAAGAAGCGGTAATGCTCTTTCAAAAACTAGGCATGATAATGAATCAGCAATACTGCAAAAACAGTGTGAAAATTTTTTGCAGTCTGACAATTTAAAAAATTTTGATGATTTGTTAGAAAAACTTTCATGCACAGTTTTGTCTCCACAGTTTGTTTTATATAAATCAGAAGCAGGAATTTCTTTAATATATTTGTCTATTGAACAACCATTCTCAATTTTGTTTTCCATAAACATTGATAAAGATCTGCATGTGCAAATCTATCATGAAAAAAAAATTATTCCTCCTTCTTGTTACCATCACATTTTGTCTTCTGAGAAAGTAACACTATTTTCTGAAGTAGAAAATTTAATAGCCTTTGCAAAAAATTTAGACCAAAACATCACAACATTAATGGAAACAATTAAAGCAAAATTATTAAATCTAATAGAAAAATACATTGATTTGTGCCAGGATGACTATAAAAAAAAACCATTGAATTTTATATTGGAGCAATTGAAATTACTTTTTATTACTAAAAAACAACGTCGCTATTCAGTAGAAATGTTGGTCATGTCTTACATAATGCATGCAACCAGTTCTAAGGCATATGAAAGGCTATGTCAAGAGCAAATTATTATATTACCTTCAGTGAAAACGTTGAGAAAAATAACAATGAATCTAGACCAAAGAACTGGACTTGATGATTCTGATTATCTTAATATAAGATTTTCAAAGTTAAACTTTTTTGACAGAAATGTTCTCTTGATGATTGATGAAATATATCTTTCAAAACGTGTCGAATCAAGTGGAGGACAGGTTTTTGACTTGACTGAAAGTTGTGCTGTAGCTGCCACAGCTTTGTGTTTCATGATTAAGTCTTTATCTAGTGGCTATCAAGATATGGTAGGAATTTACCCAATTAAAAATTTAAAAGCTGAAACACAAAAAGCTTGTTTTGATAAAGTTATGCTACTTGTTCATGAAATTGGATTTAATGTTATTGGAATCTGTGTTGACAATGCTTCTGCAAATAGAAAGTTTTTCAAAGATTTTCTTTGTAATGGTGCATGGAAAGCATCCATTCCAAACAAGTATACAGATGGAAAAATCTTTTTAATATTTGACCCTACTCACATAATTAAGAATATATATAATAACTTAGTGAACAGAAGAGTGTTTGAAATGCCTTGTATGACTCCCATACTTGATACTCCACTTACAGCCAGTTTTGCAGATATAGAGAAAGTTTACAATCTTGAATGCCAAAAACCTTTAAGGATTGCCCATCGTCTAACAGAAACAGTTTTAAAACCCAATAGTATAGAAAAAGTTAATGTTAAACTTGCTCTGGCTGTGTTTCATGAGTCAACTGTGATTGGATTAAAGGAATATGGATTTCATGAAACTGCTTCTGCTATTGATTTGTTTTTGAAGCTGTGGAATATTTTAAATGTTTCAACATCAGAAATTGGAAAGCATAAACGGGATATTTCTCGTGACCCAGTTTGATCCACTGCTGATTGGAAGTTGAAATTTTTGACGGACTTTGGCCATTATGTTAGTTTTTGGAAAAATTCAAATGTAAGTATGTTTTGCAAACTTTTTTTGTTTAAAAATATAAAACAGATTTCATACCTATATCTGATATGTTAATTTTCAAGAGTAGTGTCATAACGTAAGTTTTTAATTGAAACAAAATTATTAGATCAGCTGCTTGCAATTTATTGTATTCACATCCGACTGGCTGTTTGCAAAATCTTTGTATTACTTAATGATCTTTCTGTGATTTTCTTTGTTACAATGTTTTCATTGTTATGTTTATATGGGTATTTTCTTAATATCTTTTTTTTTTCTATTCAGCAACCTGGATTAACTGAACACACTTCCCGTGCTTTGCATCAAACATGTGAAGCAATAACGCAGATGTCAAAATACTTGTTGGAAAACTGTGGCTTCAATTATGTGCTGTTGGGAAAAATTCAATCAGATATGATTGAACGAAGATTCAGCCGAATTCGTCAACTCAGTGGAGCAAATTATTATATTTCTATGAGACAACTTCAAGAAAGTGACAGGAAAATCCGCTCAATCTCGTTGTTGAAATATTCGCAAATATCTATCGCTGAGATTGATATCATAGTCAAAACAAAATGCACTAGTAACAATAAATTAATGGCCACAGCAGAAGCCTTGCAAGCTGAGCTACTATTTAATATATTGCCGACAGAAAATGATGCAGCTGTTATATTTTATGTTACCGGATACTGTTGCAAATCACTGGTTAAATCAACAAGATGCGTTGAATGCAAAACAGCTACTGTTGCAACCATAGTTGAATATGTTCCTCCTTTAACAACAACTATGCATGAGTATGCAAACAAATTTTTTGATGGCATAAATCGTGGGGGTCTTTGGAAACCAACAACCGAGTTATATGAAATTGGTTGTCTTTGTTGGAAGGTTTTTGCTGAACTTTGCAATAGTGACTTGAAAAAGTCATTTTTAAGTGCCGAAAATCAGCAGGAAATTTTTAAAGAAATTGTAAACATATCTTATTTTAATGATGATGTTGCTTTTCGGTCGCTTCCAGTATTGTGTAGCAACGGGCACAATATTGTAGAAGGAGTGTCAATACGTTTCTACAATTGCATGTGCAAAAATTTAATTCGCCAATTAACGGAAAAGGGGCGTAGAGGTACTAGTGCCAAAATTAGAAAACTTAATAGTAATTAAACTGTAAATACTCCCAGTTAAAATTATTGATTTTTGCAAATATTATTACTAGTTTTTTTTAGATAACGTCTAGCTATGCGTAAAAATAATAATTCGTTTGTTGTTGTCCGGATTTAAACATTTAGTAATGTTACTGTTTTTTATAAACCATTTAAACTCGTCAAGCTTCTAAAATTTGCCGAAATTCATTAATGTTTTGCTTTTTTTAAGTTTAGGTTTGTGTTACTTTGTATCACATCCTGAAGTATATTTTTGTTAAAGCTACTGTTACATAAACCACCTTAAAACGTTGCAAATGAACTGTAAATTGCAGTCCAGTTACTTATAAAATATTGTTACGTAGTTTTTTCATTCTTCTGTTTTGGTCTTTCATTTTGTAGTACTTGTGTACATATCAAACGTACTTTATGATTGATCTTAGTTACCTACAAGCTTTCTACAAGCTTCTCCCAAAACCAAGCTTGTCACAACGTTTATGCGTTCGATAATAGTTTTTACTTTACTCATGTATGCATTTTATTTTTTCATATATATTTTTATCTAATTGTTTATTACATATTTTTGTTAATTCTATTTTAGAAGTTGATGTTATTCTACTGTTTGTTTTTCAATATAGCCTTTTAGTTTGATTGTAGCTTTTTAAATCATGCTTATACCAAATCAGAGAAATAGTCGCTAGACTAAGATGATGTTTATTATAGAATCTCATTCGTACTAAATTCAAGTCGACTAAAAAAGAACATTTTTGGTTCAACTAGGCTGTGGGCCGACCCAAACGTTTCCGCTGCAAATATCAATCAAGTAAAGCTTTAATTTAACCAATTTATGCTTTTAAAAAAAGCATCAATATTTTTTTTCTAAAAAGACAATTTTACTGCAATGGCCTACTTTTGTACACTCGTAATTTCTCGTTTCCAGTCCAGGTTCTATTATTTAGGAGTCCATGATCTAGATGATATTCTTGTGACCAGCAAATCAAAAACTCAACATCTCACACACTTAGAACAAGTATTCCAACTACTTGCCAATAATGGTTTAGTGATCAACAAGACAAAATGCCTTTTTGGAGTAATGGAACTTGAATATCTAGGTCATTTGGTAACTACCAGTGGCATTCTTCCTTTAAACAGCCGAATTGACACCATACAAGACTTTCCAACTCCAGAAAATCGCCTTACTCTTCAGCGCTTTTTGGGCATGATTAACTATTATCACCGTTTTTTGCCTGACATTGCACCCAAACTTGCACCGTTACACGCAGCCTCAGCAGGACGTGGCAAAGCCATCACCTGGACATCAGAGTGCCAAACAGCATTCGAAAAAGCTAAATCGGCACTAGCACAAGCCACTTTACTTCATCATCCCAAACCCGATGCAGCCACAAGCATCACAGTGGATGCTTCAGATGTGGCTATAGGTGCGCAGTTAGAACAATTGCAGCAAGGCAAGTGGGTTCTACTTGCATTTTACTCGAGAAAACTTTCTTCTGCTGAAAAAAGCTATAGCGCCTTTGATCGTGAGTTGCTTGCTGCATATAGTGCAATTCGGCACTTTCGACATTTTGTTGAGGCTAAACCATTTACCATCTATACCGATCACAAGCCATTGGTATTCGCGCTTACAAACACCGCAGAACGTTCCCCACGGCAAGCTCGCCATTTGTCTTTTATTGCTGAATTCTCAACTGATATTCAGTATATCAAAGGCAAACACAACAAAGTGGCAGATACTCTATCTCGTATTAATGCTGCTACGCTACTATTAATCGACTTTAGGCAACTGGCTGCTGATCAGCTGTCATCAGCTAAAATAGAAGCATATAGAACTGCTATTTCAAGCCTTAAACTCCAAGACGTGAAGTATCATGATGTAACGCTTTTGTGTGATGTCTCCCTTGGCAAACCCCGACCTATTCTTCCCCAAGAATTTTCCAATGGACTTTTCGAATATTTAAGGCAATTCATGGATTATCACATAGTGAACCCAAACCAACCCAGAGAGTTATCGCTGAGAGATTTGTTTGGCATGGACTTAAAAAAGACATAAAACGCTGGTGTAAAGCTTGCCACAACTGCCAGTCAGCCAAAATACACAAACATACAAAAGCTCCCTTGGTCCAACGCAATACTCCCAATGGTCGCTTTCGCAGCCTTCATATTGACTTAGTGGGCCCGCTTTCCCCCAGTGAAGGGATGAATTATTTACTGACTGTTATTGACCGTTTCACTCGTTGGCCAGAAGCAATCCCAATACCAGACTCTAAGACTTCCACTTGTGTCAAAGCTCTCATCCGACACTGGATTTCTCGCTTTGGTGTTCCAGAAGACATTACGACCGACCGCGGGCCTCAATTCACTTCTTCTCTATGGTCAGAACTTGGAAAACTCTTAGGACTCAAGCTACACAATACAACTGCTTATCATCCCCTGGCCAACGGCATGGTAGAGAGACTACATAGACAACTAAAGACTGCACTCAAAGCACGAACAACTGACCCTTACTGGATGGATCATCTTCCATTTGTACTTCTTGGCTTGCGGGTAGCATGGCGAGAAAACCCAAATTGTTCACCGGCAGAGTTGGTATATGGATCAAGTTTGAGAATACCTGGTGAATTCATCGACACTCAAAACAATCGACAATGTGAACCTACCTCTCAGTTTTTGCGAGACTTACAGCATGCCATGCATTCTGCTATACCACCACCAACCATGTATCACACGACACCACAACAACACCTTCCACCCAATTTGGCACAATCTGGATATGTTTATGTGCGTGTAGACAGTCATCGATCACCATTACAACGCCCTTATGAAGGACCATTTCGCATAATTGCCACATTGGACAAATATTTTACGTTGGACATTAACGGACGATCAGACAAAGTTTCAGTAGACAACGTCTCAAGCCAGCATACATCTTGCCAAATCCGAACAACACTAACAATTCTGCCATACCACAGACTCCTCCCGAACGATACACACAAGACGAGATGTTGCGTACACGCAGTGGCCAAATGGTAGGACCTCCGCCACATTTAGCAACAGACTATGTTACAACAATCACATCACCGGAGATGATGCATTGCTGGGGGGGAGCATTGTGGCGAGCTATTCTAATTGTGATGTTTTATATTGGCAACATAACATTGCCACGCAACGTGACTACGCTATGCGAACATGTGCTTTATTCGAAATATAACGAGTTGAGAAGCAGACGCGTGTTGGTTGTTAAAAACTATAAGTTAAGATTAGTTAAGGTTAAATAAAAGTTAAGCAAGACAAGAACACTATAGTATCATTTGACTATTCAATGTGGAATTTTAAAACTATACTTAAAATCAGGGGTGAGAAACCTGCGGGCCGCAAGGTGTTTTAATGCGGCTCGCGTGTGGTTGGAAAGCCGGGATGCAGCTTTTGTTTTTGTTCTTCATTTTAGGATATACCATGAATCCAATCAAAGACCTATTTTTTGTCTTTACTTCAAATTTGGCAAAAAAGCTTTGGGATAAACCATACAATCCAAGTGAAGATCTATTTTTTATCTTTACTTCAAATTCGGCGTAAAAGTTAGATAAATTTTTAGAATTTAGATGAAAAAATGTTTTGACATGACGAATTAGATGAAGAAGCGTGGTCTGCAAAAAAAAAACAACCTTTTTTCTTAAATTAACTAAAAGTTTACTGCGGCCCGCACCTAATTTTTTAATTTGAGGATACCGTCTGGGAGTGCACTCAGGCTCCCCTTTCCTGCTTTAAATAATCACTTCCATCCCTTTTCTTTTTCTCGTTTATTAATATTCTATGTCAATGCAGTTATCTATTCAGTTTGCTGTTATTTTCTTGCGCTCCTTATGAACCTTTCACGCCCCCCAGTTTAAGAATCCCATCTTTGCAGTTACACGTGACATACCTGTACATATATTCTTTTAATGATTTATTTCATTCAGTTAATGTGATTTCTGCTCTTGAACTTCATTGCACAGCAAATCCGCTTCAACATTGCTACGTATTTAATTGGTGCTATTATTTGTAACTCATTGATATTATTTGCTGAAGTAGTAAAATTGGTACCATCAGCAAATAAACAAGTTTTTAAGTGATCTTACAGCTGATATATCAAAAACAAGAATGGGCTCAGGTGAAACGTCGTAGAACACCACAATTGGCTGGTTTTAAATTTAAATTTCTGAATCACGGCAAGTTAGAGCAAAGCGATGAAAAAGCCGCAGGTTTCCGACGGCTGCTCTATATACGTATACAGTAACATTGTTTTTGTCTCAAACTTCTAACTGACAAGCCACAAACCCAAAAACACATTTTGACAAACAGACAATAAAGCACTTTTATGATGTACTTTAGACCAAGCTATCGTTTTAACTTAAAATTTTTTTGCAAACTTTTCCTTACAAAATAATAATTGTAACGTTTGCAACTGAATAATACCTCGGCCAATTATCAGTAAACCAGGGTGCGAATTTGGTTTTATCAATTTGGTTGAAAAAAAAAAAATTAATTATTGATTCAATTCATATTTGCTATTTTAAATTTTGTTACTCTCATTTATTTCCTGCTTTTATGTGTGAAATTATAGGAAAGAGGATTTCTAGCCCTTTAATAACTTAATATCTATGCACATGTTTAATTGCCAATCCATTAACTTGAAATCCCACAATTTTGGTTAAAAAAGAATAACCGTATAATTTTAAGTTAATTGAAATAATAAATAATCCTATATGTTTTGCAAATAAGCCTCAAATAGACAGTTTTGGCCAAGACAAAGTAATTAGAAGTAAATAAGTAAGTAGAGGAAGAAGTAATCTGGGAAGACCGCTTTTGATCACTAAATAATCAATATAAAATTTTGTTTTGTACAGCGCAGTTGCCGTCAGTATTTCGTATCTGCCTATCGTTATAACCGAAGAATGATTTTTGGATAAACAAAATTAATTTCGTCGTACTATTGCAACATCAAGGCAGAGTATGTGGGAGCGTCGCATTTACAATATATTGGAGACAATCAGCAAGGTTCCTATTTAAACCTACTCTCGTCGTTCTGTTGTATCTTTGGAAACAACACTGTACGGCAATTTTCCCTACTTGACAGACTTACAAGCATCTCTAAATTTTAGTCATGTCTTTTAATCAGAATTAAAAATAAAAAATAAAAAATTTCTATCGGACAACAACCCTTTAGTATTTCCGAAAGCAGGTGAAGGTTATTGCTTGACAAGTTGCCCTATGTATGACACCTCCGACGTTTTTCTGTAAGTCAGAAAAAAAAAGATAGAAATAAATAATTTTAACTTGTGTACCCAGAAACTTGCCGCAAATTTTTTCCAAAATGTGTTTTTTATGCAATGTCACGAAATGCTGACGATACAAAATTGAACTATTCATATTATTTCCAAGATAAGTATAGGTCCAAGCTGTACAAAATGGTATAAATGTATTTTTGTTGTAAACACTTAGATCACTAAAAATGTTTCTTATTGTCAGCTGAGTCAGCAAAAGCTAGTTCAAAGAAGTCTAACTTTCGTTACGCATGGTACAGTTTTATTGTATTCCACCAATGTAGTTTTTAAATCTTAAAATATTGATAAATGTTTTAAAGAATAATTTGTCTTTTATATTAAAGTAATATTTCAGAGACGATAAAAAAATTAATCTAAATGCGTTATTTAAATCAGTCAGTCTTAATGAGCATCTATCAAAAACCTATATTGATTTGGTTCAGATTTAACAAATTGGCAAAGATTCAAACGTGCGCTTGGTTTGCTTGTTTCTATCAAATTCGCATCCTCTCAAGTTGTTCTTTTCTACAAGCTCAATCAGAAAAAGAAAAGCGTGTAATTTTGTTACATCGACAACTCAAAGATAAATTGATTTACTGTTATAGACTCGCTGAAATACATGAGGCAGTTAAAAAAAAAGCAGATTTGGAAGTCATAGTGGTTGTTGAATCTAGTTATAAATTTATTCTTAATGTTTCAAAATTGTTAGTTATTATTTGTTCTGATCTAAATTTGGGGCTGCGTTGGAAACAATTCTCGTAAGTTGGTAATTTTAAATTCTTCATTGTTGTGTTTTTATTTTTTGTGTCTTTGTTTTAGAATTACGAAATAGCGTTCAATATACTCCAAACCGAACTTCGATTGAGAGTTCTCGTCAATTGGACAACGTAGCCTAGTTATTAGCAAGAAAATAGATTAGATCAAATCATATATGAATAATGATACATTTATTTAAAATTTAATACAGTTTTTTCAAAAGTCTTAAAATCATATCTCATTACCCGTAAGAATTGTGTTGGTGCAACGATGGGTTTTACAATTGATAAAAGCGTTTTTTCGAATTAATTTTATTCAAATTAAAATTTTTCAAGTTTCAACAAATGCAGCCAAATTTTTAAGTTAAAGCGTAATTACATGTTAAATATTTTTTTGCTAATCCTAATCAAGCCACAGAAGAAACCAGGCAGTACTTGGCCGCGTCTCGCGTTCGTGCTTCTGCCAAGCGTTTGCCATGAAGATGACAAGTATTTTCGCTTGTCAAAGCTTGTTAAATGAAGTCGGGCTTAGCTTGGCCGAAGTAGACATATATAAGGAAAGCATGACTATATTGCGTTTGCCAAGATTTTAACACGTTTGTTCCATGATATCTGTAGCGTTTGCCGAATTTTTACCGCGCTTCGTTGATTGATTTTCAGCGTTTATCATACCAAGCCATGTTTTAAGTAAATACGTATTGCCAACAAAATGTTTCACTGATATCGTGATTTTTTTCAAATAAATTGTTTAGGCACTACTTTGTTAACTTGTTAACCTATTTGTTATGAGAAAACCCAATCAAAGAATTTTACTTCGTTCTAATACATCATTATTGTTGCAGAAACAAAACGGCAATATAGCTTCCTATGACAGCCGACAAACGCGAATGAATTGAGCCGAGCGTTATTATTGGCATTTTTCGGAAATAAAACTGGTTTTTCAACATCCAACAATGTTCTTCAACATTACTACATTACTGATGTAAATAGATACGTTGCCAATGTTATCCCAACCTTGCTTTCGATAATCAACTAACCAACTAACCTTGGTAAAACGAAGTTTCAAGTATAGCTACAACATACGCTAACAACCCAACCATGTTCCAATAACCCTCAAATAATCGCTAATCAAAACTTTTTCTACGTTTTGTTCGGAATTGCTCGGTTTTAAGTTGGCCGTACGACGCCTATGATTGGTGTTTCTTTTATATTTAGCCTTAGTTGTTTATTTTTATCTGATATAAAAGTTTTATACTTTGGGCTTACAATTGGCTTATTTGGTTATGTGGCAATTATAAAAATGCAAATTTTTTTAGCTGATATAGTTCTATTAGTCTTTGTAAATATTAATACATTATTTCAGACAAAACGTCATTTCGTCTATGTACTATCATCTTTTCGTAAAACGCCGTGACAATTTTAAAAAGCATACAATCAAAATTAATTAAAGTGAATTAAGAAAAAATAGCATTTATCAAACACATTATAAGAAATGAAAATCCAAATTAAATAAACAAAAACTTAATGACTAAAAGCAAATAATGATTAAACAAAAAAGCATAGCCAGACGTAATAAACCTTAGATAAACTAAAATTACTAACTACAAATAGAGTTTTTGAGAAAAGGCCAGACACAAACATTGTATATTATATTTACATTGTATTTATATTAGCATCAATATTTTTTTTATTAATCGTGAGAGTTATATAAGCGCTTGATTCTTCTGTCCAATGTTTAAAACGGTTCCTTTTAACTATATCAAGGTCTAATTTTGGTATATGGCTTTTTTCTTAATGCAAAAGGCATCTTTCAAATCTACTTCATAACTTTTTTTAATTATTTTTTCAAGTTAATTTTAATCACTTGCCATGCTATATTATATTTTTTACCTGACAAAAACAAGTGTTTAATGCACAAACAAAAAGGTGTTTACGATAATAAACCAAGCGTAACATCAATATTTAAAAACACATTGATAATTAGACTGGGAAAAACACTCGGATACAGCCTGGCAACTAAACCTTTTTCCAATCCATTTTATGTTGCGCAAAAGTTTGATAAAAGCTTCGCGTTTGCAGAGCAATCACCAAAATTAATATTGTTTTTGTTCTGAGAAAATACAAGCCAGAGATATGTTACTGCCTAGGTTTTCCGTGCAAACCTTTTAAATGGTTTAGAAAGACCTTGTGTTTGCTGCATATTTAAAAAATTTTTATTGGGATGAAACGAATTTATTTTAAGCTTAAATTGATTTGGTTTTACTGAATAATAACTAAATGTTTTTTATTTGCAACGTTTTGAAAATGAAATCTTAAAATTTGGCCTTATTTATGTGAAATGAAATATTTTATATAACAACTAAAGAATGTGCATACAATTTATCATTTGTTTCACCAACATCACTCCATTCATCGGTCGATGGGTCATAACATTCAATCACTTTGACGATGCTTCCTCTGAAATTCAAACCACCCACAACATATATTTTGTCTTGCAAAACACAAGCTGAATGTGATGATCTTTCATTTCTCATATCACTGACATAAACCCATTTATTGGCATCGGCGTCGTATTTCTCGACGCTTTTCAATCTGGTGTCATCGTCTTCACCTGATTGACCTCCGATTGCGTAAACACAACCTTTGCAGTTTACAGCAGAAAAATAATGTCTGGAAGTTTGCAATGATGCAACATATTCCCACGTTGATGTCAAGTCAGTTAATCGTTCGACGGACGACAAAACTTGCTTACTATCCCACACACCCAAAATCAGTAAGCAATCTTCATAAGCAACCATTGCATGGGCTTCTCTTTTTTGTTGCAAAGATGAAATGGTTTGCCATTGCTTAAATGATTTTCTATAAGTTTCAATTGTTTTTGAAATAAAATATTGACCACATCCATTACTAACTACCAAAGTATCATGATAAATAGCTGCAGCTGCTTTAGTTCTTTTTCTGTTCATTGATGAAATTTCTTCCCATTGCAAAGTTTGATTACGTAAATCCATTTGCCAAACTTTGTTCGTAACAGTAGCATCACTGCCCACTGTTTCTCCCGCGATACAATAAACAAAATTGTCTAACTTAAGTGAGCAATGATCTCTAAGTTTCATTGATAAATCGGGATATGTTTGAACTGGTTCATCTAATAAACTGTAAATTTGAGTAACTTTTGTTGGAGTTTGAGTTCCACCAATACTCAATATTTTTGATCCAGTTTCTCTTAAATGTTGTGCTTCCTGCACTCTTGGCAAATTGCTTAAAATTAATCTCATGCAGAAATTGGATCTTGTTACAATATTTTGCATTGAAATAAAAGACATCAAATAATCACATGGAAGTCTATCCAGTTTTACCAATTGAAACAAGTTTGGAAAATCATTCAGCCGGTTGTTTTCATCATGTTTCATCCATGTCAAAATTGCTTCAAACAACAAAATTTCATCCACTTTATCTCGGTTCAGATTAGAAATGCAAGATTCTAAATCAGCTGATGACAGGTTTTTAAATTCGATCAGATCCGATACTTCATCAAGATGATTGCTTAGATGTTGATAATATTTATTTAACAATGACTCATTTTCATATTGTTTCGACAGATTGATTCCGGTAATACAATTATCTGAGTTGATTGTTGATTCCAAATACTCAAAACAAAACTCTTTGACATCGTTCATTTTTAGTAAATGAGCAACTTTAAGCAAATTCAAAACATTTTGTTTGTCGATAGTAATGGTTGCAGAATAAATATAATCAATGATGAGTTTTATTGATTTCTCATCAACATCATCAAGTTCAACAGATTCCTGATAATTTGTTTTTGTTTTAAACTTATTTTGAAAGTAATCCGAATAACAAGACAAAACCATTCGATTTGCTAAAAAACATTGATTTCCGATTTCTATAGTGACGTCATTAAAAAACCCTTCATTTCTGTTTTGATTTGCGTAATTCAAAAGACGAGATTGATCATTTGTACGATGTCGAATTACTGGGTGGTAGTCATGAAATAGTAAATCCATCATATCAACGTCAACAGATATCAATAGATGTTTTACGTTATTTTTTATATCTACTAGTACAAATTTTTTTTAGTAGTAAAATGGTATATTTGAGTGTACTTGGAAAAATGCAAACAAACCAATAAATATAAAACAGTTTTTGTGACTGTTATGCAAAATTTTTAAAAGAAATTATCAAAAAATCTAAATAATCTTTTAAAAGATTTCTTATTTTTTCATGTTATAGGGGAAAACGTTAGATATGTTGACTCAATAAGTTTTATTGTGCCATTGAAGATATTCAACATGTAGGAGTCTTGGCGTAAAATGGTTTAGTCTACAATTCAGTTTTTAAAATTTAGATTAGTATGCATAATTCTTAAATAATATTTTTTTATTTACGATTAAAAGAATACGTTAAACGTTAACGAATAACGAATATATTTGTTTTGCCAAACACACAAGCATAAATTTTATGATACAGACACACGGTAATGTTAAAAGAAAATTGAAATATGTGTGAAGGCAGGGGACACTGAAGAACATACGTTATCAAGTCAAGTGCCCCCACATCCAATACAGTTAAAAAACAAAATTTACATATATATTAATTAAGTATTTTAATACATAAACTGATACAAATCTTTTGATGTAAAACCAATGCAGTAAAAAAGAAACAAATTATTGAAAAATAACGACAGAGAAAAAAAACAACTCAGAAAAATGCGACAATGAAAAGAGTAAAATTTAGTACTGATCTATTAGGTGCTGTTTGTATGCTTTTTTGAAAGAAACCCAATGCCTGTCTTTTATTGTGTCGTCAATCGAATACCAAAGTTTGTTATTCATTTTTATGTTAAAATAGCATTGTTACCCAACTAATACACTTGAATACAAGTTGTTATTGCATTAAATGACTTGCATGAAATGCAATCCTTTCGTTTTAGCCAAAACATAAATCGTGTGTACGTATGTCTTACTTTACATGACAAACCGAAACCAAATCTACCAATACGGAAAGATATTTACCAATTCTGATGTTCAACCAGGGCTTTGTAATCAAAAATTTTTTCAAAATGAAGCACTTTACCAACAACTTGTCCAAAAGCCCACCATTATCCAGCTTAAAATCGAAGGCCAGATAAAATTTATAAATCTTTTTCTTCTACAGTTTGATGCTGACGTCATTATATTACAAGGAACTCACTACCTTAGTGCCCAGAAACTACTGCTTCAAGTTTTGAACTACTTGAGTCTTTTTTAAGCAGTAAACGCGGCCTTGTCATGTTTTTCCAAAAGGAAATAAAATACAATCTTTTTTACCGACCTCCACCGTCATCACAGATTGATTGAATGTGCGTTGGCTTTGATGGTTACAATGGCATTGATGGTTATAAGATAGTTGACCTCTACTAACTTTAATCAAACTCCACTGATATTTCAATATTTTCTTACTCCTGCTTTTATATCGGTAACTTCAATTTTACACATGTTGATTGGATTTTCAATGCAAACAAAAAAGACAGAGAGTTTTGACTGGATTTCATAAAATACGTGCTCGAGTTGCTTTGAATTTCTAGCATGTGGCCTTTTTAGGTCATGCTTGGCCCCGGCTCAAAGTTTCCAAACTATGGAGAAAAGTGTAATCGTTTTTGTTCGTTTTTCCACCAACGGGTCTCACTCAATCATCAACATGTAAATGCTGTGCCACTGAACAAACCTCTGAACATATTGTATGACAGTGCTCTATATACCGGGTACTACGTGCAAAACACAACATCTGGCAGTCTTGGATTATAAAACAAAGCTCGCACAACACCATCACTGCCAACATCTGATACGGCCAGCACAGCAGTCTCTGGGTTAAAAATGATAAACCCGGCTCCAGTCTAGTCTGTGTCTGCCCCGGAATGATGCCGTTCTAAACAGCAACGACGGGGATTAAACCAATAAAAAAATTTTTAAATTGTAGCAAATTAAATCGCAACTTTTTAAATTAAATTGCAACACTTGGTCAAAGATTTTAATCAAAGTTTTAAATTAACCGTAAGATTTTACTTGAAAACAGATAGAATTGAGTACAATCGAACTAAATCTTTGTTGTAAGCTTCATTTTGGCTAAAGTGTAAGAGCGACTATGAAGCAAGTGCCCACAAATAATAAATAATCAGCAATTCATTCAATTTACATACTTGTATGAATTGTGGGAAACGTGGGAGAATTAAATAAATGCAATTTTTAAGATAAACAAAATGGTGAAGTCAAATCGTTGCAATAACTAAGCTAAAAGCCCGTGACTAACGTGTGTACAAAATGGTTCGATAACAATGGATAGTCAGATAAATGTCAAGCTAAAGCGTTATAAGGCTTCTACTACGGATTGAATTTCATCTGATTACCATTTTGGCATGTGTGTCACTACCACTATGGAGTTTAACAAAATACCGCTAACAATTTTGCTACAGCAAGATCAAGTCCAACTCGATATTATAGATCTCGTTGCTCTTCAGTTGAGATTTTTTTCTATTGAACCACATCAGAGGCAAAGTTCTTATGACTACGTACAATTTCTATGTTGATATAGCAGGAAGTTTATTAACGTAGAATTTTTTTTTAGGGCCAGATTTAATTAGGCTTGTTGGTTTTATATATTGTACATCGTGTTCTTTCCGTTGGAGGTCGGCTACACACTCAACGTTATTGCTTCTTAGAACTCACTAACTCAGTCGGCTGCTGAACTTCTCGTTTAACAACATTATTTTTTTGCTCTATATTGTAAACAAAAACACACAGAGTTAAAAAGGCAAGCAATTTTCTACTAGTTAAGCATCAATATTGTTAACAGATTTTTACACTTAAATTGCACCTAAACTCAGACTTAAATAGCAGGTAAACTCAGAAGACTGACCAGAAAAATGCTTCCTACAAGTTTACACCGAAATCTCAAGAACTTAAGTATCAAGTACGTGTCGCAATCAATATACAAAATACAAGCAGACTTTAATTAGTTTTCAAATCGGTTCTCTGTCGAAACATGTTAACGTAGACAAGCTTTTTTTTCATCAAAAAAATTTTTGTACTGAGTTAGGTCACGGCGTGCTTGTTATATCAATTCTTTTCTTTTTAAAAAATTGCTTTGACGAAACGAGATTAGTGGCCCCAAAGGATAATTAAGAATTAGATTAATGAAGCGTGTCAGAGGTTACACTATGTTGTTTTATTTGTATTCGTTGTGTCACTCATGTGAAGTTATTTTCTTAACAAAAGAAAAAACAAATCGGGATCCCTTGAATGATTGCGGGTGGTTGCAGAATCGATTTTCAAATTCGATCTCGCAGAACTGTAGACGACGGTGGTTCCCAACCGCCGGGCCAGATAATTTTTTGCCGGTCTGCAAAGTATTTTCTTTTCTACCAAGCGTAAGCACCGCAAAGTTGTTACTTTCTGATTTTCGCTTGACCGATTCACAGCAGTAAAGGACGTATCTTGCCTTCCTTGATAACGGAAAAATGTTTAACAATAAAGGTTAACTTTTCGATAACCCAAGTTTTGTGCTCTCTACAATATTTTCATAATAAAGTGCATTTAGCTTTTATAAATTTTAATACAAAGCCGTTCTTCACTTTTGAGGTGCTGCTAGTCTTGTTAAACACCAGAAAGATTATTGTGGAATCAATGAAACAACAAGAAGAATCAAAATAAGACTTTCGAAACAAGTAATTCTCATAAGGAAATGAAGCAAGTATCAGTAGACTTACTGCACGTGTAGAGCAAACTACAAAAAGAACATATTCAGATAAGTTGAATGTTAAAGAATCCCGATGAAGGCACAACTACGAGTTTTAAAAACTTCTTTTCATGCCTCACATTCTGGCAGCGAAACAGCAGCACATTTTACAATAACATTGATTTTATATGTAAATGGATTGACATTATGTTGTTTGAGTTGATTTGATTATCACTTTATGGCAAAATGTTTGTCTTAAATACATATCCTAAGCAGAAACCTTGCATTACGTTACGCAACAATTATTTTGGTTAACAAAAGATTTCTGATATCTGTTCTAATCATTGCTGGTGTACGATATTTTTTGTCCGTGAACCTTTTAAAAAATTTTACCGGACCGCTAATGTAGAAAGGTTGGGAACCATTGCAGTAGACGATGGAATTGGATCGATACATTTGATTGTTTTTCAAAATTACAAATAAAGATATAATTGAGAATATTTGACTGTTTCCTGTTTTTTTTTAAGCAAAGTCACCATTGCAGGTAAGTATTGGACTCGATTGAGGTATTTGCCTTGAAGTGTCCTTGCTTACAAACAATCTGCTAAAATCAATCAGGTTAACTGAGCATCAAATTCGCGTCCTCCGGCTCGCAAGTTAAACACAAAGCTATTTTTTTGACATGATTAAAGTATAAATATAAAAATAAATCAAAAACAGAGAAGAAATAGATCTTTCTTGTTATTTTTCACATTTGAAAACTTTTCGAAGGCTTGTTTTTGTATTCAAATGAGGTTTAATATTGCAACTATTAATATGATCGCTGGATCTTTTATTGGCCTACCTTTCCATCATTGGAATATTATAATACAAAAAAAAGATATACAAGGTTCCATGATTATATTATCTCTTGCAGTATTAAGCCTCATCCCAATTTAATAATCCAAGTATAAACAAATTTTTCAAATGTGGAAAGGAACATGAAAGAACTATTTCTAAACTATTTTCGAATTTAGATTGTCATTTAACAATACAGTTTTGCGTTTAGAGCAAGCTTATTTGCGTAGAACGCACAATTCTCCTGTTCAACTAAAGCCGTAAAAAATCTTCGAAGAATGGGTTTTATTCTTTCAAGACTCATATAATTTTAATCACAAATTTTCTATGAGTAACTGGTGCCTTTTAGAAAAACTTGTTACTGTGTGCAATACAATCTAAACCGACCGTGGCATAAAGACATCATTAGTGACTGTTACTCTATCTAGATTTCTCAAAACATGATGCTGCCATTTCAAAATTACTTACTGACGGTGAGTTGGCGTTAGAAGTTATTGCAAGTTTTAATGCTTAAAATATTTATCTGAAGTACGTTTTATGTTAATTCATTTATGATAGTTTTCTTCAAAAATAAAAAAGATTAATAAGCTCACTTAAAAACGATTCAAAATACTTGTTTTGCTTATTTCTAATATTGAACAAATAAAAACTCTCAACTTTTTGTACAAAACTTGCAGATAGTCTTAATTCAAGTTAAGTTTATTTTAACAGAAATTTTGAAAATGACGATATTTACTTGCCCAAAATGTACGATTTCATTTATTAAAAATCTTAACTTTTAGAAACCTTGTACAAAATGTTTTGTGAAACTACATCTTTATGCTTTAAATACAATAGCAAATTAAAAGAAAATTTAAGTATTTTATAAATTATTTTTACTTTATATAAATTATTTCACTTTCAAAATTTCATAACTTATTTTTAATTTAAACAACACAAGTAATTTTTTAGAACTTAAAATTATTTTAAATTTCTATTATTTATCAATTATAAAACTCTGTATTGATTCCCAATTAGTCTTAACTATGCGCAAACAAATATTTGATTTCATTCAAAATATTAAAGTTGTTTTAAGTTTCTTCCTTAAGCTTGAATATTTAAAAATCTTGACACACAACATACGTGATCGCAATCAATCGAAAGACGTCAATTTTGGTGACAGTCTTCGTGACTGATGACTTGAAAAAGTGTTTGCTATAAGTCAGTTTTTTTAAACAGGTGTGATATGCTAGTCATTTGTACGTAATGTTAGCCAAGTCAAATTTATCTCTCGATAATTTTATTTTATTGATTAGTTTTATGCTTTTTGATTTTTCAAGTGCACACGCAGTAGACAAATTAAAAAACAGTAAACTATCAGTAAGTAGTGGCAAACAAACAAAACAAATCAAAACAAACAAAACAGTTAAAAATGCAATATTGAGTAAAATGCCAGCTAAGCAAAACATATAGTAAATAAATATTACTTCTCAAACAACAATAATCAAACATGAATGAATATATAAACAAAATATAACTAATATTTGATTAACAAAATGAAACAAACAGTGTTTGTTTTTATTTTCGTCGCCCCAGACATTGTTTTAAATCTTATTTACCTGTTTATTTGATACATTTAAAAAAGATTGTGTCGAGTAAAAATTTGTGAAGTTTTATTCAAACAAATTTAATGCCAAATTTTAACCAATTAACTTTGAAAAATTGCTCAACATAAAAAAATAGTGTGGAAGAATGTCAAACCAAACATTTAGGCCTATATACGAATCTGGGTGAATTTCAAAAAAAGTTAAAAATCTCGCTGTTGACAAACAACAACAACTAATAAACAATCACTCAAAATAATAGTGACAAAATTGTTGTAGTTTTTTTTCAATACTTCGATCTGAGGTTGGTTTTTGACAAAAAATATTTGCAAACCAAATTCAAGCGTTCAAATAGATCACAAACCAAATTAAGTAAAACGTGGTTTTCTTTCGCAAAATTAATGCAATCGTGGACCTCCTTTAATCCGTTTGCTGATTATTCAAGTTTCTATAGATCCCAGGTTGAATCTATCAATTTAAACAAATGAAGCACTTTTGTATAATCACATTATAAAACATTTGACATGCTGTTGCGAGTTCGATGGCACACAAGTTAAAAGCCGATTACGTTAATAAGTTTGTTAGAATCAGTCTCGAGTTATGTATAGAAATAACAACACTTGTGGCGTATGCAGAAATTTGTAATGGGAGGTGGTTTGCGAGCAGAAAACACAATTACTAACAATTAAAATAAGATAAGGATTTTTTTTGTCTTCATTTTTTTAATGCCTTAATTATCTTTTGAGTAGTCTTCGTAGATTCTTCATAAAAGAATTTTGACTCAACCCTCCTCCGTGCATACGTCTACGAACAATATCAGTATCTTGTTACTTTGTCGCTTTGAATTACGTTTTGGATCAGAATGTCTGATCATGATTTAGCTTCAATATTTAAAGAGACCATTACTATTATTTGCTTATTTAACGATTATTATTTTTTCTTAATCAAAATTGACAAATTTTAAATTAAACGATCGGTAATTTCTGTATAAATGGCTGCTACATTAAGCAATAAAAATGCTTCAAAATCCGATTTACGATCAGGCTGCATATAAAGGGAAGAAAGAAGAACGGCTAAAATAGAATATATCAAACTTAGCTTGGTAAAATAACAAGCCGGAAATTAAAAGTCAGGGAAATCAAGCTTTTTAGTTGCCTGCGAGCTAAACGTAAAATGTGCAATGCAGCGAGCAAAAACTCTGCACATATTCTTTCAATAGGCAATACTAAAGTACCAAGCGAATAAACTTTACACAGTATTTTACAAATTCAAAACAAATGTATGTATAGAGAATGGCTTGCTGAAGATGAGATCTCAACAATGCAAAAAAATAATTTAAATTTATGTATGTCTGCTATGTGATTTTGAGTAAATTTAGTTATTCATGTTGATTAGTGCAGGATTTCTCAAGTATGATATAAATGAAAAAATATATAACAAAATATCGTCTATCTGAACTTTATCAATTTTTCTTTTTTGATAAAAAAAAGTCTAGACAGTTTTATAATTCATAGTTTTTGCGCTGTCCCGACTTCCTGGTCTTTTTTTGGTTTCAGGTTTGCAAACGGTTGGGAAAGAAATATGTGTGACGCATTTGTTGAACTATTGTTCAAACAAAACTATGTTTCTAATTAAAGTGTAGCGTGAGCGGTTTGGCATACTAGTAAACTTTAATACTTTTTATTGAAAAGGGGCACAATTTGAGATGAACAGACTAAACAACATCAAAACTTTGGAACTACAATTTAAACGGGGTCTTTGCTTAATCAGTTGCAATGACGAGTCTCAAGTTAAGTTTCACAGGTCGCTCATATCAGTCTGGTAGTCTCCGTCTGTCTCTCTCTAGCTGGTAATTCGGTCCAGCAAGTATATATCAACAAAGTAATTTTATTCATGTTCTGTAATGCGCATGAACTTTTTCACAGTTAAAAATGCACGAGGCGTTAGGTCACGTGATCAGGCTGCATCCTGTTTGCGGTGTGTCGAAAATAATTACACAAAAAGCGGTAATGTTCTTTGACGGCGCGATCAGCCAACGATCAGTTGGGGGGGCGTCAGAAAGACGGTACATAAACAAAATACTACGAAATGTGAAATTATTACATGACGGTTGTCATGGGAGTAGATAACGCTGTGTAGGAGGTGGAAAAGCGCTGCAAGTTGAGTCTGCAGCAAGCGAAATACAAGGTGTGAAAATGCATTTGCGGAAAACTTTGCAAAATCAAGCAAATGCATGCACGAAAGACGGCTTGCGGCAACAAGTTCGCTACAAAAGTATTGCTACAAATTTTAATCAAAATAATATAGGGTGACCCAAAAAAACCATACAAATTTTATTAAATCTTATCAACCTTAATAGAATTTCAAGAAACTTGGTCAACTTAAATATCAATCTTTGTACCATTATTCTTCAAAGTTTCAGTTATTTTGGTTGCTTTGCATTAAAGTTATGTACAGTTTAAAATATGCTCCAAATGGGCGCAACAGCATTAGGGGCAAACTTGCAGACGTCACTCAAAATTGTCACTCACTCAAACTGATCTCACTTTTGAAATTTCTCAAATTTTTGCTGTATTTAGTACCATTTGTTTAAACATTGATGAACTAAAGACATTAAATACAGCAAAAATTTGAGAAATTCTGAAAGAGAAATGAGTCGGAATGATTGGCAATTTTGAGTGATGTCTGCAAGTTTGCCTCCAATGCTGTTGCGCCCGTTTGGAGCATATTTCAAACAATACATAACTTTAATGTAAAGCAACCAAAATAACTGAGACTTTGAGGAATGATGGTACAAAGATTGATATTTAAGTCGATCAAGTTTTTTGAAATTCTATTAATGTTGATAAGATTTAATAAAATTTGTATAAGTTCTGTTTATTTTTGGGTCGTGTATTTTACGCGCATATTTGTAAACCTTCAGCGACAAATTAACAAATCTAAATCTAAATCTGAGTCTCATGGCTCAATTGCTAAATCTAAGTGGTCATATACACACTCATGGATGGATAAAAGCAGTATAGCATCTTAATTACAGTAATTCGTGCATATTTAGTGAACTTAAGTAATTGTACAGTTTACGCATTTAGTTTTGTGATTGCTTAAACTTTATTAATCAAGTGCTGATAACTTTTTTGCTACTGCATCTCATTTGTATCAAGAAGACAGTATTTCTAAATATTTAATTGCTTATTTGAAAACATTGTACAATGCAATAATTTATCGTAGCAGCATAGTTAAAAACCATTGTGTTGTACGAAATAGCAAAATTATCCATGAAAACAATTGGAATAGTAAACTATTAAGTAGACTTGGTAGAAATTTTTCAAATTATCAATAGAATTAATAATAAAAACAGTAAACTTCAAAAGAATACAACAAAGTATGGAAGCACTAAACTGATCTGGCTGCAAGATTTAAGTAATTCGATACAGCAAATAAACTTATGCATTATATCAAAATGTATTTCATAAACAATCACTTAATACTACCAATGGCACTTGTCAAAATTCATTACTTACCAAAATGACATAGGATCACAAATAACACTGCCCAACAAAAATTTTGTATCTGATAACCTGAAGAGCGTTTTCGGGTAATTTTTGGGCACTGAATCCAAATCTGCAATCAGATTTTGTCTATCACGTCTAGATTCTCAGATATTGAATACTCGTATTGTAAATGATGAAATTTGACTCAATGCATTCTTATTAGAGTGTTCAACATGTTGTTTCAACATGAAGAGTGTTTTCGGGTAATTTTTGGGCGCTGAATCCAAATCTGCAATCAGATTTTGTCTATCACGTCTAGATTCTCAGATATGAATACCCGTATTGTAAATGATGAAATTTGACTCAATGCATTCTTATTAGAGTGTTCAACATGTTGTTACAACATCCCTAAAAGTGCGAACAATAGCTGCTTTTGCAAATAACATAATGCATTGAACTCTATCAAAACCTGACAAATATTAGTTAAAAGTGTTGTAAAGCAAAATAAAATCACAAAAAAAAAACCTTTTCTATTGCAGCCCCAAGCATTTTGCTCATGAGCCACAACCGCTTTGGAAAATAAATGTAATTGATGCTGTAACAGTACATGGATGTACCATACATACTTTCGATATTTCGTTTATTGTTTATTGCCATTGACTTTTTTTTAACCATAATAGTGCAAAAATACTAATCAAAACATAAGCCAAAAGAATTTCAATTTTGAAAAATGGCAAAACGTACAGTTTTATAGGAAAACTATTTATCATACCAAAGCGAGAAGAAGGTTCGTCTATACTCCATCAGCTATCTGAAATTAAGATTTGTTCCGCGTGATCAAGATAAAAACAAACCGTATTGCTTGCTATGTTGCAAATCCCTATGCAACGATTCAATGAGGAACAAAAAACAAGAAGACCATCGTAAAAACGTCCACCCAGAACAAGTAGAAAACCTCTCGCATATTTTTAACGTCTGAATGAACGCAGCCAAAAGAACAAACAAATGTCATTTATGTCGATATTTAAAAATTAAAGTAATTTAAATAAACGTGGATTGCAAGCTAGCTATGAACTTAGTTTCCTACTTACAAAAAAATTTCGATAGTACACAGATGGTGAAAAATTGCTAAACCTAACTTTTGAAATATATCTTCGAACAATGCTCGACAGTGGAAAAGTAGGAAACCAATTTTCTTTTTTGCCATTAAGCAATAATACTGTTCGCCGCCACATTGACAAAATTTGCAATGACGTTCAGTCACAGTTGAATGATATTCTCCGGAATACAAACTTTTCGTTGGCTCTTCTTTTCGAAACATCTATCATCTCCAACCATTTATTTTGGTTGCTACTTGCTACGAACATTTTGACTAAGAAAGGAGCAACACTTGAAATTTGCGAGCGCGGAAATTTTTGAGCAAAGTTAACACGTTTTTCTCCTCGATTTTCTCTCTCAAATTCTTAACATGAAGCTCAAAGCTCTCATTACATTTAAATAAAATATTTGCTGATAATTTTCTTTTTTCTAACTATCTTTTTGATTGATGGTGGGGAAGAAATGACAAAGTTTAGATCTATAAAGGAGGAATTTAAAAAAAGGTTGAAAACCACTGGTTTAAAAACTCCCAGCTACATCCGATAAATTTTTTGTTGTTGTTCAATGTAATTCATGAGTGTAAGGGCGTCACAGAAACACTTATGTTAGGGTCGTAACTTCGTCAATTGGGATCCTGTGCAAACATCTATTATGGGGTCTTCTTTTTTGGGGAACATAATATTCAATTGGTCTACTTTTTTCAGCACAGGAATCATTGAATTTGTTTTTTTTTTTCGACGACTCGGCGTTATAGAAAAACTTTACCCTTTATGACCCAATTTATTTCATCATTGCAACCGAATAAGGCACTTTCTTGTTGTCATCTAAATTAAATAACATGTGACAGGTGATTGAGCGAAATATCATCCAAATCTATGATCATACAGCATTAAATAGGATCTTTACTGTATACTTTTACTCAAAAATTAAGCGAATCTTTTTGGATATAATAATTTAAACCCATTTATTTCTAATGTCCTTCATGAAGGACAATGGGTCATATAGGGTTAATTGAGTCATTTGCTGATTAACAAAATCACGAAAATTTTTTTATCGAGGCATGGAACTCAAAGCTGCCGGCAGCGCTTGCAATTAATTGTCAACTTACTGCGTCAAAATTCCTTCTGAATTAAGCAATGTTGAATGCAGTAGTTTGCAGAAGTTTATGGGCAGAAATTAAATCAATTGGTTTACACTTTATAGCTTTCGAAAAAAATATTGACGATCTGCAAAATCTTGCACCGGACAACCAACATAAACACAAAGTTAAAGTTTTCTATCTGTTTCTTTTTTGTCATAGGTTCATCTCTTTCTTTGGAATTTTTGCTGGTAAGTATTATGGCAGTTAAGCATTTCGTAACGTCACAAAATATTTCCTTCAAAGCATAGACAGCATCATACCGACCAGACCATTGAGTTGAATTTAACGCTTTTAATGCAGTCTTTAAGAAAGAACGATCATGTACAGTACATTCGGAAGCTTTTGGCACTGCACAATGCTATATCCGAAAAAATTGTATACTGACTCTATTGTATACTATGTTGTAAAAAGTTGTATTGTATACTATGTCACAAAATGGTGGCGAAACGTAAGTGACCTGTTTAGTTCTACACAAAAATAAGCCTAATTTGTAATTATACAAAAGGGTGAACGTTTATCCTTGTTGTCAATTTTTGCTCACAGTTGGCTCTTAAGAAGTTTAACTGAAAGCTTGTTGTCATAGACTTAGCGTGATTGAGTTTCATTTTCCAAGTCTAGAAAGACTCTAAAAGCGTGCTTATGTCTAGATTTAATGACACTTCCACAACTGTTCAGTCTCCATATGAATGAAGTTGTCTCAGATCGTCAGCATAGGCACTGGAGTATAAGGATACTAGATCGTATAGGCTGCGTATTAGAGATTGCTATATAAAGAAGATTAAAACTTTTTTCTAAAAAATACCATTTCTTTAGACAACAAAGCCTGCCGTGATCGTTGTCAATGAAAGTAAGCATAAAATTTTTGTTTTAAAATTGCTTATTTGATTTAAAATAACAATAATTTTGAAATTAAACGTATAGTAATTGTTTTATTTGTCAAATATTTTCAAACCAATGTAAAAAACTCTAATTTAGACAGAATTTGTTTAATTTCACAGAAAAATAATATGAATAAATTTACTTTTTACATTATATTTTTCTACAATTTTTAATACAACTACAATAACGAGAAGTATAACTGTAAAATTATGAAGAGATAACAGTTTGCGATAATTATGATTGTTTATTGGTTGTTTATTCTCTGAACATTGAACCGCTACTACTCTGCATAGAACGATCGCAACTGCACTGTTATGGCTATGTAACACGAATGTTCGACGAGCGAACAGCAAAGCAACTAATGGATGGTCTTCCGAGTGGCAAAAGGCCTAGAGGGCAAACCAGAAGTTGCTAGCGGAATTATGTTGAGGACCTGACTTGTTCACGTATTGGAGTTCTACCAGTAAAATTGCCGCTAGTTGCAGGAGATTGGGAAGTTTGGAGATCCTAACTCGAGCTGCTACCCTCGCAACCCTAAAAGGACAAGCGGGCAAGGAGAAATACAGTGAACTAATTTAATGTTTTCACTCAATAAGATAAAATTGACGAAGATTGTTTATTGTTTTTCTATTTAGATAACGGCTGAAAACTTTACAAGATGAATAGGCTATTAATTATATTTCTCGTAATTCAATTCTCATAAATACTACCAAATTTAACATTTTGGGTTTAACATTAGTTCATCAAAAAAAATACGTAATACAAACCAACACATTTTAGAAATTCCATTACATATAACAGTACAGCAATAAGAAAAGCAAGCAATTATGATTTAGGGTTAATAGAACAGCTTAATTAAAAATAATAAATCAAAACAATTTATCGCAAGCAGCATATGGTCGTAAAAATCAATTTAGTCATTTTTTGAACTTTTGTATTGCAATACTGTAGTGTAATCATCATTTGATTTTTAGGCTGTACAGCTTTCAGAGGGTATCTAAGTCACTTGAAGAACCATAAGTTACCCTAAAACTGTAAAAACCAAAATAAGAATATAATTTTCTTGAAATTTTGAGAAAAAAATTATGAAATTTCATTGAAGACATTTTAAGATATTCATTTTTATATAATGTAGCCATAAAAATATCAAAACCATGGCTGTAGATTGAAGCATTAAAAAAATTTCGAGCGAATATCATTAACAATCTATGCTGCATTAAATACAATCCAATATTATGAAATCTTACAATTTAACAATATTTATTGTGTAAATAAACTTTTTAAATAACAACTAGTGAATGTGAATACAATTCATCAACTGTTTCACCAACATCACTCCATGCATCGGTTGATGGATCATAACATTCAATCACTTTGACCACGTTTCCTTTGGAATTTAAATTACCAACAACATAAATTTTGTCTTGTAGAACACAAGCTGAATGTAAACATCTTTCATTCATCATGTCACGGACATAAACCCATTTATTGCCATCGGCGTCGTATTTCTCGACGCTTTTCAATCTGTTGTCCTTGTAATCATCTGATTGACCTCCAATTGCGTAAACACAACCTTTACAGTTGACAGCAGCAAGCCCTTTTCTCGGCGTTTGCAATGATGCAACATATTCCCAAGTTGATGTCAAGTCAGTTAATCGTTCGACTGACGATAAGACTTTGATTTCCCATCCACCAATAGCCATTAAGCACTCGTCACAATCTATCATAGCGTGCGATTCTCTCATTTGTTGGAACGGCAAAAGGGTTTTCCATTTCTTAAACGTTTTTCTATAAATTTCATTTGTACTTGAAATAAATTTTTCATCACTTCCATGGCTAACTACCAAAGTACCGTGATAAATAGATGCAGCTGCTTTTTCTTTTTTTTCGTTCATTGATAAAATTGCTTCCCATTTCAAAGTTTGGTTACGTAAATCCATTTGCCAAACTTTGTTTATAATAGTCTGGTCATCATCCATTGTTTTACCCCCGATACAATAAACAAAATTGTCTAATTTTGGTGAGCAATGATCTCTGAGTTTTATTGGTAAATCGGGATATGTTTCAATTGGGTTATTCAACAAACTGTAAACTTGGGTAACTTTTGAAGGCGTTTTAGCTCCGCCAATGCTCAATATTTTTGATCCAGTTTTTTTTAGTTCATTTATCTTCAGTACTTTCGGCAAAATGGTGAAAAGGGAATTCAAGCAGGTTTTACATTCCGTAACAATCTGTTGCTTTGATACAAAATACATCAAATAATCGTATGAAAGCTTATCAAGTTGTACCAAGTGAAACAAGTTTGGAAAATCATTCAGCCGATTTTCTTGATCGTGATTTGTCCATGATGCAATTGCTTGAAACAAAAACATTTCATCTATTTCATCTCGGTTCAGATTAGAAATGCAAGATTCTAAATCTGCTGCTGGCAGATTTTTGAATTCGATCTGATCCAATACTTCATCAAGATGATTGCTTAGATGTTGATAATATTTATTTAACAATGACTCATTTTCATATTGTTTGGACAGATTGATTCCACTGATACAATTATCTGAGTTGATTGTTGATTCCAAATACTCAAAACAAAACTCTTTGACATCGTTCATTTTCAGTAAATGAGCAGCTTTAAGCAAGTTTGACACATTTTGTTTATCGATAGCAATGGCTCCAGAGTAAATATAATCAATGATGAGTTTTACTGATTTTTCATCAACATCATCAAGTTTTACTGATTCCTGATAATTTGTTTTTGTTTTAAACTTATCTTGAAAGTAATCCGAATAACAAGACAAAACCATTCGATTTGCTGAAAAACATTGATTTCCAACTCCTATAGTGACGTCATTAAAAAATCCTTCGTTTCTGTTTTGATTTGCGTAACTCAACAAACGAGATTGATCATTTTTGTGTCTAGTTACAAGATTAAAATTTTGAGGTTTCACAGCCTTCATACTACGTAAACGAAAATTATAGTAGATGTTTCAAGTTAATTTTTATGTTTATTAGTACAACTTTTTTTAGTAGTAAAATTATAATATAGTCTAAATGCTAAAATGCTCACAAACTAATAATGTCTTAAAACAATTTTTGTCAGTACGTATCATAAAATATTTATCAGTAACTGCTTTCTTTTCTTTATTTTCACTAGTTTATACCAAGAAGTGGTAACATTGGAAACAGATGCCGTGTTTGTACTAGAAATTTTTTTAAACAAGCTGCATAAAGATGAGAAACACCAGACTCGAGTTTCGCTCTCATTAGAGCTCATCAGTGATGATGATGAGAGATAACTCATGAGAGCGAAACTCGAGTCTGGTGTTTCTCATCTTTATGCAGCTTGTTTAAAAATTAATTCCACATCCTCTTAATTCTTCAAATATAGAAATTTTTTCTTCTGCAATGCAATAAAGATGTTAAATTAGGATAACCAACAAATTAATATTGAAAAATAAAAATGCCAAAATATTGCGGTCTGGTTGAACGTTTTCTTGTTTATCTTTTTTAAATTTTCATTATTTATATTTTGTTTTATTTCTATAGTTTTTTAAAAACGTCGTCTTCGGTCTTAAAAAAGCGGACATGATTAAAAGGTATTTTTGATTTCGATTTAAGTTTAAAGGTTCTTTTTTGTTATTTTTTTAAACTTTCCGTTGTTTTTGATGTTGTTGCTTAAAAAAAATAATACGATATGTAAGTTTGTATCAATCAATCAATACAATATATCAATCATTATAATGTCAATCATTTGGAAATATAAACGAAGAAAACGAAATAACACACAATTGAGTAAACAATAACCTGTATTCAAATTAAAATTGATTTTGGTTATAATTTGTCAATAAAAAATCTTTAAGCTTTTTTAAAAATAAATTAGAAGATGAGAAGAACAAAAAATTATGCACTAAAGTTGACTTGGTATTTATTAAAAGCATTGCAACTGAAGAATGCAATTGAAGAAGTGCGCACAAAAGCTTGTACATTTTAAAAAAGTGCGCACACAAGAGCCAACTTTGTGCACAATTTTTTTGTTCTTCTCATTTGAATTCAATAGTTGACACGGTTTCCCCAATTTTTGTTTTTTCCAATCCTTCGAGATTAGAAAAAGTTTTCGTATTTCGATGGGAATGTTGTTCCAAATCTTAACTCTCTAGTGCTTTATGCATCTTTGTAAAGAAGAATGTGGTAGAGAGGTGTATAAAAAGATTTATTTTGCTGGGATGAAAATTTAGTATTTTGCTTCGATAGCTGGATTGTTAAGAAGAAAAAAATTAGAAATGTTTGGTGGAAGCATTTTCATAAAGTTTTCATGAACATATTTAGCTACTTTAAGTTGGTACAGATCTAATAGTTTAAGAATTTCAAAACAATAATAACATGATGTTGCTCTTTCACTAAATTTAGCTCCCAATAAATATAATGGCTTTAGTTTGAAGAGATGTCAAACACTAAAAGCATGTTGAAAAAGTAGACCTGCAAAGTATAAATTCCTATAATAAATACGTCTAAAAATAAGCGTAGTAAATTTTTAAAAGTGTTTTTTGGTAAATAGTGTCCGACTTTGGAAATATTTTCTATTGATATAGAGATTCATGAGTAACGGTTGTGATGTATGATTAAAAATTTAAGTTTATATCAATTGTTAAACTTTACTATTTAACACATTTTGTTTGTAAAATGGTAGTATCGTTTAAAATAATTCGTGTCTATGGAAACGGTTTATTTAGTCAAGATGAAATGAATAAAAAATCTGATTTAAAAGGATTGACGGTGAATCTATTTGTTTTAAACGACAAAGTAAGTCTATTAAGTTTTTCAATCATGTTTCTGAATCTGTTTGTTTCAAACCACAGTAAAATTTTGTATATTACAACTAAAAGTGTACATTTGGCACAAGCATTAAAATTTGTTAAAAAATAACATTAAGAGTTTTGGGAAATGTTATATAAAGTCTTTACTGTGAAGTCTTACGGATTCTAATAGAAAACTATTGATATTAGTTTGTAATGAGAAAACTAAATAAACTTTTCTACAAGAACTGAAAGAAATTGAAGTTGGTCTTACCAGCAAGACAAAACTTTAAAGCAGTAGAATAGGGTGTGACTAATTAAATCTGGCAAACAAAGGAGCACCTATCAATTCCAACAATTTATCCGAATGCCTACCGCTTTCCAGTTACATATCGGCGTTTACTGCAAGCAAGATGGACTTTATTGATCATCTTGTTCTACAGTTTGAGGTTTTCAACATTTTGTTATACAAGAAACTATTTTCACCATTTTCAACATCTTTTCAATATTTTGATCAATATTTCAACATCTTGATCAATATTTTCAACAAGCTTTTCGTCATCTTATAATATTAGAAATACATTTATATGGCGAAATAGTTCCAACAAGTTTAACAACGTAAGAAATAGTTCCAGTGTTGAAGTAACTGAGTCTTCTTCTCTTAGTAGAATCACTAATCATATTGTATCAAAGTGCTTAAACATCGAACACCATAAGAAGAGGACGAGGTATCGTGGTTTTGGATCACGAATCTTGATGCTGGCACAACACCGTTGCTGCCATCGTCTTGTACGGTCAGTGAAGCAGCCTGGGGATTAAAATGATAAACCCTGGTCTCCAGTATCTTCTCTGTCTGACCCGGAGTGGATGCCGTTCAAGACGACGACGATTAGCTGACTAAAGCACCTCTTGAAGTGTTGCACTGACACTTGGTCACATGTTTTTATCGGTTTCAAACTAGTTATAATATTTTAAGTGAAGACTGATAGATTTGAGTAATCTAAAAATATTTCTGGTGAGCTTGGTTCTTATTAAAGTTTAAATGGAACTATGAAGCAAATTCAGTAATACAGTAGCACATT
The DNA here is from genome assembly GCA_963680785.1 of Diplosoma virens. NCBI lineage: Eukaryota > Metazoa > Chordata > Ascidiacea > Aplousobranchia > Didemnidae > Diplosoma > Diplosoma virens. The sequence continues at coordinate 13,218,945 of OY796895.1, read as the reverse complement.
AAAAAAAGAAGTCATTTAGTTATGTTAGCTAATATAAATCCCGTATGAATTGTTGAAAACTTTTGAAAAATGAATAAAGGCAAACTTTAAAATAGACAAAATAGCCAGGTTTTTCAGAATAAAAAGTTAAGCCAATATACTGCAAACACATACTTGTTAAAAAAATCAAAAAACTTAATAAATAAAAATGAAAATAACAATGAAAAATGTGTTAAATTAAATATTTCAACATTTTAACTCGTTTTATCATCAATTTCTTTAAGTTATGAAATGAGTTAAAATTCCAAAACGTCTTCTAATAAACTGTGCTTTTCAGTATATTAGCTTTACTTTTTATTCTAAAATTATTTAAGTACTCAAAATTTTATATTCTGAGGGTCAGGTTTTATTTAATCAGAACAAATTGTTGTGCTGCTAATAGTGTATTAGAGGCTGCTAAAAATCAATACCAGCAAAATTTAATTTTTTTAAAAATGCAAATTTTATATTTCACTTTTCTGACGATTTAAACATGAAGAAATGCCATCTACAATTTTGCTATAGCATGACCAAGGCCAAATCGGTACTCAGACAGTTGATTGAATGGTACTTAATCGAACAACACTTGGTCGAAACGACACTTAATCGAACGACACTTGATCGAAACGACACTTGGATAGTTGATCGAAACAACAGTGGATAAAAAAATCATGTATGTTTCTGCAATTGAACAATCCCTTTTGTTAAATTTGATTGATGAAAAGCAGAAGCCATTCGTAGGAAGACAGTTTGTTTTCTTTTTTATAATTTTTTGCCAATGTCAAAATTAGGCTTTCTTAACAAGGTCCCTGGGCAAGGCTTTTTAAAGGGGCAACTAGTATATCTCTTGCCATGGTTAAGTTTTGTTAGATCCCTATTGCTGCCATTTTTTGCATTCTTTTTACATTGTAGTCAGTTATTTAGTGGTAGGCATTGTTCCATGGTCCCTCCCTTGCAGACCCCTTGCAGAAACTACAGACAGATTTCAAGAGAAACTTTTTTTTAGAGATTATTATGTTTTTTTTGGAATAAAAAATTGACAAAAACGGGACAGATTCAAAGTTGTAAATTTTCTCTTTCATTATTCGATCAAGTGTCGTTTTGGTAAACTGTCGTTTTGATCAAGTGTTGTTCGATCAACTGTCGTTTGATGAATTGTTGTTTGATCGACTGTCGGCTCAGGAGCCAACTTAATATGCTAGATCTCGTTGCTTTTCAGTTTGGAATTCTATTTAATTGGCTATATTATATGGAGATAAAATCGGTTGAATATCATTTTTTTGTTGACAAAGCAGGAGAATTATTAGAATAAATGAAAAGATAAATCAATCCTAAAATTATATTACTTCTTGCCATATTGAATTTCATTGCAATTTACAAATCCAAGGCCGAAAAACTTTTCAAATGCGGAAAAAGGCATGAAAAATATATTTTTAATCGGTTATCAAGCTCAGATGTTTATCTAATAGTACGAAGTTTTAAATTTTTTATTTTGCGTAAAGCACAGAGATCTCCTCGACTAAAGTTGTCAAAAAGGTTTACGAATTATGACTTTTATTTTTTTAAATTCAATTCATCACTTTAAACACGAATTGCTAATGAGTAACTTTCAGAGAAAGTTGTCCTTTTGTGCAGTACAATTTGAATCAGACAAATATATAATAAAATAAAGTATAAATTAATTGTGAGCATTACTCAATTAATTATTTGTGACCATTACTCATTGCTCATTCTGGAACAAATTTAACGTTAAGGATAACGATGATCGAGCTGCCCTCCTTAAACATTTTTATAAATTTCATTTCGACGCTTTTTATGGTAAACCTGATATCACTGAATGCTACATGGTCATATTTATAGAACAACCGGATAAAACTTTATTGGATTGCTGTGAAAATAAATAGAGTAATTATCTGAATGCTAAAATTAATATTAATAGAATTTTTCTGTCTTGTAATTGCGATTAAGTTTTAAACCCGTTTATTCTTCACTATCGTTCAAACTATACACAGTTAAACTACAACAGCTTTGTTAATCTTTTCAGTCAACACTTTGAATCTTAGCGGAAGTTTGCAGTTTTTAATTTCACTACAAGTTTTACACTATGCGCTTTTTCATCTTTGTTACGTAATCCAAAATCATTATGTCTGCTGTTGTGTCGTTTGCCTCTTAGTTTTTATTGGAAGCTTCACTTTGTGTCTTTGAGTCAGGACCCGAATAGTAAGAGTAGAATTTTTTAATTTTTCCAAAAAATTTTTTGTCAAATATACGGTGATTTAAGTTAATTTTTTACGAAAACTGATGATGCCTTTTATAGGTCGAAATTGATTTTTCGTAATGATACAGTTGGTTTTAAGTTTTTAACTTTTATTTTCTATATTAAATTGAATGTTGACCGATTTTATTAATAAATTCATGCATCGCAATTTGATCAGTTAAATAAAATCGTCAATGTAACTTTACTGAAAAAAGGATAATAGATTTCTGATAAAAGACTTTAACTTTACTCAATTTATTTATAAAAAAATGCAAGTTTATTAAAAAACATGTAGCCGTACAAGCTAGGGAGTAAGAATGGCAATTACCCTCCACGACAAAAAAATTTGGAAAAAATTCGAATTTTTTGGGAGCCGACAATAAACTGTTTAGAAAGGAAAAAGCTACCTAATTTAGAACGATCTAGATCAATTAGCAAATACAGGTAAGATTTAATGTGAAGAATCCCTTTTTTGGTCTTTAGTTTTTTTTGTTGTAAAAGGAGCATTGTCACCGAATTGAATGTGGAGACCTTTTTTTGGTCTTTATAAAGGACAAATCAATTGTTTCTGCTTCATTTTTAACAAAAAATTAGATAAAGACCAATGTAGTAAAGCCTTGCAATAAGTTTTATGAAGCGCTTTTGTTGTGAGCCATTGATGCTATTCTGACAATCTAATCAACGCGTGACTGTTGTTAAGTTTTAGTTCAGAGGTTTTCGCAGCTACGTACATACAAACAATTTCTGAGTTTTGAATTGTGATAAAAATAATAGTTTGCTGTTGAAGTTTAATTTAATATATGTGTTTATGTTGTGCTTTATTTAGATGCCGGTAACTTTTTAGTTAATTAAACGCAAATAAATGTGAAGTGTAAATATCATTAGAACCAACAAAGTCTTTAAGCTAAATTTGTTTGAAATTTGGACATCTCCGTGAAATGCTACAAGATCATAATTCGGGCAATCGCCAAAACAATTTGGGAAAAAATCTATTTACTGTTATCCAAAATTTTTAGGCTGGTACGGCTAGGAAAAAAGAAGCTGTATTTTTATCTGCATTCCTCAAAACTTTATACTGCAATCTCAAAGTGACTTGCTGATAATGAGCTGGCGTTTGAATGTCTGAAATACCTATCCAAAAAACGTTTCATGGTAAATCTTTTGTGATAGTTTTTTTTTGTATAAAACAAATTAGTTGGTTCACTTAAAATTATCCCAAAATACGTTTTTGCTGGTTTCATGCAGGCTTTTCTCTGGTTACAAATATTTTACCAATAGAAACCTTCGATATATTATACAAAGATGGCAGATAGTATTAATTCAATCTTGCTTTGCTTTAATAGATATTTCAATAATGCTAATTTTAAAAACTTAATTTTATTTATTTAAAATATCAGTTCTTAAGTATTTTGAACAAAGTTTTATTAAACTAAATTTTAAAGATTTAAATAAATTTAGCTTTAAATAAATAAATTAAATAAAATTGAAATCAATTTTACTGCAGTATTGGTAAATGATTTATGTTATAAATTTTAACACTCAGAATTATTTCAATTTTTTAGTATTTATCAATAGTAAAACTTTTAAATGATTAGCCTACCAATCGATCTCGGGTCTTTGCAAACAAATATTTGAATTCTTTTAAAATAATCATGTTTTTTATTAAATTTCTTATTTTAACGTGAATTTTTAAAAAAGTTGTCATTTTGCAACCAAACAAATGATGTTCGACAATTTTGAAACAGCTTCCTTAACTCGTGAATAGCGTAAGAGTTCCTGCTTTGAAGAAGTGTTTTTTACACAGTGATAATCAATTACATTATCCCCAATATCAGGAAATTCAATTATGCTCTTCAATAACTTTATTAAACTAATGAATTTACGCATTAAAAAATAAAATAAAATTCAAACTATAAGTATGCGATGTCAAAAAAAACGTATTTTTTAAAAACCGTTCTATTTAAAACCCTTTCAATTCTCTAAGCAAGTTCAACGTTTTCTAGACTCTAAATAATAGCTTTTCAAACTAAAGATAATACTGCAATATTTGTAGTTAATGTTTGATCTGACATCAGGTTATAAGCTAAACTGGGCCAACAGGTGATTAATGTTTGATCTGATACCAGGCATAAGCTAAACTCTGCCATTTTTTGAAAAAACGTCTGCCGATAGTGATGGGTCGTAACAGTAAACTAATTTACATTATAATGTTAAAGCGTTTAATTACATTTTTTTAAATGTTAATTACAGGGTGTGGTTTATTGGTTTAAATTCCATCGATCCAAACAAAAACAGATTTTTTAAGTGTGGAAAGAAACATGGAAGATGTATTTCTAAACTGTTTCGAATTTAGATCGTCATTTAACAATACAGTTTTACGCTTAGATCATGCTTACTTTCGTAGACCGCACAGTTCTCCTATTCAACTAAAGCCGTAAAAAATCTTTGAAAAATAGATTTCATTCTTTCAAGACTCGTATAATTTTAATCACTAATTGTCTATGTGTAACTGGTGTCGTTTAGAAGAACTTGTTACTGTATACCAATGGTCACCAAACTACGGCCCGCTAAGATTTTTTATCCGGCTCGCGGGGCTCTTTTTAAAAAACATATACACTTACTTTGAGCCACAGTGGATAGAATTATGTCGGGAATACCCCAGTTTCAGATTTTTTTATCTTGTTCTTTGCATTAGAGAACACACCAAGATTTTGGGAGAAAAATAGCAAAATTGGAGTTCGAATCGAATTGAAAACCTTTTTTTTTTTTTAAAGATCACTACAAGTTTGGGAGAAAAATAGCGAAATTAGAGATCAAATCGAAGTGAAGACTTTTTTTTGGAGATCACTACAATTTTAGGACAAATTAGCCAAATCGGAGTCGAATCGAAGTGAAGACCTTTTTTTCCCTCGCTTTGGCCCGAGGAGGTCCAAAAAAATCTACATAGGGCTCCCTGCTCGAAAAGTTTGGAGACCACTGCTGTATACAATACAATCTAAACAGAGCGTTGCATAAAGACAACTTTATTTGTGATTGTTACTCTATTTACAATTCCCAAAACAGGATGCTGCCATCTCAAAATTATTTGCTGACAGTGAATTGGCGTTGGAAGTTATTGCGAGTTTTAATGTTTGAAATATGTATCTGAAGGACGATTCATGATAATTTATTTATGATATTTTTTGTCACAAATAAAAAAAGTTTAATAGGCTCACTTAAAAACAATTCAAAATACTTTTTTTGCTGATTTTAAATATTTACAAATAAAAAATTTTGACTTTTTGTACAAAGATATTAGTCTTAATTCAAGTTTGCTTTCTTTTAACAAATATTTTGAAACTGCGAATATTTACTTGCCCAAAATGCACGATTTTATTTGTTAAAAATCTTAACTTTTAGAAACCTTGAACAAAATGTTTTGTTAAACTACACCTTTACGCTTTAAGTAATTTATTTATTTAATGTCAATTTTACTGCAGTATATCATAAATGATTTTTACTTCATAAGTTAAGCAACAAAAATATTTTTTTTAAATTCATTAATATTTTAAATTTCTATTATTATCAATTATAAAACTCTAAATTTATTTCCAATTAGTCTCGACTATGCCCAAACATATATTTAATTTCTTTTAAAATATTTAAGTTGTTCTAAAGTTTCTTCCTTAAGCTTGAATGTTAAAAAGCTTGCCACAGAATTAGGTGATTGCAATCAAATGACGTCAATTTTACAAAAAGCCTTTGTGACTCATCTTGACTTGAAAAAGTTATTGTTTTAATAAAGTGTTTGCTGTAAGTAGGTTTTTTACACCAATGATAATTGATTTTTACACAGCGGTGATAATTGTTGTACTTCTTTTTCAATTCTTTGATTTGAGATTTCAATACTTCGTTTGTTTTTGACAAGCTATTTGCAAATCAATTTCCAAAGTTTAAACAGATCACAAACCAAATTAAGTAAAGCATAGTTTTAGCTTTTGCAAAATTAATGCAATCGTGAACCTCCTTTAATTTTTTTTAGAGTATCCAAGTTTCCATGGATCCCTGGTTAAATCTACTAATTTAAACAAATGAAGCACTTTTTCATAATCACATAATAAAACATTCGACATGCTGTTGCGAATTCGTTGGCACACAAGTTAGAAGCCGATTATGTTAACGAGTTTGTTGGAATGAGTCTCAAATTGTGTATAGAAGTAACGACACTTGTGGCGTATGCAAAAATTTTTAATGGGGAAGGGCTACGAGCCGAAAATACGATTACTAACAATTAAAATAAAATGAGGATATTTTTTTGTCATTACTTATTTCATGAATTATTTATCTTTAGAATAGTCTGCGTAGATTCTTCATAAAAAAATTATGACTCCCCCACTCCCCGTGGATACGCCTAAGAGCGACATCAATATAATGGTACTTCTCGCTTTGGATTACGTCTTAAACCAGAAAGTCTGATCATGATTTAGCTCCAGTATTTGAAAAGGCGATTACTATTATTCGCTTTTATGACGATTTTTCTTTTTAATCAAATTTGATCAATTTGAAAATAAACAATCGGTAGTTTTTGTATAAATATGCAACCTGCTAAATTGAGCAATAAAGGTGCTTCAAAATCCGATTTACGACCGGCCACATATGAAGAAAAGAAAGAAGAGCGGCTAAGCTAGGAAATATATTAAATTTAGTTTGGTAAAATAACAAACTGGAAATAAAAGTCGGGAAATCAAGGCTATCCAAAATAAAGTATTTTTTTAGAGATCATTTTGTTTTGATCGGTGGTTATTGATCGGTGACGCAGCACAATTCTTTAGATAGCAATTCGGAAATAAATAGTTGTTTCGTTAACTCTACAGCACTTGTGGGCAACTTTCTGCATTTAAAGAATCATTTGGTCTCGTTTGCATCAAACTGTAACATAGGCTTACACTGAGCCGCAGCATCTAATTAAGGGCTTCGTTTTCGCTACAAACGTGGAATAGAGTATTCTTTATTTGTTTTCTTGCTTTTTTTGCTTCGCTTAGCGCTCGCTTAGAGTTAAAGCCCCGTAAAATCAATAAAAGAAACAAAAAAAGCTTCATTCCACGCTCGTAGTGGAAACAAGCCTTAAAAAAAAAAACAACACTACATGTGTAATTTAAACTAAAAGCTCATTTCCACCAAAATTGTAGAATGAAGTATTCTTTTTTTCTTTTATTGCTTTTTTTTGCTTCGCTTAGGGCTCGCTTAGATTTTAGGCAAGGAAAGATCAATAAAAGAAACAAAAAAAGCTTTATTCCATGCTCGTAGTGGAAATAATCCTTAAAAGAAAAAACAACTCTACATGTGTGATTTAAACTAAAAGCTCTTTTCATAGTAAACATGAGGATTTAGATAATTACTTAGAAACCAAGCCGTTTATAATATGAGAAGCATCAGACTCGAGTTACGCTCTTGTTGGAGCTCGTCAGTGATGCTTATCTCACTGCGAATCGAACCAACTACATGTGGTCCTCCACGCAGGAAACAACACCACTAGATCACACAAACCGGAAATCAACTCGACTATGAGCAACTCTAACACACCCAGACACACAAACCGGACAACAGGTTACAAGCGCGAAGCTTAACGCTTGTCGGGTAATTTCCGGTCATGAGGTGCGCCCTTGGTCTTAATGGCATTTGACATAGTGGATTCTACGTATTCCTTGCGCGGTAACTTCGGGAATAACTTCTGAGCTGCTTAGAGTCGAGGTGTCTTCCGGTTTGTGAGGTCTAGTGGTGCGTTTTCCTGCGTGGAGGACCACATGTAGTCGGTTCAATTTCTGTGAGATAAGCTTCACTGACGAGCTCTAACAAAAGCAAAACTCGGGTCTCAAACTTCTCATATTTTAAGGGTCTTGGTTTCTGAGTAAAAGTTCGTTTTCACTACGAGCGTGGAATGAAGCTTTTTTTATTTCCTTTATTGATCTTTCTGGGCTTAAAATCTAAGCGAGCGCTAAGCGAAGCAAAAATATTAACAAAACAAACAATGAATTCTCTGCAAGGGTAGACTGAAAAGTTCATAGCCTGACTCAGAAGGACTTATGCCACACTGACGAAACAATGTTTCCAACGTAGTCTCCCCTAAGTTCTACACACTTCTTCCAGCGTTGTTGCAGTGCATTGATCCCGTTGGTATAGAAACATTCATCCTGATCCCCAAAAAAGTCCTCAACAGCTGATATGACTTTATCATCAGTCTGATACCGCTTGCCAGCCAAGTGTTTTTTATGTTTGGGTACAGGAAAAAGTTAGACGGTGCCAAATCCGGAGAATATGGGGGATGATTAACCAGTTCAAAGCAACAGTCATTCACAGAAGCCATTGTTACCACAAACTTGTCTGCAGGAGCGTTTTCCTGGTGAAACAGAACCCTTTTCGTCAGTTTTCCTGGCCTTTTTGACTTGATTGCTTGTCTCAGCTCCCTTAGCAAGTTGGCATAGTATTCTCCGTTGATAGTACGTCCTATCTGAAGGTAATCATGAATACAATACCCTTCGCATCCCAGAAGACGGAGGCCATCACCTTTCCTGCAGACGACACGACCTTGGCCTTTGGAGGAGGAGAAAAAGGATGTTTTCACTGCATCGATTATCGCTTGGTCTCTGCCTCAAAGTGATGGACGCAACATTTATCTTGTGTCAGAAAACGTTGAAGAAAACTGTCTGGATTCGACTCAAAAAGGGCCAAATTTGTCTGCAACATGACCAGCCTGGTATGCTGTTGAGCAGGCGTCAAAAGCCGTGGCACCCACCGAGCGGACATCTTCGACATGCCAAGTTCTTGGTGCAGAATGTTCTCAACTTGTTCACGGAAAATGGCTGCAGCATCTGCTTTTTGACTAACTGTTAAACGTCTGTGATCCATTACCATGTGGTAAACACGGTCGATGTTTTCTTGGGCTGTTGCTGATGCTGGACAACCAAACCTTGGGTCATCGTCAAGGCTCTCTTTACCCCTCTTGAATTTAGCTGCCAACTTTTTCGCTTTTTATAAAGCTGAAGCATCATCCTCTAATGTAGCAACCATATCAGTATGAATGTCCTTGTGGGCTAAGCCCTTTTTCTGTAGATATGTGATAATACCCCGGTGCCAAATTTTGTCCATTTTCACGGAATGTCTCTGGTACCACTTTTCAAAGTCTCAAAAAACACATCGGCATCAGTAAATCTAAAAGTTATGTATGCCGTTTGTTTCACAGAGGATTACATTTTATACATGTCAAATTTCATCTGTGTGGCATAAATCCTTCTGGGTCAGGCTATAAACTTTTCAGCACACCATCGTATTCCACGCTCGTAGTGGAAACAAGCCCTAATGCTTTACAGTTACACGTAACATACACATAGTCTTCAATGATTTATTTCACTCTGTTAATGTGATTTTTGCTCCTGAACGTCATTGCACAGCGTATCCGTGTTAGCATTGCAATTTAATTTGTGCTATTATTTGTAACTTATTAATATTTTTTGCTGAAATACTGAAATTGTTATCATCAGCGAATAAACAATTTTTAAGTGATCTTACAGCTGATATATCATTAATGGTATATTCAAAGCAAAAATGGGCTCAGAGCTGAACCTTGTTGAACACCACAATTAACTGATTTTAAATTTGACTTTTTGAATCACGGGAGCCAGAGCAAAGCTATGAAAAAGCCGCAGGTTCGGACCGCTGCTCTATGTATACAATAACATTGTTTTTATCTCAAACTTCTAACTGATCAGCCACAACCCCAAAAACACATTTTGAAAAACAGACAATCAAGCGCTTTTATGACGTACCTTTAGACCAAACTATCGTTTTAATTAAAATTTTGTTGAAAACTTTTTTTCAAATATCAATTGTTGCGTTTGGAACTGAATAATACCTTGGACAATTATAAAAAAACCAGGGTGAGAATTTGGTTTTATCGATTCGTTAAAAAAGAACTTGATAATTATTCAATTCATATTTGCTATTTTAAATTTTGTTACTTTCATTTGTTTCTTGCCATTACATGCGGGATCATGGCAAAGAAGATTCGTCACCCTTTAATAACTTAATTATCAATGCACATGCTTAACTGCCGATCAATTAACTTGAAATCCCACAAATTTGGTTAAAATAGGATAATTTTAAAGTGGGATTTTAAATTAATTGAAATAATAAATATCCCTATAAGTTTTGCAAATAGGCCCCAAATGGACAGTCTCAGCCGAGATGTAAATTAGAGGGAAAAATATTTTGGAAAGACCGCTTTTGATCACTAAATGAATGATACATATTTTGCACAGCACAGTTGCCGTCAATCTGTCGTATCAACTAACAGTTATAACTAAAGACTCATATTAGGATAAACGAAATTAATTTTGTCGCGCTACTGCAGCAGCATGGCCGAGTAGGTGGAATAGTCGCATTTACAGTATATTGGAAGCGATCAACAAGGTCCCTAATTAAAATCTACTCTCGTCATTTTGTTATATCTTTGGAAACAACAATTTCCTTCTTGACAAACTTGGCAAGCATCTCTAAATTTTAGTCAAATCTCTTAATCAAAATTAAATTACAAAATAAAAAATTTCTATCGGACAGCAACACCTTGGCATATCCGAAAGCAGGTGGAAGTTATTGCTTGACAAGTTTCCCTAAGTATGACGCCTCCGACGTTTTTCTGTAAGTCAGAAAAAAAAAAGATAAAAAATAAATCATCTCAATTTTTTATCCACAAGCTTGCCACAAATTTTTCCAAAATGTGGTTTTTATGCAATGTGACGAAATGCTGACGATACGCAATTGAACTATTCATATTTTTCCCAAAATAAGTACAATCTGGACAAAATAGTACAGTTTTTTGTTTTATTATTAATACTTAGATCACTAAAAATGTTTCTTGGTCGCTGCAGTTACCAAAAGCTAGTTCAAAGAAGTCTAACTTTTGTTACACATGACAAAATTGTATTGCATTTCACCGATGTATTTTTCATATCATAAAAAATTAAAAAAATATTTAAATTAATAAATTGACTTTTATATTAACAAAATGTTTCAGAGACGACTAAAAATTTAATATAAATACGTTATTTAAATCAGTCATTAATGAGCATCAATCAAAAACCTATATGAATAATGATACATTTACATAAAATCTAAAATTTTTAAAAGTATTAGAATCATAAACCATTACCCGTGGGAATTGCGTTGGTGCAACGGTGGGTTTGACAATTGATAAAAGCATTTCTTCAAATTAATTTTATTCAAATTAAAATTTTTCAAGTTTCAACAAATGCAGTCAAATTTTTAAGTTAAAGCGTAATTGCTTGTTAAATATTTTCTTGCTAATTCAATCAAGCCACAGAAAAAACTAGGCAGTACTTGGCCGCGTCTCGCGTTCCTGCTTCTGCCAAGCGTTTGCTATGAAGATGCCAAGTACTTTCGCTTGTCAAAGCTTGTTAAATGAAGTTGGGCTTAGCGTGGCCGAAGTAGACATATACAGGGAAAGCATGACTATATTGCGTTTGCCAAGATCTTAACACGCTTGTTGCATGATGTCTACAGCTTTTGCTAAATTTTTACCGCGCTTTGTTGATTGATTTTCAGCGTTTATCATACCAAGCCATGTTTTAAGTAAATACGTACTGCTAACAAAATATTTCACAAATATTGTGAATTTTTTCAAATAAATTGTTTAGGCACTACTTTGTTAACTTGTTAACCAATTTATTATGAAAAAACCCAATTAAAGAATTTTACCTCGGTCCAATGTATTGTTATTATCGCAGAAACAAGATCCTCGAGAGGCTTATCTACGCCCGCGTTGAACCATTAATCGATCCACTGCTCCCTAAAGAGCAGGCTGGGTTTCGACGCGGGAAGTCAACCGTAGATCAAGTTGTTCTGCTAACCCAGAACATCGAGGATTCTTTCGAGGCTAAAAAGAAGGCCGGTGCCGTATTTATCGATCTGACAGCTGCTTATGACACTGTCTGGCACCGTGGCCTTACCTGCAAGCTGCTGAGACTACTTCCGGATAAGCACATGGTCAAAATGATCATGGAGCTTGTCCGAAATCGAAGTTTCACCCTTACCACCGGTGACAGCAAGCAAAGCAGGCTACGCCGTCTTAAAAACGGCGTTCCTCAGGGATCGGTCTTGGCTCCCCTCCTATTTAACATCTATACGTACGATCTTCCTTCCATGATTTCCAGAAAGTTTGCTTATGCTGATGATTTAGCATTGTTGCACTCTTCTGGAAACTGGAAGGACTTGGAAAGGACATTAAGCCAAGATATGTCCACACTGTCAGCGTATCTCCAGACTTGGAGGTTGAAGCTCAGTCACACTAAGACGGTGACGACAGCCTTTCACTTAAACAACCGAGAGGCCAAACGTGAGCTAAAGGTCTACAACAATAGTAGACTTTTACCGTTCTGTCCAACCCCTACATACCTTGGGGTAAAACTGGACAGATCGCTCACGTTTCGTCACCATTTAGTGGCATTGCGCAAAAAACTATCTTCGCGCGTCACACTGTTGAGGCGACTCGTGGGCTCGGGATGGGGTGCTGGTGCTAAAACACTACGCATAGCCACCTTGTCTCTAGTCTACTCAACAGCTGAGTACTGTGGGCCAGTCTGGTGTCGCAGTGCTCACACTCGCCTCATTGACAGTGTCTTGAATGACGCCTTGCGCATAGTTACTGGATGCCTGCGTCCCACTCCAACGGACCACCTACCTGTACTTTCAGGCATCCAGCCAGCTGAGCTTCGCCGACTGGGAGCGACACTCTCCTTAGTTTACCGTGGATCTCTGGACCCCGATCATATTTTGCATGGTCTGTTAAATGGGTCCTCAGATACTGGCCAAGTGAGACTAAGATCCAGACGCCCGTTTGTGCCAGGTGCGCGGAATCTCTTGGACAATCTTGCCAGACTTGGCATCCGCGCCTCTGAATGGACGAATCACAAATGGAACGCGGAGTACTGTGAAAATGCTTCCAGGCTCCGTGCTTTTGTGCCCGGGACCAGTGTCAGGCCTGTTGGGATGGGCTTACCCCGAGCAGCTTGGGTTAAGCTCAACCGCCTGCGGACTGGTGTTGGGCGATTCCATTCGTCCATGCACAAATGGGGTCTCGCTCCTTCACCGAATTGCGAGTGCGGCGCCTCAGAGCAAACCGCAGACCATGTACTAACAGCGTGCCCCATACATCGGGCACCACATGGAGCACGAGGTCTGACGGTTTTGGATGACGAAACTCGATGCTGGCTTAATAACATCGCTGCCAGCATCTGATCCAGGCAGTGCAGCAGTCTGGGGTAGTAAAAGGATAAACCCTCGGCCCCAGTTCTGTTTGTGTCTGGCCTGGAGTGGATACCCTTCAAACGATGACGACGACGACGACGACGACGACGACGACGATCGCAGAAACAAAACGACAATATAGCTTTCTATGTCAGCAGACAAACGCGAATGAATTGAGCACACCGTTATTATCGGTATTTTGCTGAAATAAAACCGGTTCTTCAAACATCCAATAATGTTCTTCAACATTAATACATTACTGATGTAAATAGATACGTTGCCAATGTTATCCCAACCTTGCTTTTGATTATCAACTAACCTTGGTAAAACGGAGTTTCAAGTATAGCTACAGCATACACTAATAGCCGAACCATGTCCAAACAACCCTCGACTAATCGTTAATCAGAACTTTTTTGTGTTTTATTGAGAATTGCTCGGTTTTAAGTTGGCCTTACGTTGCCTATGATTGGTGTTTCTTTTAAATTTAGCCTTAGTTCTTCATTTTTATTTGATATAAAATTTCTATACTTTATGCTAACAATTGGCCTATTTACTTAAGTGGCAATTATAAAAAATGCAATTTCTTTTCATCTAATATAGTTGTATTAGTCTTTATAGGTACATTATTTCAGACAAAACGTCGTTTTGACTATGAACTTTTATGTTTTGAAACCCCATGGCAATTATAAAAAACACAAAATCAAAATTAATAAAAGTGAATTAAGAAAAAATAGCATTTATTAAACACATTATAAGAAATGAAAATCCAAATTAAATAAATAAAAACTTTATAACTAAAAGCAAATAATAATTAACAAAAAAGTATAACCAGACGTAATAAACCTTAGATAAACTAAAATCACTGATTGCAATTAGAGTTTTTTGAGAAAAGGCCAGTCACAAACACTGTATTTAACATCAATATTTTTTCTATTAATTGTGAGAGTAGTATAAGCGCTTTATTCTTCTGTCCAATGTTTAAAACGGCTCCTTTCAACTATATCAAGGTCTAATTTCGGTATATGGTTTTTTCTTAATGCAAAAGGCATTTTACAAATCTTCCACTTTCATAACTTTTTTTAAATTATTTTTTCAAGTTAATTTGAATCACTTGCCATGCTATATTTTATTTATTACTTGAACAAAAACAAGTGTTTAATGCACAAACAAAAAGGTGTTTACGATAATAAACCAAGCGTAACATCATTATTTAAAAACACATTGATGATTAGACTGGGTAAACGCTCAGATAAAGGCTGGCAACTAAAACTTTTTTCCAATCGATTTTACGTTGCGCAAAAGATTGGTAAAAGCTTAGAGTTTGCAGATCAAAAATACCATTTATAACAAAAATTAGTATTGTTTTTGAACTGAGAAACTACAGTGTATAAACCAGAGATTTGTTACTGCCTAGGTTTTCCGTACAAACTTTTTAAATAGTTTAGAAAGACCTTGTGTTTGCTGCATATTTTAAAAATTTTCATTGGGATGCAACGAATTTATTTTAAGTTTAAATTTATTTAATTTTATTGAACAATGCCCTGAATGTTTTTTATTTGCAATGTTTTGAAAATGAAATATTAAAATTTGGGGTGGTTTATGTGAGATGAAATATTTTATATAACAACTAAAGAATGTGCATACAATTTATCAATTGTTTCACCAGCAACACTCCATTCATCGGTCGATGGGTCATAACATTCAATCGTTTTGACGATGCTTCCTCTGGAATTCAAACCACCAACAACATATATTTTGTCTTGCAGAACACAAGCTGAATGTGATGATCTTTCATTTTTCAGGTCACTGACATAAACCCATCTATTGTTATTAGCGTCGTATTTCTCGACGCTTTTCAATCTGGTGCCATCGTCATCACCTGATTGACCTCCGATTGCGTAAACACAACCTTTGCAGTTTACAGCAGAAAAATAATGTCTGGAAGTTTGCAATGATGCAACATATTCCCACGTTGATGTCAAGTCAGTTAATCGTTCGACGGACGACAAAACTTGCCTACCACCCCACCCACCCATAACCAGTAAACAATCTTCATAAGCAACCATTGCATGGGCTTCTCTTTTTTGTTGCAACGGTGAAATAACTTTCCATTGGTTGAATGATGTTTTAAAAGTTTCGATTGTTCGTGAAATATATTCATATTCACTCTCTCCATTACTAACTACTAATCTGCTATGATAAATAGCTGCAGCTGCTCGTTGTCTTTTTTCGTTCATTGATAAAATTTCTTCCCATTGCAAAGGTTGGTTACGTAAATCCATTTTCCAAACTTTGTTCGTAATAGTAGCATCACTGTCCACTGTTTCTCCTCCGATACAATAAACAAAATTGTCTAACTTAAGTGAGCAATGATCTCTAAGTTTTATTGATAAATCGGGATATGTTTGAACTGGTTCATCTAATAAACTGTAAATTTGAGTAACTTTTGATGGAGTTTGAGCTCCACCAATACTCAATATTTTTGATCCAGTTTCTCTTAAATGTTGTGCTTCCTGCACTCTTGGCAAATTGTTTAAAATTAATCTCATGCAGAAATTGGATCTTGTTACAATATTTTGCATTGAAACAAAAGACATCAAATAATCACATGGAAGTCTATCCAGTTGTACCAATTGAAACAAGTTTGGAAAATCATTCAGCCGGTTGTTTTCATCATGGTTTATCCATGTCAAAATTGCTTGAAACAACAAAATTTCATTCACTTTATCTCGGTTTAGATTAGAAATGCAAGATTCTAAATCAGCTGCTGGCAGATTTTTGAATTCTATCTGATCCGATACTTCATCAAGATGATTGCTTAGATGTTGATAATATTTATTTAACAATGACTCATTTTCATATTGTTTCGACAGATTGATTCCACTGATACAATTATCTGAGTTGATTGTTGATTCCAAATACTCAAAACAAAACTCTTTGACATCGTTCATTTTCAGTAAATGAGCAACTTTAAGCAAATTCAAAACATTTTGTTTGTCGATAGTAATGGTTGCAGAATAAATGTAATCGATGATGAGTTTAACTGATTTCTCATCAACATCATCAAGTTTTACAGATTCCTGATAATCGTTTTTTATTTTAAATTTATCCTGAAAGTAATCCGAATAACAAGACAAAACCATTCGATTTGCTGAAAAACATTGATTTCCGACTTCTATGGTGATGTCATTAAAAAACCCTTCGTTTCTGTTTTGATTTGCGTAATTCAAAAGACGATATTGTTGATTTCTACGACGTCGAGTTACAGGATGGTAGTCATGAGATTGTAAATTCATCATATCAACATCAACAGGTACCAATAGATGTTTTACGTTATTTTTGATATCAACTAGTACAAATTTTTTTTAGTAGTAAAATGGTATATTTAAGTGTACTTGGAAAAATGCAAACAAACCAATAAATATAAAACAGTTTTTGTGACTGTTCTGTCAAATTTTTAAAAGAAATTATGAAAAAATATACATAAATCTTTTAATAGATTTACTTTTATTTAATATTAAAGGGGAAAATGTTAGATATGTTGACCCAATAAATTTTATTGCGCCATTAAATATATCCAACATGTAGGAATCTTGGCGTAAAATGGATTAGTCTACAATTCAGTTTTTGAAATTTAGATTAGTATGCATAATTCTTACATAATATGTTTTTATTTACGATTAAAAGATGTTAAACGTTAGTTTATTTTTGTGTTAAAATATCATTATTACCAAGATAATACACTTAAATACAAGTTTTTATGATGTATTAAATGACTTGCATGGCAATCCTTTTTTATTATCCCAAAAATAAGTCGTGTGTACGTTTTACTTTACATGACAAACCAAAACCGAATCTACCAATACGGAAAGATATTTACCTATCCCGATGTTCAACCAGGGCTTTGTAATCAAAAATTTTTTCTGCATAAAGCACTTTACCAACAAGTTATTCAAAAGCCCACCATTATCCAGCTTAAAATCGAAGGCAAGATAAGCTTTATAAATCTTTTTCTTCTACAGTATGATGCTCACGTCATTATACCCTACAGGCAACTCACTACCTTGCCGAGAAACTACTGCTTCAATTTTGAAGTACTTGGGTCTTCTTAAGCAATAAACACGGCCCCGTCACGTTTGTGCATGAGGAACTTATATACAATCTTTTTTACTGACCTCCACCGTCATCGCAGATTGAATGTTTGTGCGCTGGCTTTGATGGTTACAATCGCATTGATGGTTACAAGATAGTTTACATCTACTAACTTCAATCAAACACCACTGATATTACAATATTTTCTTACTCCTGCTTTTATATCAGTAACTTCAATTTTATACATGTTGATTGGATTTTCAATGCAAACAAAATGATAGAGATTGTTTGACTGGCTTTTCTAAAATACATGCTCGAGTTGCTTTGAATTCCTGGCATGTGGCTTTTTTTACGTCATGCTTGGCCCCGGCTCAAAGTTTCCAAACTCTGGAGAAAAGCGCTGCCTCTAACCTTTTTGTTCGTTTTTCCACCAATGGGTCCTTCATCAACATGCAAATGCTGTTCCAATGAACAAACCGCTAAACATATTGTATGACAGTGCTCTATATACCGGGTACCACATAGAGCACAACATCTGGCAGTTTTGAATGATAAAAACTAAAGCTTGTACAACACCATCACTGCCAACATCTGATACGGCCAGCACAGCAGTCTCTGGGTTAAAAATGATGAACCTGGCTCCAGTCCAGCCTGTGTCTGACCCGAAATGGTGCGGTTCTAAACAACGACGACGGGGATTGAACCAATAAAAAATTTCTTAAATTGTAGCACTAACACTTGGTCACAGTTTTTAATCAAAGTTTTAAATTAACTGTAAGATTTTATTTGAAAACAGATAGAATTGAGTATAATCGAACTAAATTTTTGTTGTAAGCTTCATTTTGGCTAAAGTGTAAGAGCGACTATGAAGCAAATGCCCACAAACAATAAATAATCAGCAATTTCTATCAATTTATCTACTTGTATGAATTGTGGGAAACGTTGGAAATTAAATAAATGCAATTTTTAAGATAAACAAAACGGCCAAATTAAATCGTTGCAATAACAAAGCTAAAAGCCTGTGACTAACGTGGCTACAAACTGGTCCGATAACAATGGATAGTCAGATAAATATTAAACTAAAATGTTAGCAAAACTTCTACTACGGATTGAGTTTCATCTGATTACCATTTTGGCATGTGTGTCACTACCACTATCGAGTTTAACAAAATACCGCTAACAATTTTGCTACAGCAAGACCAAGTCCAACTCTATCAGTTGGGATTTTTTTCTATTGAATTTCATAAGAGGCAAAGTTCTTTTGATTACGTATGATTTCTATGTTGATACATCAGAAAGTTTATTAACGTAGAATTTTTTTTAGGACCAAATGTAATTAGCCTAGTTAGTTTTATATACTGTACATTGTGTTCTTCTCGTTGGAGGTCGGCTATCCAGTCAACGTTATTGCTTCTTAGAACTCACTAACTCAGTCGGCTACTGAACTTCTCGTTTAACAACATTATTTTTTTTGTGCTATAATTGTAAACGAAAACACACAAAGCTACAAAGACAAGCGATTTTTTATTTGTTAAACATCAATATTGTCAACAGATTTTTACACTTAAATTGCACCTAGACTCAGACTTAAATCGCAGGTAAACTTAGAAGACTCACCAAAACAATGCTTCCTGTAAGTTTGCACCAAGATTTCAAGAACTCTAACTATCAAGTCGTGTCCCAATCAAGATACAAAATACAGGCAGACTTGAACTAGTTTTCAAACCTGTTCTCTTCGAAACATGTTAACGTAGACAAGCTTTTTTTTCATCAAAAAAATTTTTGTATTAGATTTAGGTCACAGGGTAGCTGTTATATCAATTCTTTTATTTTTAAAAAGTCGCTTTGACGAAATGAGATTAGTGGCCCCAAAAAATAATTAAAAATTAGATTAATAAAGCGAGTCAAAGATTACACTATGTTGTTTTATTTATATTCGTTGTGTTACTCATATGAAGTTATTTTCTTAACGAAAGAAAAAACAAATCCGGTTCCCTTGAATGATTGCGGGTGGTTGCAGAATCGATTTTCAAATTTGGTCACGCGGAATGGTAGACCAGTGGTTCCCAATTGCCGGTCCGAATAATTTTTTGCTTGTCCGCAAAGTATTTTTCTTTCTACCAAGCGTAAGCAGTGCAAAGTTGTTACTTTTTGTAAAACTTATTTTCGCTTGACGGATTCACAGCAGTAAAAGGCGTATCTTGCCTTTCTTGATAACGCAAAAATGTTTAGTAATAAAGGTTAACTTTCCGATAAACCAAAGTTTTGTGCTGTTTGCAATTTTTTTATCATAAAGTGCGTCTAGCTTTCATAAATTTTAATACAAAGCCGTTCTTCACTTTTGAGGTGTTGCTAGTTTTGTTAAACTCCAGAAAGATTATTGTGGAACCATTAAAACAACAAAAAGGATCGAAATAAGACTTCTGAAACAGGTAATTCTCAAAATGGAAATGAAGCAAGTATCAGTAGACTTACTGCACGTGTAGAGCAAACTACAAAAAGGACATACTCAGAAAAGTTAAATGTCAAAGAATTCCGTTGCAGGCACAACTACGAGTTTTAAAAACTTTTTTGATGCCTCGCATTCTGGCAGAGAAACAGCAGCACATTTTACACTAACATTGATTTCATATGTAAATCAATTGTCACAGACTTTGTTTGGGAAACCAGTAGAACAAGGTATCCCGAATACCTGCGCTGAAGCAAAGATGTGTCTAATTTTATTTTATTCCGGCTCAAGAAGTAGTTTGCTATGAGAATGAAGCTTTTATACATTTGGCTTGAACCAAGTTCGGATCGATTCGTTGAAGACTCTTCTGCACAGACTAACAGAGACCACTGTCTCTTACTAAAACGAATGCATTACAAAATTGACAACTCACAATCGACGAAAATCTTTTTTCACGCCCCGCCACTGTAAAGCAATACCAGCGCCAAAACTTAATTTCGTCCAACACGAAACAATTCTACCTCAGTAGAATTAATTTCCAATGCACTGGCGCAAACAATTACCCCACTTATCAACCCAATACAATCAGAGGGTCCTTTGCCCACGCTCTGCCCCCAAAACCAACGCTCAACCAGATTATTTTACTCTCTCTCGAATCATCCATCTCAATGCAATCGAGCGAGCGTATATATAGACAAATGTCACATGACGACCAATTTACTCGTATATGCTATACAATGCGGGAATTTACTATTGCTGGAATCTTCTACAACCTACATATGCCTCGAGTGTGCCGGACGAATGAGACGAAAAAAGCGCATTACGTAATTAATGTCTGGCGAAAGAAAGTAAAAAGGGAAGATACGTTTGAGCATCGTAAGCAAATCGCAAAAATTTAAATCACACAATAAAAGAGCGACTATACTTTGGCCAAGCGATTTCTACGTCATAATAGAACTTTAAATTATTTTAAGACGGAAAACAACTATATCGACATGACTTAGAATTATTACGAATGAAATGTGACATGGATTGACATTATGTTGTTTGAGTTGATTTGATTACCACTTTATGGCAAAATGTTTGTCTTAAATACATATTCTAAGCCGAACCTTGCATAACGTTACGCAACAACTATTTTAGTTAACAAAAGATTTCTAATATCAGTTCTAATCACTATACGATATTTTGTAGCTCCGGTCCGTGAACATCTTTAAAATTTACGGTCAGCTGATATAGAAAGGTTGGGAACCATTGCGGTAGATAATGGAATTTGATCGATACTTCGATTGTTTTTTAAAATTATAAAAAAAATTATAAGTGAGAGTATTTGCCCGTTTCCTGTTTTCTCTTTAAGCGAAATCACCATTGTAGCTAAACAGTGGACTCTATTGAGGTATAGAATCAATCTGCTAAAATCAATCAGGTTGACTGAGCATCAAACTCGCGTCCTCCGGCTCGCAAGTTAAACACAAAGCTATTTTTCGACATGGTTAAAATATATGTATAAAAATAATTCCAAAACAAAAATGAAATAGATCTTTCTTGTTATTTTTCATATTTGAAAAATTTTTGAAGCCTTGCTTGTCTTTGTATTCAAATGAGGTTAAATATCGCAATAAGTAACATGATTCGAGGATCTTGTATTGACCTACCTTTTCTTCATTAGAATATTATAATACAAAAAAAAGATATACAAGATTCTATGATTATATTATCTCTTGCAGTATTAAACCTCATCCCTTTTCACTAATCTAAGCATAAACAAATTTTTCAAATGTGGAAAGGAACATCGAAAATCTATTTCTACACTATTTTCGAGTTTAGATTGTCATTTAACAATATAGTTTTATGTTTAGAACAAGCTTATTTGCGTAGAGCGCACAGTTCTCCTGTTCAACTAAAACCGTAAAAAATCTTCAAAGAATGGGTTTTATTCTTTCAAGACTCATATAATTTTAATTACGAATTGTCCATGAATAACTGGTGCCTTTTTGAAGAACTTGTTACTGTGTGCAGCACAATCTAAACCGACCGTGGCATAAAGACATTATTTTTGAATGTTACTCAATTTAGACTTCTCAAAACATGATGCTGCCATTTCAAAATTATTTACTGACGGTGAGTTGGCGTTAGAAGTTATTGCAAGTTTTAATGTTTGAAATATTTATCTGAAGAACGTTTTATGTTAATTCATTTATGATAGTTTTCTTCAAAAATAGAAAAGATTAATAAGCTCATTTAAAAATGATTCAAATACTTGTTTTGCTGATTTCAAATATTGTACAAATAGAAACGTTTGACTTTTTATACAAAGATTGCAGATATTCTTAATTTAGTTTGCTTTCTTTTAACAAATATTTTGAAAATGTCGATATTTACTTGCACAAAATACATGATTATTATAATACAAAAATTGCAGATAGTCTTAATTCAACTTTTTATACTAAAATTGCAGATAGCCTTAATTCAAGTTAACTTTCTTTTAACTGAAATTTTGAAAATGACGATATTTACTTGCCCAAAATGCACGATTTCATTTATTAAAAATCTTAACTTTTAGAAACCTTGTACAAGATGTTTTGTTAAACTACATCCTTATGCTTTAAATACAGTATTGAATTAAAATCAAATTTCAGCATTTTATAAATTATTTTTGCCTTGTAAGATAAGCAACACAAGTAGTTTTTAAGAACTTAAAATTATTTTAAATTTCTATTATTTATTAATTATAAAACTCTCTATTGATTTCCAATTACTCTCAACAATACACAAACAAATATTTAATTTCTTTCAAAATATTAAAGTTGCTTTGAGTTTCTTTCTTCAGCTTGAATGTTTGAGCTTGAGACACGACATACGTGATCGCAATCAATCAAATGCGTTCAAGTTTGGTGACAGTCTTCGTGACTGGTAACTTGAAAAAGTTATTGTTTTGAAAAAGTGTTTGTTGTAAGTAAGTTCTTTACACAGGTGTGATATTCTATTCATTTGCATATAATGTTAGCCAAATCAAATATGTTACTCGATAATTTTATTTTATTAATTAGTTTTATGCTTTTTGATTTTCCAAGTGCACATGGAGTAGGCAAGGTAAAAAATATTAAGCTATAAGTAAGTAGTGGCAAATAAACAGAACAAAACAAACAAAACAGTTAAAAATGCAATATTTTGTAAAATGCAGGCTAAGCAAAACATGTAGTAAATAAATATTACTTATTAAACAACAATAACCAAATATGAATAAATGGATAAACAAAATATACCTAATATTTAATTAACGAAATAAATCAGTTTATGAAACTCAGACTTGGACACGCTACGAAAATGAAAACAAACAGTGTTTGTTTTTATTTTGCTCTCTCTTAACAAACAAACAAACATCAAAACTAATTAACCATCATTTTTGCCCTTAACAAACAACAAAACCAATGAACTCACTCAAAAAAATAGTAACAAAATTGTTGTACTTCTTTTTCAATACTTTGATCTGATGTTGGTTTTTGACGAGCTAATTGCTAACCAAATTTAAACATTCAAATAGACCACTAACCAAATTAAATAAAACGTGGTTTTAGCTTTCGCACAATTAATGCAATCGTGGACCTTCTTTAATCCTTTTTCGGATTATCCAAATCTTCATGGACCCCAGGTTAAATCTATTAATTTAAACAAATGAAGCACTTATATTGCGAAACATTTGACATGCTGTTGCGAGTTCGATGGCACACAAGTTAAAAGCCGATTACGTTAACGAGTTTGTTTGAATGAACCTCGAGTTGTGTGTAAAAGTAACGACAGTTGTGGCGTATGCAGAGATTTGTAATGAGGGGGGAGTGCGAGCCGAAAACACAATTACTAACAATTAAAATAAGGTGAGAATCTTTTTTTGTTTTCACTTTTTTCATGCCTCAATTATTTTTTGAGTAGTCTTGGTAGATTCTTCATAAAAAAATTTGACCCGACCCCCTCCCCACCCCGTGCATACGCCTACAAACAATATCAGTATCAATCAAGTACAATGGTACTTCTCGTTTTGGGTTAAGTCTTGGACCAGAATGTCTGATCATGATTTAGCTTCAATATTTAAAGTGACGGTTACTATATTTGCTTATTTAACGATTATTACTTTTTCTTAATTAAAATTGACAAATTTCAAATTAAACGATCGGTAGTTTCTGTATAAATATGCGTGATGCTAAATGTAGCAATAAAAATGCTTCAAAATACAAACTACAATCAGGCCGCATATAAAGGGAGGAAAGAAGAGCGACTAAAATAGAACATATCAAATTTAGCTTGGCAAAGTAACAAACCGGAAATAAAGTCAAGGAAATCAAGCTTTTTATTAATAGTTGCCTGCAAGCTAAACATGAAATGTACAATGCAGCGAGTGAAAACTCTGCACAAAATGTTACAACAGGCAATACAAAAGTACCAAGCAAATAAACTTACACAGTATTTTACAAACTCAACACAATTCATTGCATAGCAAATTGCTTGCTGAAGATGAGGTCTCTACAATGCAAAAAATAAATCTAAATCTATGTATTTCTGCTATGTGATTTTGAGTAAATTTAGTTATTCATGTTGCTTTGCGGAGGATTTCTCAAGTATGATATAAATGAAAAAATATATAACAAAGTATCGTCTATCTGAACTTTATCAATATTTTTTTCTGATAAAAAAAACTCAGACAGTTTTATGATTCTCTTCCGACTTATTGGTTTTTTCTGTTTCAAGTTTGCAAATGGTTGGGAACGAAATATGTGTAACGCGTTTGTTGAGCTATTGTTAAAAAAAAACTATGTTTCTGATTAATGTATTGCTACAAACTTTAATCTAAATTATATGTTACGCACATATTTCTAAACCTTCAGCGACAAATTAACAAGTGTGAATCTAAATCGTTTTTAGGCTTTAATTTGTTTGATATTATTAAATACCGGTAGTAATCTGAGTGCTTTTTAATTCAACGTTGGTTCCAGAATATAATTAACAATGTAGGAGAAAAGAGAACAATGATTCGGTTTATGAATGAATAAAAGTTTGCAATCAATTAGTTAAAACTAATTTGTATATCTTGAAATATTTAAAATAAGTTAGAAAGAATTTAACTGAAAAAAAGCTGTAAACTATTACATGTATCGGAGATGTTTAAAATTATCAATTTTTTATATTTTTTTATTTTGCAATCAAAAGCATCTTAGCCACTGATCACTGATCACAAAACTGCTATGATTTCAAGAAAAAATAAACACCATAAAACTACCGTCACAATAAAAAAACAATATATTTTGAATAGAATATAACATCATGAAAATGAATCTTAAAATTTTACCGTTTCCTATATGAATATGAATAGGATCCTATATGAATAGGATTCATCAACAACTTCACCACCGTCACCCCATCCATGAATCAAAGAGTCATCTAATGCTGACTAAAAAAATGCTTTTTTGATATTATTTTTGTTAAATTTTGACTTTTTTTTGACCTATGAAAATTGGCCTGTTATACAGGTAAAAGCTTCTATGGACAAATTTTTGCTAAATACTTGCAAAATGTTTATTTACATCAGGTTTGAAAAGAGTAATTGCATTTTTTGTTAACACTTAGAAACAAAATCTCAGTTTATTTTGAAGCATTAATGATTCACGATAAAAAATATTACTAAAGTAGGTTCTTCAGCGCATCAACAATTCGCATAACAACTTCAACACGAATTCAGAAAAACATTTTCAGGCATCAGCAATTGTAAATTTAATTTTTTTAATTTTTTCATTATTATTTTCATTTATTGACTATATTTTGAACTGCGACCGTATTGATCATGTTTGCCATCAATGCAGCGCTCTCAACCACTCGGCCATGCAGCCGACTTTTTATAACAAACACGCATTTACCGACACATTTTCTTTTCACTTAAATAAAGATAAAACATTTTTATCCATATCCATTTTTATCCACACTGCTGAGGCGACTCGTGGGCTCGGGATGGGGTGCTAATGCTAAAAAACTACGCATAGCCACCTTGTCTCTAGTCTACTCAGCAGCTGAGTACTGTGCGCCAGTCTGGTGTCGCAGTGGTCACACTCGTCTCATTGACAGTGTCTTGAATGACGCCTTGCGCATAGTTACTGGATGCCTGCGTCCCACTCCAACGGACCACCTACCTGTACTTTCAGGCATCCAGCCAGCTGAGCTTTGCCGAATGGGAGCGACACTCTCCTTGGCATACCGTGGATCTCTGGATCCCGATCATATTTTGCATGGTCTTTTAAGTGGGTCCTCAGATACTCGCCAAGTGAGACTAAGATCCAGACGCCCGTTTGTGCCAGGTGCGTGGAATCTCTTGGACAACCTTGCCAGACTTGGCATCCGCGCTTCTGAATGGACAAATCACAAATGGAAAATGGAGTACTGTGAAAATGCTTCCGGGCTCCGTGATTTTGTGCCCGAGACCGGTGCCAGGCCTGTTGGGATGGGCTTACACCGAGCAGCTTGGGTTAAGCTCAACCGCCTGCGGATTGGTGTTAGGCGATTCCATTCGTCCATGCACAAATGGGGTCTCGCTCCTTCACCGAATTGCGAGTGTGGAGCCTCTGAGCAAACCGCAGACCATGTACTAACAGCGTGCCCTATACATCGGGCACCACATGGAGCACGAGGTCTGACGGTTTTGGATGACGAAACTCGATGCTGTCTTAATGACATCACTGCCAGCATCTGATCCAGGCAGTACAGCAGTCTGGGGTAGTAAAAGGATAAACCCTCGGACCCAGTCCTGTTTGTGTCTGACCTGGAGTGGATACCCTTCAAACGGCGACGACGATCCATATTAACAAAAAAATTTTAAACTAAAAATTGCTCAGGTGAGGGGCGTTAAAAATCTTCAGAAGAAGTTTAAATGTTATAAGAATATTGTAAAACATATAAAACTTGTATTGCTGATTTAAAACGTATAAAAAAAAGGTAATAAAAAATATTTTTATTATTTGAAGAATTAAGAGGATTTGGAATTAATTTTTTAAACAAGCTGCATAAAGATGAGAAACACCAGACTCGAGTTTCGCTCTCATTAGATTTTTCGCTCTCATAAGCATCACTGATGAGCTCTAATGAGAGCGAAACTCGAGTCTGGTGTTTCTCATCTTTATGCAGCTTGTTTAAAAATTTTTATTATTATGATTATTATTTTATATTTATACTTATCCTTTTAACTCCAAAAAACAACGTCCAAAACGCTTTAGAATTGTCAAGAAATTACTACAACCTGCTTTCGAAGATGCCACGAGAATGCTGTCAGGTTCACACTTTTTATTTTAGGTTTTTTAGTATTTATTTGGAGGTATGACCCGGAATTTAAAGCTGCTTGATCAGATTGCCAAGTAGAAAAAGTGCTGTAAAATGTCTTTCCCATGGACACAGCAAATTGACGAAGGTAGGGTTTGAATTGCGGCGATGTCAATTAAGTTTGCCATTAATCACAGTGCTCTTAACCACTTAACCACGTTGTTGATGAATGTAAAATAAAATTAAGACCTTTTTATGGTCTTCACGTTTTTGCAAGCCTTAATTTTCTTTTAATTAAAAAAGTTTTTACTTAATTTTAACAATTTTTGAGCTGTCGTAGTCCTACTATTGACCTCTGACCATCATTTTTTATAGAATTTTTTAAACTCCCAAGCCTCTTTTTGTGCATACACCTGTGGATGGATAAATCAAAACTTTTAATCAAACTATACCAAAAGTGGAAAAACTTTGTGACTTAAAAGGGCATCTTTTCACTTTTATAAATAATCGTGCGTCATAATTAATGATCAATCATAATGTTTAAATCGTTGCTTGTATAAATATCGTAACAACAAAAATTTGTTCGCTTTATGTGGAAAAAAATACGTATGATCAAGATACGATTCTTTTTTATTTGATTTCAAGTTGACATGGAAGATAATTAGAAAATAATTGTTAAAATTAAAATGAAAACAAAAAAATTTATCACTTTGGTTCTGTACCAATGAAAATTTGGCCCTGGAGACGCATGCAGGGCTACCAGCCAACCCAGGAGATACCTGTAAAAAAATTAGCTTTCGTCATGTGAAAGGTTGTTGGACACCCGTGTGTAATCCTAGCTGATAGCAATTTACAATTGCATCATCTTATGTAATTGAACTCCTATCATATCGATGTCCTGTTACGACGCAAAAAAATTCACAATAAAAATTTTATCAATTTTGTCCCAGGCCATATTCTGAGCACTCATGGGCTATATTGTGCCCAGACCTGAAGTATACTATTGTATTCTATTGCACTACCCGCTTTAAGTCGTATCTCAAGCCAACTTTATCTTTAACGTAGCGCTATAACTATCTGATTCTAAATAAAAGTTTACTTTGTTTGCTAAAGTAGGTGTAGGTTAATCGTAACTGATAATATTTAAAAATCAATGTCCGCTTCCTGGGGCTACTGCTGCATTTAAGCTAAATTAAAACTACGTAAGCTATCTTGCTGCAGCAGATCTAGTTCTTTTGTATTTTTTCCTTTGTTCTTCTATTAAAGCTTGTTTTTTCACAAAAAAATATCAAGTTACTACCTTTTTCTAAATTCGAATTGTTTTGGTATAAATATTTTATCAGGTAAGGGTGTGAATACAAACTTTTAAAGCATAACCAGACTTGTTTGTTGCCAAAAATATAAAAGTAAAAATAAAAGTAAAAAATAACGTTTCTTGATAGTCGGATTGGCTTGTCAAAGATGGACTTGATCACAATAAAACTTTTATTGGGATATAAACGTGAGCAAATTGCAAACCTAAAAATTAAAAAAATTTGACTTTAAGCCTTTTGCCATTTCAAATTGCAGCAAAGGTGATCAATTGAATGTCGTTTCTAAGTAAATTGCAAATATTGTTACAATAACATCAGTATCAAAAAACGTTCGGTCTCGAGAGCAACTTAAAACACGAGACGAGAGCACATCGCTTCGAGACCAAGACCGAGACCACCAGCACAAGGTTGAGTCCGAGACGAGGTTGTGACTTTTTTCCCTGAAGAAAAAGCTTAATTTTTTCTTTTGTGCCCCGGAATGGTATGGCTATGAATATAAAGAAACTTTGTACCAAGTTTCTCAAATTCCTCCGTAATTCCTCCCCTCTTTTTTCTTTTCTTCCTTGAGATTTCAAATTTCTCCTTAGCAAGCCAAGTGGCCCTCGCGTGAAAAGTACTGCTCTAATCAATAGACCCGGGGTTCTAAGCTTTTTTAGGGTTGTAGCCCACTTTTTATCTGAATAAATTCTATGATTCATTTCTCAAATTATTTACAATAGAATAGCTTGTTATAAATTTATTAAATTTTGCTTTCTACGTCAAGGCTCGTTTTAGCTGGAAATGAAAGACTTTGAAAAAAAGATTTTGAAATAAATTGAGAAAAATTGAGTAGCTAATTGCACAGGTTATTCCCATTTTAAAAAGTACTCTGGAATTCAAACTCTATTCATCTATTTAGAGTTTGCTAAATGCTTTGCCTGTGGTTAGACTTTTGTTTGGTTTGTTGCCATGAGGCTCGATACAAGGCAACGCACAAACCAAGTCATTTATAGATTTATCATATTTTTAGATTTTTGTCTTTATGGCAACAAAAGTTTAAAAAGCGGCTTCGCATAAATCAGTTGAATTAAATGGAAGTGGTATTCTCATCATAAATTTAGCCATTCGAGGATATAAAAAAGCTGCAGTACACCAGAATGTTGTTAACTTGGAATTCTTAAATGCAGTCTTTACAGTAAAGTCATTTTTTTTATCTATAAACTCTTAAAGATACAAAGTTAAAGATTAGATGTTCATTTGGAACGGATTTCTCACTGTTTAAAGTTGCTTATTGATATCTCTGGGCTCGGAAAAGTATAGCGATTTAGTTTATGAATGTGTCGCAAATATTCTGTAACATCTGCTGTAATATTTATCAAAGTCATTCAATACACTAAAAATCTAGATTACAAGAAAAATAAATGCAAGTTTTAGTCGCGTTGGCGTATAAATAATAATAGCCAAAAGAACAAATGTTTGTGAAATATTCATCAAGTATTCATCAACCAATTAAAATTTTGAAGAAAAATGCAAGTGTAGAGTTAATTTGCAACACAAATATAACCGAAATAATTAAGAAACCTAAGTGTTTTTGATATAGCTTTGTAACCCACCTAAAAATGCTCCAGGGCTCACTGGTTAAAAACCGCTCCATTAGATCATCCATGGACTCCTAAATAATAGAACCTGGACTGGAAACGAGAAATTACGAGTGTACAAAAGTAGGCCATTGCAGTAAAATTGTCTTTTTAGAAAAAAAATATTGATGCTTTTTTTAAAAGCATAAATTGGTTAAATTAAAGCTTTACTTGATTGATATTTGCAGCGGAAACGTTTGGGTCGGCCCACAGCCTAGTTGAACCAAAAATGTTCTTTTTAGTCGACTTGAATTTAGTACGAATGAGATTCTATGATAAACATCATCTTAGTCTAGCGACTATTTCTCTGATTTGGTATAAGCATGATTTAAAAAGCTACAATCAAACTAAAAGGCTATATTGAAAAACAAACCGTAGAATAACATCAACTTCTAAAATAGAATAACAAAAATATGTAATAAACAATCAGATAAAAATATATATGAAAAAATAAAATGCATACATGAGTAAAGTAAAAACTATTATCGAACGCATAAACGTTGTGACAAGCTTGGTTTTGGGAGAAGCTTGTAGAAAGCTTGTAGGTAACTAAGATCAATCATAAAGTACGTTTGATATGTACACAAGTACTACAAAATGAAAGACCAAAACAGAAGAATGAAAAAACTACGTAACAATATTTTATAAGTAACTGGACTGCAATTTACAGTTCATTTGCAACGTTTTAAGGTGGTTTATGTAACAGTAGCTTTAACAAAAATATACTTCAGGATGTGATACAAAGTAACACAAACCTAAACTTAAAAAAAGCAAAACATTAATGAATTTCGGAAAATTTTAGAAGCTTGACGAGTTTAAATGGTTTATAAAAAACAGTAACATTACTAAATGTTTAAATCCGGACAACAACAAACGAATTATTATTTTTACGCATAGCTAGACGTTATCTAAAAAAAACTAGTAATAATATTTGCAAAAATCAATAATTTTAACTGGGAGTATTTACAGTTTAATTACTATTAAGTTTTCTAATTTTGGCACTAGTACCTCTACGCCCCTTTTCCGTTAATTGGCGAATTAAATTTTTGCACATGCAATTGTAGAAACGTATTGACACTCCTTCTACAATATTGTGCCCGTTGCTACACAATACTGGAAGCGACCGAAAAGCAACATCATCATTAAAATAAGATATTTACTATAAAAAGATGAGTATAGGGAATCACTCCTAACTCTGCCACTGCTTTAATGAATATAACCAAAATCACTTTTGGCCTGCAATATATTCAATTGATCGAGAAAATGCACACACAGGGGTAATTTGACCTCTTACCATCGAGGCAAATGACACATTACTGTGCAAAAGTACAAAGACTCATTCGATTTCGACCAATATCACATTGGTACTTCGCTGTTTACGACCGCATTGCGCTAATTTTCAACAGCCAGGACAATTACTGGTGAAAATTGACTTGGTAAAGTGCAAACAATAATCAAGCTAGCTAATTTGGGGAAAAAAAAAAATTTTTTATCTAGACACAAATATTAGAAGATTGAAAGCATAGTTTGGGGGCCTCAATTTGTAAAAGAGAAAAGGTAATCTTGTCATAAAGCTTAGTGCATATAGCCTAATTAAGAACAGAAAATACTATAGGGTAGCAAAATCCTCCGCCAGACAGCTGTTTCGACTATTGAAGTCTCGTCAGTGACGGTTTGATTTTTGCAAATGTTAAAAAAAAAAAAAAAAAAAAAACCTGAAAGGCAAAATGACTGAAGTGACAATTGATTTTTATAGAATGTCAAAATTCAAAAAAGATTAAAGCACCGAGAGAAGTCTTTCGTAAATTGGAATCCTAACATCAAAGTCAAGAGCTAAAATTAAATAGAAAATCCGAATAATATAAAACCAAAAGTAATAAAATGCCAAAGAAATTGACAAGAATATTAAAGCACTAAGAGAACTCCTTTGCAACTCTTTTGGAAATTTGGAATTCTAACTATCGAAATCAAAAGCCAGAATTAATTAGAAGAATTTCGGACGCCAGCGAAGTAACTGAATGACGTCGTCTATGTAGCCTACATCAAAATATCAACAAATTTGTCCTAAAATATTTTAATGTTATTTGAAAAGATTCTTGAAAATGGAACCTATTAGACTAAAAATGATAATACGGGGAGCTTCTGGAAAACTTCGAAAGAGACTAACTATTAAATAATGACTAGAAAACTTCAAAAAGAAATAAACTATTAAGAAATGACTAAGAAAGCCATAAAATTGGATTATTGACAAGTTATCAAGCATAACACCTTCACCGCCCTTTATATACAGTTTCAAAGTGACACTGTATGTGAATTTTAAAGATCTTTGGTTTTATGGCAAGCAAGAAATTTACTATAAAAAGATGAGTATAGGGAATCACTCCTAACTCTGCCACTGCTTTAATGAATATAACCAAAATCACTTTTGGCCTGCAATATATTCAATTGATCGAGAAAATGCACACACAGGGGTAATTTGACCTCTTACCATCGAGGCAAATGACACATTACTGTGCAAAAGTACAAAGACTCATTCGATTTCGACCAATCGAATGAGTCT
Organism: Diplosoma virens; assembly: GCA_963680785.1. Taxonomy (NCBI): domain Eukaryota; kingdom Metazoa; phylum Chordata; class Ascidiacea; order Aplousobranchia; family Didemnidae; genus Diplosoma; species Diplosoma virens. The sequence goes on along the minus strand of OY796895.1, from coordinate 13,186,046 downwards.
TTGTACTTTTGCACAGTAATGTGTCATTTGCCTCGATGGTAAGAGGTCAAATTACCCCTGTGTGTGCATTTTCTCGATCAATTGAATATATTGCAGGCCAAAAGTGATTTTGGTTATATTCATTAAAGCAGTGGCAGAGTTAGGAGTGATTCCCTATACTCATCTTTTTATAGTAAAATAAGATATGTTTACAATTTCTTTAAAAATTTCCTGCTGATTTTCGGCACTTAAAAATGACTTTTTCAAGTCACTATTGCAAAGTTCAGCAAAAACCTTCCAACAAAGACAACCAATTTCATATAACTCGGTTGTTGGTTTCCAAAGACCCCCACGATTTATGCCATCAAAAAATTTGTTTGCATACTCATGCATTGTTGTTGTTAAAGGAGGAACATATTCAACTATGGTTGCAACAGTAGCTGTTTTGCATTCAACGCATCTTGTTGATTTAACCAGTGATTTGCAACAGTATCCGGTAACATAAAATATAACAGCTGCATCATTTTCTGTCGGCAATATATTAAATAGTAGCTCAGCTTGCAAGGCTTCTGCTGTGGCCATTAATTTATTGTTACTAGTGCATTTTGTTTTGACTATGATATCAATCTCGGCGATAGATATTTGCGAATATTTCAACAACGAGATTGAGCGGATTTTCCTGTCACTTTCTTGAAGTTGTCTCATAGAAATATAATAATTTGCTCCACTGAGTTGACGAATTCGGCTGAATCTTCGTTCAATCATATCTGATTAAATTTTTCCCAACAGCACATAATTGAAGCCACAGTTTTCCAACAAGTATTTTGACATCTGCGTTATTGCTTCACATGTTTGATGCAAAGCACGGGAAGTGTGTTCAGTTAATCCAGGTTGCTGAATAGAAAAAAAAAAGATATTAAGAAAATACCCATATAAACATAACAATGAAAACATTGTAACAAAGAAAATCACAGAAAGATCATTAAGTAATACAAAGATTTTGCAAACAGCCAGTCGGATGTGAATACAATAAATTGCAAGCAGCTGATCTAATAATTTTGTTTCAATTAAAAACTTACGTTATGACACTACTCTTGAAAATTAACATATCAGATATAGGTATGAAATCTGTTTTATATTTTTAAACAAAAAAAGTTTGCAAAACATACTTACATTTGAATTTTTCCAAAAACTAACATAATGGCCAAAGTCCGTCAAAAATTTCAACTTCCAATCAGCAGTGGATCGAACTGGGTCACGAGAAATATCCCGTTTATGATTTCCAATTTCTGATGTTGAAACATTTAAAATATTCCACAGCTTCAAAAACAAATCAATAGCAGAAGCAGTTTCATGAAATCCATATTCCTTTAATCCAATCACAGTTGACTCATGAAACACAGCCAGAGCAAGTTTAACATTAACTTTTTCTATACTATTGGGTTTTAAAACTGTTTCTGTTAGACGATGGGCAATCCTTAAAGGTTTTTGGCATTCAAGATTGTAAACTTTCTCTATATCTGCAAAACTGGCTGTAAGTGGAGTATCAAGTATGGGAGTCATACAAGGGATTTCAAACACTCTTCTGTTCACTAAGTTATTATATATATTCTTAATTATGTGAGTAGGGTCAAATATTAAAAAGATTTTTCCATCTGTATACTTGTTTGGAATGGATGCTTTCCATGCACCATTACAAAGAAAATCTTTGAAAAACTTTCTATTTGCAGAAGCATTGTCAACACAGATTCCAATAACATTAAATCCAATTTCATGAACAAGTAGCATAACTTTATCAAAACAAGCTTTTTGTGTTTCAGCTTTTAAATTTTTAATTGGGTAAATTCCTACCATATCTTGATAGCCACTAGATAAAGACTTAATCATGAAACACAAAGCTGTGGCAGCTACAGCACAACTTTCAGTCAAGCCAAAAACCTGTCCTCCACTTGATTCGACACGTTTTGAAAGATATATTTCATCAATCATCAAGAGAACATTTCTGTCAAAAAAGTTTAACTTTGAAAATCTTATATTAAGATAATCAGAATCATCAAGTCCAGTTCTTTGGTCTAGATTCATTGTTATTTTTCTCAACGTTTTCACTGAAGGTAATATAATAATTTGCTCTTGACATAGCCTTTCATATGCCTTAGAACTGGTTGCATGCATTATGTAAGACATGACCAACATTTCTACTGAATAGCGACGTTGTTTTTTAGTAATAAAAAGTAATTTCAATTGCTCCAATATAAAATTCAATGGTTTTTTTTTATAGTCATCCTGGCACAAATCAATGTATTTTTCTATTAGATTTAATAATTTTGCTTTAATTGTTTCCATTAATGTTGTGATGTTTTGGTCTAAATTTTTTGCAAAGGCTATTAAATTTTCTACTTCAGAAAATAGTGTTACTTTCTCAGAAGACAAAATGTGATGGTAACAAGAAGGAGGAATAAGTTTTTTTTCATGATAGATTTGCACATGCAGATCTTTATCAATGTTTATGGAAAACAAAATTGAGAATGGTTGTTCAATAGACAAATATATTAAAGAAATTCCTGCTTCTGATTTATATAAAACAAACTGTGGAGACAAAACTGTGCATGAAAGTTTTTCTAACAAATCATCAAAATTTTTTAAATTGTCAGACTGCAAAAAATTTTCACACTGTTTTTGCAGTATTGCTGATTTATTATCATGCCTAGTTTTTGAAAGAGCATTACCGCTTCTTAAAGGTATATCTTTATTTGTATAATACAAAGGAATATTTTTGAAAATTGAAGGAACAGCACCAGGTTTTAGTCTTCTATAACATTAGTGCTCACTATCTCTTTTTCTTTTGCGTCTTTGGTTTGAATCATGAGAAACTTTAATAAAATCATCTGCTTTAAAATGGAGTGAGCACAACTTTGAGTATTTTGAGGGTTTAAAATTTTTCCTAGCTATGTTTTTTAACCAATTACATAAAAGTTCTTCATTTTTTAAAGGAAATGAATGATATGTAACATTTAACTTTTTTTCTTCTGAAGAGTATCCAGATTTGCAATCAATGGCAGCACATTTATAAACCATTTTTTAAACAAATATTTTTCTATGCAAAAAAAAGTAATTAAAAGGTTAAAAAAATGCCTTTTCCTTAAATTTAAATAAGATAACCAAAAAATAATAACCTTTAAATACACTTTTAAAATAAGATAATCAAAAAATAAAGTAGAAAAACACTAAACTTTAAAATGCAATTATGTGCTTCAATAATAAATGTACTAATTGTATTAAATTCAATAATTTATTCAGTAGTAACATTCAATTGAAGTAGCAGATAGATAAGACATAAATGTTGTTGCATATAAATTAAAAATAAAAAAATGTATTACTTCTTTTATTGTTTTTACTAATGTCACAAAAATAATAGTGAATAAATTATAATGCCATTGTTAAACTATGCAATGATCAAGCTTGATTCTGTGAAAAAATACACAACAAATAGAAAATAGCTGTTCATTCGTAAGTTGCCTACATTATTAACTGATAAAAAATTTTATCTGAATACCAGAAGTAGAATATAAATTTTGCTAGTATTTGTAAATTAATGTGTGCAATATTTGTGATTCTTACATATTTTCCTTAGTCATTAATCTTTTTCTAATAAACCTACACTGATTTTTTTCCAGCATTCTTTTCACATTTATCATAAATCTATTGTTCATTATATTTTGCAAGCCATACTTCTAAGTTTAATAACTTAACAGTGAATAGTTTCTAAAAAATCGAACTAATTTTTTAGCTTTTTACAACTGGCCTACCTTTGTACACGCGCTCTGCGATTTTCAATTCCGTTTCCAGTCCAGGTTCTATTATTTAGGAGTCCATGGATCATCCAAACGTTTGTTTTACTCTGGACTTGTTTATTTATTTTTTATCGTCATTGTCTTATGGAAGTGCATCCACTCTGGGTCAGACAAAAACCGAGCAGGGTAAAAGTTTAAGCTTTTTCTATCCCAGGCTGCTGTACTGCCCGGATCAGATGCTGGCAGCGATGGTGTTAAACTAGCATCGGGTTTTCTCATGGAAAGCCATCATACGCTTCCGCGCTACATGTAGTACCCAATGCATAGAACGAGGTGTGCGGTTTGTTCAGTGACGTCCCACTCGCAGTATGATAAAAGAGCGGTATTCCATTTGTTTATAGACAAATATACCGCCCAATACTAGTCCTCTGGCAAAAACCCTTGCTGTTCTAGGTCAGATCATACCAATGAGCTTGACACTGGTCCTATAGATAAATACACGAAGCCAATGTGTCCATCTATATTCTTCTAATCACCGCACTTGCCTAGTTTGGCGCGATTGTTTAGTAGTTTACACGGAGCTGAAACAAGTGGGGGTTAGATAAAACTTTGTCTTTTTTACCAGGCGTTTGAATATAAACTTTTATAGACCATGCAATGTATGACCAGGGTCTGAAGTGTCACGGTTATCTAAAAAAAGCTCGACCCTAGTCGGCAAAACTCAGCTAGCTAGATGTCTGAAAGAATTAGTAAGTGGTCCGCTGTGTTGCGACATTAGCAACAAACGACGTGGAGCAAAAAATCATTTAAGACATTGTGTCTACATCAGAGATACAGTATACCTCCATGTGTAAGACGCACGTCATTTTGATCCCGATATACTGTATCAGAATAGCATATAGTTTATGAATAAGACGAAGGCATAACCTATGTTTTCAATTGAATTTCTCTAGTCACATATTTCTAGTCTTTCATAGTCAACACAATGAAGACAGCTAGAATTGTCCAGAAATTTATTGTAAATTTAACTACGTCTTATAAAAATTACAACTTAAAAACTTCCAAAACACCACTGTCCCTTGAAGGTTATAGCTTTAAAACTTGGAATCAACAAAAGGCGTCAAAACTTCTTAAATTAGTTTTTGTTTAGCTATGTAGCGTGTATAAGTTGCCGCCAACATCAAAAAACATTTTTGTAGATTAAAACTGCATCTTATACACGGAGATATATGGTACGTATATACGATACGCCACTAGATTGATGCGCAATAGTTAGTCGAGTAGACCAGAGATAAGGAAGCTCTATTATGCAGTGTTTTTCACCAGCACTTCTGCCTGAGCCTGCAAGTCCAATGAGCAGCGTGACGCGCAGAGAATATCGTTTGCGTTTGTCCCATGTCACAATAATATAAACGTATAGTTACGTTCTGTGTCTAATTGTAGGTATCTGTGCAGAGTTATTAGTCTATTAAAAAATGGGACGTCGAGATTAACCTCATGTTTTTGTTTTAGGTGTTCAGAGTTGGGTTTTCAAATTTTGTGTCTTCATTGTTGTCCGATGATTACTTTTCAAAATCAAGCCCGACTTCATTTCATTACTTTGACTTTCTCGTTTTTGAATTTTGTTTTAACGTCATGCCTATTGTGCTTCATATTGATGCAAACACTGACCGCCATTTTCATAATTATTCTTTGCATAACGAAAAGAAAGTAAATTGCATAAGATTTGATAACGCTGATAATTGTGTTTTGTAGATCTATTCGATAAATTAGTTTGTGTCTTGTTTTAATTTTTGTGGCATCGGTGATTAGTGTTGATTTTATTTATTTATTCTATTTTGCTTTGTTCGTTCGCCAACGTCGCCGCCGGGAACGTATAAATGTTTGATAAACGTGTAGTCGAGTGGTTAAGAGCGCCGTGATTATGATCGAAATAGCCTCGATTTAAAACCTACTCGCGCCATACTGCTGTGTCCTTAAAAAGACAGTTTACGTTACTTTACTCTGTTTATCGGTCTTGGCAAGCAGTTCCAAATTATAGTCATATCTCTTTAAAACTAAAAACCAAAATAAAAAATTCAACTGAACAGCAAAATTTGGGCATATCCGGAAGCAGGTCGGAGTAATTGCTTGCCCTATGTATAATGCCTTCATTGCTTTCCTGCTAGTTTGGAGGATAAATATAGAAATGAAATAAAAATAAATCAATATGTTGCAGCTTGTGATAGAGACAGAGAGTCACTGGGAGAGACCGGGACAGAGAGCCGAAATAGAGACTGCTCGAGACACAGAAAAGATTCGGAAAGCGTGGCGATGGTGGCCAAGAGAAACGAGAGTGTGTAAATTGAGAATCGTGTAAGGTGGAATTGCTTCACACAGCTGAGCTTGTTTAAATATTAGCAGCTGGACTGACGATGAATCATAATAAATCGAAGTTTTGAAAAAACTTCTAGCAATTGTTAGTAAAATTTCTTTCTTAAATTTTCTAGTTAAAGCAACCAATTGACATTTGAAAACATCTTTGGCTACTGAAAAAAGATTGAAACTTTTAAAATTTGTTTCATAAAACAATCGTTTTTTGTCGAAAATATTTCAGACAAGTCCTACATTTCCGACACCGTCTCAAGTCCATACACCATTGTTGGTCTCACCACTGAACCAATTTTCTCTAGCTGGTAACCTCCTGTCACAGATTACTCCTGATACTTTTCTCCATCCGTTCCATCCTGCCTGCACTCTCTTCTTTACTTCCCTCTTACAACTACCACTTTCTTGCACTGTTGATCCTAAATACTTAAATTCCTTTGCTCTAATTGGCACTTTTGTATCCTCCATCTTCACTGTTTCTTCATCATTTCTTCCATTTATGCACAGATATTCGGTCTTTGACCTACTTACTTTCATCCCTCTTCTTTCCAATGCATACCTCCGGGATTCTAATCTCCGCTCTACTTCTTCCCTGATCTCTTTGCAAATCACAATATCATCAGCAAACAGCACGGTGATTTTCTCCTCACTTCGTCCGTTAGCCTGTCCATTATCACCGCAAACAGGAACGGTGCTTTAACGCTGATCCCTGGTGCGGTCCAACCTTGACCTTGAAACTTTATGTAGTTCCTACTGCACACCTTACCAGTGGTTGGCTTTTCTCATACATATCCTGTACAAGTCGCACATACTTTTCCGCTATTCCAGATTTTCTCATACAGTACCACAGCTCTTCCCGCGGAACCCTGTCGTAAGCTTTTTCTAGGTCTACAAATACACAATGTAGCTCTCTTTCATCTTCTCTGTACTTTTCCATCAACATTCTTAAGGAAAAAATGTCATCGGTGGTTCCCTTTCCTGGCATAAATCCATAATGCTGTTTACTGATGTCTACTCTATTCCTTAGCCTGGCTTCAATAATTCTTTCCCATACCTTCATTGTGTGGCTCATTAGCTTTATTCCTCTGTAGTTTCCATAGAACTGTGGGTTTCCTTTGTTTTTATAGATTTTTATAAGCACACTCCTTCTCCATTCTTCTGGCATCCGTTCACCCATTAATAGTCTGTTGAGCAGTCTGGTCAAAAACTTTATCCCCGTCTCTTCCATGCGCTTCCAAACTTCTACTGGCAACTCGTCTGGCCCAACCGCTTTACCTTTTTTCATCCTTCTTAGTGCATTCTTTACTTCTTCTCCACTGACACAATTTACCTCTTCGTTAACCACTTCTGCTTCCTCTGTCCGAGGCTCTCTGTTATTTTCCTCGTTCATCAGTTTCTCAAAGTACTTTTTCCATCTCTTTAACACTGGTTCCGAATTTACCATAACATTACCGTTTTCATCCTTTATAACCCTCACGTGCAGTAGATCTTTCCCTACTCTGTCTCTCTGCATAGGCAATCTGTAAAACTCCTTTTCACCTTCTTTTGTTTCAAATATAGCATACAAATTGTCATACGCACGTCCTTTTGCCATCGCAACTGCCTTCTTTGCCTTACTCTTCTTTTCTTTGTAGAACTTTTTAGTATTTTAATCTCTTATTTTATCCCATGCTTTTTCGCCTCTCTCTTTTCTTTTATGCTCTCCTGAACTTCCTCATTCCACTACCATGTCTCCCTGTCTTCTTTTCGTTTTTCAAATGTCACTCCCAGCACAGTTTCAGCTGTTTTTCTTAGCATTTCTGCTGTTTTGTTCCAATCATCAGGTAAACCTTTCTTGCCTCCCAAAATCCTGGTCACCTCTTGTCTGAACGCTTCTTGACAGCTTGTCTCCTTCAGTTTCCACCATCTTATCTTTGACTTAACTTTCTCTGCCTTTTTCTTTTTTACCATAAGAGTCATTTTGCATACCACCATACGGTGTTGCTTTGCAACGCACTCATTCACTATTACCTTACAATCGCACATTTCCTTCAAGTTCCTTTTTCTGCACATCACATAATCTACTTGAGTACTTTTTCCTCCACTTTTATACGTCACTCTGTGTTCGTGTTTCTTCTTGAAATAAGTGTTGACAACACCAAATCTATCCTCTTCGCAAAATCCACAATCATTGATCCTTCCCTATTTCTTGTTCCAGCACCGTACCTCCCCATTATTTCCTCATGGTAAAGGTGTTTTATAAACAACAAAACAAAAAATCAAGTTTGTCTAGGAAAAAAACGTCTTTTAATTGACTATAAGTATCAAAAAATCTAGCTTGTTTAGGAAAAATTTTTTAAATTAAATATAGGTGTTACGGCAAGTACTCTGAGTTTCGAACCCGGGTTTATTTCTGGCTTTGATTTACTTAATTTTTTGTTTTGATATTTAATTTGACTCACTTCATTTTTTCTCGGCGCTCGCTTGCTAATTGATTGTTGCTTTGAGCCGACATTTTCCATTATCTCACCGCGCTCGATTGCTAATTGATTGTTACCTCGAGCTGACTTCTTTTTCCATAAGTTGGGTAAAAATTGTGTAGAAACGCTTAGTTTTGCTACTTCAGCCTTTGTGTAGCGGTCGTAGATTTACTGTTTGAAATACTGTTAGACGCCGTTGGGAGTGCTGTTGAGGCCTTTGATATAATACTGTTAGAGATACTGTTCGATATTGTTAGTTTTGTCGGTCTGCTCCGTGTCAGTCTACAGTTGGTGAGTATTTTTAAGTCTTTCTTTTGCGCATTATTAATTAGTGTTTACGTTTATGTATAGAAAACCGTCCAGCTTATTTCATCTGACCATCTTAATTTCGTCCGACTCTATTATTTCCTCCGATCGTCCAATCATCCATTTAACGTCCGATTTGTCTTATTTTCGTCCGACCTTATTATTTTCGTCTATCTTATTTACCCGTCCAATTTAGTTCGTCTTATTTCGCATTGTTTTATATCTTAATACAAATTTAATTCAAATCAAATCAAGGACGCGTACATTTCCGGAGACAGCCACACGGAGTTTAAGACCGCGAAGAACTTACTGTAACAATAGGTATAGCATAAATCAAGTTGTATGAAGAAAAAATTTTAAAAGTAGATATAGGTACCTAAAAATCAAGCTTGTTCAGGAAAATTTTTGAAAAATTAAACAAAAATATACAAAATCAAGCTTGCTAGAAATCCTTTAAAAATTGAAGATAGATGGTTACAAATAAAAATCAAATTTATTGAGGCAATTTTTTAAAATTAAACATAGGTATAGCATAAATCAAGGTTTTGTGGAAAAAAATTTTTAACTGACAATAGGTACCTAAAAATTTAGCTCGTTTAGGAGAATTTTTGAGAAATTGAACAAAGATAAAACAAAAATTAAAGTTGCATGGAGAAAAAAATTTTTAAATTGAATATAGGTACCTAAAAATCAAGCTTGTTCAGGAAAATTTTTAAAAAATCGAAGAAAAGTTTAACAAAAATCAAGCTTTCCTGGAAAACTTTTTAAAATTTTATTTTATTATTTACTTTATCTCTGTATTTATCCTCCTGACTCGCAGGAAAGCGACGGAGGCGCTAATACTCGTACATAGGGTAAGCAATTACCCCGACCTGCTTGCGGAAATGCCAAGATATTGCTGTCCGCTTGTAATTTAATAAAAATATATGACTGTAATTTAAAGAACTGCTTGTCAAGACCACCAAGCAGGGAAAAGTGCCGTAAAGTGTCTTTCCTAAGGACACAGCAGAATGGCATGAGCGGGTTTTAAACCGAGATCCTGTTCATCATAAGCACGGCGCTTTAACCACTCGACCACAATGCCGATAAGATATTGTTGATTTTTAAGACTACGATACCGACAAGATGAATTGAAGATAGATATCTTACAAATAAAAATCAAGGTTAACTGCGAAATTTTTTTTAAATTAAACATAGGTATAACAAAAATCAAGGTTGTCTAAAGAAAAAAAAATTTATATTTGAAAAATTATGAGGAAATTTGGAATTAAATTTTAAACAAGCTGCATAAAGATGAGAAACACCATACTCGAGTTTCGCTCTTATTAGAGCGAGTCAGTGATGCTTATCTCACCGCGAATCGAACCTGGGACCTGTAGTCTTCCACGCAGGTTACTATACCACTAGATACCGGACGCAATTTTCAATTTTGTACCCAAGGAATTATAATCTATATATTTTCAATCTATCAAAAATCCTAATGTTTTTCTCTGCTCAAAAAATTTTCATTCAGTTCTTTTACAGTTCAATCAAGTTTATTTTTCGGTACATTTGCAAATCAATCATATTTATTTTTTGGCACATTTGCAAACGCTATATATGAAACAGATTGGTTTGTTTATCATCTTAAAAAGTCGCTAAAAGAAAAGCTTTGCCATGACAACTAACATAGAGTGCTCCTTCATCGCTCCAAGAGCTGAGTGATAGAATTTTTATGAGCAGAGAAAAAAATTTTTGAATTTTTGATTGGTTGAAAATATGTAGATTACAATTCCTTGGGTACAAAATTGAAAATTGCATCCCGGACGGCAGATGGACTCAAAGCAGCTGTTATAAGTTATTCCCGGATTTACTGAACAAGAAATACATAGAAAGTAAATCCGGGAATAAGTTATAACAGCTGCTTTGAGTCTATCTGTCGTCCGGGATCTGTAGTCTAGTGGTATAGTAACCTGCGTGGAAGACTACAGGTCCCAGGTTCGATTTGCGGTGAGATAAGCATCACTGACTCGCTCTAATAAGAGCGAAACTCGAGTCTGGTGTTTCTCATCTTTATGCAGCTTGTTTAAAAAAAAAAAAAAATTTAATTGATTATAGGTATCTAAAATTAAGGTTGTTTGGAAATGTCACACTTCATTATTAGTTATTTTAATCATGACGATGTAATTTATTCCCGTTATAAGTAATTCGTAGTTTTATTATAAAATAATAATCGCGTCGCCTTGTAGCGCTGCTCTCGTATTATACGACGTAACGTCCGATTCGCTTTTCTCTTTACGCCCAACAGTATTGACGTACTATGTTCTTGATCAGCGTCACTGTAGTAGGATATTCGCGTATATACTAGGTGGTTCTAGCAAAAGCGTATTCTGTAGGGAATTGGAGAATGATCTAGCGTTTACGAGTAAATTTGCGTCACGTGATCTTTTTTCTATATAAAGGCGATGCGTAGCGAGACGACATTATTAGGTAATTTGAGACGACTCGAGAGACGGCTCGAGTGAAAGTGATTTTGTTTGGGCACAGGAGGTGGCCCGTTAGATTTTGTATCGGTTGGCGATTGTTGAATTTATTTTGCGCCAGTGGTTAGGAGTTGTGTTCTATAGAGGTAGAATTATTTGTGTTGATTGCATCAAGTTATAGCGTTGAGTTTGCTTTGCAGTGTGGCAAAGCGTTGAATAGTATTTTCGTCGGTCGTGATTTTTGTAATACATTTGTTCTTATTAGAGACAGTGGTCACTGTTTGTCTGTGAAGAAGAGTCTTCAATGAAACAATCTGAGCTTTCGTTTAAATCAACTGCATAAAAGCTTCAGGCTCATAACAAGACTACTTTTTGAGTCGGAATAAACTAAAATTAGACACAGCTTTGTTTCAGCGCAGGTATTCGGGTTACCTAGCTCAACTGGTCCTTTAGGATTCCCGAACAAAGTTTGTGACAGGAAATGTTTTTGAAAAATTGAACAACGGTGCAACAACTTTTGCAAGCCTATTCTGCTACTTTTAGTAATATCATAGATTGCACCAGTTTCTGGCAATGTATTCCAAAGTAGATGCCCTGTAAACACCGAGCAAAATCCCCACTGGAAAACCGTTGGTGAAAAAACAGAGTTCTGCAACATCTCACTCCAACAGGAAGTCAATAGAAATAGTATTGTTTGCACAACTCATAGTTTCCTCACTATATCCAATTTTTCTTTTGACATGTTGGTAAAAATTTTAAGATTTTTAGTCAACATTTAGCCAATCGTTAAGTGAAGTATTAAACTGCTGCTTAGGACTGTTCGCCTGCTTTGAACTTGGCTGTATCTGTAGTAATTTTTTTGTTTTAATGTGCTTAAATATTGGTTTTGAGATTAAAAGTTAGCGAAAAATAAATATTAAGTAAATTGATGCTTTTTTTTTTTTGAAATAATTAGAGTTTGCTTAAGTTCAAACTCTTGCAACCATAAATATTATTCAGCTTCTGAACAGGAAACGACGTTCACGTTCAATCACGCTTCTCTGCGAAAATGCAGAAAATACGTTGTCTTGCTTGGTAATTATCTACCGCATTAATGATAAGCTTTCTGTTACAAAATCGTTTTAAATAAAACTTATCAATCTTACAGCTGTATAAAATCGTTTTCAAAAATTTTATCAGTTAAGACTAAAAAGTAATTTTTTAAATTGAATTTGAAACTAAATAGATTTGAAACAAATAACTTTTATAATGTTAACACTAGTAAGTAAAAATAAAAACAATAATTTGTGTGGTCTCCAACGGAAATCAAGACTACTGTCCTCGGGTTACAAGATTGAGTTTTTTTATACCAAAACTTCGACTTTAGGTTTGCTGTCTTGAAGACACATGATCAGAAAACCTAAGGTTTTCGCACTGATGATGTCAACGTTCCATTGCTCCATCACTCCATCGCTGGGTGCTCCAGCGCATGCGCAGTGAAGCTCAAAACCCCAAGTAAACCAGTCTTTTCCTACTATTGCCTTCGTTTGCAACAAAGACGTTCTACTTTTTTAAATAAATCAAATATATTTGTTGTTTAAGTAAATAAAACGCCGCGGCCGAAAAGTGAAGACTTTATTTATTGATTCTTTGGTCTTTATCAAATTTTTAATAAAAATTTTCTCCATTATACCTACGCTTAAAGTTTGCGTTTATTGAAAGTGCTTTATGACAAAAAAATGTACTTTTTAAAATATTGCCTGGCTTGCCTAAAATTATCAGGCGCCTTTGTTTGCAGCACTTCTTTATTTTTTACTTGCCAGCCGCCCTTGCCTGTGTTTAACTTTCAACTTCGCATAACTGCTGCATTTAGCTATCTGAGAAAAACCATAATATTTTATTTTGTTTATTTGGGAGTGAGATGACCAAAGGCATTACTTTTTATTTTTGAAGGACTAAGCTTGGTAACAATATGGCGCAAAGTTGCAAATCAATCGTGTTCACTTTTTGAAAAACTCGGATCGACTCGAGTCCATTTAAAATTTCAAAACGACTCAGACTCTACTCGAGTCACGACTCTCAAGGACTCAAATTGAGTCGAGTTTTTTAAATATTCGACAAATTAAAACTTTGTTCAATAGTTGAAACAGCAGTTGTCTGGCGGAAGATTTGGCTTTCCAATAGTTAGTATTTTTATATATTTATTACTTACAGACCCATACCTCAAATCTGATTTTTAATATTTTTTTCTGATGCTTAATGATTAGATTTTTTATTTTTATGCAAAATTACTTAAAAATATTGATTCAATTTAACCAAGTAAATTTTCACCAGTACTTAACTTGACTGTTGAAAGCTAGCGCAATGCGGCCATAAACAGTGAAGTACCAATGTGATATTGATCAAAATCAAATGATTCTTTGTATTTTTAATGTTTCATTTGCCTGGAGAGTAAGAGGTCAAATTACAATTGTGTGTGTAGTTTTTAAATTTGTTTGATATATTAAAAGCTAGAAGTGATTTTGATTGTATTTACTAAATTATGGTAGAAAGAAGAATGAGTTTGTGCTCCCTTTTCTATACTAAATATTTTTCCTAATTAAAAAAAGTTATGTTTTTATTTTTGCAGCCATAAATTCTGAGGCGTCATAAGTAGGGACAATTGCTGCATACAATTTTTTCTCTTGAAATCGCCTGTATTATTTTTAAAAAAGGAGGTTGCAGGTTGGCAGATACAGAAACATTGCGTGAGATTTGGCGGTAAAATTCTAAATACTCAACCAAAATATCAGATCAATTGAAGGTGAAAGCCTTTTTTTTAAGATTTCAACTTGAATTTGGTGGGAAGAATATGAAGATTTTAAAGACTGATTGAAAGTGATAAGTTCTTTTTTTATTTTTTTTAGTATTCACAGTAAATTTGGGACAAAACTGAAAAATTTGGACACTCAATGGAAGTCATGACTTTTTTATTATTTTTTAGACTTCACTACATTTCTGCGCTGAAAACTGTTGTCATTCAATGTGACAAGTCTGAATTTGCAAAATTTTGAAAATTCTACCAATATTGCATTGCCCTTCCAACTTTTTTTGGATGGTAATGTTATGAACCTTAACTGCAAAATTGAAAAGAAAGCTGACTTTTTTTAATTTCCTTCCAACCTCGGACAAAAATTTTTCCAATTAATCAAATGTGTTTGGGTAATTTTCATTAAAGACGTGTTTAATTTTTATAAACGCTAATGGCTTCTTTAAATAAAGGTCATTATTAACACTAATAAACCTTCTTCCTCTTATTTGGCCTTTCTCTTTAATCAGGGGTGGCCATAGCATATGATGTTCTTCCACAGCGTCCTGTTTTCAATGTCCTTCTTCCTCGTACCAACTTCCTCCATATCCTTCTTCACTATATCCAGAAATTTTCTCTTCGACCTTCGTCTTTTACTCTTTCCCGGTAACTACATTTCCATCATTCTTTTTCCTAAATACTCCTGGTCTCTTCTCATGACATGTTTATACCACCTCAGCATGCCCTCCCTCATCTTCATTCCTTAATCGTTCTACCTTAACTGTACCCCTGATGTATTCATTTCTAATCTTACCTTTTCTCGTTACTCTTATACTGTAACAAACCTCAACATTTTCATTTGTGCAACTTCCATCTCTTCTGCTTATTTCTTTGACCGTCACCGTCTCAAGTTCATAGGGGAAGTGTGGAACCTATGACCAGTGGGACCAATGAGACAGCGCAATTTTCTCCATCTAGTGGTTCAATCTCAAGTGCTTTTAAAATAGAAAGTGTCTCGTGTCATAAACTTTCTGTTCTACCTTAAAAAGTTCTGCTGATGCTTTAATCAAAAAAGTTAATTTAAACTTTCAAAAATAAGAGCTAAAAGTAAATTTTTTTTTTAACATTAAATTTAGTTTCAAGTATTAAGAACGCCATTTAGGCAAAAAATCTTACTCATGTAAAACAGTAGCAAGTAACATATAAATGGAAGCAAAAATTTTTAGTTCTTTTGTAGATGAACTGTTCTAGAGACATTTTTTTTAAAGTGGTGCTCATCGGGATCCACAAGCCATCGTGGTCATGGTTCGCTTATTATTTTACTTTGCTTTTCACATATTCTTACAATATTTTATTAAGTTTAGAAAAAATCTAAATGTTTATATTTAAAAAAAGAAAGTCATTTAAAGGTTTATTTTCCGAAGATTAGTTAAAACAGGCTCTTGCTGCGATTGGAAATGGAGTTCTTAGTATACAAAAAGCAACATTAAGGTACAACGTCAACTGCTCTATTCTGCAAAGCATAGACCCCTTAAATAGATTTCTTAAATAACAACCGCCAAATACATCCTCTTCACAAAATCCACAACCATCAAACAGATTCATAACCATTAAAACTAAATCATTAGATCCAAAACCAATCACAACCATTAACATTAATTAACTATCAACCAGAAATATAAAAATTTTTTTTTTGGATAGCCTTGCCTAGTATTGCCAAATAAAAATTTGTTTAGCTTCTCCCAGTTTTTCTCACGTGATGTTGTTTTTTGTTGTTTTTCTCATGCTTCATTCTACAAACTAGTTTGCTTTTTCAGCCGTACAGTATATGATTGCTGCTTGAAGTTCAACATTTTAAGTTATGGATTTTCAGTTTAAACATTTTTTCTTATTTGTACCATTAAATATTTAGCAAATTTCAAGGTGTATGTAAAAATAAATTTTACAAATGTATGTTTCTTTTATCTTTCTTTTCAAAGTCGTCACAAAATTTTCCGAAATCGTTTTTTAGGCCATGTCACAAAATGATGACTATAAGCAAGCGATTGCTTTAGACTTTTTCCAACGTAAGTCCAAACTGGAAAAAATAGTAGAAGTTTATCATCAATGGTGTAAACACTTCACCTTTGGTCTCTTGACTGGTGTTGGGCGATTCCATTCGTCCATGCACAAATGGGGTCTCGCTCCTTCACCGAATTGCGAGTGTGGCGCCTCTGAACAAACCGCAGACCATGTACTAACAGCGTGCCCTATACATCGGGCACCACATGGAGCACGAGGTCTGACGGCTTTGGATGACGAAACTCGATGCTGGCTTAATAACATCACTGCCAGCATCTGATCCAGGCAGTGCAGCAGTCTGGGGTAGTAAAAGGATAAACCCTCAGTCCCAGTCCTGTTTGTGTCTGACCTGGAGTGGATACCCTTCAAACGACGACGATGAAGACGACGACGACGACGACAACGACGATGGTTCTTTAAATGTATGGCTGCTGTCACCGGCTTAAGAGAGAGAGAGAGACATTTTATTTTTTCACCTTGCACACATTTGAAAAACAATTTTGGACAAATACAGAAAATTACAACTATTCACGGTGCAAAGATCAGGAAGCATCGAAGAACCTTCAAGGTTATTTAATCAAGATGCTTTCTGATAAAAGTACCAGTCAATTATCACTACCGACAAATAAAAAATAAAAAACGAAAAAATGAAATCAAACAAAGAAATGAACAATAATTCCAAAGCGTATAATAACTATTTCACAAAGAAAACATTAACGATTTCACAAAGAAAAGCAAAACAAAAACAAAGCAAGAAAAATAAGCAAGATTATTTTCGAGAAACAAACAATTTAAAAATTAAACTTGTAAACTCAGTAAATGTTTTTTATAATTATTTTTAAAGGAAACCCACTGTATACCCTTAAAATTCAACATCTATTTGACCTCATAATATAGAACCTCTATAAGAAAGAAGATTTTTATTAAAATTTTTATTAAAACGAGGTACAAAATATGTAAAAAGCTTTGTATTTCTTGTATGGTGATTATGAATTTCTGTCAATTTACTAAATGAAACATAAAACTTTTGAGGTAATTTACTACTATACAGTTGATACATAAGTTTAGCTAATTCTAATAAGTATATGTCTTCCAGTTGTAAAAAATTGAGTGCTTTGTAAAGAGTCGATAATGAGATGAATTTACTGCAAGATAAAACAATTCTAAAAATTTTGTTTAATTTAACTTTAACAACTCCAATAGATGTTTTATTAGCTCTTTCCCAAACAATAATTGTATCTTGCTGTAAATCAAGTTGTAATACAGCATGTAGAGGGTTTCATGAGCAACATAATTACGCAATCTGTAAAAAACGCCAGCATATCTGGAGAGCTGTAGTCAATTGTGTAATGTGGGAAGACCATGTTAAAATTTCATCAATCAATATTCCGAAGTTTAATAGTTTTAATTCGTTTGAGAGCTATATCATTTACATGTAAATTAAAATTGAAGCTTGCACTAACAGATTTGTGAGGGTATTTGTTAATAACCATAAAATTTGTTTTGGGTAATTCAATGATAACTTATTTTGACAAAGCCATACATCTATTTTCTTAGGTCCTAAGTTAGATTTTGTTTGCAGAGACTCAATGCTTTTGTCAGACATTATTTAAAAAGTATTATCTGCAAATATTGTGGTATCAAAACTAGAGGCCGTAGGCAAATCGTTAATATACAGCGAAAACAAAAGAGAATCCAAACAAGACCCTTGAGAAACACCGCATGTAACTTTTAGGTTGTCGGACATTGTATTTCTGAAATTAATATATTGAAGCCGATCAGAAAGATAGTTTTTAAAAAGTTCCAGGAGTTTTTCTCTGATGCTGAAATTTATAGACATTTTGTGTAAAAGCAAGTCGTGGTCAACAGTATCAAAGGCTTTTGATAAATCTAGGAAAATAAATTAAGAATATAAATTATTATCAATATTACTAACTAAAGAATCATATATTGAACTGATAGCAAAATTAGTGGAAGAAATATCACCATACATAATTCCAGAGGTCATTACGTTGCTCATGTTATTGGAATAAATATGATCTATTAAAGTTTTGGAATTTCTACATATTCTTGTTGGTTGAATAATAAGACATTTTATAGAGCAGCTTAACGTGATTCAGCTTTAACCGTTTAAGTCTTAAGATATGTTAAAAGCGTAGTCATGTTTAGATTTAATGTTCTTTAACAATAGTTCAGTATCTAAACGAATGAAGCAATCTCGGATCGTCAGCATAAGCACTGGAAATTGTGGATAGCAGATTGTATGGTTAGAGCCAGTTTCTAAAAAAATCGGGCCCAAGATCAATTATTGAAAAACGTTATTTTTTAGACTTTAATTGCTGTCAGTTGTAGTAAAGGTAAAAAACTTTTGTTTCATAATTGCCTATAACAATACAGAACCAATCAATTTTGAAATTGATCGTAAGTATATGTTTTGTTTGTTAAATATTTTTAAAGAATTATAAAAGACTTGATATAAGAGATAGCTTTTTGGATTTATTAAAAATTATTAGGGATAAACTTCTTTTTTCCTTATACTTTTCTAATATTATGCTTGCAATAACTTGACCAGAAACATTTTGTAAAATTGCGAACAAGTAAAAATTCGGAGCAATTCATATCATTCAACGTTCTTCTATTTTCTAAATACTTGTTGAAGTATTTACAACACAAATATTAAGGTTCTCATCATTCATATACTCTTAAAGATTACCAAAATCCAACGTTTTGGTTTCAAGTTGCTTCATTAAAAAAATGCCGAACACAAAACAATACATCTTAAAAATTAGTTTACTTAAAACATTCCACTCATATAAAACAAACGATTACAATTTTTGATTGATACAACAGTATAATTAAAGACAAAAAATTAAAACAACTATAACAGTATTGCATCTAAAAACCTATTAATACCCTGAAATTAATAAGTTCATTTCTCGAAATTTTTTATCTTTTATTTCTTTTAATTCGATATTTATCCTCTTGACTTGAAGAAAAGCGACGGAGGCACTATACATAAAGCAACTGTAAAGCATTTATCCCAACCTGCTTATGGAGATACTAAGATATTTCTGTCCGGTTGAAACTTTTTATTTTGATTTTTTAGTTTTAATTCAGAGATATGATTGAAATTTAGAAATCCTTACTTCAACTACCAAGCAGAGCAAAGTTCTGTAACGTATTTTTCCAAAGATACAATGTACAGAATGGCACGTGTAGGTTTTGAATAGCGACCGTGTGGATCACATTCGCCATTAATCACAAGGCTCTTAACCACTCAACTTCACTGCCGACATTTTATACTATAATATAAACACTTTGTATATTATAATAATCTAATCCAGAGTTGTAACAAGTCCAACATTCGAAGAACACCAGTCAGTTGAAGTTCAAAAATGTTAGAGCCTAAGTCCGTGATTGCCTTGAGTCTAAATTCAAGTCTCAAAAACTTAAATATTCTTTATTTTAAGTCTATCAAATCTTGAGTTTTTTAGAGTATAGTTAGTGACAAATTTTTAACAGCAAATTTTAAAAGTGAAGAGCCCCCTATTTTAGTTTACTCTTACTTTTAAACATTTTTTGACTCCGAAGTAAAGTAAAATCATAGAAGTTTAAAATATAATAATGTTTAAAATGATTTTTGTTTTGTTAGCAAGGATTACTAAATTGAATTAAAAGCTGTTTTTTTTTCTCATGACTTGAGTCCAGTCCGAGTTTCGAGTTCTTTGTAGTGGGAATTCGAGTCCAGTACAAGTCCTTTTTAAACTTTTTTAAATGGACTCAAGTCGAATTGCAATTCTTTAAAATTTGGACTTGAGTTTTTGCAGCTTTGGTTTGACCATTTATCATTCTAAATGATTATGATTTTTATGTTGTAAAGTTTTCAGATGGTAACTAAGCTACTGTTATTCAAAACGATAAATAATCCTAAAATTGGAAAAACGTTTTGATTAAATATAGTTAGTTTGGTTAAAAGTTCAAAATAAAAAAAATGGTAATGTTTAATATGAGGTTTTCACTTGTATTGTGTTTCAATCAAAATATCAAAACCATTGATGTTAATGAAAACATTTAAAAAATATATTTACAGAATATCAATAACAATCCATGCTGCATTAAATATAACTTTATGCATTGAAATTTTAAAATTTGATTTTATTCAACAACTGAAATAAAATAATTTATATAACAACTAGGGAATCTGAATACAATTCATGAACTGCTTCACCGACATTACTCCATGAATCGGTTGATGGATCATAACATTCAATTACTTTGACCGCGTTTCCTTTGGAATTCAAACCACCAACAACATAAATTTTATTTTGTAGAACACAAGCTGAATGTAAACATCTTTCATTAATCATGTCACTGACATAAACCCATTTATTGGCATCGGCGTCGTATTTCTCGACGCTTTTCAATCTGGTGTCTTTGTCTTCACCTGATTGACCTCCGATTGCGTAAACACAATCTTTACAGTTTACAGAAGCAAGCCGTTTTCTCGGAGTTTGCAATGATGCAACATATTCCCAAGTTGATGTCAAATCAGTTAATCGTTCGACGGACGACAATACTTGTTTACTATACCATCCACCAATAACCAGTAAACAACCATCACACACTACCATAGCATGCGACATTCTCATTTGTTGCAATGGTGAAATAGTTTTCCATTGCTTAAATGTTTTTCTATAAATTTCAGTTGTTTTTGAAATATTTTTACCATCACCTCCATTACTAACGATCAAAGTATCATGATAAATAGTTGCAGCTGCTAGTTGTCTTTTATCGTTCATTGATGAAATTTCTTCCCATTTCAAAGTTTCGTTACTTAAATCCATTTGCCAAACTTTGTTTGTAACATTGTGGTCATCGACTGCTATTTTACCCCCGATACAATAAACAATATTGTTTAACTTAAGTGAGCAATGGTCTCTCAGCTTTATTGGTAAATCGGGATATCTTTTGACTTGATCATTTAATAAAGGGTATACTTGTGTAACTTTTGATGCAGTTCCAGCTCCGCCAATACTTAATATTTTTGATCCAGTTTCTTTCAGTTGCTTTATTTTCATTACTTTTGGCAAGGTGTTTAAAATCAATTTCAAGCATGGTTTACATTCATTAACAATTTCTTGTTTTGAAACAAAAAACATCAAATAATCATACGATAGCTTATCAAGTTTTATCAATTGAAACAAGTTTGAAAAATCATTCAGCCGATTTTCTTGATCGTATTTCGTCCATGATGCAATTGCTTCAAACAACAACATTTCATCCAATTCACTGCGGATTAGATTCGAAATGCAAGATTCTAAATCAGCTGCTGACAGGTTTTTGAATTCGATCCGATCCGATACTTCATCAAAATGATTGCTTAGATGTTGATAATATTTATTTAACAATGATTCGTTTTCATATTGTTTCGCCAGATTGATTCGGCCGATACAATTATCTGAATTGATTGTTGATTCCAAATATTCAAAACAAAACTCTTTGACATCGTTCATTTTCAGTAAATGAGCAGTTTTAAGCAAGTCTACCACATTTTGTTTGTCAATAGTAATGGTTGCAGAGTAAATATAATCAATGATTAGTTTTACTGATTTCTCATCAACATCATCAAGTTTAACAAATTCCTGATAATCAGTTTTTGTTCTAAACTTATCCTGAAAGTAATCCGAATAACAAGACAAAACCATTCGATTTGCTGAAAAACATTGATTTCCGACTCCTATAGCGACGTCATTAAAAAACCCTTCGTTTCTATTTTGATTTGCGTAAGTCAAAAGACGAGATCGATCATTTCTATGTCGAGTTACAGAATTGTAATTAGGAGTTTGTAAATTCATTATATTAACTTGAAAAGAAAGTAGTGGAATTGTTTGGTTAAATTTGTATTAAATTACTATAGTTTCTTTAAAACTAAATAAAACTAAAAATAAAACTAGGCCAGCTTTTCATCGAGTCAGAGATTGCACCTGGAGGCACCGGTTTGGTAGGCATTAGATCTGGCCGAAATGCTCCATTCAACATGAGGTTCTCTCCCATTGCCTATGGCTTCCCAGAAGGCTTTCGATAGCTCGGTGGTATATCTTTTTTGCTTGTTTTTGAAAGTCCGGTTATCGAAAGAGTGTTTATGAAAGAGCTATCAAAAGCCTTCTGGGAAGCCATAGGCAATGGGAGAGAACCTCATGTTGAATGGAGCATTTCGGCCAGATCTAGTACCTACCAACCCGGTGCCTCCAGGTGTAATCTCTGACTCGATGAAAAGCTAGCCATTCTCCTGGCAGACCCACTTAGCACTCTTAACAAAAGAACAGAACTCGCCGGAAAGTGTCGCCATAAAACAAATTTAAACTAAAAAACTTCTCGTAATCTTCACCAGGCGTCGAACTCGGTTTTTTATCATTTGCAACTTTTTTCATTTTTGATTAATCACGATTTCTGTAAATTTTTACCGCGTCACTTGTCAATGACTAAAAATCCTCTTACGTTTGCACAGTTGCGCTTATTATTATTTTATTTGTATATCGTATAGCTGTTTATAGTTTTTTAAGTTGCACGAAATTTGTATAATTTCCCGTTATTATTTTTATTTTTATTCTATTAGTATTTATTCCGGGTTATTTAATTTGGTTATTGCGTTTATTTTTGTTTTTGCTTTTAATTTCAGATAATCGCCTAATGAGCCGTTTTTACGGTGAAACAGACTGTTGCGAATTTTAATAAATAAATTTTATCTGCCGTGTTTATACTTAATTTGATAATTTTGCTCTGATCTTCAAATCATTGAGCACTGTCATAAGTGAATTGTCAGCACTGTCCCTTGTATATATATATATATATATATATATATATATAATCCAGTAATGCTTCACTTTTCCGGTACAGTGCTCAATAACACACGGTTAGAGCAAGTATATTATATTTATTTAACACTACACTTTATAAGTTAAAACCACAACAGACTGTTTCATCCTATTGAATCATCAGGTGGTCACTTATTCAAATAGATTCAAATAGATTCTATTTGAATCTATGGGCTTTAACTTATAAAGTGTAGTGTTAAATAAATATAATATATATATACAAAATTTATTCAATTACTGTTTAAAAACCACAACAGTCTGTTTCATCCTTAGAATTGTCAGTTGGTTACTTATTCAAATAGAATTCAAATAGCACTATACAATCTATTTGAATAAGTAACCACCTGACGATTCTAAGGACGAAACAGACTGTTGTGGTTTTTAAACAGTGATTGAATAAATTTTGTATTAATTTGCTCTGATTTTTTTCATTGAGCACTCTGCGGGGAAGATCGATTCACTCCTGCAATATATATATATATTTGGAACTTTGTGGGTAACCGTTAAAAAGCATTTGAGCAATTTTATGATGCACTTTTCCAAAACCACTCAATTCAAAATATTTTCAATTCTCTTAATAAAACAAGCTAAATGTTTTTTTCCAAACTAATAGCTATTTTAACTGAAAATGAAAACTGAAAGATGACATTGTGATAGGAAACTTTGTGATTAATATTTAACCTGTTGTCAGGCAATAGGCTAAACTCAGGTTGTTTTTAGTACAACCTTTGCAGTTAGTTTTAGAATCGTAGCTATGAGCTAATTTACATTATGACGTGAAAACGCTAATTTGATAGCGTTTTTGAAATATAGTTCGTTTACAAAGTGCCGCTTGTTGGTTTAAATTGCATTGTAAGTCATATACGTATGTTGTCAAATTATTGACAAAAAATCCAAATTATCGAACGTGTCGGAAAAGTGTGGTAGTGCAATTAACTGACTGATTTTCATATGTTTTTATTAAAATATAGAATCATGTTTGCAAAGAACGGAGATGATCACTATCGGAGAACATACTAACTACTCATCACTAGTATCGCCTATTGTCCACAAATTTCTGCTTAAAATTTCACTTGATTTTTTTAAATGTCTATTTGTTTTTTTAGCTTTTCAACTGACCACATGCGGCAAACACTTCTCCATTGTTTCATGTTAAAAAATGTGAGATAAATTAAAAATTATAAAAAAAAATATGCAGATATTTATTGCTAGAGGCCCTCGATTTGAAAAGAAACCTTTTTTAGTTTTTTGCTTGATTTTCAAACTCAAAAATATACTTTGAAAAATCTTTACCTTGGATTTCAAAACGCTTGCACAGTTTAGTATAAGGCTGGGGCTGCAAATGCAGCCTGAACTTACGGTTGTGTTTGTATAAATTTTTGGATACAAAGAACTTTAAAATAACCAATGGAATGGACGGAACCATAACTTTTTTAATTTTTTGGTAGTCTGAAAAAAAGAATGCAGTTACATAAAATGATGCAATTCTTAAATCGGTAGCAGTTAGGATTACATCGCAGCTTCCCAAACGTTTACACGCTGGAAGCCAAATTTTTTTGCAAGTATTTCCTGGGCTGCAATTGGTAGAGAGTGGCAGTGATAAAACTTGCTTTATTTTTTAATTCCAATAATTGTTTCGAATTATTGTCCATGTTAATTTGGATCGAATCCCTTCCTCTCTAAAAAACATATTATTTGATCGTACATACTTTTTCCTAAACGAAGTAAACAAGTTCTTTTCTGTATGTAATAATTTAAACACTCTATTTATATATATATATTCATTTTGGTGTGCGATTGTTTATAAAAGTAAAGAGGTAGTGGCCCTCTGAGTTACAACATTTGCCCACTCCTATAATTTGTTTATTTTTTTTTTTTTCCTTTTTACATTCATTCTCCTGCCGCGAAGAAAAAGCGTTGGAGGGGCTATACTTAGGACAAGCAATTACCCTGACCCTCTTCCGGAGATGCTTAGATATTGCTTTCCGGTTAAAATTTTTATTTTGGTTTTGAATTTTATAAGGATATGACTGAAATTGGAACTGCTTACCAAGACTGCCAAGGAGGAAAAAGTGCCGTAAAACGTCTTTCCCAAGGACATAATCACCATGCTCTAAAACTCGGCCATGATGCCCAGCACCCCTTTAACAATCGGTTAAAACGTTGTGATTAATGAATCCATAAGCGTATGCACGAAAGAGGGAGGATTGAGGGTTAAAAAACTTCCATAAAAAATAATGTTTAAAGGTTCGTAGTAGCACTATAACAGCTTAAAAACAGTTAAAATAAAGTGAAGAATTTATTTAATTAAAAGAAATTGGGCTAGATAAAGTAAAGAGCAAAAAAAATATCTTTTCTTAATTTACATTTGTCGGCATTGTGTTTAAATGATTAATAGCGCTGTGATTGATCTAAAATCAATCAGGTTGACTGAGCATCAAACTCGCGTCCTCCGGCTCGCAAGTTAAACACAAAGCTATTTTTTTGACATGGTTAAAATATAAATATAAAAATAACTCAAAAACAAATAAAAAATAGATCTTTCCTGTTCTTTTTCACATTTGAAAATTTTTCGAAGGCTTGTATTCAAACGATGTTCAGTATCGCAACAAGTAATATGATTGCAGGATCGTGCATTAGCCTACCTTTCCATCATTGGAATATTATTATAGAAAAAAAAGATACAAAAGATTCTACAATCATATTATCTCTTGCCATATTAAACCTCGTCCCAATGTAATAATACTGTACAAGCAAAAACAAATTTTTCAAATGTGAAAAAGAACATCGAAAATCTATTTTAAACTATTTTTGAGTTTAGATTGTCATTTAACAATATAATTATACGTTTAGCACAAGCTTATTTACGTAGAATACACAATTCTTCTGTTCAGCTAAAGCCGTAAAAAATCTTCAAAGAATGGGTTTTATTTTTTCAAGACTCATATAATTTTAATGAATATAATTTCAAGACACAAATTTTCTATGAGTAACTGGTGCCTTTTAGAAAAACTTGTTACTGTGTGCAACACAATCTAAACCGACCGTGGCATAAAGACATTATTTGTGAATGTTACTCAATCCAGACTTCTCAAAACATGATGTTACCATCTTAGAATTACTTATTGACGGTGAGTTTGCATTAGAAGTTATTGCGAGTTTTAATGTTTAAAATATTTATCTGAAGAACGCTTCATGTTAATTTATTTATGCTGACACTACGTAACAAAATTTTTATTTGGCTACTTTTTTCAGCGCCCCTTTATATATTTTTGGGTGCTGAATTCAAAAATCTAGGTAGTTTTTTTGCAACATCATTACTTTTTGACATATTCAAACTTTCTGCTTGATCCGACGTAGCTGTAGTTAGCGAATTGTGTTCGATTCTTGCAGTAGATTATCTGTATATCAGGGTTCTGCTCAGTTTATTAAATGCAAAAATTAGCTTTAAAACGTTTGTAAAAAAGAAGGTTCAAATAAACATAGATTTTTTCAAATAGTAAGAGTCATTCAAAAATGCACTGTTGAGCGAGCTTTTCTTTTATGACCGCTCTTATCTTGCCTTACCAAAGACCAAATCTAGTCTCCCATCATTGCACTTTCCCTTTAAATCGTTTTTCCATGGGATCAATATCCTGGTAAACTTTCTCGCCATGCTCCTCACTAAAGTCACCAAGATTTTCTTGAAAAAAGTCCAGAAGGGAGCATAAAAAGTGCAGTTTTACAGACATGCAACAACCATGTTTAGATAACTTTTGATAAGTATTTTCACTAACTCTTTGTAATTTTGGTTTTTTTTATTTCCCAAAAATCCATTAACCACTTTTCGAAATGCTTGCCACGATTCCTTCTCTGTTTTATTCATTTTTGCTTTCAAGCTTTCATACTTCAACATTGTGCTTAGCTGGGACCAACAAATATTCCTCCCTTAATTTTGGCATTTGATAGTCTGGGAAACATTGAACAAATTTCTTGAAAAACTTTTCCTTCAAAATCCAAAGCTTTCACAAACTGTTTTACTAGACCTAATTTGATATGAAGAGGTGGCAGTAAAACCTTTTCCTGGCTTACAAGAGGCTCCCTGATGACATTGTACATTCCTGGTGTTAGTTCTTCCCATGTCGGCCAATGGATTTTCTCATAGTGCTCACCGTCAGCTCTACTATTCCACAAGCACAAAAAGTAAAAGTATTTTGTGTATCCACTCTGCAGACCCAGAAAAACTCCTAGCATTTTAAAGTCACCACAAACATACCATTTAAACTGAGCATAATTGATTTCAACGAGCAGTTGCTTGACATTTTCATAGTTTTCTTTTATCTGTAATGAATAAGCAAGTGGAATTGACGGATATATATTGCTATAGTGAAATAACACTGCTTTAAGACATTTGGTAGAACTGTCAATAAAAAGCCACCACTGAGTAGGATCATGATCTATTCCAACAGCGCTAAACAAGCCTTCCACATCTTTGCAATAGCAAAGGTCTTCAATAACATCAAAATAGACAAAAAACTCCAAGTGCCTATTTCTGTAGGCAGTACTCTTACAGTCATCGCCAAGCAGATTCCACTTATTCAGTCTGGATTTTAATAACTCTGCTCCAGATTTCGTAAGACCCAGATCACGTATTAAATTATCCAATTCTTTTTTAGTTGGAAAATGAGGTTCTGAACTTATTGATGGTGCATTTTCGGCATCAGTATCAGTTGTTGTTGATGAGTCTTCACCGAAGTACATTTTTACCAAATTTGATAAATAACAAGTAGGCACATAGCATACAGTATAAGAAATTGGATCCAATCTCAAAACAAATAAATTAGTGTTAGTGATCCACAAAAAAAAACCTCACATTTGATGGTGGGTTTGGAACCGGTAAGGTTTCATTGTGAGGAACAGGTACAATCGATGAGGGTATACTTGGATATGTGATAGCTCTTTTTCCACTGACCTTGAGATACTTTGAAATGTTTATCATGCAAAAATTGCAATCATCATGATGATTTTGGGGCTCTCTCCAAATTCTGGGAACTGCAAATGACATAACTTTTTCAGAACCTTTCAACCATCCTTCAAGATTAGATCTACAGCTGCCGCAGATTACATGTGGTGCCCAGGGTTTATCCTGATCACCAATGCCAATCCAAAAATATAGTCAATAAGCTGTCCAATACTTTGTTCCTTTCACAATTTTGTATGTGGTGTGTTTACCGTTGATGTAGAATCCACATACATAACAAAAGCAATTCGGTGAATTTTTGCACTCTCTACTAGACATTTGACTTTCACTATTTAAAAGATGAATTCAATCTAAGATTAACACGAGATTTAACTCTAAAAAATATAATCATAGGGGGTACCGTGTAGGCTGTTGGCATTCAAGGCTTGATGTTAGGTTCTGACTACAACGCGGTACTTCTCTCTGCATACACTGAACAATGTAAACATGACTTTCTAATCGACTATTCTGAATTTAACAGGCAGAGATAAAACGAAAACTGAGGATTGACAGGTAATAAACGTACTTTTGACAGTGAGATTTCACACTCCCATATGCCCGTTCACTCCCTCAGTTAAATAAAAAGCCGATTTACAACAAAATAATGCTGATAGAGACAGATTACAGCAATCATAACCGCATCATACATATACAGTTAACGGAAAATCACAAAAAAACAAAAATTATCGTATCTTGAAAACGATCGATGATAGAAAAAAACTGATGGCAGTTTTGGAATCAGCGCTTGAAAATTAAACAGACACATCTAAAAAATTTAGCCAAACAAATTTTTTGTAAAATTTTGTTACGTAGTGTAATTTTTGTCAAAAATAAAAAAAGATTAATAAGCTCACTTAAAGACGATTCAAAATACTTGTTTTACTGATTTTAAATATTGTACAAATAAAAACTCTTGACTTTTTATACAAAGATTGCAGATATTCTTAATTTAGTTTGCTAATATTTTTAAAAATGCCGATATTTACTTGCACAAAATGCACGATTCCATTTATGCACGGTTCAAAATGCACGATTATTATAATAGCACAAATAAAAACTTTTAACTTTTTATACGAAAATTGCAAATAGTATTAATTCAAGTTAAGTTTCTTTTAACTGAAATTTTGAAAATGACGATATTTACTTGCCCAAAATACACGATTTCATTTATTAAAAATCTTAACTTTTAGAAACCTTGTATAAAATGTTTTGTTAAACTACATCCTTATGCTTTAAAAACGATATTGAATTAAAATCAAGTTTAAGTATTGTATAAATTATTTTTACTTAATAAGATAAGCAATAAAAGTATTTTTTTAAACTTATAATTAGTTTAAATTTCTATTGTTTATTAATTATAAAACTCTGCATTGATTCCGAATTAGTCTCAACTATGCACAAACAAATATTTAATTTGTTTTAAAATATTAAACTTGTTTTATGTTTTTTCCTTCAGCTTGAATGTTTAAAAAGCTTGCCACACAATATACGTAATCGCAATCAATCAAATGACGTCAAGTTTGGTGACAGTCTTCGTGACTGATGACTTGAAAAAGTTATTGTTTTGAAAAAGTGTTTGTTGCACGTAGGTTCTTTATACAGGTTTGATATTCTATTCATTTGCACATAATGCTAGCCAAATCAAATATGTCACTCGATAATTTTATTCTATTAACCCATATATGTCCTATATGTAGGACACCTACTTAAATGCATATAAAAACTTTTTGCGTCAACATATCAAAATTCCTTAAGCTCATATGAAATATAGAGCAAATTTACTACAAGGTTTTTGCATATTTTAGACGTGTTTTTTAATTTTTCCAGAAATTATACCGATTTGAATACGACTAATATCTGGATTTCGCATTTTGCTTAGCGCGCTTTGAAACAATGTGCTGTCACTATTTGCTAAACAAAATATATGTCTTTATTGGAATTGCTATGTATTTAAACTTTCACAGCAAAAGTTTCCAACTAAAGTAATTTCACGCTTCGGTAATTTCGTTTGAGTTTTTAGCGTCCTACATATAGGACGCCAGGCACAAACGGTAGTAAAATAGCAGAAAAGAGCGTTTGTTTATGTATTGTAAACGGATTAGTCATTCCCAGACTGTGCTATAGTTATAAGTACTTTAGTAAAACGCCCAGCATAGTAAATGTTGAAGCAATGTAATGGTAGTGCAAAGTAGAAGTTGATTTTCTGTAGACGTAAGACACACTTTGCATGTTTATAATAAGCACGTTATTAGGTATTGCTTTTTTGTTATCACTACCAGAGTGGTTGCAATATAAAAATCGCTCTCATATAGGCTGGGCAATTGGTTTCATAAATAGGAGAAATTTGACAGATATAGTTTTAATTGAAGAAATTTATTTAGATGTCTACGTTGTATTTGTACAACGCTTTGAATATTTTTATAAAAATGAAACCTTTTCGTTTCTACGGAAATAAAATTAAGAATACAACTCCTACAACTTTGTCCAGGATTTTAGATTTGGCTGAAAACGTTTCTCTATCACATAAAAATGAGAATGATCGGATTAAAATCACCGTGCTTCCTCCCACCAATGCTACTGGCAACATCACAGACGAAGATTCTGGCAATGAAGACGGTCTGGGAACAATCAATAATTTATCAGAAAGTATGCTGCCAGCTCTGCTGAGCTTGATCATGAAAGGAGCGCAACGACTGAAGAAGACGATGAACCGGTAAAAGAGAAACCGAAAAAGAACATGGAAAAATCAAAGCGAAACTGGGTAAACACCGACTTGGCCAGTGACCAGACTCCGTGAATACCTGCTAATGCTTAAATGGATGAAACAAAAGCAAAACGATTATCACCATTAGGCCATTTCAAACTTTTCTTTGTTGATGAACTGATAGATTTCAATGTCTGTTTGTTTTTTTAGTTTTTCAACTGACCACATACGGCAAACTGTTAAAATAAAGTAAAAAAATTTATTTAATTAAAAAAATTAGGACTAGAAAAATAGAGACAAAAAAAATCTTTTCCTTATTTTACATTTACCAGCATCGTGTTTAAGTGATTAATAGGGCTGTGATTGATGTCGAACGTCATTGAAACCGTTGCGGTTCAAAACCTATTTTTGCCATTTTGTTGTGTCCTTGAGAAAGACACTTTAGGGCACTTTTTCCTGCTTTGTGGTTTTAGTAGACAGTCCTAAATATTGATCATACCTCTATACAGAAACTAAAAGAAACAAAATAAAAAATTTCAACCGGACAGCAATATCTTGGCGTATCCAAAATTAGTTCAAAGTAATAACTTGACAATTGCTCTATGCATAGAAGCTCCAACAACTTCTATGAGTCAGTGAGTCAGGAGCACAAAAATAAATATCAGATAATAATATCAAATACAAATAAATAATTTCAATTGTTTTTTTAAGTGAATCTTTAACAATGATTCCTTTTTTTTGTTGTATCAGCCTCGTTGATGTAAAAGACATCAAAAATTATAATAATCGTGTTTTTAACAAATAACTCAAACTACCCCACCCCCCACCCTCCTTAATAAATTTTTGCAAACGCCATTGTATAAATATAATTGCTTAAAACAATATACCAAATTGTTGATATAACGAAGTAGAATAGTAGAAAGATAACTAAAAACTACTCCGATTAACATACCCAAAGATAGACAGAAAATAAACAGGGGCTATACAGAAAGAAAAACCAGGAAGTTGTTAAGTCGATTTTACTTTTTCGCATAATTCGTCATGGTATTTCTAATCTTTTCTTTTCAAGGTAATTAATTAGACTAATTCTAATCTATGTAAGAGAAACATAGTCAACAAATCTAACAAATACAGCACGCCAATATACATAACCGAACTAATCAAATATTGGGATGAAGTTTTAACCATTTTCGTAATGAGTATACTTTCAGCATTTTTGAGTTTTGAAAAAAATTTAATAATAATTCAAGAAAGTTTTTTTTAATTCTTTTTTTCATTATTGTTAACCAGCGTGCCTCGTGCGTTTCGGCTTTCCTCTGCTCTGGTTGAGTGGGTTGTTCTACGACGCAATCACACTGAGTAAAATACTTTTTAGCGTGATAGAAATGCTTGTTTAATTAAAATGCAATCTTCGATTACTTTTAAAAAATTATTTGTTCTTGGAATAATTAAAAATGGGCAATATTTTTGTACAATTTTTCGGTTTCGGTCACAATTGTTTCTGGTCTCGGTCTTGAACCTTCGATCTCGATCTCGATCTCGGTCTCGATCTCGGACTCGAAAAAAATTATCCGGTCTCGGTCTCGATCTCGATGTTTGTGGTTTTAAATACATCATTGAAAAGCCATCTTGATTTTCTTCGCAGGAATCTTCGTTTTGTAGTTTTTATTATTATATGCAACTGGAAAATTCAAATTTCTATCAGACCAACAAAAAGAGCGATAGCACGAATGAAAATTTACGTTTTACATAAGAAAAGGCAAAGTTTAATTAAAACAAAAAACAAAAGCGACAAAGTTTAATGTGCAATACAGAACTATGATTTATTTTATATTGCACTCAAAACATTAAAATCTTTATAATTACAATTAGTGGCGCTCCGAAAATTTTGGAATGGGGGCATACAACCACAATAAAAACACGCTTAGTAGAGAAATTTTTTCGAGTGGCAGCTAAAAAAAAGATCTTTACTTTGAATCGGTCCTGGTTTCTCTCAATTTTTTGTCCCAAGAACCTAGTGATTTTTAAAAAAAGTTTTTACTATAAATTTCCCAGCCAACAATGCTTTGCTGGGTCATGCAGGCCCTGCAAGGTCTGCCCGTACGGTACCCGTACCGATTTGGCGGCGGGCGCTGCAGTGGCCCCGCATGTGTTTACCGCACGAATTTTATGTGGTTCAAACTATTTATGCAAATTATTTCTTTTTAAAAATAATTAAAAATGTTAGCTTATTAGCATGTTTTAATTTTTGATTACGGCTTAAAATTAAAAGCCAGATTAAACCCGTACGGGCAGCCCTCGCAGGGCCCCATGGGCACTGCATAGCATTGTTGGCTGGTTGTTTCTGATTTTCTCGAGGGATTTTCAAGGGTGGGGCTATGGCACAATATCATCTCCTAAGTACGCTACTGACTACAATGTAAAAAGAATGCAAAAAAAGGCAGCTATGAGCATCTAACGAAATATAACCATGACAAGATATTTACTTGTTATCTCCGTAAAAATGATTTGTCGAGGGACCTTGTCATGAAACCGTGATCTTGACATTGGCAAAAAAGGTATAAAAAATATAAAAAATAAAAACAAACTGTCTTATTACCGGTGGCCTCTGCTTTTTATGAATCTAATTTACAGTAACAAAGAAATTGTTTAATTGCAGAAATATATAAAAGTAAAACTTTTTTTTATCAGCAGTTATTTCGATCAAGTGTCGTTTTGATAAATATCGTTCGATCAACTATCGTAGTACCGTATCTCATAGGACAGTGTCGAAAGATAATGTGGCAAAAGTTTCAGTGAGTAAAATGTCGTTGATTAATTTTCATTTTAAGCGTGTAGCGGTTGACTTGATGAGCCCAATCACGCCAGCACGTGACAAGGAGAATGGTGATGTGCTTACTCTCGTAGATTATGCAATACACTACCCAAAGTCTGTCCTTCTCAAGAACATCGACACCGAAACAGTGGTGGAAGCGCTTTTAGAACTGTACAGTCTGATTAAAATACCAAAGGAAGTATTTAACGATCTTGAAACCTATTGGATTGATTGCAGGAAGTGTCGAAGATGTGGCCAATCAAAAAGTTAAAAAGTACTCCTTATTGTAGCAAAGAAATTATTATGGGGAGCTGAAGGGGGCTGAAATATTTCTAGGGCCAAACATTTTGTCCGAGGAATCTTCAACTCTTGTTTATCACTAGCGTACCGGTATAATAGCAAAAAGTTTTTGCTTACACTTTTAGAGCTTGCAAAATTATCATTATACATTCATTTCACGTTGTGAAATTCCCACCGAAATATTTAGTAGCTTGCCGATGTAAAGATTCACTGTTTGACTTTTTAAAATCTATATGCTATCAGAAATACGTTATTTATACCTTTATGTATACAATTATAAATACCTTTATGTATGCAATTATTGCAGTAGAAATTATTTTTATTTGCATACAAATCAACGACCAATAATTAAAAACAAAATAGAGCCAAGGGAACAAATGGGGAGACTAAAATAGAATTGGTTGCCATAATTCTTTAAAAAAAAACATACCAATAACGTCCATAAGATATCATTTAGATACAAACAAAACTTACGAATTTGAGAAAAATAGAAACATAGTCACTATTAAACCTGTTCATTAACAAAAAATGTCGAGGACTAACTGATTTTTTGGGCAATGAATATATTGGCCATATATGAATATATCTGATTTGAATATACATGAATATATGACATATCTGATTGGCCACATCGTTTGGGGTAAAATCGATTATTTCAACACATAACATTTTCAAATTAATTTTTGAACGCCAAAAATTTTTGATATGTAACAAAGCTAAGGCATTCTGCTCAGTTTTAAACCTATTTGTCACATTTGGGTTACTTGGTAAAATCGTGCAAAACCATGACGCGGTAAAATTGTTTGGCCGCTGTCTATGACCATAATCTACGAGCTTGTCCGTAGTTTATACGCTTGGAAAAATGGACATACTAAATATTTTATAATATTAATCATTAAACCAAACATTTATTTAAAATCGATAAACCGCTAATTGCTTGTTTGAACCGGAGTTGAATCGAAATCAAATCATTAAAAATAAGATTTGCTGAACCTGAACGTGAACCGAAGCGGTATTTTAAGCGGTTCAAACCCCTGGTTTTAAGGTACAGATTTTTTTGTGAAACCGCTAAACAAACACAAGTGATAATAAACAACAAAACATTAATTTGAAATATATAAATATAAAATTTAAAAATGTATATAAACAAACTTTTCAAGGTCACTTAAAAGGCTTTTAGTTTTCAAAGGTTAACATTAGTAAAGCCAACCGACTACGAATTGAACAATTGTCTTTTTTTTAATAGCTCTGCCAATGTAGCACAATATTTTTATAATTAATTTTGCCAAGTTTTGCCAAGGTGATGTTATTTTCGTTTTTTTCATGTTTTATTCATGCTTAACACTGGATTTTTAGTGAAAAGGTTTTCCGGAAGAATATTTAATAAAGTATTAAATAACAATGATGTGCTACCTCTGTAGTTTTATTCTCTAGTTTCTACTAGTCAGAGCAGATTGGTAGAAATTTAAAAAAAACAATTTTTAAAAGTGTAAAGTGTTTAACAATATTTTAAAAATAGTTTTTATTTTAATGCCATTTATTCGTGCAGTGTGGTAAAGTTGGCTATTATTTTTGCCTTTTTGTCGAATATACTTGTTTACCTTGCTACTACTTCAGTTTAGTCGAAATACTTGTTTACAGGTTTCTATCGGATAAACCGTAGGCTATTTTAAAATTTAGACAACTTATATTCGGCAAGTTGTTTTAGTAAAACATTGGGCAATGTTATGGTGGTGGTAGTGAATTTACCCAACTCATTCCTGGGGATGGGGGCGCGGATCAACTCCTCGGAGTCCCAGTAATCGGGCGACTCCCCACGGACGGGACCAGAGTGAGAGGGAGTGGGAGGGAGCGAGAGGCAGCGAGAGCGAGAGAGAGTGAGAGGGAGCGCCGACTTCTAGACAGAAGTGAGAGGGAGTGGCCGAATATGGCCCGACGCAGATGGTCCAGTGCAGGGCAGTCAAGTACGAGATGTGAAAGATCCTGTGATTCAGAACCACAGTTGCTGCATGAAGGAGTCTCGGCTCGACCAACCCTGTGGAGATAAGAGTTAAGAAGAGTGCTGTGCCCGTTGCAGCGTAAACGGGAGAGAGCGAAGCGAGCGGAGCGAGGGAGAGTTGTTGATTGGTGTTGAAAGAAACCAGATTGGACACTGCGTCTCCAACTGGTGTAGAGGGATTGTCTTTGAGAGGAAATAAGGGATGCGAGGGACACGAATATGTTGGAGGGATCAAGAGAGGCTCCGGCTTTGGCTAGAGAGTCAGCTACGTTGTTATTTGGGAGGGAAGAGTGACCTGGTATCCATTGCAAATTGACTACCTTGAATCGGGATAGAGGGTTGAGAAGGGATTGTGTATTGGATAGGGATTTAGGGGTTAAATATGGTAGGGGGAAGAAAGAGTTGATAGGACAGATAAAGAGTTAGAAAAAAGGGTGATAGATTCAAAATTACTTGTCTTGGAGTGAGAGATACAACACTCAAGAGCATGTAGGATAGCGAAGGTTTCTGCACTATAACTGGTAGCCCAGAGACCAGTCGAGAAGGAGAGCGAGGTAGCAGTGACACACTTTGTACACTTGATGTGTATCCCTGCACGACCCTGCCCCACCCCGCCAGGTACCGAACCGTCAGTCCAGGCAGAGATATCGCTGTGAGATAGGGAGGAAAGATGGGAAATAGCTGTGGTGTTGCGAAGGGAGGGGGGTCTTTGCGAGAGCATGGGGATGAAATATGGAGTGAAATTGTTTAAGTAGATGGGGTAGACCAGAGGGTTTAGGAGGGCAGAGGATTAGAGGTTCACGGGCAAGATGTAGGTTAGGGGTAAGGTTATGTGATCTGGAGAAGGATCTCCATGAGCTCTTTTTGAGACGTGTACGGGGGTTAGAATTCGCAAGAGAGGCTATGGAAAAGTTTGAAGGTAGACGGAGGGCTTGTTCAAAGAAGGAGAGGGATTGGTGGGTGAGGGTGACTCGTACTGGAGATAGAAGTGCTTCTATATGAAGTAGAGGGATAGGAGTGGACGATCGACAACCTGTGATTACTCGACAGGATGATCTATGCATCCTCTCCACGGAGGTGATGTGAGTAGGAGATGAGAAGGGAAACCCTCCTGGGAAAGCATAGGTGAAAATGGGGCGAATGAAGTCTTTATATAAGGTACATAGGGATTCTTTTGATGGACCCCAGGAAGCAGAGGCGATAGAGCGGAAAGCACGGAATCGGCTATAAACTTTTTCCATAAGGATAGGACATGATGTTTGAAAGAGAGAGTGCGGTCAAAGGTTACACCGAGAAAGGTTGGATGAGGGTTAAATTTGAGTGGGGTGTTAAGAATGTACAGAGAGGGTTGTATACGTGATTGGTAGGGGTCTAAGCTGAAGAAGGATGTTTCATATTTGAAAGGGTTAAGAGGAAGGCGCCATTTTGAGGACCATTCCACCAGCCTGTTGAGGGCAGCTTGCACTATGGAAGTTGCACATTCAACACTCGGGGAGGAGGCCCAGATGGCTAGGTCATCTGCATAGAGAGAGGTCTTAACAGATGTAGGAAGGAAAGTGGGAAGGTCATTGATATATAAAGAGAAGAGAACTGGTCCTAGAACTAAACCTTGGGGAACTCCTCTTCGGAGACGGAAAGGACGACTGTATGAATTACAGATACGGACTTTCGAACGGCGATCTGAGAGGTAGGATCGTATCCATTCAACAAAGCAAAGAGAAAGATCTAAAGAGAAAAGTTTAGAGAAAAGGGTAGAATGCCCAACTGAGTCAAAATCTTTCGCAAAATCCACAGTGGCAAGGACTGTACGTGCACCTGGCTTAGATTGGTGGACGGAATCTGCGATTGACTGTGAGAAAAGGAGAACCTGATCAACAGTCGATCTACCAGGTCCAAAACCAGCTTGCACGGGTGAGAGAATGTCTTGTTGTTCGAGAAAATAGGTTAGTCGTCCTAAAACCATTCTTTCGAAGAGTTTGGAGGTACAGGAAGTGAGAGAAATGGGTCTACATGAAGAAGGTGAGTCGGAGGGTTTTCCTGGTTTGAGAATGGGGATGATTGTTGATTGCTTCCAGGTAGACGGGAAGGTGTGTGTTGACCAAGAAAGGTTGAAGATATATAGAAGAAAATATAACGCATATTGTGGGAGGTGGGTTAAAAGAGGGTAGATAATTTGATCAGGGCCTGAAGAAGTTGAGGTAGAGAGTTGAGAGATAGCTGTAGAGAGTTCAAGGGAGGAGAATGGTGAACAGAAAGTGGAATGCAGGGTGTTGCAGTGTGCGGTTCTGATATGATTCATCTGAGCTTTCTCGGTGCTTCGAAAAGGTTTTGGGGTTTGGGTAGAGAAATGGGACTGTAGATGTGAAGAGAGATGGTTGGCACAATCTACAGGGGTATGGCAATTTGGGAAGTTGGGGAGGTCAGAAAGTAGTTGGGGAGGGGGAGCCAGAGATGGAGCGAAATAGAGAAAAGACTTCACTGTGACGGGTTTTAGGAGAAAGGCTAGAGCAAATTTTCTGCCAAGACTTGGCTTTAGCCTTATTAATCACAGTGGAGGTATATCTGGAAGTGGCGATATAGTGCTGGCGGTCTTCTTAGGAACAGTGTGCCTTTGCAAATGCCTTTCGGCGTTTCGCGACGGCATCTGCGATTTCGGAAGACCACAAGGCTTTAGTAGGGCGGCTGATGCTGCCGAAAGGAATGGCAGAAGTGGCGGCATCATTGAGGAGTTTGGTAAAGGTGTGGCTGGCTTCAGAAAGAGAAAGTGTTGTAAAGTTAGAGGGAGGAGAGCAATGGGTATCAATATAAGTAAGGTAATTGTCCCAGCGATCTTTATTATAGTTAAATGAGGGGGGGCGGTGGATAGAGTTAATTAAGGGGGAAGTGGGAATAATGATAGAGATAGGAAGATGATCTGAGCCGAGGTCCGAAAGAATCTGCCATGTGCAATTAGAGGCTATTCGGGAAGAAACTAGAAAAAGATCAGGGGAAGAGCGGTTTCCGGTGGCACGGTGTAGTAGGGTGTGATGTTCGGGGTTGTTAAGAAGTAAAAGATTAGAAGAGAGGAGACCATCAAACAGCTCTTTGCCTGATTGGTCTTCTGGTGAGTGGGAGTCCCAGGATGAATGATGGCTGTTAAAGTCGCCGAAGATGTAAGTGGTAAGGGATGATGGTAAGAGAAAGGGTGAGAAGGATTTTGGGCGAGAGTCGGAAGAGGAGGATCGGATAGAAGGGACATAGACGTTGAAAAGATGTATAGGAGAGGCTCCTTTTACTTTAACTGCAATAGCCAAATAATCGGAGCAGGGGTCGAGGGAGGAAAGGGATTGTGTGGAGAGCGAAGTGTAGGTTAGACTGTTTTTGACAAGTATGAGTACGCCACCTCCTAGGTTTCCCGTAGAGTTGGTGGTTCCTCTCCTTGTCATAGAACGGTTCTTTTGGAGTGTTTTGTAGCCGG
The DNA here is from genome assembly GCA_963680785.1 of Diplosoma virens. Taxonomy (NCBI): domain Eukaryota; kingdom Metazoa; phylum Chordata; class Ascidiacea; order Aplousobranchia; family Didemnidae; genus Diplosoma; species Diplosoma virens. The sequence continues at coordinate 13,146,705 of OY796895.1, read as the reverse complement.
GTATGCGGAAAGTGGAGTCAGAGGAGAGGTGTGACTCTTGTGTGAAAAAGAAATCGTACTGATTATGAGAGAGGAATTGTATGAGTTCAGTACGGCGAGGGTAAATCCCATTAGCATTCCACTGTAGGATTTGGGTAGATTTGATTAGATTTTGCAATGCAATTTGGAGGTTTTTCGAGAGGGAGAGGAAGGATGGAAATTCGGAGGTTGTTTCGAGAAGGAGAGGAAGGATGGAAAGAGGATTGTGTGAGAGGAGAGATGGTATGTTGGGTTTGAGGAGGAGGTATAGATGATGCTTAGGGGGGTAAGTAAAAATTAGTTGGGGGTGATTAAAAGAATAGGTGAGATTATTCGTGGTTGTTTTGGGGGGGTTCATTTTTAAAGATATGGTTTTGTGGGTGTTTGTGAGTGAGAGTGAGAGATTTGGAGTGTAATTGGATGAAGACACAGAAAAGAATGAAGATACAGGGTTAGGGTGTGAGAGGGAGGGGAGGGGTTGAGAAGAGGATGGGGACATTGGGCAAGTTCAAGAGTGTCCCGGGGAGATTTTACGAAAGTCAGCGGGAGAAAGACCAGAGCAGGAGAGGTGTACCCAGAGAGAACAGTTGGTACGTTGTACCGATTTGTTTCCCCAGGTGACTCTACGAGAGCAGACAGAGCAGGGGACTCTAGGGCCAGGGTTGGGGTGAATATCCCCAATGATGAGGAGAAGCATAAAGATAAGTATCAGCGGTGGGTGGGAGGAGTAATGAAGGGGTTTGGGGTGAAGGAGAGATTAAGAAGAGTTTTCCGAAAGAAAGTAGAAGAGGTAGGGGGCGGTCAATTGGGTTTAAGAATGCTGTCTATATGTGACCGTGCATTGGACAGCAGGGATAAAAAAATGAGAAGAAGAGTTTTCCAAGGGAGAATCGCCCAAGGATGAGATCCTCGGGGAATTGACAAGCCATTTCGACCCTCCCCAGTGCAGGGAAGGGGACTGCACCACCACGTTGAGGTGGCTTGTCGTTGGTGCAGGGGCAATGTTATCGCTCGCTGTGTTGTGCATTTTGTGTTCAGCTCGCGATCAACACATGGTTTTGTTTTTCAGCTTTTTCATTATGAATTGTACTTCTCCACATCTAAATTTGTTATTTTTTTTAATTTTTGCTGCTCTCCTTTGTTTCCTCTTTTTATTTGTGGGTTGATTGTGTAATCGAATTCATCGCACCTAGATGATTAGTTATTAGAGCACATACTACATCGCTTAATTTGAAATTCCACAATTTCGGTTAAAAAATGGGTAATCTCTATATAAAAAAAATAATAATCGTCTTTATCAATTCTAAAATTAAATTTTAATTGGATGTTCTTGGGTAAAGCATAAATCAGAGAGAGAAATCACCTTAGGCAGATCACTAGTAAACATCGAACATTCAATATAAAATCTTCTTTTATACAGCAAGTTGCTGTGCATATTATGTATCTGGTAACAGTTATACCTCAAGACTTATTTTTACAAAAAACCGAAAATAATTTTCTCGTATGTCGATCGCGAGGCTGATTAGGTTGAATTGCCTTATTGGTGATTCAAGTAATCGACACGATTGCGGTTCAAAATCTACTCCTACCATTCTGTTGTGTTCATGAGAAAGACTTTATGCCGCTTCCTCTGATGTTGTTCTAAACAACCATTTCTAAATTTTAGTCATATGTCTAAATAAAAACTTAAAAAATAAGAATAAAAAACTTAAACACGGCAGCAATGAAATGGCAACTTGGAAAGCAGGTTGGGGGTGGAGCAATTGCTTGACGGCTGCTTTTAGTAGAATATCTTAGATATTGTTTGTAAGTTAAAAGGTTAAGGAGAGATAAGATAAAAACTTAATAACTTTAACGCCTGTACCAACAAACTCGCCACATGGTTTTGCAGAATTTTATTCATACAGTGTCGATGTATAAAATTATTTTTTTAAACTTTTATGCGAATGGTGGCGAAACGTAAGTGATATGTTTAGTTTTAAACGAAGATAGGCCTAATTCGGAATTATACAAAATATTAAACGTTTATCATTGTTGTAAATTTTAGCTCAGATTTGGTACTTAGGTTGTTTTAATGAAAGCTTGCTGTCACAGACTTAGCGTGATTGAACTTCATGTTACAAGTCTGGAAATACCCTAAAAGCTTGCTCATGTCTAGATATCAGGATTGCGGAGTCGGAGTCGGAGTCGGATTATTTTATCTTACTCCGACTCCTCATGTCTAATTTCTTTACATATTAGTGATGTTAACCGCGCAACTTACGCGGCCGCGTGCGGCAGTGGAGTGCAGTGCAGTAATTTTTTTAAGAGAACCTTGTCGCGTATCGCGCGATACAGCGTGCGACTCATAAAAAGTTTTCATTTTAATTTGTAAGAAAATAGTATTTTGGGTAATGCTATGCTCAGGCAGCCAATTTAGTTGCTTCCCTTTCTTCAATCCAATGACAGGAAGCAAATGCTGGGTGCATAATCAATTACTACCCAAAGCAACCTCTTTCTATAGTACAGTGGTACCTTGACATACAAGTTTAGTTCGTTCCGTGACCGAGCTCGTACCTCCATTTGCTCGTAATGCAAAGCAAATTTTCCCATTAAAATTAATGTAAATGCCATTAATCAGTTTCAGCCTCCAAAATACCCCCCATTTTTTATTTTTGACGTGTCTGTAAATAAGTACTTCCTCCAACACAAGCAAGTGTTGAACGTCTGTTTTCATCACTAAGGCTCATCAGAACAGACCAAAGGGCTGCAATAAAAAAGAAACTTACAGAAGCAATTTTGTTTTTATGAGCAAATTATTAAATTAAAATTTTTGAAAATTAAAACTTACTCTTCTTGCTCTATTCTTTCAAAAAAATATCGACCAAAAGTTTGAACCAAGGTGAATTTTTTAATAATCTCCTAATATGAATGTCAATAAACGGCAGGGAACCTGCATGTTCAGTCTCGTACAAAAGTACAATAATTGAAATATTCATGAGATAGAAACTACAGACCCCCTTTTATTCTGTTTAGAAAATCCGACAAAATTCACATATATATTCTTACTATCAATATATAACCATGAATTACTGTGAAGAAGATGGACTTCATGCCATCAAAATAATGGCTGAAGTTTATTTGAGAGAAATAAGCATGAGCTTATTATTGGTATGAAAATGTCAACATTTTTCTCTGGCGTTTCTTTATATGCAGTGAGTGATTCAGGAAAATTCTAAAATTAGTCGCATTTTACATGTATTGTTTTTCCTGTAGTCTATAATTGTGGGTTTACATTTTTAATTCTTTTATATATGGTTTTTTGTTTCTTTTGCTTTTATAAACTTTTGTTTTCAGATTTTCATTGTTAATAAATTCCATAGTTATTACTAACATTTATAAAAAATTTTACAACTATAAATTTTTTATATTTACGTTTTAACCTCATTACCTACTAATAAAAACGAAACTAAGCCACCTAAAACAAGAAGCACCAGACTTGAATTTTGCTCTTGTTAAAGCTTGTAAGTGATGCATACCTCATGAGTTTCGAACGGACTAGACGTAGTCCTACACGCAGGAGATAACACTCAGGGTCTAGTCCTACATCCAGGCCTACACAAGTCGTTAATCGTATTAACATTAAGGTTTGTCGTGGGTACGATTTACTATGAAAAAAATAAGAACTTTAAAATAGATTAGAGATAACATCATAATTATCCATAAAATACTTTGATGTTTAGAAAATGTAATAAGCATTAAGTATAGAATACATATTCAGTTTCAAGTCGTGTATGCTATTTCGAGTTAGTTTTCTAAATGTGATTTGTATTAATGTTTCATTCAAAATCAGTAACAATTCTAGTTAATGGGTTGTGTATATAATATAATTATATGTTTATACGTATTTATCAAAACATAAATACAAAAAACAAAAAAAACATGTTGTATTAAAATAGTCCCAACAGACTGTTTCGCCTGTGAGGCTCATTAGGGAACACAACAATTAAAAAGAGCAATATTATTTACATTAAAAGAAATAAATAAGCAAAAATTAAAAGTTAAAATAAATTTTTATGCTTCAGATGAATGCTCGCATCTTAGAAAAATAGCGCTACCAAAAGCTCGGTTTAATCAATTATATTACTCAATTTAGTGATTGATTATTAAATAATTACTTTTGTCGCGAGATATTAAAAGAAAACATGCTGTAATGTTGCGCATACTCGTAGATGTATTAAACTTGGTCAAGCTGCCGAAATGATTAAAGTGTAGAAAAGTTTATGGATCATTAGTTAAGAGCAAGTGTTATAAAAAATTTTTTTTATACTGTATGAAACATTAGTATGGATCATTCGTTAAGAGAGTGTTATAAAAACATTTTTTAATAAAAAAGATTCTTTTATAACTCTTTGTTTTAACTTCTTCTTCTTCTTTCGGCTTCTCCCTACTCGGGGTTGTCACCGCGCGACAGTAATCTCCATTTCATTCGGTCTACTTCGTCTCCTTCCCTAGCTCCAACCTTTTCCATGTCTCAACAAATCCACACCTTTTCCTTGGCCTTCCTCTTTTCCTTCTGCCTGGCACCGCTATCTTCATCATCCTTTTCCCCACGTAGTAACATTATAACACTTTCTTTTAACTAATAATCCATAAATATTTTTACGCTTTACCGGTAATCTATTCGGCAGCTTGGCCAAGTTTAAGAATACATCTATACCAACATTACAGCATGTTTTCTTTTAATATCTCATAACAAAAGTAATTATTTGCTAATCAATCACTTACTTTAGTAAAATAATTGTTTAAACCCAAACTTTTGGAGCATTATTTTTCTAATATGCGAGTTTTCATAAAATTAGTTTTCAAAGAAGCGTAAAAATTTTTTTTAACTGTGTTCCCTGATGAGCCTTACAGGTGCAGCAGTCTGTTGGGACTATTTTAATAAAATGTTTTTTTAAATATTTGTGCTTTATAATCAGAAATAATCGTTCTGACTATTGAAGCCATTGAGTACTCTTTGAAGAGCACCAGTAATTTGCAGTTATACATGTATATACACTCATATACATAATTTTTTAAAGTAAATATCCTTTTATAAATTTAAGAAACCTGACTTATTTTGTGCAACTGTCAACTTGAAAGAATGATTTTTGCTTAGTTAAATCTAATTTAAGATAAATACGTTGCCCATATTAGGGAGTCGGAGTCGGAGTCAAAGTTAAAATCGGGAGTCGGAGTCGGCATTTTAGAAATTCTAGGAGTCGGAGTCGGATCTCAATCTTCCGACTCCGCAACCTTGCTAGATATAATGTTATTTCACAACTGTTCAGTCTACAGATGAACGAAGCTGTCCAAATGGTTAGTATAGGCACTGCAGATTAAGAATAGGAGATTGTAGGCGCGTATTAAAGATTGCTAAATGAAAGGGATCAAGACTGTTTTATAAAAAATGCCATTTCTTTAAATGACAAAGCCTGCCGCGATTGTTTTCATCGAATGTAAGCATAAAATTTTTGCTTTACAATTGCCTATTTGATTTAAGAAAACAATCAGTTTTAAAATTAAACGTACAGTAAATGTTTTATTTGTCAAATATTTTCAAACCAATATAAAAAACTCAACTTAAGATAAAATTTCTTTTATTTCACAGAAAATTAAGACAAATAAATTTCTTTTTTTTATTAAATTTTCAATACAATTGCAATAACGAGGAGTGAAAGATTGTGTAAAATTATGAACAGATTTGCATTGTGTAGAACATTGTGTAAAAAAGTTTGCAGCAATTACGATTGTTTATTGTTCTTCTATTTCGATACGGGATGAAGATATTTACAAATAGATATTGATTAAAATCTAATAGCTATTACAAAAATCCAATCTTTTAAGTTTAACATTCGTTTATCACGAAAAATACATGATACAAACAAACACATTTTATCAATTTCATTTCTTAAAAGAGCAAAGCAATAGGAAAAGCGAACGGTTATAATTTGGGATTAATAGAACAGTTCAACTAAAAACAATTATAACAAGTAGTACATGTAAGCTTGAAATATTATATTTATACTGAAAATTAATTTAGACATTTTTTAAACTTTTATACTGCAATACTGTAGTGTTATCATTCATTTGCTTATAATTTTTTATGTTATAAAGTTTTCAGACGATATCAAAGTTATTTGAACAACTACATCTTAAAACAGCAGAAATCCAAATAACAATAAAATTAGCTTCAAGACAGTTTTTTTTTAATTTTGAGGTAAAAAAATTATGAAACTTTATTTAAAACGTTCTAAGATATTTATTTTTATATAATATTACAATAAAAATATCAAAATCTTACCTGTAGATCAAAGTATTAAAAAAACCTTGATAGAATATCAATAACAATCCATGCTTCATTGAATACAATCTAATGAAATAAAATCTTAATATTTAACTATATTTATTGTATGAAATAAACTCTTTAAATAACAACTAGGGAATGTAAATATAATTCATCCACTGTTTCACCAACATTACTCCATGCATCGGTTGATGGATCATAACACTCAATCACTTTGACCACGTTTCCTTTGGAATTTACCCCACCAACAACATAAATTTTGTCTTGTAAAACACAAGCTGAATGTGATGATCTTTCATTCATCATGTCACTGACATAAACCCATTTATTGGCATCGGCGTCGTATTTCTCGGCGCTTTTCAATCTGGTGTCGTTGCCATCACCTGATTGACCTCCAATTGCGTAAACACAACCTTTACAGTTTACAGCGGTGAACCATTGTCTCGGAGTTTGCAATGAAGCAACATATTCCCAAGATGATGTCAAGTCAGTTAATCGTTCGACGGACGACAATACTTGTTTATTATACCATCCACCAATAACCATTAAACAATCATCACACACTACCATAGCATGCGATTCTCTCATTTGTTGCAACGGTGAAATAGTTTTCCATTGCTTAAATGTTTTTATATAAATTTCAATTGTTTTTGAAACATGTTTACCATCACCTCCATTACTAACTATCAATGTGCCGTGATGAATAGCAGCAGCTGCTCGATTTCGTTTTTCGTTCATTGATGAAATTTCTTCCCATTTCAAAGTTTCGTTACTTAAATCCATTTGCCAAACTTTGTTTGTAACAGTCTGGTCATCGTCCACTGTTTCACCCCCAATACAATAAACAAAATTGTCTAATTTAATTGAGCAATGGTCTCTCAGCTTCATTGGTAAATCGGGATATGTTTTGACTGGTTCATCTAACAAAGTGTAAACTTGTTTAACTTTTGATGGAGTTTGAGCTCCGCCAATACTCAAAATTTTTGATCCAGTTTCTTTCAGTTGCTTTATTTTCATTACTTTTGGCAAAGTGCTTAAAATCAATTTCAAGCATGGTTTACATTCGTTAACAATCTGTTGTTTTGAAACAAAATACATCAAATAATCACACGATAGCTTATCAAGTTTTATCAATTGAAACAAGTTTGAAAAATCATTTAATCGATTTTCTTGATCATGTTTCGTCCATGATGCAATTGCTTCAAACAACAACATTTCATCCAATTCACTGCGGTTTAGATTCGAAATGCAAGATTCTAAATCAACTGCTGACAGGTTTTTGAATTCAATCTGATCCGATACTTCATCAAGATGATTGCTTAGATGTTGATAATATTTATTTAACAATGATTCGTTTTCATATTGTTTCGCCAGATTGATTCCGGTAATACAATTATCTGAATTGATTGTTGATTCCAAATATTCAAAACAAAATTCTTTGACATCGTTCATTTTTAGTAAATGAGCAGCTTTAAGCAAGTCTACCACATTTTGTTTGTCAATAGCAATGGTTTTAGAGTAAATATAATCAATGATTAGTTTTACTGATTTCTCATCAACATCATCAAGTTTAACAGATTCCTGATAATCAGTTTTTGTTCTAAACTTATTTTGAAAGTAATCCGAATAACAAGACAAAACCATTCGATTTGCTGAAAAACATTGATTTCCGACTCCTATAGTGACGTCATTAAAAAACCCTTCGTTTCTGTTTTGATTTGCGTAAGTCAAAAGACGAGATTGATCATTTCGATGTCGAGTTACAAGATTGTAATTAGGAGTTTGTAAATCCATTATGCTAACTTGAAACGAAGAAGTGGAATTGTTTGGTTAAATTTGTATTAAATTACTATAGTTTCTTTAAAACTAAATAAAACTAAAAAGTCTAGCATCTTTCATCACTATAATTAAATAAACAAAAACAATAATTTTGCACAACTTCGCTTAATTCATGAAAGAAAAAGAAAGTAAAATCTGATAAGTATAACAGCAAACCACGAAAACCGTTGCAATTGCTGTAAATTGCAATATGCGTGTATTCGGGCTGCTATTGTTGAAGATAAAAACATGAAACATGATCTGGTAGTGAGTTTCACTGTTGGAAGTTTAATGTACCAGTTGCATTAAAAATCGCAGTTTTTTGTGGTTTGATGATTATAGTAAATATTTTATTTGATTTTAATAGATAATAACTTCCATAATAACAATAACATCTAACTTAATGCAAATTTTTGCATCAAAGCGATTATCGATAAGAGACAATAGCTTTATGCGAAAAAAAATTTCGCTATTACAGTTACTGTTTTATGTATTCGTTCGACCCTTTCTTTAACGTTTCTTTAAACAAAATTTGGTGAATTAAAATATTTCTGACGATTAGTTTTTTTATAAAAAATTCCTTGGTTTTTTTAAATATTCCAAATCATTTTAGACAAAAATGTTATATTTTTTAAAACGTTTTATTAATTAAAATTTTTAGATTGTTATCTCGTATTGAACTAAAACAACTCACAAAAAATTGCTATCAGTCAATAAATTTGTCGGCTTACTAAATTATTTTGTGTAACAAAAGCTTTTTGTGTACTGGTTTCTAGTTCGTACGTACAGTTGTTCTCCCTCAAATGTCATATCTATCAATAGAAACGCCTTGTAGTGAAAACATGTAATGTAACCAATTACATTTAGGCCCGGGATGGCGAACCACTGACACGCGTCACACAGTGACCCGCGGGTCAATATGATAAACGGTTGAAAAACATAAAAAACGTTGGATATCCCCAACCAACAATTATCGAACTAGCAAAGAAGATGCAGCAACAAGTTTTTCATTATTGCTGTGAGTAAAATTATGCCTTACTTGATTGCTTTTTTAATTTAAGATATCAAAAATGACAAGTCCATTGAAAAGGTTCGTCATCTCTGATTTCGGCTATTGTAGGGCTAGAATTAAAAATATCGATAAATGTATTTTAATTTAAATGTTTTTAATAACGTTTTTTAATTCAACACGTTTCCAGTATAGGCTACAGTGTATATATATATTTGGAACTTGGTGGGTTAACGTTAAAAAACATTTCAACACTTTTATAATGCACTTTTTCAAAACCACTCAATTCAAAATACTTTCAATTCTCTGAATTAAACAAGCTAAATGTTTTGTAAAAAACTTGTAGCTAGTCTGACTGAAAATAAACTCAAAGATGACATTGTGATAAAAAAACTTTGTGGTTAATATTTAAGCTGTTTTCAGGCAATAGGCTGAACTCGGATTGATTTTAGTACAACCTCTGCAGTCAGTTTTAGAATCGTAGCTATGAGCTAATTTACATTATAACGTAAAAACGCTAATTTGATAGCGTTTTTGAAATATAGTTCGTTTACAAAGTGCTGCTTGTTGGTTTAAATCGCATTGTAAGTCATATACATATGTTGTCAAATTATTGACAAAAAACCCAAGTTATCAAACGTGTCGGAAAAGTGTAGTAGTGTAACTAACTGACTGATTTTCATATGTTTTTATTAAAATATAGAATCATGTTTGCAAAGAACGGAGATGATCACTCTCGGAGAACATACTAACTACTCATCACTAATATCGCCTATTGTTCACAAATTTCCGCTTAAAATTCACTTAATTTTTTTAAATGTCTATTTGTTTTTTTTAATTTTTCAACTGACCACATGCGGCAAACACTTCTTCATTGTTTTATTTTAAAAAATGTGAGATAAATTAAAAATTATAAAAAAAAACATGCAGATAGTTATTGCTAGAGGCCCTCGATTTGAAATGAAACCTTTTTTAGTTTTTTCTTAACTTTCAAATTTAAAAGTATACTTTGAATAATCTTTGCCTTGGCTTTCAAAACGCTTGCACAGTTTAGTATAAGGCTGGGGCTGCGGTTACGGCCTGAAATTACAGTTGCCATTGTATAAATTTTTGGTTAGAAAAAACTTTAAAAAAACCAATGGAATGGACAAAACCATAACTTTATTAATTTTTTGGTAGTCTGAAAAAAAAGTGCAGTTTCATAAAATGATGTAATTCTTAAATCGGTAACACTTAGGACTTCATCGCAGCTGCCCAAACGTTTACACGCTGGAAGCCAAATTTTTTGCAAGTATCTCCTGGGCTGCAATTGGTAGAGAATTGCAGTGATAAAACTTGCTTTGGTTTTTAATTCAATGATTGTTTCGGATTATTGTCCACGTTAATTTGGATCAAATTCCTTCCTACCCAAAAAAAAAAAAAACATATTATTGATCGTACATATTTTTTCCTAAACGAAGCAAACAAGTTCTTTTCTAGTTGAAGAATAATGAGGGTTTAGAATTACTAAAAATTGTCTCGTGGTATTGTCACCTGCGGGGAAGACCACAGGTACTCGGTTCAATTCACAGTGAGATGAGCATTGCTGACGAGTTCTAACAAGAGCGAAACTCGAGTCTGGTTTTAAGTTATTTTCTGCATATAATAATTTCAACACCCTACTTATATATACATACAAAATTTATTTAATCACTGTTTAAAAACCACAACAGTTCGTTTCATCCTAAGATTCGTCAGGTGGTTACTAGAAAAATAAAAATATAAAAAATATAGTTATTAGTGGTAAAAAATGCGTATGGAATAAATAATATGTAGTTAAATAAGCAAACAATACGGTTCCTATGACGTCATACAAGGAAAAACAACTCAAAATAGAGTAAATGTAAATATAGAGGTTTGCATTCATTTGAAGGTGAGGGAGGCGAGTTGGGTATGTGGTGAAAGATATAAAAGGAAAAAAAATAATCTACAAAGGAATAAAAAATAACCAGAAAAATCGCATAAGATGAAAAAGTAAAGTGAGTAAAAAATGGCGTAAACGACAGTGGAGAATACAAGCGGATTTAACGACGGACAAGAAAGCACACGCGCACAAAAATAATGGCAATTTAAGCATACGAAATCAAGTGGGTAATTTATTTAATTTAAATTTGTTTTTGTGACGACATTTTCCTGTAAGTTCCGATTGTTTGTTGAGGATTGTTGGTTGATTTGCTTGTAGGATTTCTAGTTTTTTTGGTTAAGCATAGGTTGCAGCATTTTCGTCCTGGTTTATATGGAACAACTTGATTGATAATTTTCCAGTTAATTGTGGGATTGAAACCTGATTCTTTGGCATTCCGGAATGTTTTGGAAAGCTCTGTGGCGTTTCTTTTCTTTATATTTTTAAATGATTGTACGTATATGATTATAGTATCGTGATTTGAATTCTGTTTCGCTGCAACCTATGTAGCTTTCTGTTACATTTCCATGCGATATGTCTGCTTGATAAATGATAGATTTCTGTCGGCAAGATCCACGGATCCGCAATTTAACGACAATTTAACGACGGACAAGAAAGCACACACGCACAAAAATAATGGCAATTTAAGCATGATTTCGTATGCTTAAATTGCCATTATTTTTGTGCGCGTGTGCTTTCTTGTCCGTCGTTAAATCCGCTTGTATTCTCCACTGTCGTTTACGCCATTTTTTACTCACTTTACTTTTTCATCTTATGCGATTTTTCTGGTTATTTTTTTATTCCTTTGTAGATTATTTTCTTTCCTTTTATATCTTTCATCACATACCCAACTCGCCTTCCTTCACCTTCAAATGAATGCAAACCTCTATATTTACATTTACTATATTTTGAGTTGTTTTTCCTTGTATGACGTCATAGGAACCGTATTGTTTGCTTATTTAACTACATATTATTTATTCCATACGCATTTTTTTACCACTAATAACTATATTTTTTATATTTTTATTTTTCTAGTAATCACCTGACGAATCTTAGGATGAAACGAACTGTTGTGGTTTTTAAACAGTGATTAAATAAATTTTGTATTAAATTGCTCTGACTTTTTTCATTGAGCACTCTGCGGGGAAGATCGATTCACTCCAGCAATATATATTATATATATATTCATTTTGGCGTGCGATTGTTTAAAGAAGTAAAAAGGTAGTAGCCCTCTGAGTTACAACATTTTCCCATTCCTATAATTTGTTTATCTTTTTTTTTTGTTTTTGCGTTCTGCTCCTGCCTCGCAGAAAAAGCGTCGGATGCGCTATGCTTAGGACAAGCAATTACCCTGGCCCTCTTTAGGAGATGCCTAGATATTGCTTTCCGGTTAAAATTTTTATTTTGGATTTTAATTTTATAAAGGTATAACTGAAATTGGAACTGCTTACCAAGACTTCTAAGCAGGAAAAAGTGCCATAAAACGTCTTTCTCAAGGACATAACAGAATTGCATGAGTAGGTTTTTAACTGCGGCCGTTTTGATCATGATCGCCACGCTTTAAACATTCGATCGTGATCCCAGGACCCCTTTAACAATCGGTTAAAACGTTCTGATCAATGAATCCATAGACATACACATGAAAGAGGGAGGATTGAAGGTTAAAAAACCTCCATAAAAATGATGATTAAAGGTACATTGTAGAACTAAAATAAAGTCAAGAATTTATTTAAATAAAAAAATTAGGGTTAGAAAAAGTAAAGAGCAAAAGGTATTTTTATTTTACATTTATTGCTATCGTGTTTAACCCATATCCTCCTATCGTCAGTTTAAACTGACGGCGCAAAAAAAAGGATTTTAACCACCCTGATACTTGTAGTTTTTAAATTAAACTGACAATGAGAAATCAAACCAATTGTTTGACCGTTTTAAATTATAAATAAAAGGCTATCGTGATATTTGCAACAACCTACAGTAATTTCAAAAAAACACATTTTTGTATTGCTAAAAAAAGTAACTGTCATCAAACGGTTGTGAATAGAAAATAAATTGAAAATTATTAAAAATTGTTAAAACATATAATATTGAAGTGTTAATAAGCGAGAAAAGAATCAAAAACAGGTTTGCAAAAGTTTTGCGATTCATTTACTTCCGTCAGTTTAAACTGACGCTTAGGAGCAGGAGAATACAGTCAGACGTTAAACGCTATTTCTTTTATCGAATGCGAAAACGTAATAGAATTATATTGCTTTGTTATGATATCACAGAATGGTTGTGGGTTTGAGTATTCGCAAATACTTTATTAGTTTATCGGTAATTGAGAGCTTGTGCAGGATTAGTCGATAACCAGTTGACCAGTCAAGTTTTTTGTTATTTGCTTATCTGGACAGAAAGTACTCTTGCTACAAAGTTTTTTTTTATTTTTGTCCCATGCACTTTATTAGGAATATTGTTTTAACAGGCGGCCTAACAACTTTAAATCCAGTTAAATTGTGCTAACTTTAAAGTTGTTTATTAGACCTAAATAATCTAAGCTTTGATTGTTTACTGGTGTTTGTTTATTGACACTGAAAATCACTGTGAATTGAACGAAGCGGTTGACCAAAAGTATTGAGTAACTTGAGTTGTCTTTTATTAGCGACAAAAGTAATATATACAACTGCTGATCCTATCATTCCTAGGTTTCATCCATTAGGCTGCTATGGCTAACCTGCTGCACCAAAATAAAAAGATGACCGTTTTTGAAGCATTAGAAGTACTTGAAACCTTGTAGCCTAAGTAAACCTTGTTGCTGATGAATCTATGTCTACCGCAAATGTTATCATTCCCCCCCCCAAAAAGAATGATGGTATGGAAATCGATGAAGACATTGGTAATGATGTTAATTGTGTTCCAAATAATCTTTGCGGAGGGCAACTTCTTTCAGATGCTGAATTGGATTTGCAAGAAACAGGAGGTAAAAAACTGATTACTGATGAATTGCAAGCTTTTGTGAGCGGTCCGGTAAGGTTCAATTATATTCCTACATTTTAATGAATATTGATTCTAGCGTGCAATCCGTAATTTGAAAAAAGGAATTGTACTGCACTGAATTTTCTCTTGTTTCTACAATGCTAGGTTACCTACTGCTGACTTTCAACCAGAAAATATTTTCCTGTCAGAAAAATATGGTGGTACGCCAGCAACAAAAAAGATAGCATATATACATACGTATTTCATACATACGTACGAATTATACATGTGTATATATATGTATGATGAAACAGACTGTCGTGGTTTCAACTTTTTTGTATGAAACAAACTGTCTTGGTTTCAACTTTTTTTGTTGTAGTGTTTTTAATTTAATTTAAATAAATTGCTCTAACCTGGTTATCGAGCACTGTATCAGCATTTTGAGAGAATTCGATTATATATATATACGTATACTCGTATTTCAACAATGAATTTATAGCTTTTGATATACTATGATATATTTTTATTCAGATGTTTTATGTGGTCTTGCTGGAATGCTTGCATTATGTGAACTTGGTACACAACGCTAAATGTTTTTAACTTGTATATTTTTGTATTTCATATTGCTATTCAATTTTATAATGTGTTTTTTTAGAGAAGTATGATGAAACTTTTTGCTCCAAAACTGAAATGGAAGAAGGGTAACATGAATGTTCACAGAGTTCTAAATAACTGGACCTTCACACCACCTTTCTTTAAAGAGCATGTCTCGACACATGAAACATTTGAAATGTTCTTGACGAGTGAAGAGATAGAAAAAATACGTTTAGAATCAAACAAGTATGCAATTTTTTTTTTATCTCTATATTTATCCTCCTGACTCGCAGGAAAGCGACTGAGGCGCTATACATAGGATAAGCAATTACCCCGACTGGCTTCCGGAGATGCCAAGATATTGCTGTCCGCTAGTAATTTAAAAGATATTACTGTAATTTAGAACAGCCTGCCAAGACCACCAAGCAGGGTAAGGCGCCGTAAAGTGTCTTTTCAAAGGACACAACAGAATGGCGCGAGTGGGTTTTGAACCGAGACCATGTTGATCATCAGTCCAGTACTTTAACCACTCGACCACGCTGCCGTAACCACTCGACCACGATGCTCGACACAAGGCAATCATTCACTCATGATGACCATAAAAAAGTTGAAGTCATTTATTGCCATCCTTGTGCTGTGCTGAGCGGTTATAATCAATTGCCATGACAAGAAATGTATTGGAAGAGGAGGGAGGACAACCAGAATCGAATGGTCACGTCCCTGATGATAAAAAATGAATTTGAAGAAAGCAAGCAGATTCTTTATTATCCTGATAATGAAAGCTTGAACAAAACGGACGGATTTGCCAACGTTAGACCTTTTCTGATGCAATAAACAAGGAGTGTGTGGCTCACTGCAAACCCGAGCAACATCTAAGCGTTGACGAATCCATGGTACCTTATTTTGGGAAGCACGGCGCCAAACAATATATTGATGGGAAACCAATTAAGTTTGGTTATAAGCTGTGGGTACTGGTAAAGCCGTTGGGATACTGTGTTCAATTCCGTCCTTATGCTGGTAAAGACATTTGCAATACAGTAAAGACATTTGTTTGCCTGTCTGACCCATTTTGGTCAAAGGCTTGTTGTGCTTCCCACCATATTTTTGCCGCCAACGCAACAATGCCTCAAATACATGGTACGTCTTGCTTTGTCGCGCTTTTCTTTTTATCTCCTAGTATGTTTTTCCCTGTCTTATAATTCTATTTGTTCTATGTATCTTCTTTTCTATGTAAGGTGTTGCAACCATGCACCATTCTTATAACTACTATATCAAATATTAATGTCTGCATGCTATAACGTTTAACGTTTTGTTGCTTCTTCCTTTTTCTTCTTCTGCTATAGTCCTATATGTTTGTTTATTTCTTTCTGTTTTTGTTGTGGCGGAGCAGAAATAAAAGATACTGATACTGATACTGATACATGCCACAGGTTCTATTTCCTGGAAAATGTACGTTTTAGTGCTACATATCACTAGATTGTGAAGGAGATGAAACAACGATGTGCCAAACCAGGATGATCAGGAACCTCCTGTTACTCCTGCGAAGCTTGCAATGTTGGTCTACTCCAATACACAATGTTATGTAGTTCGACATGTGATATTTTTTAGTCGTATTAACTAGATCAGTTTTGCTGAAATCGTGAACTAAAGATTTTTTGTTTGTTATTGATATTGTTTGTTTGTTGGCTTCGAAAAGAACGTTTCTTTTATTCAAGTTACATCATTCCAAAGCTACCATAGACAAATGAACAAAATACTTTAATTCAGAAGGATATGGGTTAGGTGCTAAATAGCGCTGTGATTGATGTCGAACGTCATTGAAACCGTTGCAGTTCAAAACCTATTTCCGCTTTTTGTTGCGTTCTTACCCAGTCGTAGAATTCACTCGATTTATCTCTGATCATGTTTGCAATATCTTCGATTTTGCCAAGCTTGTTTTTTACAGAGATAAATCGAGGTTTTATCTGAGAAATATATATGGTTTATCTTTGAGATAATCAAAGTTGTTTTTTTTTAATATAAATTATACTTGATTTATAACAGTTTTACTCATGCATGTTTACACAGATAAATCATGTATGTTTTATGTATTTTATATCTTTGATTCGACCAAAGTTATTTTTTTAGTATGATTTATACTTGATTTATAATTGTTTTAAACATGTATGTTTGTATAGACAAATCATACATGTTTTATGTATTTTATATCTTTGATTCGGCCAAAGTTATTTTTTTTAGTATGATTTATACTTGATTTATAATTGCTTTACACATGTATGTTTACATAGATAACTCATACATGTTATATGTATTTTATAACTTTGATTTGGTCAAAATTATTTTTTTTAGTATGATTTATACTTGATTTATAATTGCTTTATAATTATGTATGTTTACGTAGATAAACTATACATGTTATATATATTTTATAACTTTGATTTGGTCAAAGTTATTTTTTTAAATATTATTTATACTTGATTTATGATTGTTTTACTCATGTATGTTTACATAGATAAAACATACATACTATATATATTTTATATCTTTGATTGGCCAAGCTTGTTTTTAAAAAATGAATTATCTTTGAATCGTAAGTGCTTTGCATATGTATGTATACATACGTATGTTACTTATGCTTTATGCATTTTTATCTTCGATAAGCCAATCTTGTTTTCATAAAAATGAATTATATTTCATTTTCATTTATGAATATATGTTTAACGTTTATATTTATATTTACGTATGTAATAAGCAGTGATGGCCTCACAAAAGAGGAGCCCAGTGCAAGAAAAATAGAGGGCCACTTTTTCTTTTTCCAAATGTTTTTGGCCCTCCCAAAAAAAGGTCATCATTTTAAAGGAGGCCGCTTTTTAGTGTTCCAAAATAAAAGGATTTCCAATAAAAGAAAGTCTCGCTTTGTGGGGTCAACCTCATAGTGCCATTATGAAGAAATAGAGCATTATTTTGCTGAGGGGATTTACTTATTAACGCTTTTAGGGGAGGGGAGGCGGTTCGTCCACTGCGTTTCCTCCGTACTAAAGCCATCACTGGTAATAAGTAATCTGTATCTAGAGCATGGACAAATTTGTTTTAAAAGTTGGATTATGTCTATTTATTATTGTTTTACTATTTTTGGTAGTAATTCATAAACAATTTTAAGAAACAAGATATAATAATTAATCGGCAGCTAATTGGCATAATTCGGTATGGTTATTATGATCTAAAAAAGGAGTGCCCTTTTTACTGCATGTAAAAAAATTTTAAACTGTAGATTTTGTAAAGGCTTTTCTCAGCCAAAAACAACGTAATGATTTCTCTCCGTTAGGTAGCGCTAAAGTAAGAAAACCATTGTTTGGTTGAAACTTGAAAATTATTTTAAAGAGATATGTTTATTGTCATAATACGTATTCGTTGAAATTAGTCACATAGACTTTTTTAAACATTTTTTACGTATGTACAGTGGTTAAAATCAAAAAAATTGAAAAGACAAAAAGAGAACAGTTAAATATGTTCAAAATAAAAATCGAAGCCTTTTCTGAATCGTATTTAAAAAAAACTATTTTCGGTGTGTATGGATAGGTTTTACCATAGCCGTACCAGCCCAAAAAATTTTGGGGGGCAATGAAGTTTTGCCCAAATTTTGTGACGTTTGCCCAAATCATGATTTTAGAGTACATTTCGGATATGACAAAAAAATTGTCTGAGTTTCTCAGACAAAAACCAATTTTGTCCTAAAATCATGGTGATCTCTAAAAAAAAAAAAAAGGTCTTCACTTAAATTCAGTCTCCTAATTTTCGATTTTCGTCCCAAAATCAAGGTGTTCTCTAAAAAAAAAAAAAAAAAGGTCTTCACCTAAATTTGGATTATTATTTCTTGCAGTTCCTCATCATCACCTCTCTAAATTTCCTGACTTTGCCCAAATTTTTCATATCGCTGCCCAAAAAACTATGGTTTTGCCCAAATATTTTCTTCTCACTGCCCGAAAAATCTTCATTTTGCCCAAATCTTCGAAACTTGGGGGGGCAATTGCCCCCCCTGCACCCCCGGCAGGTACGGCTATGGGTTTTACTTTTTATTCTGTAAAAAAAGTTGAAAGCTTAACTGTTTAATCTAATTGACAAGCAAAAATGTCAATTTTTTTAAATTTTCAAACTAGATGTTTACGTTTTATTTTTGCATTTAAATAATTCTGTCAACACTTTTTATGTTTGCTCCGTCGATGTAGAAACAGTTGCACACAAAATCTAATTTTTTCTGTCCTGCTATGATAACCACAATAAATGCCTTGATACCATGTGTTTTTTAAGTTTTGATTAAATTTAAGAGTACAACAAGTATATCTGTTTATGTCCTACAGTTTCGAATAAGTTGATAATAGAGATGATAATGACGACAAAGAGTATTATGTACCGTAATGAATATTGTCACATTTTTTCTCTGTTTTGGAAAATTTTCAAATCATTTATTTAATATTAATTGTAGTTGCTTTGGCGAGTGCTTTAAACCAGATAGAGTCTCCTAATTATCTGCCTGTTCTTACTTACTTTACACGTGGTCTAATATAATAAAAGAATCTCCATTAAAGTTTTAAACTTTGCACATCTGCGCCTTCGATAACAACTACGACACGAAAAAATGAAAGAAAACAACGAAGGACCAACAACAAGAAAAAGGCGATTCATATGACCGACAAACGCGAACGCGGAGTCATGTGACCACAGAAAGCGCAAGCACATATCGAAATCCGTAACATTAGTCCTTTAATAATTTTGCAATCAACACTTTGTCAATCAGCTCAGGTTTTTAGTTAATTATTCTGAATACTCATCCAGTGATAAAGCCATCTACTATTTATACTTTTACTTTGTTGAAAATCGATTAAAATGTTTCACTAAAAGCGAATGCAATCACATATTTGCCTTCGGAATTACAGGATGTCAATGTTCGCTTGATGAGACTCAACATGAAGTTTTTAAAAAAACTAAAAGTTTAATTTTCATGTTTATTGCAGGCTTTTTAACCTTTTCATGATTGCCTTCTGGTAATAAGTCAAAACAACTTTTGCAGTCAGGCAGTGTTTTATGAAGTCCAGACGACAAAAAGGTCTTCACTAATTTTTTTACAATGATTTTCATTTTCACAACCAGCTTTATCTTCTTAAGCATTAACCGAGACCTTTTTTTTGGTTTGAATTTAGCGTCAAAAATAAAAATTTTTTATTCGAACAAAAACGGATTAATGCGAATAAATAGCCTCTTGAAAAACAAAGAAGTTCAACTGAGACTATATCAAGTGTTAAACTAAATTTTATATTTTATGTTCACGTTTCCAAAATTGTATTCTTAATTTGCTGTTTTTATAGTTTCAATTTTGATTATTAATTGAAAAACAATCAATCTGATTACATATAGAAAGAAAATTGTCATTTTATAAACGATTAAATTAACGTAATTTAGGAAGAGAGGTCATTTTTAAAATCTACTTATAATTATTAGCAATCAATAGCCAACATTTAATCATTTTATTAAACAAACATTAAAATTATTTACAAAGACGAACGTTTTCGGCTTACTTCAACCCTCAGCAGGTTTCTACAATTTTAGCAACATTAACCTGATGAGGGCTGAAGTAAGCCGAAAACGTTCATCTTTGTAAATAATTTTAAAGTTTGTTTAATAAAAAGAAAGAATGCTGAATTTATTATGGCTGCTTTTTTCAATTGTCGTCTGGTTGAAAAAAACAACCTCTTTACCAAAACTTTATTTAATCATTTATACTTGATAGTATACTTGCTTGTTAGTGAATATGTTTAACGCTTTGTTACAAAATTGTAATGCATTAATTCACCAATAGTCTGTTGAAATTTTTTAGTTGTCCTACAAAAGCTCGATCTCTTTGTGGTAAAAAGCAGTTTTCCGCTGCTTTGTTTCCTTGTGTTTATTGCAATAGCAATTAGAGCGGATGTCGGCCAACCCGACTTTTGTTTCACTCAGAGATTAGAAGGTATCTTCCACACACAAACAACTTCGTCAATTTTCAAACGTAATTTTAAAGTCGAAGTTAAGATTCTCGACAATTAAAACTCGCGAAGCGATCTTTTTACACTTTTCAGAAAAGAAAAGCTTATCTCAGCGAAATCTACTAAATACTGATTTAACAGTTTTTACAACGCTTCAATCTTTGCAACTTATAGAGAATTTTTAAGATTCTCTCAAGGTTTTGAACAATTAGTTCAAAAATTTTTTTATTCAATCAAAAGAACAACAAATTATCTTTACCGAGAATCAAATTTCTTTTGGTTACATCTCAGAAACTATCTTCATACTTGGTCGATTAAATGTATATAAAATTATTTCAATTTGAAAAATTGGTCGGCTTCATTGCTTCAATCACAACAATTTTTTTAAACACTTTCCGAAATATTTCAAATCATAAATTTTTTTTACTTTGTCAGTAGTAGTAGTAGACCACATTAATAGTACTCCAGATTGATGCAATATTTGAGCATTCAGGCGTGACAAATACTTAATTTTTGGAATTTAGGTTGTTTTATTGCTTATTGAATTAATTATATATTTTGTAAACGATAAAAAACCTAAATTTTTTTAAAAAAGTCATTGAATCATAATGAAGTGAATTGCAACTTCATTGAAATACTTTATTATTTATTCAGTAATCTTTCGGCCATTTTAACGAACAACACTAAAATTCTATTTAATAAAGATAATATCTAATTCGTAATTCGAATTTTCCATTAGATTGAAAAGATAAAAGACAACCAGGACAACCACTAAGTGATATAAAATATTCAGTTTTACTATTTTTTGATTCTGCTTTTCTGAAAGTTTGAAAACAGTTCGCAGTGTGACGGAAAGTTAGGAAGGGTTATTTCAATCGCAACTATAATTGATATGATTTTGGTTTAAATTCCATTTTGTTTTACCAAGTGCAAAAACGTTACAGTAATTTTTTTGCGGGTTGGTTTTCTAAAGCGGGCTTTTATTACAATCAGACAACTTTTATACAAAAATATAAACTAAAAAATTTAAAATTTACTTTTTAAAGAAGTCAATCTTAAAAGTTAACACTTCTTTAGAATTTTTGTTTTCTTTGTTGAAACTTAGTTACACAAAAGCGGTTAAACCATTCTTTCAGCTTAACAACCAAAATATCAAACAACACCAAACTGCAGCCATTCTTCCTAGTTTTTATCTACTAAGCGGTTAAAATAAGTGAAACTCTCTTCGGTATTATCCGTAGTGTGCAGAAAAAAAATTGCTAGTCATGATTTGGAGAGAAAATAATGCAAGCACTGGGTGTTGTTACCAAACATTATGTACCACTGTCTGGCTCTTTATTTACTCCTGCGCAATTGACATATTGCTCATGAGCAGCACTTTTTTATTAAAATGCTTTGGGGCATTAGTTAAATGCCCATGTTTTATTCTATCTTTCACTGATTTTGCATGCACCAACTAGTTTTCTGTCTAGACTCAACCCTCTACTCAGCTGTATACCATGTTCCGAACAATCGTTCCGAGCAATCGAAGTCAAGATATTTCTTTTAATTATCAGTGTGCCACTGTCCTTAGATATGTTGTTGGGGAAAGAGCCAAGAAAAGACAAAATTCACTTGCAGAGATAGGCCTGATACTAAAACAGAGTATTGGAGATTCATTGAATCGAGCTATTTTGAGTAGTGTTTACTCTTTTCTTTAAGCGCTTATAAAAGCAACTTGCCCAAATTACATCCATATTTGATGTTATGCACACAGTGATTGCTTCAGTAGGAGTTACTAAAAAATATCAAAAATTGATCCCTCTTACGCAAGATATTGCTCTATTTCTTCATAGAAGCACCAGGACGGTGGCATCTCAAAAATATAGATTTTTTTTAGAGGTCACTTTATTTGATACACTGAAAAGTGGCCCCCTAAAACAATAACCTTTTTTTTAGAGATCGCTTTGCCGGTTTGCTTTGGAACACTAAAAAGTGCCCCCCTACTTTTCTCGGAACGGGTCTCCCTTCTTGCAAAGCCATCACTGTATGAACATGTTTTGAATCTGGTGATCAGTCGTGCAAGCAGTGTATGTGTTGCAGCAGTTAGTCTTTTTGGTCTGCTTACTGAGCTATCAACATTTTTCAATGATTTCTGCAAAAGGATGAAGGTCTGAAAGAGCATATGCAAAGTAAAACCAGGAAAGAAGAAACCCTGAGACTAGATCGCATTGGTCAAACTAGGTGGTCAAGTAGAGGTAGAGCACTTTCAAAATTGTTTGGTTGCTACACAAATCAGTCATCAAAATTTCATTCAGTCCTTCTGATCATCCTTCAGCAAGTAAGTAAAATATATGGTCTCAAAGGATCAGTTTGCTATGAAGCACAGAAATTAAGCGAAAACTTGCGCAAATTTGTATGTATGTATGTATTTATATTTCTCGGCCGCAACAGCACAAATCAAACACAAAAGAGCGTTAAAAGTTGACAAAAAGGAAGCAGTGAAAAACGTTATACGATATAGGACATATAAACAATACATTGTACAGATATAACAAACAACATTATTATCTGAATGCTCACTGCACCTTATATTTGAATTTGAAACTATCTTAATAGTACTGTTGTATTCTTGATTCTATTTAAGGAACAAACGATCGAACCTTTCTATCTTGATTAAAGAATTTAATCACGGTTCATGTATACATGCATCCCACAACAAGATGTACACAATACAATAAACTTAGAAGTTAGAAACATTGTTTTTATTTTATTTCCTTATTCAAATAGAAAAAATAATTAATTAATATTATTCTTTAATTAAAAAAAATAAACAATTAATCAGCATTATTATTTTTTATTTTATACTTCTTAACATATGTCTTTACCGAAAATCTCGTCACCAAAAAATTGAAGTTGTTTTTATCATGACCAAATAAAATTCTTTATCAAAAAATAAAGGGACAAATAAATCTGTAATCCAATTATTAACACTCTCCCCTCTAAATTATCGAGAAATGAATATAATTCAACTTCGAGAAATGTACAAACACAATCAAATTTATTTTTTTTGAACAGTTTATCAGTCATTAATTTAAACCTTCCAGAGGCGCCACGTTGCGGATATCTCTGTCAAAGGTTCGCCCATCCGCAAGTTTAGGTTTAATGCGGCGAACATGTCCGTTTGTATCAGGAAAGGTCTTTATAACAACCGCTTTCGGGTAATCACTACGCCCAACATCTACCTCTTCTTTTAATAGGACAATATCGCCTTCCTTGAGATTTGGCTTCACATCATGCCAGCGATGTCTTATTTGCAGCCACGGCACATACATTTGCAGCCATCTTTTCCAAAATTGTTCAGAGACTGCAATTACAAACTTATAATTGCTGCGATACATTTCAGCTTTGTTAAACTCATGAACAGGTGAATCAGGATGTAGATTACCGCTCAGTATAGATAAAGGTGTCAAAACACGCCAGTCTTCGACCTCGTTACTTAGTTTCGTAATAGGTCTACAGTTCATTGTCGCTTCAACTTCACACATTATGGTCAACAATTCAAAATCACTTGGTGTTCTACCCTTCAAAGCCGTTAGTCCAGTAATGTCATTGTATATAATAGCAGCCATAACATTTTTCACAGTTCGAATTGCTCGTTCCCAATTCCCACCTGCATGTGGATTTGCAGGAACATTGAATTTCCATACAACGTCAATACACTTCCGCGACATACACCGCGACACAAAATTTTTATCGATTTCGTCAAAACAAATTTTAGGTTTTTGCATTTTGCATTGTTGTAATAACTTTTTAAATTCTGCATCGCATCCTTTAAAATTAGTGCCTTGATCAGAAAATAAACTACGACAATACATGCCTCGTCGGGCGGTAAACGCATGAAGCATTGAATAAACGAATCGGTGGATAAATCAGGTACAATTTCGATGTCGCAGGCTCGACTTGCCATACATATAAACAGCACCCCCCAACGTTTCACGATACTACGGTTAAGTTTCACAGCTATTGGCCCAAAAAGATCGACGCCAGAATTTTGAAATGGGAACTTAGGTGCGTTTACACGGCATTCGGGTAAATTCCCCATTATTTGTTGTGCAGCTTTAGCACGTCTAAATTTACAATAGTGGCAATTACGTAAATACTTTTTCACAGTGCTTAAACCGTAGCAAATCCAGAACCTTTGTAACAACTTACACAAAACGTAATTGGCACCGAAATGATTCGACATGATATGTTCATGCTTAACTCTTTCAGTACGGGTTTTTGTCCACTAGTTGCGCATTTTTAGGAATTTTTCAAGAATTAAGCAATATTTAATTATAATTTCCCCATTGATTATAAAAAAAAATTGTTTAAATTTTATATCATTGAAAAGATGATTTTTTCCTGAGTACAATGATATAAAATGCTTAAAAATTTGTTGAAAAACAAGTTTGCAATAAGCAAAATAAAATACCCCACTTTTCCTTTGAAAACACCCCTTTTTCCCCAATAATTACGACTCGCGACAAGATAATTTAAATTTTCAAGTTGCTACGTATCGCTAGCGTTCTACTCTGTCTGGCGGAAAAAAGTTCGTCTGAATATTTTGCACAGCGGCCGCGCTGCGCTCGATTTATCTCCCAGGGGAATAGGCGAAAGACACATTATTTACTAGAACAGCCATATTTTGAACTTTATCTGAATGTGTGTGCAAGCGCGCCATTGTTTGAATCTTTGCGCGGCATTGACTTTGATCTAGAACAGGGGTGGGCACGCTTTTTGGACGGCGGGCCAAAATTTTTTTAAACTTTGACAAGCGGGCCGGACTATGTGAATGTATGAAACGGACAAGAGTGTTAAGCTGTAGCATAGTTTATTAAAGGCTGTTCACAATAATAAACCAGTTATAAATGATAAAAAATCTTGCTGTAATGTTACATTTAATTGCAGTCTTTAAGCCACGTTTTTCTTTGCCAAAGTATCAAAATCTGGGGATAGCTTAGTTGTCGCGATTGTTAAAACAGATTTTAGCTGAGTATCAGTTGATCGAGATTTGTGGTTTGATTTGTTAAAATTCATCAAGCTGAAAGTCTGTTCACAAATGTATGTTGAGCCAAAGAGAACCAACATTCTCTGCGCCATTTTTTGTATATTCGGGAACGTAGCATCATTTAATAAAGCGTAAAATTCATTCAGCTTCAGGACTTGAAATTTCTCTTTCAAAAGGTAGTCACTCTGAAGGTCAATCAATACCAATTGCAACTCCTGTGGTGCTGTCAGAGCAACTCGAGATAGGGAGGCTGAGACAATATTAAATGATTTTTGGAGTTTTATAAAATCTTGGAATCTACGGCAAAATTGTTGATGCAGATTATCCAGTAACTTGCTGTATTTATTTACATGTTTAGAAGC
Organism: Diplosoma virens; assembly: GCA_963680785.1. Lineage (NCBI taxonomy): Eukaryota > Metazoa > Chordata > Ascidiacea > Aplousobranchia > Didemnidae > Diplosoma > Diplosoma virens. The sequence continues at coordinate 13,120,630 of OY796895.1, read as the reverse complement.
TTCTTTCATAGTCACTAAAGTGGGGAAATGTACAAACGAATTGCTTAGCAATTGTTCTAAAAATAAAGTCAGTTTAGATTTAAAAGCTTTAACATTCGTGTACATCTCGAGAGCGAAAAGATCTTTCCCTTGCAACTTCGTATTCAAGTCATTCCATGTGTGTCAATATGTCTCTTGCAAAAAAAAAATCACAAAGTTAATCTCCGTTTTCTAGTTCAGGAAAGTCATCACCTTTTCTGATTAACTACATAAATAAGCAAATGGCCTGTTTAAGTACCCAGAAACGTTTACATGCTTTTCCCAAACTTAACTTAACATGAGAATGGTAAAGCAAGTCCTGGTGATCAGAATCGATTTTTTCGAAAAACTTTATAAACTGTCAATGGTGAAGTCCTCTTCCTTTTATGTAGTTGATCAGTTTTATCACTGCCTTCACCACATGATTAAGCTGCAGTACAGACTTACACAAGGCCTCCTGATGGATGATGCAGGGCAAAAAAGTTATATCCATGTCAGGGTTTTCCTCTTTCATCTTATCTTGTGATATGTGATTAAACTAGAAGTCACAAATAAATTTTCAACGATTTTTTAACTGTGATGTAACAAACGCTTAGTCATGAGAAAAGAATTACAGGCATAAACAAGGAAACTTCAACAAGATCAATTGATTCGTATGCTTGGGCATTGGAATGTGATTTTTCTGTAGGGAAAACGGAAACTATATTCAACAATCAGTAATGAATTGCTTTTAAGTACTCGTTCGTGGTAATAGCAGGCGGGCCAGATTAAACAAGCTCGCGGGCCGGATTTGGCCCGCGGGCCGTAGTTTGCCCATGTCAGATCAAGAAAAAAAGTTTCGGCTTTTTTTGTGACTATTTATAAAAAAGAAATCGCAAGCTCATAGCTTATTTTAGTTTGCTCAGCAAAGTAAAATAGTTTCTTGTTACTGAATAAGTCCTTATGTAACAAATTTTGATCGACTGATGTATTTTTGCTAAAGCATAAAACTACACCGGTATTATGTTTTAGCAAAATATTTTCAATAAGCTGATATAGAATTTGCAACTTTAGATTATAAATAAATTTTTATAAATAAAATTTCTAAATAAATTTTTTAATGCAAATACTGAAATGTTTTTTGTGATTAGCAATAAACCATTTTTACAAACAGAAGGTCACTGTGGATATGGCACATCAATCCTTTCATTTCTAATTTCCATATTTGTCCTCCTAACACATGAAAAAGCTTCGCAAACGCTATAAATAGAGCAGCTGTCAAGCAAGTATTACGACCTGCTTTCGGAGACTCCAAGATATTGCAGTCCGTATTTAGTGATATGACCGAAATCTAGAACTGCTTGTCAAGACCGCCAAGCAGAGAGGCCTTGTTTAGCAAAGCAAAGAAGTTTTTTGTCACTCAACTGGTGCTTATCTAATACTTTTCAAGTAAGGTATTTTTGCTAAAGTATAAAACTGCATCCCATTTGACAAGATAAAAAGCACTGACATTCGTCAATCTCTATACATCGAATCGTTGCTATTCCGCATAGAAAGATCGCAATTGCGCTGCTATGGCCACGTGACACGAATGTCCCACGAACAAACAGCAAAGCAGCTAATGCATGCTTTTCCGAGTGGCAAAAGGCCTACAGGGTAACCCAGAACTCACTGGCGGGATTATGCTGAATACCTGGCCTAGTCTCGTCTTCAAATTCCACTGGCAGAATTGCCGCTACTTGCAAACGGTCAGGATGCTTCGAGATCCCAACTCGAGCTGCTGCCTCCGCAAACACAAAAGAATAAGCGGGAAATACACTGAACTTTTTTTCCGCAAACGCATCCGTTTCACAAAAATATTTTCTAATAAACATTTCTGTTATAAAATTGGCTTTTGGTAGAATATATTGGTGAACACTATCATTAGGAAGTGAAGACTTTACAACACGTCCACCAACACGTAGCACATGCAAGGTATGATCATAAAATGGCAATAAATTTTTAATTTCCAACAGTTTGGCTCGTACACTCCCACTACACGACTACAAAGCATCATCAAAACACGCTGCCCAATGATCGATAAAATGTCAAATCCGAAATAGGATTCCTGGGCCATTCTTATCAAATCTAATTCGGCCAATTTAAACTCTTGACTTTTTATACAGCCAACTTCAACTGACATATTTAACTTAAGATTTTTAGTATGCAATTTACTAACAACGTACCGATAACGGTATACAATCATTTTAATGCAACTAAACAAACCCGAATAGCGCTTAGCAATATTATAAAAATACGCAGGTATCCTGTGATCAATCTCATTTTTACACAGCATCTCTTCATTCTCAATTTGTGAATTAATACACGCCTCAGTATTCTCACCACTATCAATCTCAAGGCAAACATCTGAGCATTCATCATTAACATCATCGGCCACCTGACAAGCATTCACTACTTGTTTTTTATCAAAACCACTATACATTGATTGTTCATACAGAAACACAGGACCTTTAAAGTAAACACAACTAGGATCAGCCTTTTTTGGGTCAATACCACGAGAGCATAGGTCGGCTACATTTGATGATGTTGCCACATAACACCAAGTATCGTCACTAGTAAGACGATTGATTTCAGCTATCTTTCGAGCCACATATTTCTTCAGCCTTAACTTACGATTCTTTATCCAATCAAGCACAACTGAAGAATCAGTGTGTAAATAACCTTTTGATATAGGAAGCTGTATTGAACCTTTTATATTCCGGTGCATGTTGGCTCCCATAACTGCAGCAATTAATTCCAATCTGGGAATACTGAGTGTAGATTTTCTAGGAACAACTTTTGATTTTCCCATTACGAATGCAACATTGCATAAGTCATCCTTTGTCATTTTCAGATATGATACACATCCCAAGCCTTTTTCTGAGCTGTCGCAAAGGGTGTGCAGCTCATAAACGTCTGCTTCAATGTCCCAATAACATCTTGGTATAGTCAGCCTTTCTAAGCATGGCAGACCTGCAATCCATTTTTCCCACGACTTCAATATGGTGGTGGGAACAGGATCATCCCACAGTTCAACTTCTTCACAAACCTTCTGCAGAAGTATTCTTCCCTTCAGCATGTATGGAGCACATATTCCAATAGGATCAAAAATTTGTGCTATAGTACTCCACAGACCTCTTTTAGTTTTTGGTCTTTCCTGAATGTTAACTTTTGGAGATAACGTCTTCTTTGATGGATTCCACTGTAATCCAAGAACTTTGCAATTCAAATTGTCTTCAGACGTCAGATCTTTCGAATCTTTCACAAGCAATTTTCTATCAGGTTCTAAACATTCAAGAATTTCGGGATGATCAGATACAAATTTTCTCACCTCAAATCCTCCAGACTTCAATAACTCAACTAATTCACTGGCTCTGGCTTTACCTTCTTCAACATTCTTACATGAAACCGGACCATCGTCTACATAGAAACTGTTTTTGACAAGATTTACTGTTTCAGGTGAAGCTCCAACATCATTATCTGTAGCAGTCTTCTTGAGACAGTAATCAGCCATAGACATACTACAATTTAGCCCAAATGGAAGTCTTTTAAATCGGTATGTGATCACTGGTGCTTCAAAATCATGATTTTCAAACCATAGAATTCTCAGTAAATCTCTATCTTTTTTATTTATTCCACATTGCATGAACATTTCCTGGATATCACAAGAAAATGCCACAGGAAATCTTCTGAATCGAATCAGTATATCAGAAAGTCTTTGTAAATCATCTTTTCCTTGATGCAGCAACGAATTTAAACAAACATTATTACATTTTGCCGAACCATCATATACAAGTCTTCTTTTGGCTTGTTTTGTAACAAAATGAGGTATGTAGAAAACTCTAGCATTTTTCTCATCATCATCCGTGTCCACACGCTCAATTTTGTCAGTGTCAATTAACTTCTGGATAGCATCACAGTAAAACTTTTGAGTTGTTTCGTCTCTCTTCAATGAACGTCTTTGCTGCATTAAGCGGTGTTTTGCCAAACCTTTTGTATAAGGCCTTTTGTTTAAATCGCTTTCAATAGGCAGGCTCAAAAAGTATCTGCCGTCCTTTTTCGTAATTGATTTATCATACAGCTTTGTACAAATAACATCATTTGCGGAAGGAGCAGTATCTTCATCGTCCGGAGCAGTCTCAAAGTCGTAACTCATCCATTTTTCAATTTCCGCGTGTAACAACTCACAAGTGTCAGCATCACCATTGCATAGATATGCTCGATCATTCATGTACACATTGTCGTGTCCCATCATACAAATCTTGTTGCAATGAATATCGCTGCAACTATTTAACTTATCATAGACCGGTGCATCAACATCACCTCCATCACGCGCACCAGTATGACCAACTAGCAGCCAGCCAAATTTGGAGAGTTTAGCAGCGACTCTACACTCTTTGCCACGTCTCACTTCAGTCACGTCTAAGAGCTCTTCCTAGTTACTTCCAATCAAAAGATCAACATTCTTCGTCTCGATTATTGGAATTTCAATGTCTTTAAGATGTGGAATTTTGCTAAGCTCAATGTTTTCCTTTTTACCTGGATTATTGTGACTAGCAACTTCTTCAACACATACCACATCTTTTAACTTAAAAGAAGGACCGTCATTTACACCACAAACTTCAAGATCAACTTTACAACCATCTTCTCTAGTGCAAGCATTAGCTGTCGACAATTTAACGCAGGACTTCTTCTGTGCATTAACAGGTATCTTGAGCAATTTAATCAACCTTTTAGTTGCCACAGTATTATCCGAACCTGTGTCCAGCAGACAATTTACTCTTACAGATTGTTTTGAAGCTTCAGAGTGCACGATAACAGGAATGATAGGCAAAATTTTTCTTTCACTATTTAATATAGCACTGTACACCTTGGCATTCACACCATCAGCATCAGACACCAACTCATCATCTTTATTTTCTCTCACAGTACGGTTATACTTATCATTCACACATAGCAAGAAATGATGATCATCACTCTGGCAAGCACGACAACAATATTTAGATCTACACTTGGACTGTAAATGTCCCGAGTTAAGGCATTTAAAGCAACATTTGCTCTTTTTTGCTATAGACCATTTGTCTTTCACATTCAACTCTCTAAACTTATCACACCTCCACAAAGCATGCACATTCTTAAATTCACACTCAGGTACAGGACACAAAAATACATTAGAATTTTGAGCATATGTTTTAACAAGAAATTGTTTAGCAGGACGTTTTTTCTCAGCATTAGTTTGGGTAAAGTCATATTTGGATTTTACATTACTTATGTCATTTTGCATCAAAGGGTGCGAAATTAGCTTTAACTGTTTTTCAACAAAACGCAATAAATAATCAAAACTAGGCATAACAATACATGCATTACATAAAATTTCAGCAAGTTTATCTTTTGTATGCTTGGGTAAACGAGCAATCACTTTTTTTAAAACCCCAGGTGAATCAAGCATAGAATTTTCATTAGTGTCAGCAAAAAGCGTTTTTATATCTTCTAATTCATTCATAAATGATTGAAATGAATCTAAGTTCCATTTAACTGGTTCATTTCTGGTAATATATGAAATATGAGCTTCTACAACAAGAGATGATTGACCAAAGAATTTGTGAAGTTTATTGAGTGCAGTGTTTAATGCAACTTCAGGATCTCTAATCCTATCACAACAACGTATAGCATCAGTGGCTTTACCCGAGCAACGTGACTGAAGAATATCATATATCAAACCATACTGTTTGCCATATAAGGAGATAACTCTCTCCATACCATGCCGAAAAGCAATGTAGTGTTTTGGATCACCATCAAAAGCCACCTTTGACCCGCTTTCCATTAACACTTTACCAGCTAAATAATTGTCACCAATTCCAAAATTTAAATTAGCAGTGTGATTGAGTTTATGACTATTTAAGTCATCAATACCAAATACACCATCAACATCTTGCTTTGCTACAGACTTTATTTTATTAGCCTCCAACACAATATGTTGTTGCTCAACATCATTACAGGTGTCTGTAGCCAGAGTTTTTATATTTGCACTCCCCTCATGCACAACATTTACATGAGAGCCTACTTTTTTTAATTCATTCATTGAACAATAATTTTTTATTGGTGAAACATGCACATTAGAACCATAGTCAAAATTACTATCATGGTTTAAGTTATGTTCTTGAGTTTTTGTTAAGTTATCACTCACCACAAGTTTGTTTGCAAGTTCAGCTTCAAGCATTTTCTTCTTTGAGTTTTATTTTTTGTATTCTTAAATCTTCTTCAGCCATTTTGACATTATTTTCAGTTAACAAGGCAATTTGTTTAGGAGTCAAATTTCCTCTTATTATCATTGATGACAACAGTCGTTTTGATTTCCTTGACATGCAGCTAGATCTGCTACTAGAGTTTGTAGCAATGCCTTTACTACTTGTCTTCAAAAGATTGTCAAACAGATTCTTCTGTTCTGCTTCAGCTTCATTATAATGATGTTTAATAATTGAGTATTGCACTTCTGCTGAGTTTCGTTTGTCAAAATATTCTTCAATCTTATCATTGTCCTCATCAGGATTTAAGTTACCAACATTGATTTCTATAAATTGAAGCAATTCTTCAAAGCATTTAGTTATTTCTATAAAGACTTCTTTAATTTTTTGAAAATCTTTTTTATTTGATAACAATTTTGAAAATTCACAAGCTGCTTTGTTGAAGCTTCTATTTAACTGTCTCATATTTCTTTCAGTCAGTGGCACATCCACTTTTTTCAAAACATTTTCTTCAGCAGCCTGAGAAGTACTAGCACCTTGATCAAGTGACATAACAACTTTTTTTTTTTTTTCTTATTATTCAAAAAGAATAATGAAACAATGTTTCTATAATGTTGTATTCTTGATTCTATTTAAGGAACAAACGATCGAACCTTTCTATCTTGATTAAAGAATTTAATCACGGTTCATGTATACATGCATCCCACAACAAGATGTACACAATACAATAAACTTAGAAGTTAGAAACATTGTTTTTATTTTATTTCCTTATTCAAATAGAAAAAATAATTAATTAATATTATTCTTTAATTAAAAAAAATAAACAATTAATCAGCATTATTATTTTTTATTTTATACTTCTTAACATATGTCTTTACCGAAAATCTCGTCACCAAAAAATTGAAGTTGTTTTTATCATGACCAAATAAAATTCTTTATCAAAAAATAAAGGGACAAATAAATCTGTAATCCAATTATTAACAAGTACTTACATTCATCCGAATTTTTGATATTACCATACCAGTGTCAAATTATCTGCATAAATCAGGCCTGAATATCATGCAAGCTTACCATATGATTAACAAAGCCATTGAAAATGAGGAAAAATCTCGAGAGATTTTAGTGACATTTTTTGAAACAACATCTAATTTTGTTGTTCATGCAAATTTTAAATTAAAAGAGGTGAAAAATTCTGTCCCTAAGAGCTTCTCAATTATCAGATCTAGTCGCTCAGCACCAGAAGGTATCACAGCGCAGAAGAAAAATTTTGAGTTTTCATACCATAATGCAGTAACTGATGCTGTGCTCTCCAGCATGCGAGCTAGATTTTTGTCTCATGAGAAATTCTACAAGCAGATATCCTGCTTTAATCAAAACAGGCTTTCTGAAATCTTGGCATCTCCACAAAACGTCGAGCTAAGTTTGATTGCTAATGCAGCACCAGAAACTGACAGAGTGGTACTACAGAATGAAGTGATTTCATTTCATCGAGCTACAAACACCTGAAGTAGGGACTGCTAGAGAATATGAACGACAATTAAAATGATTTGGACATGTTGAAGTCAGAGAAGGAGTATACAGAAGTTGCTAAATTATCTGAGAAGACAACGTGTAAGAATTGTTTCTCATGTGCTTTCACATTGCTATCAGAGTAACTGCATATGAAGAATAATATGCAGCATATAGATTCATTGTAACACTAAGCATCACACAGTTCACATGAGCGAAGCTCATCTGACTGAATGCCTAAAAGAATTGGTAATTTGTCTATTGGAATGGAACGTAGGCATTCAATGACAATGAACAAGAGTTTTTTTAAAAATGTTTTTATTTTTTTTGCATTATTTGTTAAAGTTGTTGTGCAATATGCCACAGGAAAACAAAGAACTTTAGAAAATGTTTTTTTCCGAACATTTTGGACTCTATTAAAATTGAAGGAAGAGACCAAAATCAAAACTTAAATTAGGACAATTAGTTTTTCAATTATTTCAGCAAACGTAAAAAGCAATAAAAAGCAAAGTTATAGCTGTTTATTTATTTTAATTTGATTGAATGGCTGACTAACTATGTTTACTCAATGTTTACCAGGTAATGAAAGGTTTTCAATCTCATTTAGCGAAGCAGATTGTTTATGTTAACAAAAGGAAGTAACTGTTTAAATTTAAGTTTGTTTTTGGTCTATTTAAACTTCAAAAGTCAAATTGGCGAAATCTCAGTAGGGTTGCAGTAGTAAAAAAATCCCTGCAACTGAAGAGTTCGGTCATTTACAATACTTTCCTGAAAAGTAATAAAAATTTGAATTCAAAACTAGTAATGTTCTAAGTAGAATTTCTGCTACGTTCGATTTTAAAAAATCCCATATTTAAATACCATTCTAGCATTCGAATGTTCGAAATAGAAATATCTGCTTTCATTAACAAACATGCACAGTTTATTGAAATAGGGTGAAAAAATTGTGTTTACCCTTCACGTATAAAACTTTGGGAGAGAAGTTACTTTTTTATACAATGAAATTGCCTATGAAAAGCAGCCGTATTGGATTTAGCATTTCTGATTTTGTTTATTATTGCCATCTATATTTCTACATTATTACGACAAGAAAAAAGAAGACAAAAGAAAACTTAAGTCCTCATCAGGTTTCATAATGAATGATTTTTCATGATGCTTTCAAATATGCTTAGTAAAAAGATAGAACCATTGGCATACAATAGACAATTTAAATTAGGATTAAACTTTCTTATCACTAGCATATTTGGGGGAACATTGTGTTATGGTTCCTCCCTGGAGATCATCAATACTTTTGGGGCAGAAACCCCGCCAGAAACGAAGACAGAACCCATATGCAGGCTTCCTTCGTTTTGTTTTTTTTACAAATCGTTAGTCTACAGAGACGAAATTCATAAAATCCCGGCCCGATTCAAAATGAAGACCTTCTTTTTGGCTGCCACTAAAATAAATTTTTCCACTAAACATATTTGATTGTGGTCGTATGCTTCCTTTTTTCAAAAATCCTCGGTACGCCAGTACGCCACTGTTTCTAATTAATAAAGCTTCGCATATTTTAGTGAGAGATTTTGATTTACATTTGCGCATGCAAAAAATTTTTAAAATCAAATTAATTAAATTCAATTCAATTCAATTTTGTTTGCAATCAAGGTATTACGTTTTGAAATTATTATTGAAAAAGTGATTGCGAAATAGGAAACAGCGGCCAAGCGATATACGTTATTACACGCACAACGTCAATTGTGCGTGGTCGCCGTACCTGATTAAAGTTTGAATAAAACTCGCATCATAAAATTTTATTCATATATTCTTGTTTTTCATTTACCGCCATTGTGTGTAGTTATGATAGTTTGGTACATTGTTTTCTGCTTTCATTTTGTGGGGCTTACTTTCAAGAACGGTTTACAATTTTTTCATTGCAGCATTTCAGTGAAAATAAGAATCACACAAATTGTAACGACCTCAGAAGTAAACACCCGCTACAAATTGAGAACTATTGAAGCGTAACTGTTATAGAAAAACTAGGTTAATCACCAGTAGTTTTTATTGTTTGAGCATAGACTTCTAAAGATTAGTACCGGTATCTGCCTTGGTAGCAGCAGCACAAATCGGCTTATCGCCCTAAAATGTGACTGAAAGAAAACCAGGAAGCAGTCGATGCTAGCTGCTTAATAGTAAAAGAGCAAGGTGTTAGAAAGTGGAAAGCTACTGTAAAGATTGTTTTATAATATACGAATAATAGCCGAAACTTGTTTACGCGTTTCTTTGACTTAATTCTTATTTTTATTCTTGTTGCGCCACAGACGGTCATACGTTAAAGAATTTAAGTTTTACAGTTGTATGTGCGCTTACTTTCAAAGCGGTTCACAATCGGATAAATAAACGGTAATTACTTTTTTAATTTAGGAATGTGCAATCTGCGGCCCGCGAAGCAAAATCATGTGACTGGCGAAAAGCTTTAATTTTGAAAATAAAAAGTGACACTCTCTCAACTAGAATGATGTTGAATAGTTTTATTGCCTTTCAGATTTATGTCTTGAAGCTAAATACAGGGATAGGCAGTAAGGTCAAATGCAAAAAAAACTTTTTTCGTGATTTGCCATAAAACTAAATCTCTTTTATAGTAAGAAGCGGATAATTAACTTGTGGAAGCGCCACCGTCCTATCACAGCTGAATAGTGAGACACTTAAAGTCGATGACCGAAACTGCATCCGACGCAAAGTCTATAAATCACTTTATTAGATTGATTCTACATGTATTTCTTGCCGGTTTACAAAAGCGTACGTCACGGTACGTGTAGGTTTTGATCAATTTTTGACAGTATCCACTATTTTAAGCTGAAAAAAATTTATTACTTCGATGTAGTTGAGGGAAAGTAATTACAAGGCCAAAATTACGTAGTATGAGTTTTGAAGAAAGAAAAATGCAATTGATTGAAGCCACAATTGAGCGCCAGTTTGACTGAAAACAACAAACAGGAATAAAATCAAAGAAGAAACAAAAAACAAAGGGATTAGCGACATTGAAAATACATAACATAAATTTAAAATGAGGTCGCAAATTATATATAATAGATGAAATCCTCAACGTGAAGAACCTGAGTGTTTGGAAATTTTATGAAAGTTTAAGGAACTTAATTAAAAGATAAGCCAATTAAAGGTGAAGTAAAGAAAGAAATTTTCGCAGCAATAGCATGCATTGGGCATGGCAGCGCTAAAGGTTGCACAGCCCTAGTTTACTTCAATAATAGTTTTCTTAAAAAGCATTTCTTCAGAAGAACTTTTTTGTATTTTTATTTGTACAATTACTTGCTGTGCTCTATATTAACTCACGTGGTTTTCGACTTTGAACATTTCGCGATCTATAGGTGGTAAAGACAAGCTTTTAAACAGTGATATCAGCAGAAGAGCATTTATATTGATTAACCAGAGAAACGCTAGGGCTACATAAATAAATATACTATGAACAAGGTTGTAGTAATAAAGTTAGTTTGGTTCTGGTGTAATGAGAAATGCTTTTTCAAAATTTGGATAGATTTTATCTTAGAAATATTATTTATTTAAGTTAAAAAATGGGCAATGGTTAGAGGTCCGGTACCGAATTTCAAATTTTTAAAATTGAAAATATGGTAAATTTTTAAATATAAAAATTTTACTGTTTTCTTAATTTTTTAACATCAGGCGAAGAAAATTTTTATTGTTTTTATTAGAGAGTATGAAGAACGATTTTCTTTGCAGCAAATGTTGCTATGATTGTTGGAATGTATAATGCACAAAAGTAAATATCATCAGAATTTAACGAAAAAGTGAGACCTGTAATAGAACTTGCTTATTGGAAAGCAACAGAATTCAGTTTTAGCTATGTTGTATGTTGGATTTTGTCATCTTAAACCGCAAGAAAAAAATTTTTTAATAACAATATGCTAATTGCATTAAGTTTGCTTCTTCTACGAGACTTTTAATTTTCACTAAAACTCTTGTCGTATATATATTTTTTTGTTCCTACCTTCTTCAAAATATTTCCGGTGATTGTTTAATTTTATACGGTAAAATTTTTATGTCTTTTAGCAATCACAGTAGAATAAATTTAGTTGATTATTTCAAATTATTTGGCTCAGTAGACAATGTTTGTTGTTTTTCTTTTAAATGTTACCTTGGATTAGTCACATATGGATTGCTTAATTTTATGATTGAAATAATAGAGTAAGCTTTGTAATTGTAGAGTTTGCTCTCATTTTCGTATAGTTTACTTTTATTCTGGTTGCTAATCAGCATTCACAGCAATGCTGATTCAACAGATTTTGTTAACAATTTTATTGCCAAAGTAGTTAATGCCAAGTTTTATAATTGAGATAAGCATTTACTAATCAAAAAATACCAAATTGTAAAAAACTTTTTGATAAAACCTTTTATTTAATTTGAAACAAGTCAAAGTTTGTTATATGTCTAATTTCAGTGACGATTATAATATAATTTTATTTTACGCTTCGCTGATGGTTCGAGCTTGACAAATCAATATATTTATTTTTTTTAGTTTTCTTATTCATTTTTCAGTTATTTTACTGTACCTCTACGAGGTCTGTTCAAAAAGTATCCGACCTTTTTCCCTCTCGCCAATAAGGTATGAGCAAACTGCCCGTGCAAAGCGTGGCTGCACACACACACATTCACGCGTAATCGTGAAGCGTTTCAGGCCGATTCGTCATTCGTATCTCTCTGTGTAAAGCATTTAGTGCAGGCGTGTAGTACGTGTTCATCGGTTTTTTGATTTTCAGAAAATTTCATTTCAATGACAGAACGCATCGAACAGAGGTATTGCATCAAGTTTTGTCAAAAACTTGGTGATACTCAAGTTGAAACAATTCGAAAGATTCAACAAGCTTTTGAAAATGAGGCCTTAAGCCCAACTCAGATAAAGCAATGGTTTAAACGCTTTAAAGATGGCCATGCATCAGTGGAAAGTGATCCTCGCTCAGGAAGGCCATCCACAAGCCGAAACGAGGAGGCAATGGATCAGGTTCGTGAAAAAGTGTTGGAGGATCGTCGTTTAACAGTACGAGAGATTGCTGCAGAAATGGGAATAAGCACAGGCTCAGTTCATTCAATCCTAACTGAGGATTTGAACCTGCGGAGAGTGTCGGCTAAATTTGTCCCCAAGCTGCTGACGGAGCAACAGAAGGAACTCCGGAAGGAAATTTCGGAGGACATGCTGGATGTTGCAAATCATGACCCAGAATTTATCAAGACAATCATCACTGGTGATGAGACCTGGGTTTATGGTTATGACCCAGAAACCAAGTTTCAATCATCACAATGGAAGCATCCGGAATCACCACGCCCAAAAAAAGCTCGGCAAGTCCGCAGCAATGTGAAAGTTATGCTGACCTGTTTTTTTGATTCCCGTGGCATCGTGCATCATGAATACGCACCAGAAGGTCAAACAATCAACAAAGAGTACTACCTGGAGATTCTACGTCGCCTTCGTGATGCTGTGCGAAGAAAGCGGCCAAACATGTGGGCAGCAAAGAATTTTCAGCTTCACCACGACAATGCTCCCGCTCATTCTGCACATGTGGTCCAAGCTTTTCTAGCCAAAAACAGCATGCCACTTATTAGACAGGCTCCTTACTCTCCCGACTTAGCACCGTGTGATTTCTGGCTGTTCCCTAAGCTAAAAACAACTCTGAAAGGGAGGCGATTTCAGTCAAGAGAAGACATTATGAAAAAAGCGACGGAGGAGCTTCAGAGCATTCCGGGGGAGGAGTTTATGAAGTGTTTTGAGAAGTGGCAGAAGCGCTGGGATAAGTGTGTGAACCACCAAGGGGAATATTTTGAAGGAGATTGAATAAAACTTGCAAAATTTATTGTGTTGTGTGCTTTATACAAAAAAGTCGGATACTTTTTGAACAGACCTCGTATGTTTATCTTTCTGAATCACAGGAAAACCATGGAGGCGCTAATACGTAGGGTATGCAATTAACCCGACCTGCTTTTGGAGATGTCAAAATATTGCTGTCCGTTTCAAATCTTTTATTTTAATTTTTTAGTTTTATAGAGAAATCACTGAAATTTAGAACTGCTTATCAAGATCACCAAGTTAGAGAAAATGCCGTAAAGTATCTTTACCAAGGACATAACAGAATGGCGCGAATAGGTTTTGAACCGAGACCATGTGGATCACAAACCTCGCGGTCTAACTACTCAACCACGCTGCCAACCACGCGACGATTATAAATGATTTTTTGTCTACCATCTTCTGCATCGCCGTTCATTAAACAACATGCAAATATTTGCAATGCACACTTTTCAAAGAACAAAAAACTAGTCAAGTCAAAATACATAGTTGTTAAGCTAACAGGCAGTCATCAAGTTAGACTTATTGGCAAATATTGCAGCACAGGACGGAAATTACGCTTATTCATATTCTCAAGGTCGCGAAAAATTTCGTGACATGATGCTGTTTATCAAGCTCATAAATAAGTTTTACCTTCTAGTATGGTTTCGATTGAAGCTTCGAGTTTGGCAAAGCTGTGGCTTTGATACATCTCTATTGCCGAAAGTGTTGAAAATGCCACTAGTAATTTCTGAGAACCGCCTTTGATTATGTTTGACTTTATTTTTAAAAATTATTAAAATAAAGTAATTTTTAATTTCTTATTTTAGAATTATTTTTAAAATTAAAAATTTCTGCCAATTATAAAGCACAAAAAGTTTAATTTGTAAAAAAAAAGAGACTGACAATTCAACTGCTAACGTGCATAAAAGAAGGATGATCAATTCAAATATGTCTTCTCAGTCTGGAAGCGACATTTAAAAGTTAGCTAAAAATGTCACTTATCTCTCTTGTGGCTGGAAATTTAATTGCACAATAGAGCAAGTAAGTTATATAACATTAAATATTTTTTAGTATTGTTAAATATATCTCTATCTGTATTAAGGTATAAAAGAAACAGAGATTTGAAGTTGTTTTCAATTTTAATGTTAGTTATAACCAGGGCTCAGCAATTGTAGGACCGTGGACTGAAGCCTACATAAAGAATGTTTTATTCAACTAGACACAATTTTATTCTCAGCGTATAAAGATAAAGATCTTCAATGAAAAATCCTACTTAATCTTGGTTTATTATTTTCAGAAATGAAAAAATTTTTATGGCTCGTTATAAAATTAAGAACGTTCATCTAATTGCAGTCAATTTTTAAACAGTTTTAGAACAAAAATTAACTTGTTTAGGCTTTCTACATAATTATGATAATTCTGCGATTAGAAAGAATAATTCTTATCTTTATGTTTTTTTAAATAATTTTAAATTACTTTTTAGAATTTATATAATATATTAATATTACAAAATCAACTCATTATTTCTTTGTTTAGAAGTCCTTGCAAGTTAGAAAATCAAAGTGCACCAGCCCTGGATTCGCCGCAATGTGCAGCAATTGTGGTTTCCAAACGGAAAACTGGGAAGCTGAGCAAAGTAAGAAAATGAGAAACGAAGAAGAAACATGCTAATTTGACAATAACTTTTAAAAACTTTGAATTGTGACCTCACTTTGAATCGTATGGAATATTTTATTGAATCTAGTTTTTATGTCAAAAATTGCCAAATGGTTCAAAGTGTATATTTTGTGTATTGTGTTTTTTTGTTTGTTTTTATTAATTCTTTTATCATTTACTTCGATTTTATTTTTAAATCAAAGGTTCTGCGGCATTGGCTATTGTCTATTCTACAATGCATTAAATGTTTTATTGTTTAATTTATATTTCCGCAAATAAACATGTATTGATTGAGGGTTTGAACAAAAAGTATATAGAATTCTAAAAGCGTATAACATACTATTTATAAAGTAGAATTATTAAAACTAAAATTTTGTAGTATATAACCAATTAAAAAAGTTCAATTGACAACAGCTTCAATTTTATTAGATTTATTTAAAAAGAGTTGAATAAGAAAAAGTTTACGTCATTTTTACCAGCACCTACAACAAATTTTTGTGGCTGAGGACTTTCTACGAAGAATCTCGAATCTGACAGATATCAAAAGTGCTTACCAGTCCATTTGCAAAACCGGCTTTTTGCTTCAAACTTAGGAACACTACAGTAGCTACATTCAATAGTAAAACTTTTAAATATACTCGTAAAGTATTGCTGAGTTTTTGTTTTGCAATTTTAATCAAATTAAAATACTAAATTGATATTAGTTTTGAGTTTTTCTGTAATATTCTACAGTAATAAAAAATTTTTTCACGAAATCGCTTTTAAAACGGGTATTAATTCACAATAACCATACATAAACAAAAACATGCTATCATATTTAAATTAAACCTTAAACTCGTTTGATTTCTAGTAAGAAACATACATGATTTTTTTTCGAAATAGCTTCGAAATCAAAGATTTATCTTCAACAATCATGTTTGAATCAATGATGACAATCATGTTTAAATCAAGTATTTAAACTCGTTAATTTCTGGTAAGGAACATACATGATTTTTCTTCGAAATAGCTTCGAAATCAAAGATTTATCTTCGACAATCATGTTTGAATCAATAATGACAATCATGTTTAAATCAAGCTTAAAAGTGTTCACTTTCGGTGTATATTTCAAGGATATATCTCTGTCTTTCAACTATGATACAAACTTAAAACGAAGATAAATCTCAATAATATATCTTTGATTATCTTCGTGATTCTACGACTGGGTAAGAAAGACACTTTTTCCTACTTTGTGGTCTTAGTAGGCAGTCCTAAATTTTGATCATACGTCTATATATAAACTAAAAGAAACAAAATAAAAAATTTCAACCGGACAGCAATATCTTGGCGTATCCAAGTTTAGGTCAAAGTAATAACTTGACAATTGCTCTATGTATAGTAGCTCCAACAACTTCTATGAGTCAGAGAGTCAGGAGCATAAAAATATGAAATAATAATATCAAATACAAATAAATAATTTCAATTGTTTTTTTAAGTGAATCTTTAACAATGATTCCTTTTTTTTTGTTGCATCAGCCTCGTTTGTGTAAAAGACTTCAAAAATTATAATAATCGGTTTTTCGGCTCTCAACAACCCCCCACCCCACCCCCATAACAAATTCTTGCAAACGCCATTCAATAAATATAATTGCTTAAAACAATATACCAAATTGTTGATATGGCAAAGTAGAAAAGTATATAGAAAGATAACTAAAAACTACTCCGATTAACATACCCAAAGATAGACAGAAAATAAACAGGGGCTATATAGAAAGAAAAACCAGGAAATTGTTAAGTCGTTTTTGCTTCTTCGCATAATTCGTCATGGTATTTCTAATCTTTTCTTTTCAAGGTAATTAATTAGACTAATTCTAATCTATGTAAGAGAAACATAGTCAACAAATCTAACAAATACAACACGCCAATATACATAACCGAACTAATCAAATATTGGGATGAAGTTTTAATCATTTTCGTAATGAGCATACTTTCAGCAGTTTTGAGTTTTGAAAAAAATTTTAATAATGATTCAAGAAAGTGTCTTTAATTTTTTTTTCATTATTGTTAACCAGCTTGCCTCGTGTGTTTCGGCTTTCCTTTTCTCTGGTTGAGCAGGTTGTTTTACGACGCAACCACACTGAGTAAAATACTTTTTAGCGTGATAGAAATGCTTGTTTAATTAAAATGTAATCTTCGATTGTTTAAAAAATTATTTGTTCTTGGAATAATTAAAAACGGACAATATTTTTGTACAATTTTTCGGTTTCGGTCACAATTGTTTCTGGTCTCGTCTTGAACCTTCGGTTTCGATCTCGATCTCGAAAAAAATTATCCGGTCTCGGTCTCGGTCTCGGTCTCGGTCTCGATCTCAACGTTTGTGGTTTAAAATTCATTACTGAAAAGCCATCTTAATTTTCTTCGCAAGAATCTTCGTTTTGTAGTTTTTATTAATATTTGCAACTGGAAAATTCAAATTTCTATCAGACCAACAAAAAGAGCTATAGCACGAATGAAAATTTACATTTTATACAAGAAAAGGCAAAGTTTAGTTCAAACAAAAAACTAAAGAGACAGATTTTTTGTGGTACAAAATTTTAAAATTGCCTGAAATGTCGCTATAGACGTGGCCATCTATATAGACAAAACTCTTTGATAAAAGAGGGAGTAGGCTTGAAAAAGGCTGTTTAAGAAAACTCTAACGTTTTCGTGTAGCTCTCATCAGGAGAAATCGCTACAATGAGTAAAGAACTGAAAATTCGAAATTTCATTGCATAAGACAGTCCTTTCGCCGAGTAAGAAATTATACAAAAGCGCAGTTGATTTAGAAGCATCAAGGCCCGTTTCCACTACGAGCGTGGAAAAGAGCATTTTTTGTTTCTTTTATTGATCTTCAATTGAAGCGAGCGGTTAAAATTGAAGCGAGCGCAAAAAAAAATCAATAAAACAAACAAAGAATGCTCTTTTCCACGCTCGTAGTGGAAACGGGCCTTCAGTCACCAAGTGGTCGAAAAGTAAAAAATTTTGTTTATTTGTCGAGTTAGAAATGGAACAATTTTTATTGGGCGGAATTTGGATGTTTAACTTGGAAAAATTATAGTTGTAATTTGAAGTCTGAAAAAGAATAAAATTAAAACCAATATAATTATCTTGATAATTTAAGCCTATAAACAAACTCTTTTTAACGGCACAATGCAGGTTTGCTTGAGGTTATGTGGATGCATTCTAATACAGCAAGATGAAATTCAGATCTGGCTTTGGATAGAATTGAAAATTGATCATCATTGTAGAGAAGGGCGCAATTTGGATGTTTAAGAAGATGAGTGCCAGAAGCCGAATCACAATTAGGTGTGGAGGATTTTATTTTACTTTTTCGCGTTGGCTGAATTTTTTCTTGATTGGTTTTGTTGCGGATAGTTTTCGGGAAATGTTGGCGGATTCTGTCCTGCAGACGTTGAGAAGTTCTGCCCACGTACCGGCATTGGCAGCGGCACACGTATTGGTATACGACCATGCTTTGTTGAGAAGCAGGCAGAACGTCTTTGCGAATTGCAGGAAGAATTTGTCTGGTGGTGAAAATAACTCGCGGTTGTACTGTTGAAAAACAATTTAGAATGTTACTCTTAATTTTCTTTTCAAATATAACAGAAGTTTCACCAATCCACGGTAACTTTAAGTAAACGGGGTATCGTTGAGGACCTTCTATTGGATGTTTTTGAAACTGCAGGATTTTCTTTGAAATTCTTGCATTGATCACCGATTCTGGGTAATCATTTTTAAGAAATAAAGATCTAATAGTGTCCAGTTCTTGTTGGAGGGAATATTTTTAACAGGTTTTGAATGCACGGTGTGTTAAAGTTACGATCAGGTTAGTTTCCATCTAATATATTCACCAATAAATGTAGCTTTCCTGTAAACAGATGTAGTAAAATTGTTGGTTGATTTGGTGACCAATACATCTAAAAACAGTAGTGATTGGTTAACTTATTTATCACTTGTAAATATGAGCGAGGTATGCAAAGAATTCAAATTAGTTAAAAATTGGTTTCAGAATCCACTTCATCTTAGAAGAGAGCAAATGTGTCGTCGACGTAACGGTAATAGATTTGAGGTTTGGAAATTTTGTCGAAAAGTTTAGATTCGTAAAATCCAACAAAAATATTTGCCAAGGCCGGACCAAGCGGACTGCCCATAGCGACTCCGTCGATTTGCCTGTACATACAATTATTAAAACTAAATTCAACGGAAGATGTTGCAATTTTCATTAAATCAGTAAAAACGTGTTTTGGAATGATTGGCTCAGAAAGATCACCATTGTAGAGAGCTTGACTGCAAATTTCGATTGTTTCAGCTAAAGGAGCATTGGTAAATAAACTGCAAATATCATATGAGCAAAGAAAACATTTATTAGGATTGACGCTGAGTTTTTGTATTCTTTCAGCAAAGGTGAAAGAATCTTGAATGCAATTGGTTGAGTAACGATTTAAAACAGGCTGAAGTAGAGCAGCAAGAAATTTAGCCAATTCGTGTTGAGCAGAACCGATCATGGAAAGAATGGGGCGACAAGGAGCATTTTGTTTATGAATTTTAGGTAGTTTATACATTCTAGGCCTTTGTGACCCAGTGGGTCTGATGACTTGGTAAGCATTTTGAGGTAATTCATCAGCTTTAACGAGTTTTAGCAAATGTCTAGGGAGCTTTGCTTTATTTTTTCCCGTTTTGTCGAATTCACTGACAGGGCCAAGAAGTTTAAATTTACTTATGTCCGATAAAATACACTCCATTTTATTCACATAGTGAGATTTATTAACAATACAGTTACGCGTTTAAAAAATGTTTATTTGCATAGAACGCACAATTCTTCTGTTCAACTAAAGCTGTAAAAAATCTTCAAAGAATGGGATTTATTCCTTCGAGACTCATATAATTTTAATCACGAATTGTCTATGAGTAACTGGTGCCTTTTAGAAACACTTGTTACTGTGTGCAATAAAATCTAAACCAACCGTGTGAGTGTTACTCAATTTAGACTTCTCAAAACATGGCTGCCATCTTAAATTTACTTATTGACGGTGAGTTGGCGTTGGAAGTTATTACGAGTTTTAATGTTTGAGATATTTATCTGAAGAACGTTTTATGTTCATTCATTTATGATAGTTTTTGTCAAAAAAAAAAAAAAAATTAATAAGCTCACTTAAAAACAATTCAAAATACTTGTTTTTCTGATTTCAAATATTGTACAAATAAAAACTCTTGACATTTTATACAAAGATTGCAGAAAGTCTTAATTCAGTTTGCTTTTTTAACAGATATTTTTGAAATTGCCGATATTTACTTGCACAAAATACACGATTTCATTTATGCACGATTCAAAATTCACAATTATTATAATAGCACAAATAAAAAGTCTCAACTTTTTGTACAAAAATTGCAGCTAGTCTTAATTTAAGTAAAATTTCTTTTAACAGACATTTTGAAAATGACGATATTTACTTACCCAAAATGTACGATTTTATTTATTAAAAATCTTAACTTTTAGAAACCTTATACAAAATGTTTGGTTAAACTATATCTTTATACTTTAAATACAATATTGAATTAAAATGAAAATTTAGTATTTTATAAATGATTTTTACTTTATAAAATAAGCAACACAAGTAGTTTTTTAGAACTTAAAATTATTTTAAATTTCTATTATTTATCAATTATAAAACTCTCTTTTGATTTCCAATTAATCTCATCAATAAACAAACAAATATTTAATTTCTTTCAAAATATTAAAGTTGCTTTGAGTTTCTTCCTTGAGCTTAAACGTTTAAAAAGCTTGCCACACAACACACGTAATTGCAATCAATCAAATGACATCAATTTTGGTGACAGTCTTCGTGACTGGTGACTTGAAAAAGTTACAGTTTCGAAAAAGTGTTTGTTGTAAGTAAGTTTTTTTACACAGGGTGTGATATTCTATTCATTTGCATATAACATCAGCAAAATTAAATATGTCACTCGATAATTTTATTCTAATAATTAATTTTATCTTTTTTGATTTTTCAAGCGCACACACAATAGGCGAACTAAAAAAATTAAACTATAAGTAAGTAGTCGCAAATAAACAAAACAAAATAAACAAAACAGTTAAAAATGCAATATTGGGTAAAATGCTGGATAAGCAAAACATATAATAAATAAATATTACTTATCAAACAACAATAACCAAATATGAATGAATGGATAAACAAATATAACTAATATTTAATTAACGAAATAAATCAATTTATGAAACTCAGACTTGGACACGATTGATCAAAAATAGTATTTGTTTTTATTTTTGGAGCCCCAGACATTGTTTTAAATCTTATTTACCTGTTTATTTGATACATTATAAAAAAGATTGCATTGAGTAAAAATTGAGAAGTTTTATTCAAACAAATTTAATGCCAAATTTTAATCAACTAACTGTGAAAAATTGCTCGACATAAAAAATAGTGTGCAAGAAATGTCAAACCAAACATTTAGGCCTATATATAAATCTGGGTTATTTTCAAAAAGAGTTTAAAATCTCCCTCTTAATAAACAACAAAACTAATAAACAATCACTCAAAAATAATATTGACAAAATTGTTGTAGTTTTTTTTTAATATTTTGATCTGAGGTTGGTTTTTGACAAGATATTTGCAAACCAAGTTCAAGCGTTGAAACAGATCACAAACCATATTAAGTAAAACATAGTTTTAGCTTTCGAAAAATTAACGCAATCGTGGACCTTCTTTATATCTTTTTATTGCTTTTCCAAGCTTCAATGGATCCCCGGTTGAATCTACTGTACTAATTTAAACAAATGAAGCACTTCTGTATAATCACATTGTAGAACATTTGACATGCTGTTGCGAGTTCGTTGGCACTCAAGTTAAAAACCGATTACATTAATGTGTTTGTTGGAATGAACCTCGAGTTGTGTATAGAAGTAAGGACACTTGTGGCGTATGCAGAAATTTATAATGGGAGGAAGGTGCTAGCCGAAAACACAATTACAAAAAGTTAAAATAAGGTGAGGATCATTTTTTCATCTTCACTTTTTTCATGCCTTAATAATTTTCTAAATAGTCTTCGTAGATTCTTCATAAAAAAATTTTGACTCCACCCCCCTCCGGTGCATACGCTTACGACCGACATCAGTATCATGGTACTTTGTCGCTTTGGATTACATCTTGGACCAGAATGTCTGATCATGATTTAGCTCCAGTTTTTAAAGAGACGATTACTATTATTTGCTTATTTAACGATTATTTTTTTTTAATCAAAATTGAAGAATTTCAAATTAAGCGATCGGTAGTTTCTATATAAATATGCACCCTGCTAAATTAAGCGATAAAAATGCTTCAAAATCCAAATTACAATCAGGCCACATATAAATGGAGGAAAGAAGAGCGGCTAAAATAGAATATATCCAATTTAGCTTGGTAAAATAACAAACCGGAAATAAAAGTCAGGGAAATCAAGCTTTCAGTTGCCTGCAAGTTAAACGTGAAATGTACAATGCAGTGAGAGAAAACTCTGTACAAAATGTTAGGCTACAACAGGCAATACAAAAGTACCTAGCGAAATAAACTTTACACAGTATTTTACAAATTCAGCACAAATGAATGCATAGAGAATTTCTTGCTGAAGATGAGGTCTCTACAATGCAAAAAACAAATTCAAATTTATATAAGTCTGCTATGTGATTTTGTTATTCATGTTGATTAGTGCATGTTGATTAGTGCAGGATTTCTCAAGTACGATATAAATGAAAAAATATATAACAAAGTATTTTCTATCTGAAATTTATTAATGTTTAATTTTGATAAAAAAAAGTCAGACAGTTTTATGATTTATATTTTTGCGCTTTCCGACTTATTGGTTTTTTCTGGTTTCAAGTTTACAAACAGTGAGGAATGAAATATGTGTGACGAATTTCTTCACCTATTGTTCAAACAAAAGTATGTTTTTAATTAAATTATAGCTACAAACTTTAATCTATATGTTATGTTACGCTCATATTTGTAAACTTTAGCGACGAATTAACAAGTGTGAATCTAAATCTGAGTCTTATAGTTTAATTACTAAATCTAAATGGTCATATGAATACTTACAGATGTATGAAAGAGCTGTACAACATCTTAATTAAATTGTGCGTATTTAGTAAACTTCAGTACTTGTACAGTTTATACATCTATTTTCATGATTGCTTAAACTTTATTAATCAAGTTCTGATAACTTTTTTGCTACTATACCTCCATTTGTATCAAGAAGACAGTATTTCTAAATATTTAATTGGTTATTTGAAAACATTGTACAATGCATTAATTTATCGTAGCAGCATAGTAAAAACCATTGTGTTGTACAAAAATAGCAAAATTATACACGAAAATAATTTGAATAGTAAACTGTTTAGTACATTTGATAGAAATTTTTCAAATTATCAATAAAATTGATAATAAAAACAGTAAACTTTAAGAATATAACAAAATATACAAGCACTATATTGATCTGACTGTAAGCTTTAAGTAATTCAATACAACAAATAAGCTTATGTATTATATTAAAATGTATTTCATAAGCAATCACATAATAATACCAATGATACTTGTTAGAATTCATTACTTACCAAAATAACATAAAATTGCAAATAATTCACAAGCGTAACGGCGTCACTGAACCATTTATGTTGTCGGTACTATAATTGCAATTATTAAAAATCTGTAACATCCTTTAAGCTTCAGGAAAATACAACGGAATTTTTAAGTTCCAGTATACTTTACTTGTTAAATATTTTTTAAACAAAGCAAATAATTTTTTTAGGCTTAATTTTTTTTGATATTATTAAATAGCATTCTGAATGCTTTTATTTTACTTTCAACGTGTGTCTCATAATATAATTAACTATATAGGAGAAGAAAGAACGAAGAAATTTACCTCTTTGTTAACCACTTCTGCTTCCTCTGTCCGAGGCTCTCTGTTATTTTCCTCATTCATCAGTTTCTCAAAGTACTCTTTATGAAGAAATGAAAGTTTGCAATCAATTAGTTAAAATTAGTTTGTATATCTTGAAATATTTAAAATAGGTTAGAGAGATTTTAACGGAAAAAAAGCTGTAAACTATTATCAGAAATGTTCAAAACTATCAATTTTTTATATTTTTACTTTTGCAATCAAAAACATTCTAGCCATTGATTACTGATCACAGAACTGCTATGATTTAAAGAAAAAGTAAACACCAAAAAACCACCGTCACAATAAATAATACAATATATTTTGAATAGAATGTAACGTCATAAAAACGAATCTTCAAATTTTTCCGTTTTTTATATGAATAAGACATTTTAAATAACAACTAGGAAATATGCATACGATTCACCATCGTCACCTCATCCATCAATCGATAGGTAATCTAATGTTGACCTAATAAAAACGATTTTTGACTTTATTTTTGTTGAATTTTGACTTTATTTTGACCTAACAAAATTGGCCTGTTATAAAATCTTCTGTTGAAAACTTTTCGTTAGATGCTTGCAAAATGTTTATTTACATCAGTTTTGAAAAGAGTAATTGCATTTTTTTTTAACAGTGGGAAAAAATCTCAGTTTATTACGAAGCATTAATGATTCACGATAAAGAAGAACATTACTAAAGTAGGTTCTTCTGCGTATCAACAATTAGCATAAGAACTTAAACACGAATTCAGAAAAACATTTTCAGGCATCAGCAATTGTAAATTTAACTTTTGTAACTTTTTTATTATTATTTTCATTTATCGAGTAAATTTTGAACTGCGACATATTGATCATGTTAGCCATCAATGTAGTGCTCTCAGCTCTCAAGTACTCGGCCACGCAGCCGACTTTTCATAACAAACACGCATTTTTAGACACATTTTCTTTCCACTTAAATAAAGATAAAACTTTATTTTTATTAGAAATTGGTAAACATTTCTATCAAATTCCAAAAAAATTTTAAACTGAAAATTGTTTGGGTGAGGGGCCTTTAAAATCTGCAGGAGAAGTTTAAATGTTGGTAGAATATTGTAAAAGATATAAAACTTGTATTGCTGATTTAAAACAAATGAAAAAAAGAATTAAAAAATTTTTTTTTAATATTATTAATTTATCTTTATATTTATCCTTTTAACTCCAAAAAACAACGTCCGAAACGCTTTACAATTGGCAAGCAATTACCCCAACCTGCTGTCCAAGATACCACGAGAATGCTGTCAGGTTCAAACTTTTTATTTTGAGTTTTTTAGTATTTATTTAGAGGTATGAACGCAATTTAAAGCTGCTTGATAAGATTGCCAAGAAGAAAAAGTGCTGTAAAATGTCCTTTCCAAGAACACAGCAAATTGACGAAAGTAGGCTTTGAACCGCAGTGTTGCTGATTACGTTCGCTACTAATCACAGCTCTCTTAACCATTCAACCACGCTGCCGATAAATGTAAGGTAAAAATTAAGACCATTTCATGGTCTTCACGTTTTTGCAAGCCTTAATTTTCTTTCAATTAAAAAAGTTTTTACTTGATTTTAACAATTTTTGAGCTGTCGTAGTTTTATTATTGACCTCTGACCACCATTTTTTGTGGAATTTTTTAAATTTCCAACCCTCTTTTGTGCATACATCTGCGGATGGATAAATCAAGACTTTTAATCAAACTATACCAGAAGTGAGAAAACTTTGTGACATAGAAGGGCATCGTTTCACTTTTATAAATAATCGTGCGTCATAATTAATAATTAATTATGATGTTCAAATTGTTGCTTGTGTTAATATAGTTCTAACAAAAATTTGTTTGCTTTATGTGGAAAAAAATACGTAGGATCAGGATACGATTCTTTTTTATTCGATTTCAAGTTCACATGGAAGATACTTAGAAAATAATTCTTAAAATCAAAATAAAGAAAAAAAGTTTCATCACTTTGATTCTGTACCAATAAAATTTGGCCCTGGGGATACATGCAGGGCTACCAGCCAACCCAGGAGATACCTGTAAAAAACTAGTTTTCATCATGTGAAAGGTTGTTGGACACTCGTGATGTAATTCTAACTGTTAGCGATTTAGAAATCGCTGTTTTTTGTTTAGCATGGTGACGTGCGCTTGTTGCTTGTTTTGCCTATAAATAATATAGAAAATATTGATGATATGGAAAATGAATTGTATGGAGAAGGTGATGAGCTCATTGAAATTAAGAATTTGACTGAAAGTGAAGATGAATAAATAAAAATAAACATTTCGTATCAATTTATACTTTATTTTCCTTAACCGGACTATTTTTTTTAATTTTTTGAACTAAAAAAACTTATTTTTTATTGTACTCTTATATAATACGCGCCAAAAAAAATTATCCAAAAAGATATGAAAAAGAAGCTTATTATATACGCAACTTTACGGTATTTAAAAATCCATATACGCTCCCTCGGGCTACTGCTGCATTTAAGCTAAATTAAAACTATACAATAATTTATCTTGCTGCTGCAGATCTACTTCTTTTGTATTATTTCCTTTGTTCTTCTATAAAAGCTTGTTTTCCAACAGAAAAAAACTGGCTTTAACCAGGGATACCTAAACTTTAACTAATCAATTTACTTCGTTTTTCTAAATTTGAATTGTTTTGGTGTAAATGTTTTATCAGGTAGGGATGTGAATACAAACTTTTAAAGCATAACCAGACTTGTTTGTTGCCAAAAATATAAAAGTAAAAAGTAATGTTTCTTTGTAATCATCCAGACAACAATGCTATGTGCGGTTAATCCATGTGGGACCACTACCCCATGGGCCCTGCATAGCATTGTTGGCTGGGCAGATTGGCTTGTCAAAGATGGACTTGATCACAATAAAAACTTTTATTTGAGTATAAACGTGAGCAAATTGTAAACCTAAAGATTAAAAAAATTTTACTTTAAGCCTTTTGCCACTTCAAATTGCAGCAAAGACGATCAGTTGAGTGTCGTTTTTAAGTAAATTGCAAATATCGTTACTATAACATCAGTATCAAAAAACGTCCGGTCTCGATATTTAATATATTTAATAAACGGGTAGCCGATGAAGATAAATATTTAATAAACGGGTAGTCTAGTGGTTAAGAGCGCCGTGATTATGATAGAAATAGCCTTGGTTCAAAACCTACTCGCGCCATACTGCTGTGTCCTTGGAAAGACAGTTTACGTTACTTTACCCTGTTTCGCGGTCTTGGCAAACAGTTCCAAATTATAGTCTTATCTCTATAAAATTAAAACTAAAAATAAAAATTTCAACCAAACAGCAAAATTTGAGTATGTCCGGAAGCAGGTCGAGTAATTACTTGACTTATGTATAGTGCCTTCATTGCTTTCCTTTGAGTAAGGAGGATAACTATAGGAAATGAAATAAAAATAAATGAATTTGTTGCAGCTAGTGGTAGAGACAGAAAGTCACTGGGAGAGACCGGGAAAGAGAGCCGAAACAGAGACTGCTCGAGACACAGAAAAGATTCGGAAAGCGTGGCGATGGTGGCCAAGAGGAACGAGAGTGTGTAAATTGAGAATCGTGTAAGGTGGAATTGCTTCACGCAGCTGAGCTTGTTTAAATATTAGCAGCTGGACTGACGATGAATCATAATAAATCGAAGTTTTGAAAAAACTTCTAGCGATTGCTAGTAAAATTGCTTTTTTTAAATTTTCTAGTTAAAGCGATTAATTGGCATTTGAAAACATCTTTGGCTGCTGAAAAAAGATTGAAACTTTTTAAGTTTGTTTCATAAAAACAATCATTTTTTATCGAAAACATTTCAGATAAATCCGACATTGGACATAACAATTTTTTTTTGCTGGGACATAACAATTCGTTTTTTTTTTGTTGGTCAAAGCAATTTGTTTAAGTTTTAATGTCTTTTTGCATAAATGAGAGTAAAAATCAAAATGTTTTGTTAAATCAAGAAAGTGTTTATCAAGACAGGTGTAGATATTTGATAAATTTTTACAAGTTTTGTAAACTTCTGATTTCATGCAATTTCAATAAGAACAAAAAATTAAACATAAAAAGAACTTAAAGAACAAATTTTTAAAAATTTGTAGTTCAAACAATAACATTTTATTAGTTTAACTCGTGAGGGACGTGACTTTGCGTCTAATAAATAATTGTTTTTCCGAATTGGGCTTGTCTTGATTGAAAAATAGCGACTTTTTTTCTGCTTGAAACATAAATACTTTGAATTAACTTCGCAACAAAAATGATACTTAACATCACAAAATTTTACAAGATTTTCTGAAGTTAAATCCGTCTTGATCAAAAAATAACAACTTTGTCGTTAAAACATTGTTCAATTTGCAACTCATTATCTGTTTTAGCACCTTTTTATTCAACATGTGATCTAAAATTGATGTTTTAAATCAATTAATGTTAAAAAACAATTAGCATTACCTATTTTAACTAATGATTTCCAGTCAAATAAGCACCCGTACAAAAAAATTTTAGGAGCTTTTTAACATGTCGAACAATGTTACGTTGGCATAAATTTAAATTAAATAGAAAAAAGTTTACTTTTAGAAGAAAAATCAATTAAAATATAGTTTTAAAGCATCTGTACGTTAAGTTTTGTTTTAAAATGCAAAAATATTGAAGTTGCTGTTACACCTGACTGAGAATCGAGCTGAAATTAAGTTAGCCTATAAGAAGTCTTACGCTTTTTAGGTATTTACAACTAGTGTTTTGAAAAAACTTTTTTCAAACTTTCGGGAAAATTCTCATTTAAAGTTTAAAGTTTTTATGCAGTAGTTTAAACTTGACAACAAAACATTGATATGGAAAAAGAAGTTAAAAAAATCTTTAAGACTAGTTTTTAATATCCGTAAACATTTTTGTTTTACAAGGTCACTGTCCAAGATTTTTTTCTTATAGGTGTTAGTTTTTTCTCAGAGGCTAGAAACGTTCAAGATAAAAGACTGATTTTTTTGGTTTATTACTTTATTTGTGTTAGTCATTCCGAGCAAAAGTGTGTCTTGAAAGCAAAGTTTTAGTTATTTTAAAAAATCCTGGTTTTTCAAGAGTTTATTTTTAGATTTCGAGGTAGTCACAAAGATAGAAACCCTCACAGTTTTAAAGATTTCAGTTTGGTTTGTTTTCATAGTCCCTATTGCATTTGAGTACAACAGCTAGCTGTGATAAAGCTTGATGGAGTAAATTTTATTACAACATTTTTCAAAAAACAATAGACTTTTCTTGGAATTGATCTTACTTATACAAAATTATTTTGGCAACTTACGATGGACTTATTTGACTTGAAATTTTAAAAAAAATTTTATTTTAGAAAAAAATTTAGTTAATAAAGTGCATTAAAATGTTCGGTTTTATGATAAATTTTGTTAGTAAAAGTAGAAAGATACGGTCCAAGATTTTGTGTAAGAATGAGATCTTGACACAATTATCAAAAATATATTGTCACGCTAACAGCAATTACGGGAACTTTTCTTATTATTATTATTAAAAGTTTATAAAACAACTTTTAAAATGATCAAAAGATTAGAAATAGTTAGAAATTAGAATTGAAGTTATTTTGAAACAAAATCCTTTTTAAAATGTTAACACTAGAAAGCGTATTATTCATCATAAATGAAAATAATAACTAAATTTGAACTTAGATGGTTTATTAAATAACAAAAACGAAAAAAATCAAACTTTTTTATTGTGGAGCATCTGTTTTAAGGACTAAGCACAAATATCCTACAAATAAAATTTGAGGTTGCCTAAAAAAAAATTTATTTAACTTAAACATCTTAGGTGTTCTATAAACAAAAAAAAACAAAAAATCAAGTTAGTCTAGGAAAAAAACTTTTTTAATTCACTGTCGGTATCAAAAAATCTAGCTTGTTTAGGAAAAATTTTTTAAATTAAATATAGGTATAGCATAAATCAAGTTGTATGAAGAAAAATTTTAAAAGTGAATATAGGTACCTAAAAATCAAGCTTGTTTAGGAAAATTTTTGAAAAATTAAACAAAATTATAACAAAATCTAGCTTGTCTAGAAAACTTTTAAAAATTGAAGATAGATGCCTTACAAATAAAAATCAAGTTTAATTAGGAAATTTTTTTTTAAATTAAACATAGATATAGCATAAATCGAGGTTGCATGGAGAAAAATTTTTAAACTGAATATAGGTTGTTTAGGAGAATTTTTGAAAATTTGAACAAAGGTATAACAAAAATCAAAGTTACATGGAGAAAAAAGTTTTAAAATTGATTATAGGTACCTAAAAATCAAGCTTGATTAGAAAACTAGTAGTTATCCTTCCGACTCGCAGGAAAGCGACAAAGGCGCTAATACTCATACATAGGGTAACCAATTACCCCGACATGCTTTCGGATATGCTGAGATATTGTTGTCCGATTTAATTTAGAACTACTTGTCAAGATCACAACACAGGGTAAAGTGCCGAAAAGTGTCTTTGCCAAGGACACAACAGAATGGCACGAGCGGGTTTTGAACCGAGATCATATTGATCATAAGCACAGCGTTTGAAAACTCGACCACGCTGCCGATAACATATTGTTGATTGAAGACCACGATACCGACAAGGTGAATTGAAGATAGATGTCTTACAAATAAAAATCAAGGTTGACTGCGAAATGTTTTTAAATTAACCATAGGTATATCAAAAATCAAGGTTGTCTAGAGAAAAAAAATTTTAATTGATTATAGGTATCTAAAATTAAGCTTGTTTAGGAATATTTTTGAAAAATTGAACAAAGGTGCAACAGCTTTTCCCGTTTTGCTATTTTTAGTCATAACTTTTGCTGTTTTTAGTAATATTGTGTATTGCACCAGTTTCCGCAATGTACTCCCAAGTAGATACCCTGTAAACACCTAGCAAAATCCCCACTGAAAAACCGTTGGAGAAAAAACAGAGTTCTGCAACACCTCACTCCAACAGGAAGTAAGTAGAAATAGTATTGTTTGCACAACTCATAGTTTCCTCACTATATCCAATTTTTCTTTGGATATATTGGTAAAAATTCTAAAATTTTTAGTCAACATTTAGCCAATCGTTAAGTGAAGTATTGAACTGCTGTTTAGGACTGTTCGCCTGCTTTAAACTTGGCTGTATCTGTAGTGATTTTTTTGTTTTAATGTGCATAAATATTGGTTTTGAGATTAAAAGTTAGCGAAAAATAAATATTAAGTAAATTAATTCTTTTTTTTTTCGAAATAGTTAGAGTTTGCTTAAGTTCAAACTCTTTCAACTATAAATATTATTCAGCTTCTGAACAGGAAACGACGTTCACGTTCAATCACGCTTCTCTGCAAAAATGCAGAAAATACGTTGTGTTGCTTGGTAATTATCTACCGCATTTATGATAAACTTTCTGTTACAAAATTGTTTTAAATAAAACTTGTCAATCTTAAAGCTACATAAAATCGTTTTTAAAAATTGTATCAGGTAAGACTAAAAAGTAATTTTTTGCATTGAATTTGAAACTAAATAGATTTGAAACAAATAACTTTATAATGTTAACACTAGAAAGTAAAAATAAAAACAACAATTTGTATGGTCTCCAACGGAAATCAAGACTAATGTCTTCGGGTTAGAAGATTGGGTTACTTTAGACCAGAACTTTAACTTTAGGTCTGCTGTCTTAGGGAATCATGATTAGAAAACCTAAGATTCTCGCACTGATGATGTCAACGTTCCATTCCGTTCCATTCCATCACTCCATTTCTGGGCGCTCCAGCGCATGCGCAGTAGAGCTCGAAAACCCAAGCAAACCAGTCATTTCCAACTACTGCCTTTGTTTGCAACAAAGACGTTTGATCTTTTTAAATAAATCAAAAATATTTGTCATTTAAGTAAATGAAACGCCAGGGCCAAAAAGTGAAAACTTGTATTTATTGATTCTTTGGTCTTTATCAAGTTTTTAATAAAAATTTTCTTTATTATACCTACGCTCAAAGTTTGCGTTTAGGGAGAGTGCCTTATGACCAAAAAATGTCCTTTTTAGAACATTGCCTGGCTTGCCTAAAATTATCAGGCTCCTCTGTTTGCAGCACCTCTTCATTTTTACTAGCCAGCCGCCACTGCCTGTGTTTAACTTTCAACTTCGCATAACTGCTGCATTTAGTTATTTGAAAAAAACAATAATCTTTTATTTTGTTTATTTGGGAGTGAGATGACCAAAGCCATTACATTTTATTTTTGAAGGATTAAGCTTGGTAACAATAGTTGAAAATTTGTAAATGACTCGAGTTCACTTTTTGAAAAACTCGGATGGACTCGAGTCCATTTAAAATTTTGAAAAAACTCAGACTCTCTCTACTCGAGTCACGTCTCTCAAGAACTCGGATTGAGTCGAGTTTTTCAAATATTCGACAAATTAAAACTTTGTTCAATAGACGAAACAGCAGTTGTCTGGCGGAGGACTTTGCTTTCCAATAGTCAGTATTTTTTAATATTTATTATTTACAGACCCATACCTCAAATCTGATTTTTAATATTTTTTTCTGATGCTTAATGACTAGATTTTGTATTTTTTTATGCGAAATTACTTAAAAATATTGATTCAATTTAATCAAGTAAAATTTCACCAGTGCTTAACTTGACTGTTGAAAGCTAGCGCAATGCGGCCATAAACAGTGAAGTACCAATGTGATATTGATCAAAATCAAATGAATCTTTGTATTTTTAATGTTTCATTTGCCTGGATAGTAAGAGGTCAAATTACAATTGTGTGTAGTTTTTTATTTGTTGGAAATATTAAAAGTGCTGGAAGTGATTTTGATTGTATTTACTAAATCATGGTAGAAAGAAGAATGAATTTTGCTCACTTTTCTATACTAAATATATTTCCTAATTAAAAAAAGTTATTTTTTTATTTTTGCAGCCATAAATTCTGAGGCGTCATAAGTAGGGACAATCGCCCCCTACAATTTTGTCTCTTGAAATCATCTCTGTTATTTTCAAAAAAGGAGGGTACGGGTTGGCAGATACAGAAACATTGCATTAGATTTGGCCCTAAAATCCTAAATACTCAACAAAAATATCAGATCAATTGAAGATGAAAGCCTTTTTTTTTAAGATTTGAACTTGAATTTGGTGGGAAGAATATAAAGATTTTGAACACTGATTGAAAGTGATAAGTTTTTTTATTTTTTTTAGTATTTACAATAAATTTGGAAAAAAACTGAAAATTTGGACACTCAATGGAAGTCATAACTTTTTTATTTTTTTTAGACTTCTTTACATTTCTGCGTTGAAAACTGTTGTCATTCAATGTGACAAGTCTGTAATAACAAACAGAATCATGATTCGTTGAAAGACAATAAAATTCTACCAATATTGCATTGCCCTTCCAACTTTTTTTGGCTGGTACTATTATGAACCTTAACTGCAAAATTCAAAACAAAGGTGACTTTTTTGAATTTCCTTCCAACCTTGGCAAAAATTTTTCCGAAGAATCAAATGTTCTGCTGTAATTTTCATCAAGGACTTGTTTAATTTTATAAACGCTAATGGATTTTTTAAATAAAGGTCATTATTAACACTAATAAACTTTCTTCTTTTTCTTTGGCCTTTCTCTTTAATCAGGAGTTGCCTTTCTTAATTAGGACTCTCTTTAATCAGGAAAGCGTATATGAGAAAATAATGTACAGTAGAGTAATCAGTTTTTTAAATAGACATAATTTTTTTTCAAAAATCAATTTGGTTTCAGAAAAAAATGTTCTACTGCCCAAGCTATTTCGCTTCTCATAAATAGCATCACCAGTTCATTCAACAAAAACCAAAAAAGCCTTGTTATTTTCTTGGATTTATCAAAAGCATTTGATACAATTAGCATTGAAATACTACTAAAAAACTCGATCATTATGGAATAAGAGGACAAGCATATATCTGGTTTAAGAACTATTTACTCAACAGAAAACAACAAGTTTTGTGTTCTGGTATTTTATCATCCACAAACAATTCATCAACCATGGGTTTTCCGCAAGGATCTATCTTAGGCCCACTCCTGTTTCTTATATATGTGAATGATTTTAACAATTGCTTGACTAAAAGCAAAGCCATTATGTTTGCTGATGATACAACTGTTTGGACTAGCCATAAAATACGTCAACTCTATTCCAACTCATGCAATCAGAGATGGAATTAATTGATCGATGGATAGTTTCTAACAGATTGTCAATAAATATTGAAAAAACTAAATTTATGCTTTTTAGTACTCCAAACTCAAATGTTGGAGGTAAACATTCTTTGTCAATAAGAAATAGACAAATTGATCAGGTAAATTCTCTAAAATTTCTGGGTGTATTCATTCACAATAATCTTTCCTGGAGTCTACACATGAAATACTTAATTTCAAAGCTAAGAAGCTGCTATGGAGTTGTGTGCAAAATAAAATCACTTGTAAACAAGGATTCACTACTCCTTCTGTATCATTCTCTAATTAACAGTCACCTCCAATATTGCATTTCAAATTGGTGTTTTGGTCATTCAACTCTAATTACAAAGCTTCAGCAAATTTGTAACAAATTCTTGAGAATGGTATTCAAATTGCCCTATTGTTCCAACATAAATAGCATTATGAAACAATGCAACATTTTAAAAATAAATCAATTATATAAATTGGAAATTGCGTCCCTTATGTTCAAACAAATACAAGGTGGAAACAAATATCCTACTTATAGTTGTAATTTGCATTCAAACCCATGCAAATACAATACAAGAAACAAAGCTCAATACATAACACATCATTGTAAAACAACTGTTGCACAACAATCTTTTTCTTATCAAAGTCCTTTCATTTGGAATTCTCTCCCAGCCAATTTAAAAACTAGCAACCAGACTTTCAAATGTTTTTGAAACAATCTTAAAAAATTCCTAGTCAATGAATCAATATAAACAAGGATCAATAAAAGATTTTGCAAATTAAATTATAAAACTATGACCACGTGTTATTGGCGCATTGTCTTTTCGGCACCATGACTCGACAGTACATGAAGGTATTGCCGGCTTTATGCACGGTTGTTGTGGCGTGGGCTTGCAGTAGTGCATCGCTGTGGGGCAGCTTTTGGGCCTGTGAACAAATGCGTATAATGATTAGATAAAATATATAAACGGTTCGTCCGATAATCCCAGAGTCGCATTTATTTTTATGTGTGGAGTGCCAAGATCCGCCGGTGAGGTTTTATATTCTTAGACTGTACCATATTTATGGAAGTGTTTCCTTTAGGGTAATTTGGCTGGTATCAATAATATGGCTTCTAAAAATTCAAGACCGTTCTCAACATTTTTATACATCTGTAACCAGAAATAGTCTATAATCAAATATTCAATAAGACCTAAATTTAATGATTTCAGTGAGCTACTTACTGCGGGAAAGCATTTCTATTCCAGATAATATAAATTCAGGAAGTTCTAGCAGATTTGGTTTGAACTAATTTATTTATAGTTAAATCACAATGCTTCATTGTTTCGTTTTTTCCTTCGTTTCTGCGAGTTTTTTAACTTACCTCGTGTCGTAAAAACAAAGAAGCTTAGAATTGAATTGAAAGAAAAAGCAGAAGGTTTTGAGCAGCTAGTTTTTAAAGATTTTACTTGAATAAGTGTTCTGGTACGTTTCGTGATTCTATTTGAATAAGGTTATTATTTACTAATTAATTCTATTTGAATAAGGTTTATTTGCTGTGTAATTATTGGTAGTAAATATTTAAAATTTCGGTTTTAATTACGATTAAAATCAATTTAATTATTATTCTTGGATTGGTAAAATCGTCAATTAAAAAAGAATTAGAAAGAAATTTTCAGTTCTAAACAAGATTTCTTTTCTAAGGAGCAATTATCAACATTGGTTCTCTTATCAATTCTCAATCAGGCCACAATCTTTAAAACAGTTTCAATATCTATCAAGAAAGAGTGTATGCTACGCAAGAGGATTGGAATTAATTGATGTAACAAATTCAAACCGTTGAATGGACAATCAACCTTATTTTTTAACTGATTATTCAAATCAATTTACACAGTTGGCATGTTCTACTCTTTTCTAAACTTTATACTTTTTATGCTACATTTTCTCTCTTCGAATTTCATATATATATAAGTATATTTTGTTTTATTTTCATGTTTATGTAATTGCAGTGCATCCAGAAAAGGTTTCCGGACCTTGTGAGGTTTCTTTTCTGGAGGTTTCTTTTTTTTCTTTTGTGAGGTTTCTTTTCTTTATTCATCATGCTCAGTTGAGCTAAATTCATAGTTAGCAATAAAGGGCGGATGTTCCTCCCAATGATTTACATAACCGTTCCTGCACTGCACATTTGTGTCTTTTTAAATATTAAAAATTAGTTTGAATTTAAGGTAACGCGGCCGTGCTTCTCATTTTTCCTCTTTCTCAACTCTCTCTATACTATCTGCAAGTTTAACGTTCGTCGTTGTGTCGCGTTTCCTTTTCATGCTTCATAGTACATTGCTTATTACTTAATAATGTAACTAAGCATGAATAAAATATCATCTTTAATCAGGAGTTTCCACAGAGTATGATGTTCTTCCACAGCGTCCTGTTTTCAATGTCCTTCTCCCTCGCACCAACTTCCCTCATATCCTCCTTCACTACATCCAAAAATTTTCTCTTCGACCTTCCTCTTTTCCTCTTTCCCTGTAACTCCATTTCCATCATTCTTCTTCCTAAATATCCTGGTCTCTTGACATGACATGTTTATACCACCTCGTGATGTCGCCTCATGACATGTTCATACCACCTCAGCCTACACTCCCTCATCTTCATTCGTAATCGTTCTACCTTAACTGTGCCCCTGATGTATTCATTTCTAATCTTATATTTTCTCGTCACTCCTATAGAAAACCTCAACGTTTTCATCTCTGCAATTTCCATCTCTTCTGCTTGACCGCCACCGTCT
Organism: Diplosoma virens; assembly: GCA_963680785.1. NCBI lineage: Eukaryota > Metazoa > Chordata > Ascidiacea > Aplousobranchia > Didemnidae > Diplosoma > Diplosoma virens. The sequence goes on along the minus strand of OY796895.1, from coordinate 13,083,469 downwards.
CGAGTTTATAGGGGAAGCGTGGGACCTATGAGCCAGTGGGACCAATGAGACAGCGGAATTTTCTCCATTTAGTGGTTCAATCTCACGTGCTTATGAATTAGAAAGTGTCTCGTGTCATAAGCTCTCTGTTCTTTTTTAAGAAGTTCTGTTGATTCTTTAATCAAAAAAGTTAATTTAAACTTTCAAAAATAAAAGCTAAAAGTAAAAATTTTTTTTTAACATTAAATTAAATTTAAAGTATTAAAAACGGCAATTAGGCAAAAAATTTTACTCATGTAAAACAGTAGCAAGTAACATATAAATTGTAGCAAAAATTTTTAGGTTCTTTTGCAGTTGAACTATTCTAGAGACATTTCTTTAAAAATGGCGCTCATTGGGATCCACGAGCCAGCGTGGTCATGGTTCGCTTATTATTTTCCTTTGCTTTTCACCTATTCTTACAATATTTTATTAAGTTTAGAAAAAATCTAAATACTTATATTTAAATAAAGAAAGTCATTTAAAGGTTTATTTTCCGAAGATGAGTTAAAACAGGCTCTTGCTGCGATTAGAAGTGGAGTTCTTAGTATACGAAAAGCAGCATTGAAGTACAACGTTAACCGCTCTACTCCGCAAAGATACAACAAAAATTTGGTGTTCGAGTTAAAAAACAATCAATGATAACAAAGCAAGTGAGTAGGCTACCGTAAGCTGATACTAGTGGCGTAACCTGCTTAGTCTATAATCTAATAAAGCTAACCATATTTGCTCTAAGTTATTTAAACGCTTGTTCTTCAGGTAGGCTACACATAAACCTGTAATCTTCTAGTGTGACCTTCTAGTGTCTTTTTTTCATTTAATTGACATTAAGTAGCTATAAGTTTATCTTAGAAAAAGTTTATTAAATGGTTTACTTTGCAATTGAAAAAGGCAATAACTTTATTATTCAATCAACTATGATTCCAAGCATTTATAAACAATTTCCCACTTTTTGAGCAGTTATTGATTTAGGCCTACACATGCTGAAATATTTTGGCTTACCATATGCAAGCCTATATTCTTTTTAGGTGCTATGACACTTGCTTAAAACGACACTTGATCGCACAACACTTGATCAAAACAACACTTGATCGAAACGACGTTTAATCAAAACGACACATGATCGAAACGACACTAGATCGAAACGACACTAGATCGAAACGACATTTAATCGAAACGACACTTGATTGAAACGAAACTTGATTGAAAGGACACTTGATTGAAACAACATTTGATCAAAACAACACTTGACCGAAATGACCCTTGATAAAAAACATTTACATTTGCATATTTCTGCGATTAAACAATCTCTTTTTTAATGTAAATTAGATTCATAAAAAGCAGAGGCCATCAGTAAGAAGACAGTTTATTTTTATTTTTTAAAATTTTAGTCTATGTCAAGGTCAAGGTTTTTTAACAAGTTTACTGGGCAAAGCATTTTTAGGGGGCAACAAGTATATTTCTTGTCATGAATATGTTTCGTTAGATGCCTATTGCTGCCATTTTTTTGCATTCTTTTTTTACATTGTAGTCATTTATTTAGGGGGGATATTGTGCCATGGCCCCACCTTTGCATACCCTTTTGCAGAAATCAGAGACAGATTCAAAGGGGAGACTTATTTATTTTAAAGATTAATATGTTTTTCGGACAAAAAATTGAGGGAAACCGGGACAGATTCAAAGTAAAGACGTTTTTTTAAAGATCACTATATTTTTGGGACAAAAAATTGACAAAATTTGGGACAAATTCAAAGTTGTAAATTTTCTCTTTGTTATTCGATCAAATGTCGTTTCGATTAAGTTTCGTTTTGATCAAGTGTCGTTTCCATCAAAGTTCGTTTCGATCAAGTGTTGTTTGTTCAATTGCCGTTCGATCAAATGTCGTGTCATGTCCTTTTTAAAGCTCTAAAGAAAACTTTGTATCAAATTTTTTCCAACTAGCAACATCAAAATTCTAAATCTTACAACACAATCGAAAATCAACCAATCACAATTTGCGATTTAACAAAAGTTTGCTGCCGTATAATTTGAGCAGAAAATATCTAGCATTTAATCGACTTCGTTTTTCAAGTGTTTACTGCTGAAGAAGAAGTTCTCTAAAGAGCATATAATTAAATCTTCAAATTTGTTTTATGGAATTAATCAAGAGCAAGCGAGGAAGATGCCGTATGAACTTACAAAGCTAAAAAGAAAGAAATGCTGAAGTCTTGGGAAGAAAACAAAACTACTGGAATCAATTGGATGAAGGGATTCCGCCAAAGAGCAAAACACTTAGCTCTTCAAAAGGCAGAGTCCATTAGTCTTGCACGTGCCATGTCTTTTAGTTGTACAAATGTGGGCCATTTTTTGAAAAATTAGAAATGCGATACAATCGGCTGATTTTAACTCCAGAAAAAATATGGAACCTCGACGAAATGAGTGTAAATACCGTAATAAATTTTGGCCGAGTTTTAACTGAAACTGGTTTGAAGTAAGTGGTCAAATAAAAGCAGGAGAGCGTGTAGTGAATGTGACACTATGTTGTTGCATCAATGCTCTAGGTCAGGGTTTCCCAACCAGGGGTGCTCGCACCCCCTTGGGGGTGCGAGATGGTTTTTCAGTTTTTTGTCTTGTATTAGAAGTAATGTCATTCTCAGTTCATTCTGTGTTAATTGTTAAGCGCATTCTGTGTTCATTCATGGAATGCTCAATACATGGCAGCATTTATTACATTTTTCTCCTTCGTTTTTTGACTTTTTGTGGCGCAATCATCGCATTTGGCGTTAAGCAGATTTGCAGCAGCTGGTTAGTTTGGAACCGTTATGGACTGAACAAGAATTGTAAAGCGTTACAATTATTATACAGTGTTGAATTTAAACCAAGTTTAAAGTGTAAAATCGAATTAAAAGTAGGCTGCTGTATAGTTAAGTTTAGTTATAATAAGGTCAGTGAACTGCTATTGCTACCAAGTTACTGCTATAGCTAACTGTTTCTGAAACTGTGCTCCTTTAGGGTATTTTTTAAAAGACTATCCAAAATTAGCAAGTATACGAAAAGACTATATCTGCTACTGAAACGGAATACATACAGTAGTATTTGTTTTATATTTTAGCTTATTTTATTTCTTAAGCATAATACTCAGTATAAATTTTTATAACTTGTTTCAATTGGCTTTCATCAGTTTTAAATTGATGTGTAAATGATTATAGCTTTTGGCCTATGTGTAATTTAAGTTTATATGAGAGAAAAGTAGTTAAATTTATATGACCGTGAAAATGTGACATATTGTGACGTGTATTGAACATGCCATGGTTCATTCTGTGTTTGTGCAGTGATAATTTCTTTTGTGTCTCTAATCAACAGTTGTTAAACTTAATATTATTTTACTTATACTGTTATTTTTGTTCTACTTAATTAACAAGATTTTGTTTTTCCAAGAGTGAAGTTTAAAGCTTACATGCTAAATGGAGCTGCTGCTGGAAGTTTAGGATTGGCTATAAAATCTGGATACATGAACGGAGAATCTTTTTGTTCCCGTGCTACAAAATTTCATTTCTTATATGGATATATCACAACAAAATACTGGGTTGTTAATTTATGACAATCATTCAAGCCATATGACAATTGCTTGTATAACAGTTGCAAAAGAAAGCGGTCTCGCCTTATTGACTTTACCTCTCCACTGAAGCCACCGCATGCAGCCTCTGGATGTCGATGTTTTTGCTCCAATTAAAGCGTTTTTATGCTCATTACACAGATGTTTGGCAACGGATCAATCCTGGACGTGCAATAACTATGTACGAAGTCGCATCACTGGCATCGTCTGCAATCATAAAAGCTTTTACTCCAGAAAATATAAAATCGGATTTAAAACCACCGGGATATATCAATTAATTTCAGAGGTATTTCCAGCGGATACCTTTTTGCCATCATCAGTGATGGATAGGCCCCTTGAGGTCGAAACAAGTTCACAAAAAGATGGGTTGGAATAAGAAAGTTCTAAAATCTCTGCAGAACAAAACCAACCCTATCGAATGGCAACCGGAACGCATCATTATATCTTGCATTCTATTAGGCCAATGCCAAAGCAACAACATAGGACAACGTTTTCTAGAGCTAAGGTAAGGTCAGCGGTAATAACTGATACTCCTGAGAAACAGAGAATGTTGGAAAAAATGCTAATGCCTAAAAAGAACTCCTGCGGGTGCCTAACGAGCAAGATATGCTAGCTCTATATTTTCTGAGTCGGCTTAAAATGACCTGCATTCATTGCCAAGTTTAAATGCTAAGGCTAGTGATTCTGTAACCAATTCAAAGCACGTTCAAATGAAGAAGACAACAGCCAGATTAAGGTGGACTCAATTGAAGTGAATTGTTATGTAGTAGCAAAAGTTACCACTGACAAACACTGTTTTGAACAATTTATCCGAAAAGTTTTAGCTGGTCCAGACAGTGACAAGAACAATACCATTTTATTTTTGGTGCGATCCCGGCGGTTTAAAAACGGGTTTGTGTTTCCCGGAAAAGAAGATACAGCATTAGTTTCTGAACAAAAAATCCTGAAGGTTTTGCTTCCTCCCGTTCTTACAGCAACAATACAAAGGTTGTCCAAACTTGTAAGATTCCCAGTAGATTTGTCAATATCAATAGAAATTAATCAATAAATATATCAATAGATTTGTCAATTGTAGAATAATTTTAAAACTTTATTTTTTCATTCTTTGTCTTTCTTTTACGTTTTTTATTAATAAGTATTAGTTGATTGTGAAAAAAGTCTAGTTTTCAAGTTGAAAGATTTTAAGTAGAAATGGCTTAAAGGTCCCATACCTATGGCTTATTGGTTCCAGAGGGGTGGGACGTTGTTTACCAATGTAGCTTGAAAACATACAGTACGTAAGCTAAGGCTTCTAACCATAAAAGTCTTAAGGTTTATTATCAGAATAATAAATTAGAACGTTTTGAAAAAATCCGGCTCATAGGTCCCACGCTTCCCATACACCATCGCTGGTCTCGGCACTGAACTGTACACTTTTCTTTCTACTCTAGCTGGTAACCTCTTGTCACAGATTACTCCCGATACTACTCTTCATCGGTTCCATCCTGCCTGCACTCTCTTCTTTATCTCCCTCTCACATCTACCACTTTCATGCACTGTTGATCCCAAATACTTAAATTCCTTTACTCTTGGCACTTTTGTGTTCTCCATCTTTACTCTTTCAAAGTCATTTCCTCCATTTACGCACAGATGTTAGGTCTTTGACCTACTTACTTTCATCCCTCTTCTTTTCATCACATACCTCCAGCATTTCAGTCTCTGCCCCACTTCTTTCCTGGTCTCTTCGGAAAAAACAATATTATCAGCAAGCAACATCGTCCACGGTAGTTCTCTTCTTATTTTGTCCGTTAACTTATCCATAATCACAGTAAACAAAAACGGACGTAACGCTGATCCCTAGTGCAGTCCGACCTTGACCTTGAAACTTTCTGTACTTCCTACTGCACACCTCACCACTGTTTTGCTTCCCTTGGACATATCCTGTACAAGTGGAACATACCTTTCCGCAATTCCTGATTTTCTTATACAGTACCACAGCTCTTCTTTCGGAACCCTGTCGTAAGCTTTTTCTAGGTACACCAATACACAATCTAGCTCTCTTTGACCTTTCCTACACTTTTCCATCAACATTCTCAAGAAAAACATGGCATCGGTAGTTTCCTTTCCTGGGATAAATCATATTGCTGTTTACCGATCTCTACTCTATCCCTTAGCCTGGCTTTAATAATGCTTTTCTATATATTCATTGTATGGCTTATCAGCTTTATTCCTTTGTAGCTCTTACAGCACTGTGGGTCCCCTTTGTTCGTATATATTGAGATAAGTACACTCCTTCTCTATTCTTCTGGCATCCGTTCACCCATTAATACCGTTTTTGAACAGTCTGATCAAAAACTGTATCCCCATCTCTCCCATGCACTTCCAAACTTCTACTGGCAACTCGTCTAATCCAACCACTTTACCTTTTTTCATCCTTCACAGTGCATTTTTCACTTGTTCTCTACTGACACATTTTACCTCTTCGTTAACGACTTCTGCTTCCTCTGTACTAGGTTCTCTGTCATTTTCCTCGTTCATCAGTTTCTCAAAGTACTCCTTCCATCTCTTTAACACAGCCTCCAAACTTACCATCACATTACCGTTTTCATCCTTTATAACCCTCACGTTCTGTACATCTTTTCCTGCTCTGTCTCTCTACCTAGCCAATCTGTAAAACTTTTTCTCACTTTCTTTTGTTTCCAATCTAGCATACAAATTGTCATATACACATCCCTTTGCCATTACAATTGCCTTCTTTGCCTTATTTTTTTTTCTTTGTCCATCTTTTTACCATTTTCATTTTTTATTTTATCTCATGCTTTCTTTGCGTCTTTCTTTTCTTTTATGCTGTCTTGTACTTCCTCATTCCACCACCATGTCTCTATCACCTTTTCGCTTCCCAATTGTTACTCCCAGCACAGTTTTAGCTGTTTTTCTTAGCATTTCCGCTGCTTTATTCCACTCATCAGGTAATCCATCCTCGCCTCTCAAAATCCTGTTCACCTCTGTCTTAACGCTGCTTGATAGCTTGTCTCCTTCAGTTTCCACCATCTTATCTTTGGCTTTACTTTCTCTGCTATTTTTTTTTCACCATGAGAGCCATTTTGCATACCATTATATTACGGTACTGCTTTGCGACCCACTAATTTACCATTACTTTACAATCGCACATTTCTTTTAGGTTCCTCCTTCTGCACATCACATAAGCTACTTGGGTACTTTTTCTACCACTTTTATGCATCACCTTGCGTTGATTTTTCTTGAAATAAGCGTTGACAACCGCCAAATAGATCCTCTTCGCAAATTCCACAATCACCAAACAGATTCACAACCATTAAAACTAATTTATTAGATCCAAAACCAATCCACAACCATTGCCACTAATAAACCATCAACCAGAAATATTGTATAAAAAAAGTTTTTTTGGATAGCCTTTCCTAGTATTGCCAAATGGAAATTTGTTCAGCTTTTCCCAGTTTTTTTCACGTCACGTTGTTTTTGTTGTTTTTTCCATGCTACATTCTACAAACTGATTTGCTTTTTTAGCCGTACAATATATGATTGCTGTTTAAAGTTTAGGATTTTATGCTATGGATTTTCAGTTTAAACATTTTTTCTTAATTGTACCGTTAAGTATTTAGCAAATTTGAAGGTGTTTGTAAAAATAAATTTTACAAGTATATGTTTTTTATCTTTCTTTTTTCAAATTTGGCACAAAATTTTCCGGAAATCGTTTTTTAGACCATGTCACAAAATGGTGACGATAAGCAAGCGATCGCTTTAGACTTTTTCCAACCTAAGTCCAGACTGGAAAAAATAGTAGAAATTTATCATCAATGGTATAAACACTTCGCATTTGGTCTCTCGGTTCTTTAAATCTGTGGCTGCTGTCACCCACTTAAGAGAGAGAGAGAGACATTTTATTTTTTCACCTTGCACACATTTGAAAAACAATTTTGGACAAATATAAGAAATTACAAGTTATTCACGGTGCAAAGGTCAGGAAACATCAAAGAAATTTCAAGGTTATTGAATCAAGAAGCTTTCTGATAAAAGTAGCAGTCAAATATCATTACCGACAAAATAAGTAAAAACAAAAAAAATGACAAAATAAAAAAAAACGAAATCAACCAAAGAAATGAACAATAATTCCAAAGTGTATAATAACTAAGAAAAAAAGAAAACATGAACTATTTTACAAAAAAAAGCAAAACACAAAACAAAAACATAGCAACGAGAAATAAGCAAGATTTGCGAGAAACAAACAATTTAAAAATTAAACTTGTAAACTCAGCAAAAATTTTTTTATAATTTTTTTGAAGAAAACCCACTGCGTACCCTTAAATTTAGCATCTATTTGACCTAATAATATAGAACCTCTATAAGAAAGAAAATTTTTACTAAAATTTTTATTAATACGAGGTATAAAATACAGTATGTAAGAAGTTTTGCATTTTTTGTATTGTGATTATGAATTTCAGTCAATTTACTAAATGAAGAATAAAATGTTTGAGAAAATTTACTACTATACTGTTGATACATAAGTTTAGCTAATTCTAATAAGTATGTATCTTCCAGTTGTAAAAAATTAGTGTTTTGTAAAGAGTCGATATCGGGTTTATTTACTGCAAGATAAAATAATTTTTAAAATTTTGTTTAATTTAACTTTAACTACTCCAAGAGATGTTTTATTACTTGTTGCCCAAACAATAATTCTATTTTGTATTTTGCTGTAAACCAAGGTGTAATATTGCATATAGAGAGTTTTACAAGCAACATAACAACGCCATCTGCAAAAAACGCCAGCATATCTGGAGAGCTTTAGGGTCATTTGTGTAATGTGGAAAGACCATGTTAAAGTTTCATCAATCGATATTCCGGGATATTTAATATTTTCAATTCGTTTGAGAGCTATATCATTTAAATTTAAATTAAAGCTTGCACTAACAGATTTGTGAGGGTTGTTAATAACCATAAAATTTGTTTTAGGGTAATTCAATAATAACTTATTTTGACAAAGCCATGCACCTATTTTCTTAAGTTCTAAGTTATATTTTGTGTGCCGAGGCTCAATGCTTTTATCAGACATCATTAGAAGAGTATCATCTGCAAGTAATGTGGTATCAAAACTAGTGGCCGTTGGCAAATCGTTAATATACAGCAAAAACAAAGGAGGATCCAAACAAGACCCTTGAGAAACACTACAAGTAACTTTTAGGTTGTCGGACACTGTATTTCTGAACTTATTATATTGAAGCCGATCAGAAAGATAGTTTTTGAAAAGCTCCAGGGATTTTTATCTGATGCTAAAATTTATAGACATTTTTTGTAAAAATAAGTCATGGTCAATAGTATCAAAGCTTTTTGATAAATTTAAAAAATAAAACAAGTATATAAATTATTATCAATGTCACTAGCTGCAGAATCATATATTGAACTGATAGGAAAATTAGTGGAAGAGTTTTTTTTAAATCCGAATTGATTATCGCTTAAGAAATTTTTTTGTGAGAAATTTGTACAGTCGGTTGGAGATGAATTTTTTTAATATTTTATCAAATTGCAATAGAATTGAGATAGGGCGGTAATTAGTTGATTTACAAGAACTACCTTTTTTATATATGGGTATAATTTCAGCAATTTTCAAACTGTTTGGAAAGATTCCGGCAATAAAGCAAATATTATACATGTATATATTGCTGTGTATTGGAAAAATAGTAGATTTATTGTATTTAAGAAATTTTGTGTCAACATCCAAAAATCCGTTGGCTTTGTGAGTTTTAAGCAAAGCAATGAGTTAAATTTAAGAATGTATAATCTTCCATAGTTTATTACTATTGATTTTATTATTTAGTACTAAATCATTATGATAATTACTTTCGGCCTTTTCATTCATTTGATGTAACACATTACGATAACCTTTGTATTCATCATACTTTTCCATAACATAAGGTCTGATAATATTTTTAAATAATCTGTTTTTATATCTACCCGTAATTGATTTAATCAAACCAGCTGTAAGCCAAGGTTTTAATCTTAGTTTTTTTCACGTCTATTAGCTTTTTTTAGTACAGCATGTTTATTTACTGTAATAAAAATGAATTAATAAATTGATCAAAAATTTCATGAGCTGACATTTTGTCAGATATATTGAGTTGATTAAGCCTTTCCGTAAGGTCATTAATACATTCATTAATAACAAAATTTGACATATCACGAATAAACTTAGTGTCATTGATATTTTTAACACTTTTTGATTGGTTAATCGGAGCTGTAACAAATACAGGTAGGTGATCCGAAATATCACCATACATAATTCTAGAGGTCATTATTTGCTCATGCTATTGAAATAAATATGATCTATTTAAGTTTTTGAATTTCTACATATTCTAGTTAGTTGAATAGTAAGACATTTAATAGAGCAGCTTAACGTGATTGAGCTTCAACCTTCAAGTCTTAAGATATGTTAAAAGCGTAATCATGTTTTGATTTAATGTTCTTCAACAATAGTTCAGTATCCAAACCAATAAAGAAATCTCAGTTTGTCACCATAAGCATTGAAAATTGTGGATAGCAAATCTTACGGTTAGACCCAATTTCTAAAAAAATCGGGACCAAGATCGATTATTGAAAAACGCTATTTTTTAGACTTTAATTGCTGTCAGTTGTAGTAAAGGTAAAATCTTTTGTTTCGTAATTGCCTATGACAATACAAAGTCAATTAATTTTGAAATTGATATGTTTTGTTTGTTAAATATTTTTAAAGCAATATGAAAGAACTTGACATAAGATATATTTGTTTGGATTTATTAAAAATTATTGGGGATAAATTTCTTTTTTACTTAAAACTTTTCTAATATTATGCTTGCAATAACCTGACCAGAAACATTTTGTAAAATTGCGAACAAGTAAAAATTTGGAGCAATTCAACGTTCATTAGCAGAGCAAATCATTCAATGTTCTTCTATTTTCTAAATACCTGTTGAAGAGTTTACAACTCAATTATTAAGGTTCTCATCATTCATATACTCTTAAAGATTACCAAAATCGAACGTTTTGTTTTGAAGTTGCTTCATAAAAAAAAAATGCAAAACACAAAACAATACATCTTAAAAATTAGTTTACTTAAAATAATACACTCATAAAAAAAGAATACAATTACGATTTTCAATTGACACAACAGTATAATTAAAAACAAAAAATTAAAACAAGTATAAAAGTATGCAGCTGAAAACTTATTAATGCACTAAAATTAATAAGTTCATTTCTTGAACTTTCTTATTTTTTATTTATTTTAATTCTACAATATTTTTATCCTCCTGCCTGAAAGAAAAGCGACGAAGGAACTATACATAAAGCAACTTTAAAGCATTTATCTAAACCTGTTTACGGAGATACCAAGATATTTTTGTCCGGTTGAAACTTTTTATTTTGATTTTTTAATTTTAATTCAGAGATATGATTGAAATTTAGAAATCCTTGCTTAGACTACCAAGCAGAGGAAAGCGCCAAAACGTGTTTTTCCCAAAGATACAATGTATAGAATGACCCGTGTAGGTTATGAATAGCGACCGCGTGGATCACATTTGCCATTAATCACGGGGCTCTTAACCACTCAACTTCACTGCCAACATCTCAAACTATAATATAAACACTTTTTACGTTGCAATAATCTAATTCAGAGTTGTATCAAGTCCAACATTCGAAGGACTCAAGTCAGTCCGAGTTCAAAATTGTTGGAGCCTAAGTCCGTGATTGCCGTGAGTCTGAATTCAAGTCTTAAAAACTTAAATATTTTTTATTTCAAGTCTATCAAATCTCGAGTTTTTCAAAGTCTAGTTTGTGAAAAAATTTTTAATCGCAAATTTTTATATTTAGAAAATTTTAAAATGAAGAGCCCCCTATTTTAGTCTATTCTTAATTTTTATCATTTTTTAACTCCTAAGTAAAGTAAAAACATAGAAGTTTGAAGTATACTGTTTTGTATACGTAATAAGACGTAATACTGTTTTGGATGACTTTTTTGTTTTGTTAGCAAGGATTACTAAATTGAATTAAAAGCTGTTTTTTCTCAAGACTTGAATCAAGTCCGAGTCTCGAGTTTTTTGCACTGAGAATTCGAGTCCAGTACATGTCTTTTTAAGTTTTTTTAAACACACTTGAGTCAGATTCGAGTCCTTTAAAATTTGGACTTGAGTTATTGCAACTTTGGTCTGACCATTTATATTCCAACTGATTATGATTTTTGTGTTGTAAAGTTTTCACATAGTAAGTAAGCTACTGTTATTCAAAACGATAAATAATGCTAAAATTGGAAAAACTTATTGATTAAATATAGTTAGTTTGGTTAAAAGTTCAAAATAAGTATTGTGTTTCAATCAAAATATCAAAACCATTGATGTTAACGAAAACATTAAAAAAATATTTACAGAATATCAATAACAATCCATGCTGCATTAAATATAACTTTATGCATTGAAAATTTTAAAATTTGCTTTATTCAACAACTGAAATAAAATAATTTAAATAACAACTAGGGAATATGAATACAATATATCAGCTGTTTCACCAACATCACTCCATACATCGGTTGATGGATCATAACACTCAATCATTTTGACGACGTTTCCTTTGGAATTTACCCCACCAACAACATAAATTTTATTTTGTAGAACACAAGCTGAAAGTACAGATCTTTCATTCATCATGTCACTGACATAAACCCATTTATTGGCATCGGCGTCATATTTCTCGGCGCTTTTCAATGTGGTGTCGTCGTCTTTACCTGATTGACCTCCGATTGCGTAAACACAACCCTTGCAGTTGACAGCAGTAAACCATTTTCTAGGAGTTTGCAATGAAGCAACATATTCCCAAGTTGATGTCAAGTCAATTAATCGTTCGACGGACGACAATACTTGTTTATTATACCATCCACCAATAACCATTAAACAATCATCACACACTACCATAGCATGCGATTCTCTCATTTGTTGCAACGGTGAAATAGTTTTCCATTGCTTAAATGTTTTTCTATAAATTTCAATTGTTTTTGAAACATGTTTACCATCACCTCCATTACTAACTATCAAAGTGCCGTGATTAATAGCAGCAGCTGCTCGATTTCGTTTTTCGTTCATTGATGAAATTTCTTCCCATTGCAAAATTTCGTTATTTAAATCCATTTGCCAAACTTTGTTCGAAATAGTCTCGTCATTGTCCACTGTTTGACCCCCGATACAATAAATAAAATTGTCTAACTTAAGTGAGCAATGGTCTCTGAGCTTCATTGGTAAATCGGGATATGTTTTGACTTGATCATCTATTAAAGTGTAAACTTGTTTAACTTTTGATGGAGTAAGAGCTCCGCCAATACTCAATATTTTTGATCCAGTTTCTTTCAGTTGCTTTGTTTTTAATACTTTCGGCAAAGTGTTTAAAATCAATTTCAAGCATGGTTTACATTCATTAACAATTTCTTGTTTTGAAACAAAAAACATCAAATAATCATACGAAAGCTTATCAAGTTTTATCAATTGAAACAAGTTTGAAAAATCATTTAATCGGTTTTCTTGATCATGTTTCGTCCATGATGCAATTGCTTCAAACAACAACATTTCATCCAATTCATCTCGGTTCAGATTCGAAATGCAAGATTCTAAATCACCTGCTGAAAGGTTTTTGAATTCGATCAGATCCGATACTTCATCAAGATGATTGCTTAGATGTTGATAATATTTATTTAACAATGATTCGTTTTCATATTGTTTTGCCAGATTGATTCGGCCGATACAATTATCTGAATTGATTGTTGATTCCAAATATTCAAAACAAAATTCTTTGACATCGTTCATTTTTAGTAACTGAGCAGCATTAAGCAAGTTTACCACATTTTGTTTGTCAATAGTAATGGCTCCAGAGTAAATATAATCAATGATAAGTTTTATTGATTCCTCATCAACATTATCAAGTTTAACAGATTCCTGATAATCGGACCTTGTTCTAAACTTATCCTGAAAGTAATCCGAATAACAAGACAAAACCATTCGATTTGCTGAAAAAGATTGATTTCCGACTCCTATAGTGACGTCATTAAAAAACCCTTCGTTTCTGTTTTGATTTGCGTAAGTCAAAAGACGAGATTGATCATTTCTATGTAGAGTTACAGGATTGTAATTTGGAGTTTGTAAATCCATTATATTAACTTGAAAAGAAGTTAGTTGAATTGTTTGGTTAAATTTGTATTAAATTACTATATTTTTTTAGAACTAAATAAATCTAAAAATTCTAACAGCGTATCCAGCAGCTTTCATCACTATAATTAAATAAACAAAAAACAAGATTTTTGGCTCAACTTCGCTTAATTCATGAAAGCAAAAGAAAGTGAAATTTGATAAGTATAACAGCAAACCACGAAACCGTTGCAATTGCTATAAATTGCAATATGCGCGTATTCGGGCTGGTATTGTTGAAGATACAAACATGAAATATGATCTGGTAGTGAGTTTCACTGTTTGAGATTTAATGTAAGAGTTGCATTACAGATCGCAGTTTTTGTGATTTGTTGATTATAGCAAATATTTTATTTGATTTTAATTGATAATAACATATACAATACCAATAACATTTAGCTTAATGAATTTTTGCATCAAAGCAATTATCGGTAAGAGACAATAGCTTATACCAGTGTAATCCAAACCCTGGCCCGCCGAGAAAATTTGTGCGGCCCGCGGAACAATTTTGCACAAGTCTTGTCGATGACAAGCAGCCGTAATTTTTTTTTGGAGAACGCTATGATTTTGCGCGAAAATAGGAATTTTGCAGACCGATTCCAAGTAAAGACCTTTTTTTTTTTTTTTTTAGAGAACACCCTGATTTTGGAACGAAAATAGGAATTTTGCAGACCGATTCCAAGTGAAGACCTTTTTTTTTAGAGAACACTTTGATTTTGAGACGAAAATAAGCGTTTTTATCCGGTTGAGGCGCGCAAACTCAAATAATTTTTGAAAAGTGGCCCACAAGAGTGGAGAAGTTAGACCACCCTGACCTAGATTTTATCTTTGAGGCCCGCGAAGCTTTTTCAAACCTTAATGCGGCCCTCCATGCTCTTAGCCTTGGACCACACTGGTTTATACCAAAATAAATTTCGCTATTACAGTTTCTGTCTTATGTATTCGTACGACCCTTTCTTTAACCCTGCTTCAAACAAAATTTGGTGAAATAAAATATTTTAATGATTAGTTTTTTTTATAAAAAATGTTTTTTAAAACATTCCAAATATTTTTAGACCCAAATTTTATATTTTTAAAACTTTTTATTAATTAACATTTTTAGATTGTTGTCTCGTATTGAACTAAAGAAACTCACAAAAAATTGCTATCCGGCAATAAATTTGTAGGCTTACTAAATTATTTTGTGTTACAAAAGTTTATTACACAGTATACTGGTTTCTAGTTCGTACGTACAGTTGTTCTCCCTCAAATGTCATATCTAGAAACGCTTTGTAATGGGACATGTAATGGGACGAATTACATTTAGGCCTGGGATGGCGAACCACTGGCACCCGTCACAAAGTGACCCGCGGGTCAGTATGATAAACGGTTGGAAAACATGAAAAACGTTAGATATCCCTGACCTACAATTACCGAACTAGCAGAAAAGATGCAGCAACAAGTTTTTCATTAATGCTGTAAGTAAAACTGTGCCTTACTTGGTTGTTGTTTTTAATTTACAATATCAAAAATGACAAGTCAATTGAAAAGGTTTGCCATCTCTGATTCAGGCTATTGAAGAGCTAGAATTAAAAATATCTATAAATGTGTTTTGATGTAAATGTTTTCTATATGGTTTTTTTATTCAATACATTTCCAATATTGGCTAGAGTATATATTATTATATTTTATTTTGTCTCTATATTTATCCTCCTGACTCGCAGGAAAGCGACGGAGGCGCTAATACATAGGGTAGGCAATTACCCCGACCTGCTTCCGGAGATACCAAGATATCGCTGTCCGCTTGTAATAGAGATATGACTGTAATTTAGAACTGCTTGACAGGACCACCAAGCAGGGGAATGTGTTTTAAAATGTCTTTCCCAAGGACACAACAAAATGGCGCGAGTGGGTTTTGAACCGAGACCGTGTTGGTCACGAGCCTGGCGCTTTAACCATTCGACCACGCTGCCGAACTATATTAATACAAATATTAATATATGTATATATTTGGAACTTCGTGAGTAAACATTAAAAAACATTTGAGCACTTTTATGAAGCACTTTTCCAAAACTACTCAATTCAAAATACTTTCAATTCTCTAAATACAACAAGCTAAATGTTTTGTAAAAAACTAGTAGCTAGTCTGACTGAAAATAAACTTAAAATGACATTGTGATAGGAAACTTGGTGATTAATATTTAACCTGTTGTCAGGTTATAACCTGAACTTGAATTGGTTTTAGTACATCCTCTGCAGTTAGTTTTAGAATCGCAGCTGTGAGCTAATTTACATTATGACGTAAAAGAACTTATTTAATAGCGTTTTTGAAGTATAGTTTGCTTACAAAGTGCCGCTTGTTGGTTTAAATTGCATTGTAAGTCATATTCATATGTTGTCAAATTATTGACAAAAAACCCAAGTTATCAAACGTGTCGGAAAAGTGTGGAAGTGCAACTAACTCACTGATTTTCATATGTTCTTATTAAGATATAGAATAATGTTTGCAAGAAATGGAGATGATCACTATCGGAGAACATACTAACTACTCATCATTAGTATCGCCTATTATTCACAAATTTCCACTTAAAATTTCATTTGATTTTTTTAAATGTCTATTTGTTTTTTTTATTTTTTCAACTGACCACATACGGCAAACACTTCTTCATTGTTTCATGTTAAAAAATGTCAGATAAATTAAAAATTATAAAAAAACATTCAGATATTTTTGCTAGAGACCCTCAATTTAAAGTGAAACCTATTTTAGTTTTTTTCTGGACTTTCAAGTGTAAAAATACACTTTGAAAAATTGTTGCCTTGGCTTTCAAAACGCTTGCACAATTTAGTATAAGGCTGGGGCTGCGGCTACAGCCTGAACTTACGGTATGATTGTATAAATTCTTGGTTACAAAGAACTTTAAAATAATCAATGGAATGGACGGAACCATAACTTTTTTAACTTTTTTGTAGTCTGAAAAAAAGAGTGCAGTTACACAAAATGACGCAATTTTTAAATCGCTAACGGTTAGGATTACATCGCAGCTGTCCAAATATTTACAAGCTGGAAGCCAAATTTTTTTGAAAGTATTTGCTGGACTGCAATCGATAGAGAATTGCAGTCATAAAACTTGCTTTGGTTTTTAATTTTAATAATTCTTTCAGAATATTGTCCATGTTAACTTAGATCACACCCCTTCCTGCCTAAAAATATGTTATTTGATCGTACATACTTTTTTCTAAACGAAGCAAATAAGTTCATTTTTGCATGTTATAATTTAGGCACCCTATTTATATATTTATTCATTTTGGCGTGCGATTGTTTATAAAAGTAAAGAGGTAGTGGCCCTCTGAGTTACAACATTTGCCCACTCCTATAATTTGTTTATTTTTTTTATTTTCATTTTTACATTCATCCTCCTGCCTCGTAGAAAAAGCGTCGGAGGCGCTATACTTAGGACAAGCAATTACGCCGACTCTCTTCCGGAGATGCCTAGATATTGCTTTCCGATTGAAATTTTTGTTTTGTTTTTGAATTTTATAAAGATATGCCTGAAATTGCAATTGCTTACCAAGACTGCCAAGCAGGAAAAAATGCCGTAAAACGTCCAAGGCAGGAAAAAATGCCCAAGGACATAACAGAATGATACGAGTAGGTTTTTAACCGCGGCCGTTTTGATCATGATCACCACACTCTAAGCACTCAATCATGATGCCCTGGACCCCTTTAGCAATCGGCTAAAACGTTGTGATAAATGAATCCATAAAAGTATGCGCGAAAGGGAAAATATTGGGGGTTAAAAAACCTCCATAAAAATGATGATTTATAGTAGCAGCTTGAAAAAAGTTAAAATAAAGTGAAAAATTTATTTAATTAAAAGAAATTAGGGCTAGAAAAATAAAGAGCAAAAAAAATCTTCATCTTATTTTACATTTATCAGCATTGTATTTAAGTGATTAATAGCGCTGTGATTGATGTCGAACGTAATTGAAACCGTTGCAGTTCAAAACCTACTTTCGCCATTTTGTTGTGTACTTGAGAAAAACACTTTACAGCACTTTCCCCTGCTTGGTGGTCTTAGTAGGTAGCCCTAAATTTTGATCATACCTCTATATATAAACTAAAAGAAACAAAATAAAAAATTTCAACCGGAGAGCAATATCTTGGCGTATTCGAAAGTAGGAAGTAATAGCTTGACAAATGCTCTATGTACAGTAGCTTCAACAATTTCCTGTGAGTCAGGGAGTGAGGAGAACAAAAATAAAGATAAAATAATAATATCAAAAATAAATAAACAATTTTAACCCATTTGTTCCCAGAAAAATTAATTTTTTCAGACAGGGCACTTGTGCCCTGTCTACCTACACATCCCATGGATTGGAAACGTCTCGATGAGGTTTGAAAAGCAGATTACGTCTGCTGTGAAACGCTGCTTTTTCTCCGTCGAACCACGTGTTATTTTCAACACCCGACAGCTCCTTCCAGCGATTAAGAAAGACGTGTTACCTTCCCATCATCACAGCAATGTTATTTACCAGTTTTTGTGCCACTGCGATAGTCGGTACGTTGGTCGCACGTCTCAACGGCTAGAAGAGCGAATTAAACAACACGTTCCTAAATCCATCACCAATCCTCGTACCTCGGCCAACCGCCATAGTCTTTCCCGCTCTTGCAAGAACAACATTCGCCCACAACAATTTCACGAATCCGCCATTGGTCAACATCTTCTTGATAACGCCCAATGTGCCCTCCATTACAGCAACGAAAAATTTTCTATTCTCGCTCGAGGTCGCTCTTCCTTTCACCTTTCTGCTCTTGAAGCGACTTTCATTAAATCTCTCAATCCCCTTCTGTGTAAGCAAAAAGAATTCGTATACTCTTTGAAATTTTCTTAATCTTTTCTCTCATTGGTTGACTCTTTCAGCCAATGAGAACTCTACTTTCTTCCTTTATAAATTAGTTCGGTTTCAATTCTGCTTCATTCTGACGATTTCCCCTGAAGAGTGTCAGATGAAAAGCTTTGGGAAGAAAAATCTTTTACTTCAAGTAATTGTGTTTTCGGCTCTCAACAACCACCCCCCCATAACAAATTTTTGCAAACGCCATTGTATAAATATAATTGCTTAAAACAATATACCAAATTGCTGATATGATGAAGTAGAAAAGTAGAAAGATAACTAAAAACTACTCCGATTAACATACCCAAAGATACCTAAAAAAAAAACAGAGGTTAGAGAGAAAGAAAAACCAACAAGTTTTAAGCCGTTTTTTACTTCTTTGCATAATTCATCATGGTATTTCTAATCTTTTCAAGGTGATTAATTAGACCAGTTCTATTATATTAAGAGAAACATAGCCAACTAATTCAACAAATACAACACGCCAACACACACAACCAAACTAATCAAATATTTGGTTGAAATTTTTACCACTCATGTCATGAGCATACCTTCAGCATTTTTGAGTTTTGAAAAAAAATTTGAATAATAATTCAAGAAAGTTTTTTTGATTCCTTTTTTCAACATTTTAACCAGCGTGCGTTGTGTGCTTGATTTTTGTAATACATTCGTTGTTATTAGAGACTATTTGTTGTGAAGAAGAGTCTTCAACGAAATCAATCCGAGCTTTTGTTAAATCAACTGTATAAACCATCAGGCTCATAGCAGAACTACTTCTTGAGCCGGAATAAAATAAAATTTAGACACAGCTTTGTTTCAGCGCAGGTATTCGGGTTACCTAGCTCAACTGGTTCTTTGGGATTCCCGAACAAAGTTTGTGACATCTGGGGGCTCGTCGTCCGGGAAAGATTTAGATTTTTGCTTCAAAAGTACTGAACAGGAGTTTACAGCTTGAAGATGGCGAATAGCCCGATTGAAGAAGAATTCGAAAAACTAAGAGTCCGCGTAGAAGGTTTGAACATGTCGGAAAAGGCAAAAGCCGATTTCTTCCAGAGCGAATGGAACCGACTATGTGAAAAGGAAGAGAAGGAAAAGGAACGACAAGCGATGTTGGAAGAGAAGAAAAAGGAACGACAAGCAATGTTGGAAGAGAAGGAAAAGGAACGACAAGCGATGTTGGAAGAGAAGGAATGGGAACGACAAGCGATGTTGGAAGAAAAGGAGAAAAATCGCGAATTAGAACTCGAACAATTGAAACTTGAATCGGAGCGGGAGAAGTCGGAGCGAGAATTAGAGCTCAAAAGAATGGAGTATGAAGAGAGGAAAATGCAAATGGAATTAGAGAGATTGAGGTTGGAACGAGAAGCCGATCGCTCTGCTGGAGAGGGGGAGAAGCGAATCAGGCAAGGGGTGCACTTGTTGCTTTTGGAGGAATAAGGTCCCCTGACCTCCCTCATTTTGTTGACGGAAAAGATGATCTAAATAGCTATTTGTTGCGCTTTGAAAGATATGCTACGGTGGCAAATTGGCCCCAGACTAATTGGGCGACTCAGTTGAGTGCTTTGTTGAGTGGGAAAGCTTTAAGCGTATACTCCAGGCTCTCATAGGAGGATGCTCTGGATTACGAACGCTTGAAGGCGGCGTTGCTGCAGCAATACAATTACACGGAACAAGGATATTGTCAACGTTTTAGAGAAGCCAAGCCTGAGGGTGCTGAGAGCCCTGAACAGTTTATTGTAAGGCTCAGAAATTATTTCACGCAGTGGGTGAAGCTGTCTGATGTGGAAAGCAGCTTTGAAGGTGTTGTCGAGCTAATGGTGAAAGAGCAGTTTGTAAACTCGTGCTCGAAGGAATTGTCGGTACATTTGATGGAGAGGAAGCCTCAGAGTCTCCGAGAATTGGCAGCGCTTGCGGAGCAGTACTTGACAGCGCACAACAAGAAGCTGTCAAGCTGAGATTTTAGCGCTTAGAAAAGTGTCGGCGCGCCAAGACCAAAAGGCAAGATTCCGGATATCTCTCCTACAACGACAGGAAGTATAAAATGCTTTAACTGCGGGAAAGTCGGGCACCGGGCGAGTGAGTGCTTCTCGAAGGTTCAAGAGAGAAACGCCAAAAGATATTGCTACCGGTGCGGTGGAATCGGTCATACTTTCATGCAATGCGAAGAAAGAAATCGATTAGCGCGTGGTGGCGCTGGTGCGCGGGAAAGAGCATATAAAGTTGCGTGCGCTATGCCGATCAAGAAATTTAATACAGCTGAAAATGGAAGCCGAAAAGAAGAAAATTGCAAAAGCTTAAAGGAGGAAAGAAAAGAAGTTGGTCAAAATTCACAAGAATATTTAGAACTAAAGGATGGACGAAAAATCGGAATTTTGAATGGCGCATGTTTGGAAGAAAATTTAAGTAGCCAAGATGCCTACGTCGATTGGAATGGTCGGAAATAAATCGGTCACCGTTTTGAGAGACACTGGTTGCTCCGGAGTGATCGTTAAGAAGGAGTTGGTCGCGGAAGAATAGCTCACAGGCAAAGTGGGGTATATAATGACGGTTGCGCGCACTTTACTGAAGGCCCCGTTTGCAAATGTAGAGATAAAAACACCGTATTTTAGTGAAACAAGCTTTGTGCCTAAGAGACCCGCTGTATCCGTTGATTATTGGAAATATTCTGAGAGCTAGAGCACCCGATGATCCTGATGAAACTTGGTGCGTGGAGGCGGCAGCAGTTACTCGGTCACAAGCTAGAAAGAGCGCCGAGTCAAAACCTTTGAAAGTTGCGGAGGCAACGAGTCAGATGGATGTAACAAAGGATAAGCTCATCCAACTTCAAGGAGAAGACCCATCCCTGTCAAAGTACATGACAAAGAAAGTGCCTTTGATCCGGAACGGAAAAGAGGTCAGTCATGTAAAGAGGAAGGGAATCTTGTGCCGCACCACCGAGAAGATTGATGTAGAAAAAGAAGATGAAGTAAAAACCGGAAATGAGAAAGAAGATTTAAAGATATCAGCTAGCGCGGAAATGTTAGTGGATGTAGAAACGCCCAGCCTAGACGAAGATTTGTTATTAGAATTGGAAACATATAAACAAAAAGAAGATGTAGGCGACGTCAAATTGGGAACAGAACTGGGCGATAGCCAAAGTCGACAACTGCAAGCTCTGATAGAAAATTACGCTGATGTTTTCTCGGATGTGCCGGAGAGAACATCTAAGATTGAACACCGGATTAATTTGATAGATGAGGAGCCTGTCCGCTTAAAACCTTATCCTTTACCGTATGCGCTGCGGAAGGAATTGAAAGGTGAAATAAAAGAAATGTTAGATATGGGAGTCATCAGAAAGTCGTCATCACTTTATGCTTCACCGGTGGTTATTGTGAAGAAAAAGGATGGTTGGAATCGCATTTGCGTCGACTATAGAAAATTGAATAAAGTAACGATTTCGGATCCGGAGCCAATGCGGACTTCGGAGGATCTCTTTCAGCAGTTGGGGAAGTCGAAATTCTTTTCAAAGATTGATCTCAGTAAAGAGTATTGGCAGATACCAGTAGCAGAAGAAGATATATTCAAGACTGCGTTTGTGACACCGGACGGGACATATGAATTTCTTCGAATGCCCTTTGGCATGAAGAACTCTGGTGCAACACTTGTTCGTGGGATGAGAGAAGTGCTTTCAAGCATGTTCGCCGTTAAAAGCTATATTGATGATCTGATTGTATTCTCCAGCGATTGGAAGACACACCTGCGAACTTTGGAAGAATTGTTGAAAAGATTAAGTGAGGCCAACCTCACTGCTCGTCCCTCGAAGTGTATTTTTGGAGCATCTACTGTAGAATTCTTAGGTCACGATGTCGGTTATGAATGGATTACGCCGAACGATAACAATCTGGACAAGATTGCGCGAGCAAAGCGGCCAGTCGCAAAGAAGGAAGTCCGATCGTTTTGTGGATTGCTCGGGTACTATCGGGACTATATTCCTTCCTTCGCAATTATTGCGGCACCGTTGACGGACTTGACGAAGAAGGGGCAGCCGAACGTTGTCAAATGGGGTGAGGCTCAGGAGAAAGCTTTCAACACTCTAAGAGAGGCTCTCCTGAAGCGGCCCATATTGAGACTGCCCGATCATTCGCTAGATTTCACTCTACGCACGGATGCATCCAACAGCGGGATTGGAGCTGTTCTGATGCAGGAGCACGAGGGAAAACTCCACCCCGTCGCGTACGCAAGCAAGAAGTTGACGAATGCGGAGACGAAGTACTCCACACTTGAAAAGGAGTGCTTGGCAATAATATGGGGAGTTGATAAATTTTGCTTATTCCTGGCCGGAAAGAAGTTTGTCCTCCAAACGGACCACAAGCCGCTGACTTTCATTAGCACGGGCCGCTAAAAGAACGATCGTATACTCCGGTGGTCTCTATCATTGCAGGGATACGATTTCGTGGTAAAAGACATTGCCGGCAAGGAGAAGGTTATGGCGGACTATCTCAGCCGCATAATTGTATAGACTATCGTGTGTATAACTTCGTGTTTTGTTTTGTAAAATTATTTGTTATTCATGTGTATTGTTAAAAAATATTATTGCATAATATTTTTCTTTGCGGGGGGCGTATGTCACACTTCATTCATAATTTTAATTGTAACGATATAATTTTTCCCCGTTAATAGTAATTCGTAGTGTTATTATAAGAGAATAAATACGGCTCTTTGAGCGCTGTTTGCGATATACGTCCAATTTGTTCTATTACTCGATACATGTATCTTTTTTTCTCTTTCGCTCGACAGTATGACGTAATATGTTTTGTTCAAGCTTTGCTATCTCGAACGTAGCAGAATATTCGCGTAACGATCTCTCAAGGAAGTTCTGGTTGAATCTCGAATTTACGAGAAAGTTTACGTCACGTGATTTTGGTTTCTATATAAAGCCGATGCGTAGCGAATTATTATGATTAGATGTGATTTTGAGACGACTCGAGTGGAAGTAATTGGTTGGGCGCGGAAGGCCCGTTAGTTTTTGTATTGGTCGTCGAGTGTTGAATTTATTTTGTGCCAGTGGTTGGCAGTTTTGTTCTACAGAGGTAGAATTATTTGTGTTGATTGAATCAAGTTATAGTATTGAGTTCGCTTTGCAGTTTGGCAAAGCGTGGAATAGAAGTTTCGTCGGACGTGATTTTTGTAATACATTCGTTTTTTATTAGAGACAGTGGTCTCTATTTGTTGTGAAGAAGAGTCTTCAACAAAATCAATCCGAGCTTTCGTTAAATCAACTGTATAAACCATCAGGCTCATAGCAGAACTACTTCTTGAGCCGGAATAAAATAAAATTTAGACACAGCTTTGTTTCAGCGCAGGTATTCGGGTTACCTAGCTCAACTGGTTCTTTGGGATTCCCGAACAAAGTTTGTGACAGCCACCACCAGGGCTTCCTCAAGATGGGCTTGATGCTATTGATTGCAGTGCTAATGAAGACAATTTTGAAAAATTCGTTTCTGCCAACTCTACAGATTCTGAGTATGATACCACAAAAATTAAAAAACTTTTTATATACAATACAATACTTTGAAAAAAACATCTAAATGACCTAATTAGGGATTTATGTCTTTCTAAGGAAAAGGCAGAGCTCCTTGCATCAAGGTTAAAAGAACCAAATATGGTTGAAAAAGATGGAAAGTAAGTTACTACAGATCAATAAAGACTTTTTTCGGTATTCAAGGTTGAGGATTACTTCAAACTCAATAAAGACTTTTTTCCGGCATTCAAAGTTGAGGTTTGCGTAGTCTAATTTTACGTTAATTTTTTTCCGATGGAAAACCACGCGTGTACATGAAAAACGATGTAATAACAACGGGAAATGGAAATAGTAACCTAAAACGAATTAATGAAACTGCAAAAGCAGACTTTATTTAATAAACATTATCAAGCACATTTAATAGGATAGAAAAAGTTTCTCTACATTCTTTCATAGATACCTTATCAAGATAAATAAATAATTTAATTTTTATGCATTCATCTATAACAGGGGTGTCCGACGGCGGCCCTCGAAGCCTTTTGGTGCGGCCCGCGAAGAAATTTTTAATCAGATGTTCAATCATCCTGAATTATCGCAGTGTCTCCTAGCATTTTCAACCTTTGTTCCGCGAGAGATCCCCAAGTGTGCCGCAAAATTTTTTAAAAAATACTTGTTCAGTGATGTCCAACCCGTGGTTAGTTAGCATATAACCGACAAAATACAGCCCGAATCAGAGAGAAGACTTTTTTTTTCTTTAGAGAACATCTGATTTTGGAGACGAAAACTGCAAATCATAGCCTAATTCTGGGGGAAAACCTTTTTTTAGAGAAGATTTGTTTTGCAGACGAAAATCAAGAAATTTAACGTAAGATTTTTGAACTAACTTGAATGAGAACATCACTTTGATTACTACAGCGATTGTAACCCAAAGTAAATTTACAAACGAATATTTGGCCCGCAACAAGTAAAAGGTTGGGCAGCCCTGATTTATAAAAATCAATCTTGGCTTCAGACGCAGTTTAAGTAATTTTTTTGCTTTTGTTTCTTGCTATTCTTTTGATTACGCCACAAGACTCAGCGTCTGATCACGCCACCTTACTATCGTATGATGCAACAATGGTGTAATGACACTTTACCTTTTTTAGTTTTTGATAGCCAAAAAATATTATTGTAAAAAACAATTTCAAAAGCACAAAATGCCAATTTGTTTTGCGAACCCAAAATTTTTTACACGAATCCGTTTGGGGTCGCGACCCACAGTTGAGAAGCCCTGACCTAAAATATATAGTAGAATCTTTTTCTTTCAAATGCAAATTTTTCTAAACAGTTTAAAAAATTTTCCACAAACCTATCAACTGCTTGACTAGGGTGACTATAAATAGTTGCTATTGAAGTTTTTTTTTTGTGTTTGGTTGGTACACAGTTTACCACAATGATTCACACTCATGTAAATGTTTTGTTCTTGTGTAATTTTCAAGTCATTTCTTACGTACATTGCTACGCCCGCTGCAGTGCCAACTGGGTCAACATTAACAAAGAAATAGCCAGTTAGTTTTATGTTTACAAGAGGTTGTTTTTTATACGTGATTCCGAAATGCACAAGATATCACAAGAAAACGGTAAAGATAGTAAAAAATCATACAATTTATCAAAAATTTTGTTTGACAATCTTATATTATGGTGTATAATATTTAGAGATTTGTTATCCTTCATATTAATTAGGTTGTTTTCAAAAATACCAAAATAATGGCATTTTAATATAATGGTAGAAAACGATTCATAGATTTTATCATACAAATCTTCAGGCTCATAACAGTTAATTGGTGTTTGGTTGTTTGACTCATGCTCCCGGGTCCTGACAATTCCCTGTCACACAAAACGTCCAGCGCCATAGCAACAATTTAAATGCACTTGAAAATTAACCGAATTAAGTTGCCACTACGGTTGACTTTTAGGATCTATAGCAGAGGTGGCCAAACCACGGCCAGCCACAACTTTTTGTGCGGCCCGCTAAAGCCTAAAGAAAATAACTTCACTCTCTTTTCTCTTTCAGTCATGGTGATCAATAAAAAAAGTCATCACATTCAATCAATGTCTAAAATTTGAGTTTTTTCGAGATGAAAACGGATAATTTGAACATTGATTAAAAGCGATGATCTTTTTTTATAAAATATAGTGCTGCCCGCAGATAAAATCAGCTTGTAAACGCGTCCTTGAGCTAACAAGTTTGCCACCCCTGATCTATAGAATGTATCATTTTAGAAATCTAAAGCAGTTGAAATAACAATTATCACGAAGGTGTAAGTGGGAAAAATTTTAAATTATGATAATGTTCGTCTAACAAAATTCAATCATTTAGAATTTATTTAAATTCAAAAATAAGAATTTGACAGAAATTTACGATATTCTAAATTATCTTAACTTTAACAATTCCTAAAGATTTTGAAAGTAGTAAATCTTTAAATAGAATAGTTTTTTAAAAACCAGATAAAGCTTCTAAATCTGCATTAAAAGCATTAAAACAGTAATCCTCAACGTGGGCATGTGCCCCACTGGTGAGGCCCAGGAAAAATTTTGGTGGAGCATGGAGATTTAAGACATTACGAACGAATATTTTTTGAAAAATTAAAAATGAAAGCCAACTTGTTTACAAGCAAATTGATTTGGTAGATAAATCAAGGTGGTTTATTTACCTATTCCTTACTCATTTTCCTTTTTCACATTATACTTGTTGTTTTATTGCGTAATAATTTTTACAATTTATGGCGTGTATGATAAAAACCCTGAAGTTTTATTTTATTTGCTGAAAGCCAATATTAGAGATAAATGTCTTTTGAAACACCAAAAATTTGATTCCACCTTTTGCTGTTGGCTAAGCCGTTGGTTTTAGCTTAATATTAATTGCTCTACTACTCTCAAAAGTAAATAAATGCGAGCTAAATGATTATGGTATTTATTGATGTTGCAATTAAGGCAGACTGAAACACCAAGCTCAGCCGAGTAGCTGTACAAAGTTTAGCCGAGTGCTGTAAGTAGCTGAGCAGTTCGAAAATTTTGGTGCATAAATGAGTATGTCAGAGGTATGACTACTCAGCTTTTATTTACAGTTAGGGTTGCCAACCGTCCCTTTTTGGAAAGGACAGTCCTTTATTTAACCCTTTCCGTCCTTATTCTTTATGAAGTACAGAAATGTCCTTTATTTTAAATATCATTTTACTTACTGCCAATTTTGCGATTAGAACGTGTATTTTAAAGTTGATTTAATTTTTGCAAACACTGAATCAACATTTTTATATTTCTAAACGCTCTCCAGCAACTTTCCAAGTTGTTTTCAAAAAAAAATATTTACCCCCTCCCTCCTAAATCATTAGAAGAAATGGTTTATCAGCATACTGTGAAAGGATTTTTAGTGTTATCTCTTCAAAATGGCGAAATGAAAGAAACAGATGCTCTGCAGAAATAATAAAAAATAAGCTTTTCATATTCCTGTACTTTAACTTCAAAGACAGCTGTTTAGAATTTGCTGAAAAAACAAAAGATGACCTTCAATTGTTGAAAGCAGCAAAAAGTCAAACCAAACACAATTTTAAAAAATAAAAAGATTTACACTATTTTTCATTTTTATTTTTTTATGATGCTTATCAGAGGCGTGTGGTCAGGGCATGCAAGTCATGCGTTGCAAGACCAAATTTTTAGAAATTGCATGACGAACTTTTTCGCGATGAGGTAGATATCGTTCAATTCGATGAGAAATATTGCTTGTTCGGGATAAAATCTGAGGCAGATCTGAGACGAAGACCCGTTTTTTTGCGTTATTTTAGACAATACCGCGAATTTAGGACGAAAAGTAAGAAATCGGAGACTGGTTTGAGGTGATGACTTTTTTTTTGGAGATCACTGCATTTTCAGAAGAAAAAGTGCATTACCAGGCAACAATTTCAAGTGATGACCCTTTTTTTAGAGAGATCATCAAAAATCTAGGGCAAAAATTGTTCTTGATCACCATGACATTACGACTAAAAGTTACAATCTCACACCCATAACATACCTATTTTCATGATCAGATTTTGGCATGTAAATTGCATGGCCAGACTCAGAGGTCACCGCACGCCACTGATGCATATATATAGTGATATAGATGGGATTGAAAATTATGTTTATATCTATTTTCCATATGTCCTTTATTGAAACTTGTCACAGTTGGCAACCCTATTTACAATACTATTTTCCCCGACACAAAAGT
This sequence comes from Diplosoma virens, assembly GCA_963680785.1. Lineage (NCBI taxonomy): Eukaryota > Metazoa > Chordata > Ascidiacea > Aplousobranchia > Didemnidae > Diplosoma > Diplosoma virens. The sequence goes on along the minus strand of OY796895.1, from coordinate 13,055,030 downwards.
TCTGGGGTTTCTTGAAGCGGTAAACTAAGCTGACAAAATAGGGGTTTACGAACTTCCGGTGTTACCAAATGTTTATGCGCTTTTGAAAATTGTGAGGAGTATTAATAAACAAAACCTGACTATTCTGACTACTGTTTTGCACATTTTTAATATTTTGTTGTTTAAATTAAATTTCAGTGCTACATCGATGATGCTTATTGCATTATTATACCAGTTGTAATAAATTAGCCTAAAACCAGCCGAAGTTTATAATAAGAACAAATAAGTAAGGAAAAGAATATCGAGCCCGAGTCTTTCTAAGATTTTTAAAAATAGAATAAGGTCGGAATAGAATAGTTCAAAATTTGGCTCGAGTTATTGCAATTTTGGTCTGATCATTCATCATTCAAGCTGACAACAATTTTTTATGTCGTAAGTTTTCAGACGATGACTAAATTACTGCATGTACGGCAACAACAATTAATAAACTTAAAATTATAAAAACTTAATAACAAATAATTGGCATCAAGAAAATTTCGCAAAAAATTTAATATGAAAAGATCAGCTATAAACAGATGTTTAAATAAGATTTTCCATTTTATTGTGTTGTAATGAAACCATCAGAATCTTTGATGCAGATGAAAACATTTTAAAAAGACACCAACAGAAGCAGAATATCAATAACAATCTATTTTGCATTGAACACAATTTTATGAAATGAAATGTTAAAATTTGGCCTTATTTAACTAGAATTAAGATGTGAATTGAGAAACAAAATATTCAAATAGGAATAATGGAATGTGAAAAAAATCCATCCAGTGTTTCACCAACATCACTCCATAAATCTGTTAATGGGTCAAAGCATTCAATCATTTTGATCATGTTTCCATTGGAGTTCACCCCCACCAACAACATAAATTTTATCTTGTAAAGGACAAGCTAAATGCAAACATTTTTCATTTATCATATCACTAATAAAAACCCATTTATTGGCATCGGCGTCATATTTCTCGACGTTTCTCAATCTGATGTTCTTGTCTTCTGATTAACCTCCAATTGCGTAAACAAAACCTTTATAGTTTACTGCTGCAAACCATTTTCTCGGAGTTTGCAATAATGCAACATAATTTCAAGCTGATGTCAAATCAGATAATCGTTCGATGGATGACAATACCTGTTTATTATACCATCCACCAATAACCAGTAAATAACCATCACAAACTACCATAGCATGCGATTCTCTTTTTTGTTGCAGCGGTGAAATAGTTTTCGATTGGTTTAATAATTTTCTAAAAATTTCAATTGTACTTGAAATAAAATTTTTATATTGTCCATTACTAACTACTAAAGTACCATCAAAAATAGCAGCAGCTGCTAGTTGTCTTTATTCGTTCATTGTTACTTAAATTTCTTATTGTTACTTAAATTATTTAAATTACTTCAAATTTCTTCCCATCTCAAAGTTTTGTTACTTAAGGTCATTTGCCAAACTTTGTTCGTAACAGTCTTATCATTGTCAACTGCTTGACCCCCGATACAATAAAAAATATTGTTTAGCTTAAGTGAGCAATGGTCTCTGAGTTTTATTGAAAAATCGGGATAATTTTCAATTGGCTAATTTAAAAAGCTGTAAACTTTTTTTTATATCCTTTTCCTTTTATCTCCATTTTTATCCTCCTGACTCGCAGAAAAGCGACGGAGGCGCTAATACATAGGGTAGGCAATCACCCCGACCTGCTTCCGGAGATGCCAAGATATTGCTGTCCGCTTGTGATTTAATACAGATATGATTTAAATTTAGAACTGCTTGCCAAGACCACCAAGCAGGGGAAAATGTCGTTTCCAAGAACACAACAGAATGGTACGAGTGGGTTTTGAACCAAGACCATGTTGATTATAACCACTGCGCTTCAACCACTCGACCACGGTGCCGAACTTGTATAACTTTTGATTGAGTTCTATCTCTCCTAATATTCAATATTTTTGATCCAGTTGCTTTCAATTGTTTTGTTTTCAATACTTTCGGCAAAATGTTTAAAATTGAATTTAAGCAGAGCTTGCTTTCTGCAACAATCTTTTGTTTTGAAACAAAAACATCAAATAATCATACAAAAATTTATTCAGTTTTATCAATTGAAACAAGTTTGCAAAATCAACCACTCGATTGTCTTGATCATGATTCGTCCATGTCAAAATTGCTTCAAACAACAATATTTCATCTACTTTATCTCGGTTCAGATTAGAAATGCAAGATTCTAAATCACCTGCTGAAAGGTTTTTGAATTCAATCTGATCCGATACTTCATCAAGATGATTGCTTAGATGTTGATATTATTTATTGAGTTGGGGAATAAATTCTTGCAGTTTGTAAATTTGTTTTGTTCAATGTTTCTTTTAAATTCAATATTTCTACTTGATATAAATATTACTGAATGCATCTTTGATTTAATGTATTTATATTTGATTTGATTAAGCTTGGTTGAATTCCTATATCTTTGATTAATTAAATTTATTTATAAATATAAAACCGCAATAATTTATTCCCCAACCCAATATTTAACAATGAGTTATTCCCATATTTTTTCTCCAAATTAATTCGCTAATACAGTTATCTGAATTGATTGTTGATTCCAAATACCCGAAACAAAACCCTTCGACATCGTACATTTTTAGTAAATGAGCAGCTTTAAGTAAGTTTACCACATTTTGTTTGTCAATAGTAATGGTTGCAGAGTAAATATATAACCAATGATGAGTTTTACTGATTCCTCATCGACATAGTAAAGTTTAACAGAATTTTGAGAATCGGTTTTTGTTCTAAATTTATCCTGAAAGTAATTCGAATAACAAGACAAAACCATTCGATTTGCGGAGATACATTGATTTCCGATTTCTATGGTGAAATCATTAAAAAATCCTTCTTTTTTGTTTTGATTAGCGTAATTCGATAGACAAGATTGTTCAATTCTATGACAAGTTACAGGATTGTAATCATCAGGTTGTAAATCCATTAAATATTAACATAAACAGAAGTTACTAAATTTTTTTTTACCAATTTTGTATTTAATTGGTACAACTTTTTGAGAACTACATAAAAATAAAAATACAAACAGCTTATTTTACAGCTTTTATTACTGTTAAATAAAAAAAGGAAACAAGTGTTTTTGTTCTATTTTACGTGGTTTATGCAAGTAAGTAAAAGTAAATTTCGATATGTATATCATATAAAGTGCAATCATGTGTATTTAGGTTTCATATTGTTGAAAATGAAAAGCATGAAATATGATGAGGTAGTGATTGGGTGGTTTAATAGGAGAGTTACGTTGCGGATCCACATTTTGACAATTTATTATTACTTGTTTTAACTTCTGGGCCTAATGTTGTTTTTCACGTAGAAACAATACACCCGTATAAGCCATTAGGTTATTACCAGAAATCAATTTTGTTACAAACTGTTTGCTTCCCACACGCTCTTTACTGTAGACTTTTCTCTAATTTGCTTCTTATGAGAATTTGTGAAACGTAATCTGTTTTTACTATTTTTTTTTATAATTAGCTTTCTTTAGTAAAAATTGCTGTTTTTTTATTAAAATTTCTGTTTTGTATACAAAAAGTGAACGATACTAATATTTTAAGCTACTGTATGGTGTTATATAGCCATTTTTACTGATTAAGATCAACTATAAATAATTGAACGTTGAGTTTGTGTATAAGCCAAAAATCAATAAGTTTTCAACCCATTGAATAGCAAAGACATTTTTAGTCAATGTAAAAAGATCTTTTTACGCTTAAAAAATAATTTAATTTAATCTGTGTAAACCATATTAGTAAGTATTAAATTAAAGAGAAGCTTTGAAAACGTTTACCTGGTGCTAGGTTAAAAAGATATAAATCATCATAATCAAGTTTAAAAGTTCAGCTTTGTGTAAACGGTGACTGTTTTATAACCAGCATTAAAAAAAATTGGCAATAATATCCTAGAACAAAAAGAAAAAAAACAATGCTTCAGTGAATGATTTCAGAAAAATAGGCTTTTTAAAAAGTTAACAATGAAATCAAATAAAACTCTTAACTAAACTGAGCAGTAAAAGACCTTTTCAAATTTAATGTAAATAAGAATAAATTTCAATTTCTGTTTTTCATTGGCAGTCGCAATATAAACAACAAATGTATGCGTAACTTTTCGTGAAAAATGGGACCTCACATTAGCAACATTGTTTCTTTGAAGTGAATTTGGATTTCACCAATTCCAATTGGTTTATTTTTTTGACAATGTCAGCTTATAAATTGAAATCAGGTGAATCTAATGGCTTCATGAATACTAATTTTTCATCACTATGTATTATAACAACTATTTTTATTTTTTTATTTTTATCTCTATATTTATCCTCCTGACTCGCAGGAAAGCGACGGAGGCGCTATACATAGGGTAAGCAATTACCCCGACCTGCTTCCGGAGATGCCATCATATTGCTGTCCGCTAGTAAGTTAGTAGAGATATGACTTTAATTTAGAACTGCTTGTCAAGACCACCAAGCAGGGGAAAGTGCCGTAAAGTGTCTTTCCCAAGGACACAACAGAATGGCGCAAGTGGGTTTTGAACCGAGACCATGTTGATCATCAGTCCGGTGCTTTAACCACTCGACCACGCTGCCGACAAACTAGCCCATCGTTATATTCAATATCTAGCATATATTTCAACAATTAAAACGCTACATTCGCTAAAGCAATCTTTACATAAATTATTTTGTACATAGTGAATAATTAGCGTTTTCTTATTAGTACAAGTTTAGACAACTAGCCCATCGTTATATTCAATATCTAGCATATATTTCAACAATTAAAACGCTACATTCGCTAAAGCAATCTTTACATAAATTATTTTGTACATAGTGAATAATTAGCGTTTTCTTATTAGTACAAGTTTTTTCATCCAATAGAGAGAACAAATTAATTTAAAGTATTATAGAAATATTATCTAAAAATGCATAACTTTTATGCCTATTATCTTGTACGCCTATATAGTAATATGTTCAATTAAACAATGAAAACTTGTAAATAAATCATACCGTGTTTATAGTTACTTTAATAAAAACAACACGCTTAGGCATCGATTAATTGTTATTTTGAATTATCTTTGTGTAGCAATTATTAATCACTCAGTGATCACTAGTAAATATATGCGTAACAGCCAAAAAAATTGAAGGGCAATACAGTTTTGCCCAAATTTTGTGACGTTTTCCCTAACCATGATTTTCGACTATTTTACGGATATAACAAAAATTTTGTCCAAAATTTTGAGTGAAGACCAAACAAAAAACTTTCACTTTGAATCTGTCTTTGTTTTATTTGTTTTTCCCACACCGTTCCTTTGCTGTTTTAAAATTCCTGATTTTGCCCAAATTTTTTTTATCGTTGTCCAAAAAACTCTGATTTTGGCCAAAGTTTTTAGACTTTGGAGCAATTTTCTCCTGCCCCTTGGTAAGTACGGCTATACCTGTAAATCAGATTTAATTGCTTCACATTTCAAAGGTTGTACAAATAAATTGAAATGTTTTTTTGTACTGTTAAATTGACTTTACCTGTTAAAGCGTAATAAAGATGGTTTTTTAGATCAGTAAAATTTCTATTTTGAACAGGTTGGCGGGTGAGTTGATACAATGCATGAACTACTACCCCACCTTACTTTGTATGAACCTGTAATTCCAAACTTTTTGTTAACACATTCATTGCGGTATAGTTTATCAGTGTTATGCCCGCACTGCGATAGTTTTCTTTCCTTAATTACGCCAGTTGCAATCGTGACACAATGTGGATCGGTTGTCCGTGTTTTAGACCTTATCTGAGGAAGAGTTTGGTATTAAAAACCGTATGTTCACCAGTGGGTTATACCGCAGTACCTGATAACTTTTCGTTCCACACTGCGGTATAACCCACCGGTGGGTCATATCGCAATAAATGTGTTAATAGTGAAACTCTACAAGGATTTTAAAGTTGAAAAGGAACATCTAATACGATGAAAATCCAGTAACGGCTAAAAAAGGTCTTCACTTTGAAACTCTCTAGAAATTCTTGATTTTGTAACTCAAAACGAAGAGATCTCTAAAAAAAAAGATCTTCACTTAAAGTGTGTCTCTGACTTCTCAATTTTCATCTTTATGTTTGTCATACTTTGCAAACTTCCCTACTAAACGCGGGCTGCATTCAAAAATCTTGCGGACCGCGTGTCCCCCAGCCTTGGCATGCATAATTAGCCATATTATATTTTCGAAGGGGTAAACCGGGATGCTCGTTGACAGAAAAAATTCGTCCCAAAACAGTAGTTTTCTCTAAAAAAAAAGGTCTTTACTTTTTAATCAGTCTTGGATTTTATGGTTTTTATCTCTAAAAACTAGCAATCTAGGAAAAAAATAAGAGAAAGGGGGACTGCACATGGAATCTGTTTTTGATTTCTAGTGGGATTTTTTTCAAAATGAGCGGGACAGAGCCCTAAAAATTGGGACTGTCCCGCAAAAATCGAGACGTATGGTAAGCCTATGCATAATCAACTGAAGCTTCTGGAACCCTTAAGAAATTTGATTGGAACCCATTTAGGGAATCGCTAGTATAAATTAAGCTGAAGCTGTATTTTTTAAAGCAAACGTCTTTCAAAATTTTGCAACTGGAAAAAATCTTCCTAACCAACTAAGATCTAATAGCCATGGCTACTATCAGGCAACAATTTAGTTTTATACAACTTTTCTATTATTTACAATATATCATAATACTCAACTGCTAAAAAACAGATAAATACTCTTCAATACTTTTTAAATTTTTTGCCGTAAACTACAACAATTTCAATTAATTTAATAGCATTGCTTAGCATCATCATGTGGTTTTTATTGGTAATGCTATTTCAATTTGAAGTTATTTCTTTTAACTGTATCAACTGACTGTATCAACTAAACTTTATTAAAGCTGCTGTATCAACTAATCTGCCCTTCTTCTATTTACCATCGATCAAGTGACGCCAACTTTGAAAATAGTTTCCGTAACTCATGAATAGTGTAAGAGTTTTTCCTTTGAGAAAGTATTCGATTTTTATCCTGTCATAATTGATTTGATTGCTGACAATATAAGAAAAATTAAATGTGTAACTCAATATTATGTTTTTTGATGTGTTTAGTACATACGCAGTAGACAAAATTTGAAGAGCTTTGAGGCCCTTGCTACGCGACTTCCTTTCTTCCTGCCTGCGCTGACTCAAAATTTCCAAGATCTGAAAAAGAGCGCTGCTAGTCGCGATCCCAAAACCAATGAAGCCCACAGGGAACCTAAAGAGTTATCGACCGATATCTCTGCTCTGTGTCTCCTACAAGATCCTTGAGAGACTTATCTACACCTGCGTCGAGCCAGCTATTGATCCACTGCTCCCTAAAGAACAGGATAGGTTTCGACACGGAAAGTCAAGCGTGGATCAAATCGTTCTGTGGACACAAAACCTTGAAAATTCTTTCAATTGAGAAGAAGGCCGATATCGTATTTATTGATATGACAGCTGCTTATAACACTGTCTGGCACCGTCGCCTTACCTGCAAGCTGCTGAGACCTCTGCCGGATAAACACATGCTTAGAATGATCATGGAGCTTGTCCAAAACCGAAGTTTCACCCATACTACCGGTGACAGAAAGCAAACAGGCTTCGCCGTTAAAAAACAGAATTTCTTTAGGATTGGTCTTGGCTCCTCTCCTTTTCAACATCTATACGTACGATTTTTCTTGCACGATTTCCAGAAAGCTTGCTTATGCTGACAATTTAACATTATTACACTCTTCTGGAAACTGGAAGGACCTGGAGGAGACTTTAAGCCAAGTCATGACTACACTTTTAGGGTATCTCCAGACCTGAAGGTTGAAGCTTAGTCACACTAAGACGGGGACGGCCGTTTTTTATTTAAATAACGTAGAGGCGAAAAGTGAGCTAAAAGTTTACAACGGCAACAGACTTTTACCGTTTTGTCCAACCCCCTTTCTGTCCAACCAATTTGTCCAGCCCGTTCTTATCTTGGAGTAAAACTGGACAGATTGCTCACGTTTCGTCACCACCTAGTGACATTCCGTAAAAACTATCCTCGCGTGTCACACTGCTGAGGCGACTTGTAGGCTCAGGACCGGGTGTTGGTTCCAAAACACTGCGCACAGCTGCCTTATCTCTGGTCTACTCAACAGCTGAGTACTGCGCACCAAATTGGTGCCTCAGCGCTCACACTCGCCTCATAGACAGTGTCTTGCGCATAGTCACTGGATGCCTGCGTCCCATTCCAACGGACTGCTTACCCATACTTTCAAACATCCAACCAACTGAGCTGAGCCAACTAGGTTCAACACTCTTCTTGGCTTACCGTGGATCTCTGAACCCTAATGATATTCTGTATGGTCTTTAAAGTGGGTCATGAGATGCTTGCCAAGAGAGACTAAGAACTAGGCGCCCGTTGGTGTCAGCTGCGCGGAATCTTTTAAATAACCTTGCCGAATTTTGCATCCGCGCTTCTCAGTTGACAAATTATTAATGGAACGTGGAATACTGCGAGAATACATCCAGGCTTCGTGTTTTCATACCCAGAACCAGTGCCCGGCCTGTTGGAATGAGCTTGCCCCGAGCAGCTTGGATTTAGCTCAATCGCCTGCGAACTGGTGTTGAGCGATTCCATTAGTTCATGCACAAATGGGGTTTTTCTCTTTCACGGAATTGCGAGTGTGGCGAAACAAGCCGCAGAACGTTCTAATAGCGTGTTTCATACATCATGGAGCACAAGGTCTGACAGTTTTGGATGATGAAACTCGATGCCGGCTTAACAACATCACTGTCAGCATCTGATCCGGACAGTACAGCATCTTGGGGTAGTAAAAGAATAAATCGCGGCCCCAGTTTTGTTTACGTCTGACCTGGAGTGGATGCCTTTTCAAACGACAACAACGACGAGTAGACAAAATATAAAAAATTTAAACTCATAATGTACAGTCTATCAACGCAGACAAATCAATCTTTAAGGACTCGTTTCGACTACAAGCGTAGAATGAGAAATTCTTTGTTTGTTTGTTTTATTGATTTTTTTACTTCTTTCCGCGCTTAAGCACTGAATGAAGCAAAAAAATTCAATTAGAGAAACGAAGAATACTCCATTCCACACGTTCGTGGGAAAAACAAATTGACCTTTTTTTAAGAAAAAGCATAAATTCTATGTTTTAAAAATACACTTTCATTATTACCTGTTTATACGCTAAAAATCATGAATGTGAAATATAACTTATAGAAAAGTAAAGCGTACATTTGCTTTTTTTCTGTATTGAAGAGTCATTTATACTGTAAATGAGTACGGTGGACAACAACGGTGACCAAACAGTGGCTCGCGAGCCGCATGCGGCTCGCCTACCTGTTGTTTGCAGCTCATGTTAGCTACAAAGATGGCCGTTTGTATAGGCTTACGATACGTCCCCAATAGAAGATCTTTTTATTTTTTGAAATCACCACGCTTTTTGACAAAAATCGAGAAAACAGAGGAAGATTTAAGGTCAAAACAAGAACTTGTTTTAGAGATTACCACGTTTCTGGGATGAAAATTGGGAAATCAGATATCGTTTTAAAGTGAAGACCTTTTTTAGAGATTACCAGGTTTTCAGGAGGAAAATTAGATTTAATTTAATTTTTATAGAATTAGAATTTTTGCGGCTCAAGAACATTATTAGTTTATTGAATACGGCTCATGCTTAAAAAAATTTTACCACCCCTTTATACGTAAAACCAGAACCGAAAACGCGATTTTAAGCAGTGCGGAACAATAATAAATTTTATATACAAAAATCCAGCTAAATTTTAATAGCTTGCCATTCCGTTCTTAAATTTAATCATATTACTAATTTTGCTAAATGCTTAAAACGTTGAAAGTATTATTAATAAAACATTTTCAATCAAAAGCCACAGCGAAAAATTAGAAACACTAGAAATAATAACTGCTGGCAAACCTAAACCAAAATTAAATTTGCAACAAATTATAAAATCAAGAAAAAAGAGCTTTTGCAACATTTTACAACACCAGAAGCATTTTAAATTTTTGGTAATATCAAAAACACCATGTTTATGCAGATAAGGAATAAATAATCGTTGCTTATAAAGCTTGACTTTTTTTATTTACTGTGGCACGTTGAATATAAAAAAGTTCCCGAATGGACCTCATTTTGATTGTGTTTGGTTAGAAATAAACTTCAGGGCTCTATGGCCATACCGATCTGATAAATTTGCTGGAAAAACATGTCCCGAGCTAACTACATTTTTGGAAAATTATAATCATCAACCTTGATTTAGATAAATAAATAAGCTTTCTAATTAAAATATTATTCGCGAATACTTGCTTTCGATGAAGTCAAAATATAAAACATAAGCAGGCTTAATTTGAAAAAAACTTTATTAAGGAATTAAAAAATAAAGATTTGTTAAATGACGTCTTCGTCGTCGACGTCGTCGTTTGGTCGTATTGGCCTATACTGCTGCTTTTTGTTTTAAGGGAACTCGCCATTGTAGGCAAACAGCGTGTCCCCATTAAAAATTTTCAATTGCCCCTTGCCCCCGCCGCCGCTTTCGGCACCCCTGTATATATGCCTATAATTTCATAAACGCTGGTAGTTTTTTCTTTGGTTTCTGGAACACTCACTCAAATATAGATCTAGCTTTTACCATTAAAGGTTGTTATAGTCGCTTATCCGACAGACGTTTCCTGGAAAAGATCCCAAGTCGCAGTATTAACTTTCGGTTATTACACCACCATGGTTTTCATTATCAGTGCTGAGCATACCTCTTAAACGATTAAAATTACTCAGGCCAAGTTGAATCACCACGTTGCTTGACGAAAGAATTTGCAAAGATTTTGCTGCCGTCTAATTTACTTAATGTGGACGTGGCTTATCCGGACTTTTGCAGTATCACTAGAAAAGCAGAAAAAAACTAAGCTAACGGATCAAGTAAGGAGAGAACCACCACGGACGATGCTGTTTGGTGATGATATTGTGATTTGTGAAGAGACCAGGGAAAAGTGGGGCAGAGACTACAATCCTAGAGGTATGCATTGGAAAGAAGAAGGATGAAAGTAAGTAAGTCAAAGACCGAATATCTGTGCATAGATGGAGGAAATGACGACGAAATAGTAAAGATGGGGATACAAAAGTGCCAAGAGTAAAGGAATTTAAGTATTTGGGATCAACGGTGCAAGAAAGTGGTAGTTGTGAGAGGGAGGTAAAGAGGAGAGTGCAGGCAGGATGGAACTGATGGAGAAAAGTATCAGGAGTAATCTGCGACAAGAGGTTACCAGCTAGAGTAAAAGGAAAAGTGTACAGTTCAGTGGTAAGACCAGCAATGATGTATGGGCTTGAGACGGTGGCGATCACAAAGAAACAAGTGGAAGAGATGGAAGTCGCAGAGATGAAAATGTTTAGGTTTGCTATGGGAGTGACGAGAAAAGACAAGATTAGAAACGAGCACATCAGGAGTATTGTTAAGGTAGAACGGTTAGGAATGAAGATGAGGGAGCGCAGGCTGAGGTGGTATGAACATGTCATGAGGAGAGACCAAGAGTATGTAGAAAGAAAGATGATGGAAATGGAGATACCGGGAAAGAGGAGAAGAGGGAGACCAAAGAGAAGATTTTAGATATTGTGAAAAAAGTAAGGGGGAAGTTGGTGCGAAGGAGACGGACGTTGAAGACAGGACGGTTTGGAGAATGGTAATACGCTGTGGCTACCCCTGATTGAAGGGAAAGGTCGAAAGGAGAAGAAGAAGAAGAATGATTTCAAAGTATTCTACAAAGTTGACACTTTAAATCAGCAACCGATTTCAAAGCAAAAATCTAGTGAAAACTAAAAAAGTTCATCACTTTCAATCTGTGCACGAATTGACCTTCAATTGATCTGCTATTTTGTTCGAGTTTATATGATTGTATAGATAAACTTATCCAATGCTTCTAAAGAACAAATTTTAAAGGGCACCATCTGCGTAGTTCTACCCTCCCGTTTTGAAAAAGGGAGGGGAAATTTGAAAAAGGCAAAAGGATAGGGGGAGAAATCGCGCTTCTGCCTTTTTATAAAAGGGAGATACAGGTAGGCAGGTAGTGGGGTACAAGTAGGCAGTATCGCCTCATCATTAGGGATTCCTACTTAAAAACTGCTCGGTTTTACTTGTTTTTTTTTCGGATGTTTATCTGTATTTTTTAGTTTGTCAACTGATCATATGCCGCTGTGATCAATTTTTACATGAAACAATGATCAATCACTTGTTCATTGTTTCATGTAAAAATTGAGATAGACAAAAAAATGCATGTATTTATTGCGATAGACCTACGATTTGAAGTAAAAACCTTTTTAAATTTTTTCTGGATTTTCAAATACAAAAAATATTTTTTGAAAAACCTTTTCCAAGACTTCTAAAATGTTTGCACAGACTAGCGTAAGGTTGTTGCTGACACTGTAGTCTTGTTTCCGACATCTGAAATCTCCACGTGGACAAATTTTATGTACACCACTGTTTGCATTCGTTCAATTAGATATTTTTGGGCTCTCAAGCCGTTCGCCTAGGTCAGTGGCTTCCAACCGGGTGTCCATGGACTCTAAGGGTTCACAGAGTAATTTTGAGGTGCCCATGACCTTTGTATGCACAAGATGAAAGCAATAAGTTACAGCCAAAAAAAAAACTCTCCGTATAGTCTACCTTACTCAAAATGAATAGTCTGCGCAACGCAGAAACCAAGCTAAACCTTGCAACCTAACACAAAATCTTGATTATGAACAAACAACGAACATGTTTATTTACTTCAAAACAATATTAAAGTTTTCATTTAATGAAAATCAACGCGACATTGTTTTTGAGAAGCTTATCTATTCGTCGAACAATTTCTAACGGAGCGCATCTTACAGTATGTCATTCTCCAAATCAAGACAGTTTCTTTGAGTAGTTTTGATAAGAAGGTTTGGTGAGAATCCGGGCTGGGTATTGCTCATTTGTTATTGTTCGATTCAATATTGTTCAATTCAATTCAATTCAATTCAATATTGTTCAATTGTTCAAAAGCATTAATGAGTATTGTTTTACAGTGATAAAGCAGTTATTTTTTTCTTTTTTTTTTTTAATTTATATACTTATCCTTCTAATTCGCTGGAAAGCGTCGAAGACATTACCCTAAAGGCAACCATGAAGCGATTATCTCGATCTGCTTTCGGAGATGCCAAGATATTGCTCTGTGGCTGAAATTTTTATTTTAGTTTTTTAGTTTTTATTTAAAATATAACTGAAGTTTAGAGCTGCCCAAGTAGAGGAAAGTGCCGTTACGAGTCTTTCCCAAGGACACAAAAGAATGGCGTAAGTAGGTTTTAAACAGCGACCAGTCAATAAAGTTCGCCGTTAATCGTGGCAGTTCTAGACAATCAACACGCTACAAACTGTTTTCTTGATAGAGTATTTCCAGGTACGATTTCAGCCATTTTTTTCAAACACCTTCAAATGAAGACTATTTTTTCTTATGCAATAAAGAGAAATAAAAATTACAAAAAGTTTTGCATTTGTTTCATTTAAACTTCTATCGGAATCATGCTTTGTACTTCGGGGGAGCTTCTGAGTCTTTTCAAAAAAGTTCGGTTTTTTTGCAAGTACTTTGAGTGGTGAAAAAAGAAACTTTAACTTTGAGGACTTCATGGGCAGTTAGAGAGAACTTGAAAACAAATCACACATTGAAGCAGATCGGATAAGTTTTTGTCTTATGTATAGCACCTCCGACGCTTTCCTGCGATTCAGGAGGATAGATGTGGAGATAAAAAAGAGAGTTTTTCTTCTCTAACTGTGTTTATGGATGTAACCCCATAACGGTACTCAATATAGCCTAAGAGTCATTGTACTTTCACTTTTTCTTGATGCTTATTCTAAAACTAAACAAAGACGCACAGCAGTTGTGTTTATACAAAACCTTGTTCAATGTGTAAAATTCAATCAACAGTGCAAATGAAAAGAACTTCACTTCTTACAGTTTATTTGAACTATTGCAATACGAGCTGGCTCTTAGTGTTATAATCTTTCCGGTTGTAATTGTGACAATTCCAATCAGCTGTTAGCCAATAATCCTTTAAGACGAGGCTACATATGCCGAAAACTACGCTTTTACAAAACCTAATTGACACACTAACACTATAGTTTGTCTGCCATATTTCGTTTTTCCTAAATATATCTATCAGTTTATATAAAATATTAAGAAAACCCTGTTAACTTTTGCTTAACTTAAAGATTCAAATACCGATCACATTTAAGGCTGTACGCCAGTGGTTCTCAACCTGTATGCCGCGGCACAGTAGCGGGGGGGAGAGATTTCTAAGTGTGCCGCAAAACTTTTTAAAAAGCACTAGTCCATTGCTCCGTAACCTTTTTTTTAGTGGACGCTACTTTTAGAACAAAAATCAAGAAATCCAAAACAGATTCAAAGTGTAGACATTGGTTTTTTAAAGAACACTACATATTTTTTAGAGACGAAAATCAAGATCCGCACTCTGGTCTAAATGTACCGCAAACTTGGAAAACGTCCCATAGTTTGCCGCAGGCGCGAATAGTTTGAGAAACACTGCTGCAGGCCTATTAATTATTTATTCAAGCAAAAAACTGCAAAACCTTAGTTGGAGACTAAATGACGTAGCAATGCTATTTTGGCAATCTTTCTTTTCATTTTATTCATTAAAAGATATATTCTGCCCTAGTGTTATTGTTTATTTACAAGCGTGGATTACTAAAATTTTCCTAGACTTAATTTGTATGCCCTTCAATAATATTTAAAATTTTGTTTCATTTTCCAGTAGAGACCACATAAACGTAACAATATTAATTGGTTTTATTAAAGGGGTCCACAAGTTCCAAGTAAATCATTAAAAGAGTCCAAGACACTGAAAAGGTCGGGAATTACTGGCATAAATTGTTATGAAAACTAGCGTTACCACTTTTTAAAACCATTCCAAAAGCATTGTTAAAAAAAACAGTTTTATCATAATGCAAATATTAATTAAGACGCTTGTGTCAGGCTTTACAGGTATAAAAAAAGTCGCTTAGAATTTGTAAAATATATTTTATATATGCTTCTTTCTTTTTTCTTTTTTCGTTCTCATTATATTTTACCTGATCAAGGTGTGGTGTCCATGCTTTCTACCATATTGTTTCTGCACTTTTCTGATTAATATCTTATGGATGTTTTAACGTCTGACGTTGTGCTGCTTTTCCTTTTCTTGATCTTTTTTAATATTTAAGATTTTTTTTGCGAAATATTCAATAACGATCAAAAATAAATAAAATGAACATTGTCACCTATACTAACATCTTTCCTTTTCTTTTAAAAATAACAGAAAAGTTATTTTATCTTTTTGTAGAAATGCGATCAAGCGTTTAGCTAAACGTTTCAGCCTAAAATTATTACAGTATATCATTTATTTTACCTCTATATTTATCGTCCTGACTCGCAGGAAAGCGACGGAGGCGCTAATACATAGGGTGGGCAGTTACCCCGACCTGCTTCCGGAGATATCAGGATATTACTGTCCGCTTGTAGTTTAATAGAGATATAACTGTAATTTAGAATTGCTTGCCAGGACCAACGAGCAGGGGAATGTGCTGTAAATTGTCTTTCCCAAGGACACAACAGAATGGCGCGAGTGGGTTTTGAACCGAGACCATGTTGGTCACGAGCCCGGCGCTTTAACCACTAGACCACGCTGCCGACGTGATTTATCTAAATATTTATCTCAATATTTTTGCTCGTAATAATACAAACAAACATTGGAAAGGAGAGTTGTTTTTTTTTCACTGATTTATTTTTCAAATTAAGACAATTTATATACACAGGGTGATCGCGATCTTCCCACCATTTTTTGTATACAATGGATATAAAAAATGGCGGGAAGAAAAGTCAACGAAAACTCTTAGCATTCATGACTATTTTTCTCTTAGTAACTAAATGGCGGACAAGTTAAACAAAATCTTTAGTTTTATCATATTTTAATTCATTTTGTATCAATATTTATTTTTTTACATAAATTGCAACCAGAAATATTTGTTTTCATTTATGATTGTAAAACGACGGGAAGATCGCGATCACTCGTATATATGTTTAAAAAGGATAAATTGATTTTTATTAAAAGAAAACAAATGATACAACAAAAGATGCTTTCATTTTTTACTTTGGTTTGGATTTTGAAGTTTAAGCTGTCTGCTAATAGTCTTACTTTAAGTAGCCTATATTTTAAAAATATTGTAAACATTAAATTTTGAGGCGAAAAGTGTGAGACATTTATTGCCGGGTAAAATGTTGTTTGTTCGGTTTTTCTTTCAAATAAAGTTATTAGTTTATTTCTTTTTCAAATTATATTTTTGGTCTTGTCGTCGCGTTATGCCTCATCAAATCTGTTTTTTAAACTTTTTAAAAAATTAGATTGTTGAGCTTCCTTGAAAGATACATGAATTGATAGGTTGAAAGATAAGTTTTCAAAGACAAAAAATTTTTTCTGCTATTAGCTAATTCAATATCCTACTGTCAAAACTACATGGTGTTGTGTTTTACAGTAAAAGTTACTCAAACTCCCCAGTTTGAAAACCATTTGTTTAAATGATAAATCAGTATTACTACATTATTTTTTGGCTGTCACTTTAACTCTTTAAAACACTTAAGCAAGTTAAATTGAATATGTTGTGAATCAAACAAACTTGGTCATTTTTCATTACTGTGTTAACACTAAAATTTCAAAAAGTATTTAACAAATTATCTAGTATTTAACAAATTATGCACTAAAAAATTTAGTTTTTTTATACTTAAGATAATTCTTTACCTACAATTATTGATGACAAACGGTAGTCTTTAAACAAATTTTGATAATATTTTTTTGAAATCAATTTTGGGTAAATTAATTTGTTTTCATCTTGAAAAATCTTTTTCAAAAAACTTAATAAAAACTATTTTTGTTTGAATAATTTCGCATCCGCTGGTTACGACACGCAACAAATTAAAATTGTTTTTCAAGATAAAGCAACATTGTATAATATTCAAAGTTAAAAAGCGAAATGAATAAAATATGAAAAAGAAACTGATTTTAATGTGTTTTTGTTAAACTATCATTTCTTTGGGTATGTGGGCAGGTACAAAAATCTGCAACTTTTTTGTTGCACATATACAACAAAGTATCTAAACAACAACAAGTGTATGTAGATTGAGCGCATCTTCCGTGTTTCCCACCCTGATCCAATTGTTTTTTAAGGGATCATAACATTCGATTTCCTTTACTACATTACCTTTGGAATTCAAGCCACCAACAACGTATATTTTGTCTTGTAGAACACAAGCTGAATGTGAACATCTTTCATTTATCATATTGCAGACATAGACCCATTTATTGGCATCGGCGTCGTATTTCTCGACGCTTTTCAATCTAGTGCTGTTGTCCTCTCCGGATTCACCTCCAATGGCGTAAATATAGTCTCTGCAGTTCACAGCAGCAAGATATTGTCTGGGAGTTTGCAATGGTGCAACATATTCCCATATCGATTGTAAGTCAGTTAATCGTTCGACACATGACAAAACTTTTTTTCTGTACCATCCACCAATAACCCACAAGCAACCCTTACAAGACACCATAGCATGGGAATTTCTGAGTTGTTGCAACGGAGAAATCATAGTCCATTGTTTTGATGTCAATTTATAAACTTCGTTTGTTCTGGTGATATTATTCCCATCATCGCCATTACTAACAACCATGGAACCATTATAGATAGCTGCAGCCATTTGCCATCTTTTTTGATTCATTTCGGCAATTTGTTCCCATTTCATTGGTTTTTCTTCCAAATCCATTTTCCAAACTTTGCTTGTAACATCTAGGTCATCGTTGTCATTGATTTGACCCCCAATACAATAAACGAAATTGTCTAGCTTTAATGAGCAATGATTTTTAACTTTTATTGGCAAATCAGGATATTGTTGAGCTGGTTCATCTAACAAACTGTAAACTTGTATTACTTTTGAAGGTGTCTTAAATCCACCAATACTCAATATTTTTGATCCAGTTTCTTTTAGTTGCTTTATCTTTAATACTTTTGGCAAAATGGTCAAAATAGAGTTTAAGCATGTATTTGATTCCCGAATAATCTGTTCTTTTGATACAACAAACATCAAATCATCATATGAAACCTTATTTAGTTTTATCAATTGAAACAAATGTGCAAAATCATCCAGTCGGTTTTCTTGATCATGTTTTGTCCATGCCATAATTGCTTGAAACAACAGCATTTCATCAACTTCATCTCGGTTTAAATTAGAAATGCAAGAAGCTAAATCAGCTGCTGAGAGATTTTTAAATTCAATTCGCTGTGAGACTTCATTAAAATGTTTGCTTAAATATTGATTGTATTTATTTAACAGTACGTCGTTTTCATACAGTATCGCCAGATTAATTCCTTTGATACAATTATTACTGTTGATCGCTGATTCCAAATAGTCAAAACAAAATTCTTTGACGTCGTCCATTTTCAACAAATGAGCTGCCGAAAGCAAATTGAATACATTTTGTTCGTTGATAGTAATGCTTCCAGTGTAAATATAATCAATAATGATTTTAAATGATTTCTGATCTACGTCGTGAATTTTAATCGACTCTGGAGGATCGGCTTTTAGTCTGAACTTTTCTTGAAAGAAATCGGAATAGCAAGACAACACTAATCGGTTTGCAGAAAAAGATTGATTACCGACTCCTATAGTAATGTCATTAAAAAATCCCAAAATTCTATTTTGATTAGCATAATTTAAAAGATGAAATTGTTCAATTCTATGTCGAGTTATAGATATATTACTGGGAATTTGAAAAGCCATCGTTTAAAAATTAGCCAGTTTTGAGAAATAAAGTTTTTCTTAAATCAATTGATTATTAATTTTTTGTTTGTGACGTTATAATTTTGCATACCCTATTCTTTTAGACTTTATTATGTAGTAAAAAAATGTGATTATTTTTTGCTAATTTAAGCCTACGGCTAATTTATTAAAAATTTAAGCTTTGCTTCTTAAAATTTGTTAATTGAACTCCAGAACAGTGAGCAATTAAATTTTGCCTTACAGAACAGTAGTTAATGAACTATAAAAAGCCCATTAAAAAATTTGATAAATGCTTTATTGTTTTCATATTATTCTGTTTTATTAGAAACTAGTTGACGTAGAAAAATTGCATTTATCACGTCTCTGATTCTATAAAAATATATAAAACAAATAAAAATTATTATAACTGTTTTTTGAGTAATTGTATTGACACAAAGCAATTGTTCAACGAGCTCAAAAATAACAAAGAATCATGGAAGAAAAAACCAAAGGGGAGAAAATCTTTTTTTAATCGTTACAAATGAGTTAAAACAACTATTCAACATTAACAAACTCGCCATTTTTTTTAAACGAGTGACATTTTTGATATGAACTGTTTAAGAAAAAGAAAAGTTAAAGAGCTCGAAAAAGCAATTACTTCCTAATTAAAAATTTTGTCAAGTCTGCAGACTGTAGTTTAATGCAAGTCAAAACTAAACAGTCAAACCGAACCAAACCCAAACAAAACGTTTTTTTAAATTTTAACTATTTATTTATTTTTAAAAATTTACCTGAAAAATTCTTGGTTGTACAGAATTTAAAAATAATCAGTGGTATTGATGGAATTATTAACTCTTTTAATTTTTGGTAGTCTTTAAAAAAACTGTTTCCTTAAGAATTTTTTTGGCCAACTTTTGTCAGCAAAATTGTTGGCAAATGACGAACTGCAAGAAAAACTGTCCATTTGGACTGGACTTTCTGGCTGACTGAGCGCGCAACCAATCGCGTGCTCTCTTTCTCTAACCAATCAGAGGCCCAGTTATTTTCGATGTCTTTCAATTTTATATACGTAAATGAGCTTACCAAACGTTCCGATTTTTAGGGTTCTGTCCGCCCATTTTGGCAGAAATCTTGCCAAAAATCAAAGACAGATTTCATGTGCAAACACCCTTTTTCTTGTTTTTTCCGAGTTACTAGTTTTTAGAGAGGAAAATCATGAAATCCGAGACAGATTCAAAGTGAAAACTTTTTTTAGAGATCACTTCCTTTTAGGGACGAAAATTATAAAATCCGAGACTGACTCTAAGTGAAGACCTTCTTTTTTCTTTTTTTTTAAGAAAACACTTCTTTTTTGGGATAAAATTATGAAATTTGAGAATGATTTGAAGTAAAGATCTTTTTTTTTAAAAACACTACTTTTCTTGCTGTTGATCATTTTCCAACAATTTTTTCTGACAAAAGTTGACTGAATAAATTCTTAAGAAAATAGTCTTTTTAAAGATTACCAAAAATTGAAAAAGTTTATGCTTCCTCAATACTTTTGGTTATTTTTAAAAAATTTACCATTAAATAATTTTAGTATTTTTCTTATATTTCTAGTATTCATTTCAAAAATTAACTGCAGTGATGAAATTAGGAAAATTTCAGTATTTCTTAATTATGAACGAGCGACATTTTATGTCATAATCATATTTTTAAATCGGGTATTGTTTCAGCGCAAAATGCGACATTTTCTTGATTGCAATTGTTTAAATTTTGTAAACTGTTAATTATGCTTATAGGCCTACAATGGGCCACTTTATTCAGACCTAAAAAACTTTAAAAGAAAAAAACACGTTTCAGTTATTAATTTAAAGTAAAAGCCTTTTATCATAATTGCAGTGACGTGTACATTTTTTGCGTCTCAAGATCTCGCGATCTAACTTTGGGTCGCGACTCGCTATTCTCAGCCTCTGCATTAGTCAACAAATAAGAGATAATAGTAAAAGCTAAAAACTATTTATGAACCGAAGTATCTTTTGCCTGAACTACGTATATGCGAGAATTACTAAGTTTTAAATTTTGGGCGATAAAGCAGAAATTTCTCTATTCTTATTATCATTTTTATTTATCTTTTTGACTTGCAGAGAACATTAGAGGCATACTTATACTTAGGATAACCCTCAAGCGATTTCCCTAACCTGCATTGGGACATGTTCATTGGAGATTATGCTCAAATATTTGTGAAAATCTTTGAACATAATTGAACACAGTATAACGAATTAAATTAATGAAATCAAAAAAAATTAATAAAACGAAAAGCGTGAATAGGCTAGGGTTGCCATATCTGGGTAGGCGGAATTCCAAACAGACATAGGCGCATCAACTAAAAAAGGGGCGGACAAAATAAATTTGTTTACAAATTTAGGACGAAGACCAAACGAAGCTCTCTAAAAAAAAAAGTCTTCACTTTGAGTCGGCTCGGAATTTACTATCTTCGTCCAATAATCATTGTGTTTTCTTTAAAAATTGCAAGTTGTTCATAGTTGATGCTAAAATTCCGGGCATTTGGGGTTTTTTTAAATTCCTTCGGGACACAAAATTTTACTTAAAATTCCGGGCATGTCCGAAATTTTAAGTAAGGTAGGCTAAATATAATATAATACAGTAATAGGCTAAATATAATATAATACAGCAATTTGCAAGGTCATGACAAATCGGTATCAACGTATTTGATTTTGTACAAATAATTACTTAAAAAGTCTTAAAGTTATAGGAATTAGTCGTATTTTATTTTCTCTTTGAATATTTATTTGTTTCATTTTTTGCCGATACAGATAACCATGCAAACAATAACTACAGTTGTTAAATATGTGTTTATGATTTGGATTCTTTAACGTAAGGAATTTGCAATGTTGGTAGTGATGCCAGTTGCAGTGGTCTTGAGATGGTGTCCTGAAGGTGTCCTGACTTCTCCAGCACCATCTAGCGACAAATCCAACGGAAAATATTATCTTTGTAGTGGTGCACTAGCTCATAGCGGTAATGCAGCTCCTAGCATCATCCTCAGCTCCACAGCATGATTAAAGATCTAGATGAAATTAAGAAATCAAATTTGATTACCTAATTTGATCTAGGAACAGGTTCAATTCCCAGTATCTAAAAACAAATCTAACTGTGTATCTAAATCTAATAGTGTATCTAAAAACAACAATCGAGTTCAAAATCATCCACACAGCCTTCTAAATAGACCATGTCACTGATCATCAGTGAACTCTTGTTCGAAAACAAACCATTCAAAAATTTTAAATGACAATAGAGCCCACTCTCATTAATCAAACAAGTCTTATTTTGACAAGCACAGAGATCTTCCCTCTAACCAAATCATCGATACTCATAGAGATTTTGTTTAAGCAGTTATCTTTATTTCATCAGAAGTGACGTCATGTCAAGAGCATATATAAACACAGTTGCTGGAACTTTTAGTTATTCACAATTTCGTTCACTTGTAGCCTACATGTTGTAAAGTCTTCACTGAAAAACGCACTTCGTTGAGACATATTGCATCTGCAGACAATAGGGAAAATTTTGAATGTACATTTTGTAAAAAGTCATTTAAACAAAAGGATTGTTTACGACTTCATCAATACATAGCAGAACGTATGAAGTGAGCTGTTTAAAATGTCAAAGAACATTTACAAGAGCAGACAATTTAAAAAAAACATAAGAAGTTTTTTTGTGTATGTAGACCAGTAATTTTCAACCAGGGTTCCGCGGAACCCTAAGGTTCCGCAAGTTTACATTAAAAACCCCTAGTCTAGTTTATTATTATATGCATATTGTTTAAAAATATCTATTGGTCTAATTTTTAAAAAATATTTTGATCT
This sequence comes from Diplosoma virens, assembly GCA_963680785.1. Taxonomy (NCBI): domain Eukaryota; kingdom Metazoa; phylum Chordata; class Ascidiacea; order Aplousobranchia; family Didemnidae; genus Diplosoma; species Diplosoma virens. Next base: position 13,032,304 of record OY796895.1, on the reverse strand, counting down.
ATTGGTCAAACGAAACAAAGTATAAAATCTAGGTTAAGGGAACATCAACGTTGTATTAACTATCAAAGACAGGATCAATCAGCGCTTCGTGAGTACTCAATGATTATGGACCACAAGATAGATTGGGAAAACAATTATTTTAAAAGTTGAAACTGAGTACAATAAAAGGTTATTTGTAGAAAGTTGGTTTATAAATTCAAAATCAAATGTAACTAACAGAAACGACGGCAATTCTTTCCCTTTAGTCAATAAAAAATTAGATTATAATTGAAAAATTTTAACTTGCGTCCTGTTTTAAGTTTTTAAATGTGAACAGTTTAAATTTTCTTAACTGGTTAATTTGGTTTGAAATTTTGTATTGCAATTGTACCATTGACTGCTGTGTCTTTTAAATTAAAATGTTCTCGGGCTTGTTTATCGCTGTTGGTGGATGCGCGTACGCTCGGGGTAGGTTGGTTTCCTCACTGATCACTCTGATTTGCTTCTTTATTACTCTTTTTTGCCGCAGCGATCAATGAGCACCAGCTGTTTGACGTTGGACGCATTTCAATTAATCAAATGATTTTTGTTGCACAAGACAATTAAATTATTGCTTAGGGGTTCCTCGAGCCTCTAGAATGTTTCATGGGGGTTCCACGTCTACAAAAAGATTGAAAACCACTCATGTGGACCATGCTCAAGTGTTTTGAAACTTTTAACGATTTGATAGATCATAGTTGCACTAACCTTGCAGACAGAGAAGCAACATCTGAAGTAGCATCCGCAAGAAACGAAGCATTGTGAAGTTCTGAAGAAGACTCCATTAAAAATAAAGCCACATTTTCAAGTTCTGAAGCGTCGTCAAGAAAAAAAAGCCTTTGAAAATAAAGCGTCACGGTCACACCGAAGCACCAACATACCCTGCAGCTAAAAAATCGAAACATATAATTTTAGACGATGAACCAGTGAACGAAATTGATCTTGACGTAAAAGAATTTATAGAGAAATATTGGTCAAGCATTTATACCTTCATCAAGAAAAATAAGGTACAGAATATATTTAATTTTTATTATAACAAAGATTTCAAAGAAATAATTTAAAAAATCATTAAAGCAGTTATGAAATAATAAAAAAATCATTTTAAAGTTAATTACAGTCTGGCTTACATTTTAAGAAATATTGAAACTAATGAACTACGATATTTTCATGCTTCGTATAACAGTTATTTGCTGCTGCAAAAAAACTTTGTTAGTAAGCAATAGACAAGAATTGCTCGAGTTTTTGAATTCTGTTACCAAAGAGACTTTTATCGACAATACAACGCAACCCGATACAAAGTAGAAAATAGTTCAAATTTCAAGCATTACATTCTACATCAATTATCTGCATGACGCGCCATCAAGATCACCCATTCAATTATCTGATTTTGTCACGAACAAACACGGACTTGAAAACCTCTCTGCCGAGGACAACCTTTGTTTTTTCCAATGCCTAGCGGTGATCTGTGGTTCAGACTGTCGTTCTTGTAATCGCGCTGTAAAGCAACTGTTTTATAAATACTGTACCCATTTCGATGGAATTGATTTTTTCCGATTAAGTTTATCTGATTATGTTGAACTAAAGAATTTTTATAAGATTAACATTGTTGCCTATGAATTAGAAAAAAACAAGGCAAAATTAATTTAACGCAGCCGCGAATTATGACACTAAATCAATGAAATTAAATGTATTTAAAAACCACCTGAATTTAATCATAGATTTTGAAAAGTATTGTCATGTCTATAAATGCTTGCATTGCAATAAGTTGTAGGAGTGTGGATGGAAATACTATCGCCACATCAAAACGTGCATGACCACAGTGTACGAAGTATTTTCCGAAGGCGTGTACCATAATCCATATATAATATTTCAAGAGCATGAACAAATCGGAATACGGGTGCCCAAACAAGATCGTATTTACCCGTAAAATGTTACGATTGTATTTACCCCGAGTGTGCATGTTACGACTTTGAAGCGTAGGCCTACTTGTATCGTAAGCAGCTATTCGAAAACAGACCGAAGCTTCTACTATAAAAAAATCAAATCAATTATAAATCAATAAAAATATCAATATAATATTATAAATCAATAATATAAATAATGGAATTCCATTGCACCTGACGAAGAGAGCAGTAGCCCATGAAAGCTTGTGCTATTAATAAAAACTAAGTCAACTTTAGTGCACAATTTTTTGTTCTTTTCATACAAAAAATGTAGCCTATTATAAAAAAAGGTTAGAAATTTCTGAGATAAATGAGAAACTGAATTTATTCAAGTGCAAAACTTTTGATATAAAAGTTTGACCGAAAGACCGCCTATGAAAACTGTAAGAAGTTAACGATGTCTGGCTAAAAAGGGATGGTACTTTAGACAAACTTTACGAATTAAAATAACTTAGTTTCTAACATTTTTTAAACTGTTTATCGTAGCTTATGATTAAAGTAGCCACTTTTTTTTTCAATCTAACTTTTAAGTCATTGGAAAGTAGGTTTATATAAGCATTTTTCTGCTTTCCAAGCTTCAGCAGAGTGGCGCAGCGGAAGCGTGCTGGGCCCATAACCCAGAGGTCGATGGATCGAAACCATCCTCTGCTACATACGCTGTGATCGTATAGTGGTTAGTACTTCACGTTGTGGCCGTGACAACCCAGGTTCGAATCCTGGTCACAGCAAACTTTTTTTACCTATTTAAAGGGAAGCAAGCAAGGTCACAGCTCAGCTTTCTTTAGCAATTCAATTTTATTTGCAATTAAGGTGTTAAATTTTGAAGTTGTTTTTGACAAAGTGATTGCGAAATAAATATTGGCGCACCAGCAAAAAGAATTTTGGAGAAGCAATGAAGTTTTGCCCAAATCATGATTTTCTGGTACTTTATGGATAGGACCAAAAAACTGTCTGAGATTCTCGGAAGAAGACCAAATTTTGTCCTAAACTCATGGTGTTCTCTAAAAAAAACAAAAAAGTCTTCATCTAAACTTGGTAACTATTTTTTTGCAATTAATCATTGCCGCTGCCCTAAAATTCCTGACTTTGCCCAAATTTTTCATATCATTGCCCGAAAAATTCTGGTTTTACCCAAATATTTTCTTGTCACTGCCAGAAAAATTTGAAATTTGCCCGAATTTTGAAAAGTTGGGAGGGCAATTGCCCCCTATACCCCCGCCAGGTACGACTATGACCGTAAGAGTTTTGAAGTGCGTAAGAAGTCCCTGAACAGACATTTTTATGAGAAAATAACCAGCAGGACTGGCAGTAAATGCGGTCCATGCTTGAAGAATAACGTAGCCCAGCGTGGTCCAACTACGGGCCTGCGGAACCATTTTACAGAATTTAATTCTTGTCGATTGTAAGCGGCGGAAACCTTCTATAACAAGGCATGGCAGAAACAGAATAATCGATGACCGATTCCAAGTGAAGACCTTTTTTTTTTAGAGAACACCATGATTTTAAGACAAAATAGGAATAATCGAAGACTGATTTCAAGTGAAGGCCTTTTTTTTTTTAGAGGACACCATGATTTGGAACGGTTGAGGTCCACAAAATTAACAGAAATCACAAATCTGATCACTGACTAATAGAATTACGTCTAGCATTCAGATGGCTGAACTAAATCTACGTAGTTTATTCAAATAGAATAATCATTATTCTCACAAACTAAGGCGTTAGATCTTACTAACCCTTAAAACAAACTAACCCTTAACTTAACTCCTGTCACACAGGCAAAACAGTAACACAACAAAACGTTGACTTTCACAGCACAAATCACGAATTTACTACCTATTTATATGAAGCGGGCAAAATTTAGCAGAAAAAATTAGTAACTTCGAGAAGATACTATATTTTCTTAATTAATTATTTTACGACTATACAAGCCATCCAGACAGTTACTGTTACGTCACAAAGTATCAAGTTAAAAGACTGGTAAACAAGTTTTGTAACATGTGATACTATTAAGTTACTGGACTATGGTAAAAATTGTAGAATTATCTCGAAACCATCAGGTGACATTATGTGTGACTGTACGTCATAAAGCAAAACTTATTAACAATTACAAGGTAAAATAAAGCGGAAAAATATGATGCTATATGATCATTATAGCTTAAACTTATTTTACTAAACAGATTTGAGTGGGGGTAGCGTACCGATTACGTCATGACTGTGTCACAATTAAAATGATACGTCACAATCGAAAGTTTAAATATATTGAGAAATACTTCAAATAAATTAGATGGTTAAATATAAGTTAAAATTATTGATGAAATGTGACATTCAATAATAATAAGTTTACTAGAGCGTAAAAGAAAAATATTTGACAATAAAATGTAGCAATGCGGGGTCCCCTCGTGCTGGGGCCGTGCGTGCAATGCGCCGGTTGCACCGGCGATACTTGTGGCCCTGATAAGACCGTTTGATAATTTCTTAAACGTGATCTCACCAGATGTACAGGTGTGTTTAGACTTAAGATAAAATAAATAATTAGAAACACGTTAAGGTAAGTGGCCCAGGCCCAATAACGTTTATGATTTTCTTTGTTTTACGCCCTATCCAGTCTTAAGTTAATTATCATGCCTGACCTTTTAAAGTGCCCTTTTAATTGTGTCGTGCGTGACCTTTATATCGTATATTAATGATATCGTACCTGACCTTTAAGGTGTTGGGCTAGACCTATATCAAAACTGAGACGGTTTGGTCATGTTGCCAACAGGGAAGAAAAAGGACTTGATGCAGTTATTAAGCAAGATATCTAGAGCAGGAATTCTTAACCAGTGGGCCACTGCGAGTTCTTTAGGTGGGCCACTCAGAGATGGTGTGTAAAAGTGATGAAATCATTGGCTATATTCGATGTCTGTTTTTTGTTGTGAAGGAACGATGTGGTGAAATTGGGACCAGAATGAAAGTAAAGACTAAATACATCGGGCCGCGACAATTGCGTTATAAGTTTTTCGGGCCATTGCGTTTAAAAGTTGGAACCCCTGATCTAGAGCCAGACCCAAGCTAATCTTTGAAGTTGGGTTAGGTTGTCTTAGGCCTACAACGTGCAATAATATCATTGGTTCATAATTTCGTTTCATCGCCCTCTAGGTTAGGTTCAAGATGCTTCTGTGGCGCCACTCTGGTCGGTGCTGATGCTTAAAAATTAGAATTTGTAAATTTTTGATAGACTTATTGAGATTAACCTGCAATTTGTTTTAAATTTTACTAGGCCTTTATCGACGGTGGATCTAACTGAACCAGGGTTACCAACTTTCTGTTTCGCCATTCCGGGACACCTTAAATACAGGGGCGTCAAACCTTTTTAAGCCGAAGGCCATTTTGGCTCATTAAAAATATTGGCGGGCCAAGCAAATGAGACAGCTCGATTTTTGTCCCAAAATCGTAGTATCTCTAAAAAAAAAAAAAGGTCCTCACTTAAAATCAGTCTCCGATTTCCCAGTTTTCGTTCCAAAATCATAGCGATCTCTAAAAAAAAAAAGAAGATCCTCACTTGAAATCAGTCTCGGATTTCATTATTTTTCTCTGAAAATTAGCGATGTCGGAAAAAACAAGAAAAAGGAGTTTTTACATAAAATCTGTCTTCGATTTCCGGCGGAATTTTTGCCAAAATAGGTAGGACAGAGCCCCAAAAAGTTGCCCCAAAACAATCCCAAGAACTGTCAGTAAATTCCGAGACAAAAGTGACCGCTACTGGTAGGCTATCAATAATTCGTCGGCAGCGTGGTCGAGTAAGCACCGGATTGATGATCAACATGGTCTTGGTTCAAAACCCACTTGCGCCATTCTGTTGTGTCGTCGGGGAAGACACTTTTCGGCACTTTTCCCTTCTTGGTGGTCTTGGCAAGCAATTCTAAATTACAGTAATATATCTATTAAATTACTAGCGGACAGCAATATCTTGGCATCTCCGGAAGCAGGTCGGGGTAATTGCCTACCCTATGTATTAGCGCCTCCGTCGCTTTCCTGCGAGTCAGGAGGATAAATATAGAGAAAAAAATTAAAAATTATAAAAAAAAATTTGTGAAGCTTGAACTATTGCAGGAATCAATGATTTCAGCTATCTGCCAGCTTTTTTTTGTTAGGCCAGTGATTCCCTATCTTTTTTAGTCACGGATTTTATTCAAAAAACTATCAATTGCACGGACCTTTAAATTTTAAAGACTGACCCTAACTAATAATTTTTTGGTTAGTCTAACTTCTAATGCACTCGCGCACCCCCTACAACTTTTCTACGGACTTCCCTACCAAAATCACTACAATAATCCGATAATAAGTATCGCCTGACGACTATTTATCTAAGTCTTACAGGAGGCAGCAAAAACAGCCGGCGAGCAATTTACGATTTTGCTTCGTAAATATTAAAATGTAACAAACTACTAAAAAATTATCATTTGGTGTATTTTCTGTAACTCTTTACTCTGTACATCTTAAGCTGATAAAAACATATTGTTGATAATATCTAAATCAGCTGCGTAAATATTTGGTTGCTGCAGCTCTGCAGCTCCTATGCGCGAGCGGCCACTGATCATAGGTAAAACGGTTAAGCTTGTAAATTTTTATAAAGTTGTGCTATTGCCCATGAAACAAAATCATAAAAAGGCAAAAGCTTTTTTTGCAGCAATTGAAACTTGCGATGTCCACCTCTGCGTTAAAAAATTGCGGCACCGAACTAACCATTTTTTTTTTCTTTTTAAGGACTTAAAATTAAACTTTTATAAAGGAATCATAAACAAACGCTCTCGTCAATAGCCTACCTGCACTAGCGTATTTAGGGGTAGGGTCATTGCACCCTGGTCCCTCCCTTTGATCACTAACTCTTTATGGCTTTACCTCGACCATTTGGGCAGAAATCTCGCCAAAAAAACAAAGACAAATTCCATGTACTGAAATCCTAAACTAATTCAAAGTGAAGACTTTTTTTTTGCTGGCATTTGAATAAATTTTTCCTCTAAGGATATTTGATTGTGGCCGTATGCCCCCACCCTTTTCAAAAATCCTCGGTACGCCACTGCCTACATGTGTCTAAAACTGTATATTCTATAGAGGAATTCTAGACCGTGACTAATCAAAACCCACATTTTTTGCAAAGCAAATTGCTAGAGGTGCATAAATTTGTTGTTGATTTTTCTGGTCGTTACTTCGCGGTTTTAACACGATGTCTCGAATCTTCATACTGTGAGTAGGCTTACCTCTAAGTCAGTTCCTCTTGACCAATCTGCCGCAAGATAAAAAATCCCCAAAGCATCTGTATTCTAAACACACTTTTTTAAAAAAGGCTTAATTTTTTTGGAAATAAGCTTTTTAAAACTGCTCGGCCAAGGATGGCAAACATTTTTGATAGAGTAGGTCAAAACATGATGTTTTAATAAAAGATATTATAAAGCTTGCCATTGTTTAAATGCTAATTTTTTTTATATTTTTGACTAGTAAAAATCTAGTGAAGAGTTTTTTATAGTCTTGGCTTGATTTCAAACGCTTAAAATGAATTCAAACGCTTTCTCCATGGCATCCCAACGAAGACCAAAATAAAGTTTTTTACTTGCTTGAAGCGTTCCGCGAAATTTTGTAAGTTACATAATTAAGTGTGCCGTGAATAAAAAAAGATAGCAGAGCACTGCTCTAAGCCTAAATCAACGTCTAAATCTAAATCAATAAAGCAAAAAGTTAAACAAAATTTCCGAAAAAACAGCAATTCTTTGGTATTTTCAAATGCAATTTGAGATAATGTCTTGACTGCGGCTTTAAATTTAACGCTTTCGACGTTTTTCTTGGAAGGCAAAAAATACAATTGCTAACAATATGGCGTACAACAGGGGCATCTAACCGGTTGTTAAAAGTTTTGAGTGGTCTGTGATTTTTGAAATGACATGAAATAAATGGAGTCATGGTGTTTCAAAAAATTTTTACGCGAGGTCAAGACCAAAAAAATTCTTCGGCTTTGAAATTCAGCCGCGTTGTTTTATTCGCTTGGTCCGCGAGTATTTTCGATAAGCCAAAATGGCTGTTGGTTTAAAAAGGTTGGACACCAATGGTACATATATATAGCATCAAATTTAATAAAATGCAGAAAGTTTAATTCAACTCAAAAAACCGATTAGAATAAATTTGCAGCAAAAAGTAAAGCTTGATAGTTTTAGGTATAACAAAACATTACCTACATAAAAATTTGTTTGTTGTTTTTTAACGATAAAAAAGAGATAATCATTGCTTCCTTCTAATTTTTGTAAGTATGTTTTATATTTTAAAGGAATTTGTAATTTAATATTTAACTATTTAATCCCTTTAGATTGGCGCAAACCAGCTGTAGAGTTGACCTTAACCTTTGAGTTAATAAAAACCTTAAACTTTGAGTTAATATTTTTTTCAGCGATTTAGTATTGCAAGGGGCGCCAAAAACGCAAGGAAGAGCAAGAGCTATTGCCCCCTTGCCGTTTTGCCCTACTCAAATTCTCCCCCAGCTTTTTTTAAAACTGAGGAACACAGGTGGACAGATAGTTCCCTTTGAAATTTGCAGTATAGAAACATTGGGTTAGATCTGTTTTTACTTACAATGACATAAACTCAACCAAAATATCAGAGAGATTGGACCTTATTTTTACTCTCTTAGTCTGCACTTGTTTATTGAGATAAAAATTGTGGAATTGAACACAAAGTAATCACCTTTTTTATATTTTAGTCATTACCCACTATTTGGGAGAAAAATAGAGATTACAGACACCGAATGGAAGTGATGACCTTTTTTTTCAGCAAATATTTGACTTTTTGCGCTGAAATGATCGCAGAACCAAAGTGGCTACTCTGTAAAATATTACAAAATCATAATTGGGAGAATCTTCAATAAAATTTGACAAGACTGTATTGCCCACAAAATTTTTTCCGCTGGTGCAACTGATATCCAACAAAAAAAGGTACCCTTGTTTGGAATTTTGCCCCCGCCAAAAATTTTTCTGGCGGCCCTAGCATAACAAAAATCTAAATGAACAAATCAACCCCGGCTATTTGGATTTAATTGTTTTCTTGATCATCGTGCTTGCATGAAAAAGACAGTACAAAAATTTTTAGAAATTGTGTTTTATAATCGGCTTCTTCTACTTTGTGAATCAAGGTAATTCAGACTTCATTGAATTAGTCTTGTCAGTCTTGACAGCATTTTCCTCCATTGAAGAAACTCTAACTTAGAGTAATGCGCTGTGCTGTTACACAGCTTCAATCACAGACTCGAAGTTGTCTTTTTAAAAGTAAAAAGCTACTTTTTCGGCTTGTCAGCTGTAAGATCGTCCAATTTTTCGATGATTGACTCGAGAGAAGCGCTTCTATTTTCACCCAAAATTGCCGAATGACTTTTTAAACTTGGCCGTAGAACGTTGCATAAATCTCGAACTGTTTGGTTCGTCCGATCCGTCGTGCCAATGATCTCGTATCGCAGACTGCTGATATCGTGCTTAATTTCTTGTAGTTCCGCTAAAAATATACTAAAAATAGTCTCTGAGCGGTACTTAGAGATACCGCTTTATACCTTCAGTTATCTCTGCTTCTTTGCTCTTGTCAACTTGAGCTTTTAAAATGTAGCGCTTCACGATTCGCGCCATGACCGCTTCAAATTTCGCCGTCTTGAAACAAACAATCACGAAAGTTGTGAATAAATAAGCACAGGTGGTGCTGTAAAAATCGGTTCCGACTGGACTCAGAAAAAGTAACGCATGTGGCGGAAAGCACAAAAAACACCAAGTGCAAATTTGAAAGAAATTTCAAAGATTAAAACGGAAAAATAAACTTTACTTTGATCAAATTGCTATAAAATGCCAAACACTAAAGGTAAGTTTTAATTATCATTTTTTCACTTCTAAGTCTTCTATAGCAACTAAGTATGAAAAAACATTTGATTATATCATTATCAGTACCAGAAAAGAACACTTTGTTCGACAAACACTTTTTTAAATTTTCTTACCTTTGTAGACTTTTGGTACAGAGAACTTTGAGCTGTTTCAATTTTATCGACTGAATCTATCTGCAGTAAAAAATAGACCAGGTAATCACCAAAAATTCAGAGACAATTTAACTTATAAATTATTATTCAAAACTAATTGTTATTATCAGTTCATTCATTTACTTTATGGTAAGTCAAAATGTATAATTCACTTAAACAATTTTTCATGTTCGCTTTTCTCTTCAAAGAAACCAAATGTACTTGGTTATGCATCGAGATTTTCTGAAATTTTTTTGGACAAAAAAACATCGCGACTCGCATATTTAGACGAAGAATCGCTTACGTTTTTTGAAGTTTGGGGATTGCTTTAATTTTTTAAGGGGCGATACAATAATGATTAGAAAAGGTTTTTCAGCTATGTTGGGTAATTTAATTCATGCTATATAGCCTTGTTGCGGTGATGCTAAGTTTCAGTTTTCTATGTTTGGAAAGTGAGCTGCGAAAAGTAATGTTTTTCCACAGTGATTTTAACACGTGCAATCTCACTTTTAACAAGTACAATTGCAATAGCCCCGCAATCAGTGCTATCAGTGCTCCGCAACCAGCGTGTGTCCGCAGCCAGTGTGTCACAGCACAGTACTGTTCCTCAAGACAAAAATAGCTTAAGTGTGCCGCGGAATAATAATAATCTAAACATTCTTTTTAAAATTAGGCTTTATTTTTTGAAATTTAAGTTTTCTAACTGCAAGACAAAGGTTGGCGAATATTTTTCACTACATCAGTCAAAAAATGACAGTTTATTTAAAAATAGGTTTACCATAAAACGAGTCATTGTCCAAAATGCGAAATTTTTTATGCTTTTGACTAATAAAAAACTTTTTATAATCTTTTGTTTGATTTCAAGCACTTTTTGTCCATGGTAGGCAAACAAAGATCTAAATAAAAGTATTTACTTTCTCGAAATGTGCCGCAGATTTTGTAAGTTACGTACCGTAAGTGTGCAGTGAATGAAAATAGATTGCCGAAGACTGCTTTAAATTACAGTAATTGTAATTTTAAAAAATAATATAAAGCCAAATAAAATTTAACTGTACAGCCATCAATAGCATTTCCGAAATCAGAATGCTTAACTATCGGGCTAACCTTTACGCCCTTTTTTGTCTCGCATGTCACATAAATATAATTCCTGATAGAATTCAAAGATAACCTAGTTACTGGACCCGTAATGCGCTGCATCATAGCTCCAACAGTTTATTTCAAGCCAGAAAGTCACTTTAGCTGGATAAAATATTTTTATAATTTTGTTTGTTGGCGCATCAAGATAGGTGGCAGATAACACTGTTGTGTGTGTTAGCAAAAAAATGTTGAGGACGAACGTCAACGTCACCACATTAAAATCTTAACGACGTCAACTAAAGCGTAAGCCCCAACAAAATTTGATGGCGTTATCGTCAATTTAGCGTCAATGTCATAAAATTGAAGTACAAAAAATTATTAATTTAGGTAAAATGACTTCTCGTAGATTTCTTCAAAAAAACAAAATTTATGTTAGTGGTCAATTAGACAACCAAGAACCAAACAGCTGAAATGTAGCAATTACTTGACTTGTATTAAAGAAAGACAATAAAAATTTATTTTTCATTTTATCTCTATATTTGTCCTGTTGATTCGAAGGAAAACGACGGAGGCGCTAACAATTACCCCCACTTGCTTCCAGAGATGCCAAGATATTGCTGTTCTCTTATATTTTTTTTGATTTGTTTGTTTTTTAGTTTTATAAAGGTATGACTGAAATTTAGCTGCTTGCTAAGACTGCCAAGCAGGAGAAAGTGCTGTAAATGTTTTTCCCAAGAACGCAACAGAATGGCGCGAGTAGGCTTTGAACAGTGACTATGCCGATTATAACCACAGCGCTCTATTTACTCGACCACGCTGCCGATTAAAAAAGTTTTTTAAATCAGCCGCAAACTCTTGATAGAATTAGTCCCGAAAATTCCTACGATTGAATTTAGAGAGCTATCGGGAAAAACTTGACGGAAAAAATGAGTATTCCTTGAATTAATTTTTTAAAAATGAGCCATCCATGTCAAATTATCCAAGAAAATAATTTATGGTTTTGAAATTTTGTGAAAATTTCTGGAAAGCATGTAATGATCTTCTATATCAGCTATGCAAAATATCAAGCCACTTTCAGCTTTAGTTTCTTTAGCTCAAATGGTTTAAAAATTGCATTTTCGGACACCAGGCAGAGCTATTTTTGCAATATTTTTTTGCTTATATCTTATTTAATTTTTCACAAATTTTTTTATTACGACATCATTAGAAACAATTTTTTAATTATAAAATTTTGAAATATGGTAATCGTTTTTATAAATTTCAATTTTTGGTGAGAGAAATTTCAAGATTGAAAGTTACGATTCAAATGAAGATCAAAAAAGGTCTTCGCTTTAATTACCCGGCAAATCTCGGATGCGATCATTGTTTTGTAAACCTTTTTTTATTTTATCTAGATTTCATGATGAAGACCAATAAAAAAACTTTTAACCTTGTTTGGTGATTGGATTGCGGCCCCGGACAAATTTTTTAGGCTAAAAATTTTTTGGAGTTTGTCATGCTTCAATAAATTGTAACAACTTTATTTATTTATAAATTCATAAATTTTGTAAATAATAGAAAATAAAAAAATATGACGCTTAAAGCTAAAAACCAATAAAAAGCTTACGGCGACACTTGTTTCGTCAATTAAAAAATAATTGACTGCGTAGAATAATAATAAACAATTGACACAGTCAAACTAAGGTCGTCAACGCATAACACTAGTAGATAGACATATTAAATAACTTATTCCTATAGTTTAGGCTAAAAGTGGCCGTAGTTTGGCCCCTTTGTAGCCGTCGGGTAAAAATCACTTTTGCGCAATACAAATTTCTTAACCGTTTCTGTAAAGGTTCCAGAATAATCAGTAGCAGCTTTTATGATGCAATAAAAATTGCAAACCAACATTGAAGACTTACCGATTGTTCGTCTTTCGATTTCACCTCCTTTTTAAATCGTCCAATAAAATTTAATTTTCTCTTTGATCTAAAAGCAATTAACTGTTTGCTTAAACTCATTTATTAAGTCAATACCAATGATTGCCAAGTCAATTTTAAATGTTGTTTAAAGCAAAGAAATCGATTTTAAGTAACGCTTTCTTACTTGCAACATTGAAATGCTCCAGTAATAGGATAGATAAAAATTTTCGGTACAGAAAGTAAATTATAAGGAACTGGTAAAACGTTTCCTTTTTCAAAGTACGAGAGCATCAGCTCGGCTCTTGCAAATTTCCATTCCACATCGGAATCACCCTATAAAAAAAAGCCAAATAAATGACATGAGTTTTTTGCAATTGTGAGTTATCTAACTCCAAGGGTTAGACCAAGGGTACAATACTCTTATTTAAAAAGTAAGTGTACACAAAAAAATTTTAATTGCAATCAAAAGTGCTATCTAAACATAAGAAAATTACTGTATTCAACTATATGAAACATAGAAGATATCTGAGATTGCATCATAACGATTTTTCACAATTAGCCAAGCAACAGACAAAAATGCAAACTAGAAATCACCTCTACTTCAGAATACGAGCTGTTAATCATAGCGATGAGCATGTTGAGCATTATAACAACCGTGATTATATTGTACGCTCCGTATAGTTGATATCCTATAACTCTAGTTAGCGAATGGGGATAACTGACTTCGACCACCCGAAAGTCAGAAAGGCCAAACATTGACCAGAATAAGGTTATAAACGTTTCCTCCAAACTGAAAAATACAATTTGATTGAAGTTTTCAGATTTTTTTTTTTCAATATTAAAAATGGATTCTTGCTAAACTACAAACAATTTTTAAAGTTTTTAGGGAGTTGTTTTTTAAGGTGAAGCAATATAAATAATTTTATATTATATAAAAAGCTGGAGAGCTTTCAATTTAGAAACTTATTTTAAATTTTACTCTTACGTTGTAAACGATTTCGTCTTCTTGGCGTCAGGTTCTCCATAGTACGAATAAAGATTGAATAAACCCAATAAAAATGCTCCAAAGATCATGAAAAAAATACCGCACCATTTCAAAATATCACCGACCGTTCTAAAGCGTAAAAACTTGCATTGCAATAATTGCTTCAAAATTAAGAGATCTTGTTTTAAAAGATGTTAAGCATCACAAAATTTTCATTCGATAATGTTAAATTAATTTGAAAGTAAAATAATATGACTAGTTTCAAATGAAATTGAATTCAATCATTGAAATCACCTGGCCAAAGAAATTTGAAGAGGTCCAAATTTATCATTGACTTCGAGTATATAAGATATTCTTGAAAAGCTTAAAACTATTCCTAATGAATACAACGCTTCAGCGAGCAGCTGAGGATCACTTGCTTTCCAACAAGCTCGACCTAGAAAAGTATTTTTCTGCTTTAAAATTTCAATTAAAAAACTGTCATGGTCTCCTTTTTGTTTATAACGGCTCTGCATACAGAATATGGAATCTATAATTGCGAACAAAATTTTACCCAAAAATTAGCAGTTTATCAATAAAAGTTATTTCAATTGACACATTAACATGTTTAAAAAAGAAAACACAAAACAGCAGAAATTCACAAAAATTTTATGATTAAGTTTTTGGCAAAAATATCATTATTAATATGTTAAAATGGGCCGAATAAACACAAAAGGCTAAACAAAAAATCAACAAAAACTGCCAAAAATCTCGGCGATATATCTCAGTGCAATTTTGATGCTCAGTCTGTTTTTATTATTATCGCGCCTAGTGGCGGACAGTGAGCTGTTTTTAAGGTAACAACATGTTATAACAAACCAAAGTTGTTTTTTAGGTTTTACTTTAAATTTATCACGATGTTTTATATTTTAGTTAAGCGCACATCTTAAAAACAGCTCACCGTCCGCCACGGCTTGTGCCCAAGGAGAACGTATTTTGCAATAAATTTACCTATTTGCCAATGAAATCACGCAGCTTACCTGTATTTATGACTCTGTTTAACACAAAAAGCAGTAACACGACCAATGCAAATATAAGAAAAAAAGATCAAATAAAACTTATTTTTGTGAAATGTATTCCTTAATAAGTAACAGCTTAAAAAGATCAGATTTTAGTAGTGTTTTTGACAGTTTCTTAAAGAAATGCTTTTTAGTTTTTAACAAGTATTAGTTAAGGGTCAAAATACACATGGCAGGTTATTAAGAGACAATTTAGTTAACGTTTGACGGCTGAATCATTTAACAGGGTACCCGAAAGCATGTAATAGTTGCATTGTGGGAACTTCTTCAGAAAAAGCAGACCAAAAACTTTTGTCAAGTAAAAGATTGTTTCAAGTAACCGAATGAAAAAAGAAAAATTGTTTTAACTTTTATCCAAAAGTGCATAAATACTTGCTAATAAGCAATCTTTTCTTCTTTTAGAAAATATGTGAACAATACGAAAAAAGTGCATCTGAAAGTGGTAATGCGAATAGCTATTGCCACCAGTCGGATATATTTACTACTAAAATAAAGTAAAATATATACTATATTAAAGGTCTTCACTATGGAAATATAAAAGTCGTTACCAAACTTTATACAGAAAGCATTAAAGAGAGCGACCTCTTTATCTGTTTTCAATAAATATAAAAGTTAATTCTGCTCAAATAGATTACTTGATTTGCAGTAAGAATAGTATTGAGCCAATGGAGGAATTTCCGTTTTAAACATTAGAGGTTCTCCAAACAAAGAGTAGTTTGATACCGTGGTATTGTTGCAGCTGCATTGAATAGACGACACATTGTTCCCAAAACGTTGATCCCACCAACCTTGGCCTTCTACAGCCTTTGACAAAAAAATTTATGGTCACTTACTAAAGTAACTTTTTCATACAGTAGATCCACAGAATAAAAAAATTATTTCAATTTCAACTGATTTCTATATTTGGCCTCGCAACAACATATTTAGAAAGATAAAGTATTCTATATCCTCTGCACACTATTGCGTACGTCAACAAAATTTTAAGACAAATTCGGAGGTTGTTGTTTGTGAATTTCTTGTGATTGCAGTTCGCCTCAAAAGTTTTTTTACTGTTTATACCAAGCATATTGCAAAAAAATGGAAACCTCGGTTATATTTATTAATATAAATTCATCAAAAAAACTATTTATTGCTTTTTATTTAATCGCACGCTGTATGTTTAATGTTTATTAAAGAAAAACAATTTAATACTTAAAAGCTATAAAACAGATGTAATCTAATTACATTTTGATAAGCAACGGCTCTTGCTGAAAAGGAAGCTATCAGGATAGAAAGCATACAGGAATCCACAACATTCCACAGCTTACTCGCATATTCCCTTATTCCTTCCGTCCAAAGCTCTTTTATTTCGTTCCATAGTAATCCTAGCCCAGGAAAAGGCTTATTAATGTAGTTTGAGACCATGTTATTGTAAATGTTATTTTAGAGGACAAACAGCAACTAAACTAGTCCTTATGTTTAAATTTTTATTTTCCCTAAAACTTCTATTTGAAGGAAACGTTAAGGTTTATACGACCAGAAAACAAAATATGTTATGAGAAACTATGTATAAGTTGCGGAAAAAAATTTCTATTTAGGAAACAATTTTAAAATAAAATTTAACCCTTTAACTGCCAGGCCCTTTTGTGTGAATTATCACAAAAGAAGAGAATTTACACAATTTGCGATATTTCAAAATCTACAAGAGCTACATGAAAAGTGTAAACATAAAAGTTGTTAGAAAAAGCATACTTTTCAAATATGTGGCGTTTTATTTTAATTTTTAGTTTATTGATTAGTAGAAAGTAACTTTGTAGATTGAATCTTGCATTGCCATTATATTGCACTGCATTGTTTTGAACGTTAAATTTTTTTTGTGAGGGAGGGATGTATCACTCCTTTTTGCACCTCCAAATTTTATTCATGTTAAATTTTGTGTTAGTTAATTTATTCTGGTGCTGCATAATTGCATTGATTCATGTCGATATAGTTAGTTTTCAAAAAAACTTGGTTTTGGTGACAGAACACCAATTTGTTCATTATATCTATGGGTCTCGAAAATTTTTTCAAAGATACTATTTTTGGTTTCAACTAAATTTTTGGAAAAAATTTAAATAAAACACCCAAATTTTTTTTACTTCTTTTAAGTTTGGTTAAGTACCAATAGAGCAAAATCAAAATTAACATGTTGCAGAAGTAACTTCAATATATTTTTAACGATACGAAAATATTGCTATAAAAGCCACAATAGTGGCTGTTCGCAGTTAAAGGGCTTTAAGCAGTAGTAGTATAAGTTCAAAGGGTTAAGTAGTTATTTTAACTTCTCTCAGCTTAAATAAAAAAAACTAAAAAATTTGTTATTTTTATTTGCTTGCAAGTAGTAAGGATCAGGACTGGTTTGCTTGGTGTCAGGCACAGGCGCGCTGACGTCATCGCGTGCCTGTTAGTGCGCAAACAGGCAAACCTAAAGAACAAGCTGACTCTAACTACATGACAGCAAGTTTTTTGATAACTCAAGACTACTGACTTTCTTAGGGTTAGAAAACTAGGGTTAGGAACATTAGTTAGGGTTAGCTTGCTTTTTAGATTCGCCTGTTTGTGCACTATCAGGGGTTCACTGTAATTTCATCGCCGTAAATTCATCGCGGTAATTCCATCGCGGTAATTTCATCGTTTGGTAATTACATCTCATACATTTTCACCGCAATGTAACTACATCGCAACATATTACATCATCGCCAGAGTAGTTTTATTCATTTAACTAGTTTATTCATTTAACTAGTTATTTTTTTTTAACTCAATCAATGCCAAAAACAAAGCAAAATAAAATAAACACAATTTTAAAAACAAAAAACCTGAGAGACGGTATTCATTTTTTTAAAACGACAAGTTATGAGCGATTCCTCTTAGATAATCCAATAGTTCGCAATTTTCAAAATCGTTGACTATAGTTTGAAGTCTTAATGCTGTATCCTTATACTTCTTCTTTTTACGTGGTGGTTCTGCACCTGCTGTATATTGCTCCATTATTGCTTAGTTTCTCGCTTGTTCGCCTTTCAAAATTTCTAAAAATTTCCAGATTGTAGGAGGTGATGCCCCAATTAATTCGCTGAATGAACGATGCCAACCTTCACAGGCATTGTTTGTCTTAGAAGCATAAAATTTGGCAGCATCGAAACAATTCCACAGAACATGATCAAAGCGAGGGGGTCGACGTATTAAGCGGCGGTTTGGCCTTCCAATCCATGTATCCTCAAAGTAATCTAAGACAGACTGGGCTTTTCGGGAAAATCAGTATTGTCGATTAAATGCTCCAAAGACGTAACCACATCTGCAACCGGAACAAATGCTATGGCTGCAATCATACGCATTTTTAATACAAATCCAGCATCACTCTCGTATAACTCTTGCAGACCATTTGATTGTGTAGATCGAAATAAGCATTGTGAGAAATGAAAAAAGCAACCTTGTTGATCTGAATCCGGAAAAACTGCTCTAAAAGCATTAATGGCTGCATGTTCAAAATCAGTCATAATTGTCCTTGGTGACAATGTTGGCCCTAAAGCTTTTAGTTCTGAAAAAAGCTTATTGTAACGCTCCTCAGTTTTGTTGGCCATTAAAGTATAAACAAGAGGCAAAACATCCCCATTCACAATGCCATGTATTGAGTATAGTTGATTGAATAAAGGCGGTGCTGTTTTAAAGGTCCCATCTGCATACCAATTGCTTGTATTGGACAATAGCTGAAGATTTCTCAAAGTCGAAAATATAATAATTCTGTCTGATCCATCATCACTGTCAAAAAGAAGAAATGGCTCGTTTGAATGTGTTATCCTATATTTAGAGGAAATGCTTAATTTCAGTAAAGACATTGGATTTGCAGAAACTTGTACTACGACATTTCTTGCATTTCGTATATTTTTTCTTTTTAAGTTCTGAGGTGTTGGTAGCTGACCTGCAACTGCTTGGGATATTCCTACGTACGCTTGCGTTACGATACAATGTGTCGTTTCTTGAGTTGTGATCGCTTTTTCTTTGGTTACGTTGATCACTTTGGCAGTTTCAACACGAGCAATATCTCCTGCATGATTGTGTTCTCCCAGTCGTTTTATAATGGATTCGTTATTTGTATGCACTCTTGCATGGCACTTTCTTGTATAAAATTGATCGCATTTCCAAATAGTTTTTTCGCCACTTGTTTTCTCTTTCACGAATAGATGACTATTATCAATTAACTTTTTCTTATTCCGCGTGCTTACAAGGTACTGCAGAGGCATCTTAAAGGGTTTAGTCTGAGTTATTTTCAAATGTCTTTTACTCAGTAGACAAACTGCTAACCTTTACTTTTGACTTTAACTTTTTTATAAGTCTGAGTTATTTTCAAATGTCTTTTACTCAGTAGACAAACTGCTAACCTTTACTTTTGACTTTAACTTTTTTATATTGAAAAAGTCAACAAGTTAGCCAGTTCTATCACATGACAGCTAAAGACAGAGGAGAAAGAGTTTATATCACATGACAGCTAAAGACAGAGTAGAGAGAGTTTATCTCTCACTGCCTTTCTGTCTGTCTGTCCCTTTTGAA
Organism: Diplosoma virens; assembly: GCA_963680785.1. Classification (NCBI taxonomy): domain Eukaryota; kingdom Metazoa; phylum Chordata; class Ascidiacea; order Aplousobranchia; family Didemnidae; genus Diplosoma; species Diplosoma virens. The sequence goes on along the minus strand of OY796895.1, from coordinate 13,012,745 downwards.
AAATCGCGACGATGATATTACCTACGATGTAATATGTTGTGATGTAGTTACATTGCGGTGAAAATGTATGAGATGCAATTACCAAACGATGAAATTACCGCGATGAATTTACGGCGATGAAATTACCGGATACGCAATCAGGAGCACGATGACGTCAGCGTACCTGCGCGTCTGCGCCTGACACCAAGCGAACCAGTTCTCCCTTACTACTCTTGCATCTTTTAAAAAATGTTTACAAGTTGTATTTAAATTTAAAAAATTTACGGAGCATGATGACTGGAACATTTGGATATTTTTTTAAAAAATTAAAATTTAATACTAAGCTTTGATTTACGTTATTTGCTTTTTTTCATCTTTTCTACAATATCATATTATTTAGGTTTTTTCGATTTTGTCAAAAGGAAAATTTACACAGGAGCAATATTTTTGTGTTGAACAAAATTTTTTTTAGCGATCTTAATTTGTTGATAGCAAGAAACGCTATTGTTTTACCTGCAATGAACACCATAATCATGATCTCGCACCAGTTGAATACCGTGTATCGACCAACATCTGACGTTCGATGGTACAGAAAAAACCACTCATAGTTTTTGAAACCTTCCACTCTGTTCAATGCACAAAATATTTTCAACTTCGATAGATAAAAAACAAATTTTGGGCGTGGTCGAGAGGTCCAAAGTGCCCTTTCAAAGACTAGCTGCTAGCTGGTAAGGCTTAGGTATAACACCCACCCTTGTCATATTATATTTCTTCTAAAAGTCACTCTAGGTATTTTCTTCTGCTTGGTGTTTTTACAAGCAGGTCTACATTTAGTCGAATTACTTTCATAAAAGAACCACAAAATTTTTAAAACATTGCGACCAGACAGCGATACCTTGTTTATATCAAATTTGAGTAATTCCTCAGCAGTTACAACTTACAAATGAAGTACAGTACATTAACCGTTTTTGTGCAAGTTAGAAGGATAAATATAAAATATGATTGTAAGGATCATGCTATTTTTCTTATTATCATGTTTAAACAACTATAGCATGTAGCATTCTTTACATAAAAATTTCATTTAAATTTCAGTAACAAATTTGAAATGCATGCGACAACGCTGTAGAATTTATTGAAGTTACACAGTAACAGTTAAGAAACATTTGTCTATTTTAAATCGCAAAATCTCATAACTGACCTGTCTATGCAATTGATTATCAAGAGGCTCACAAATTGCGCATAAGAAATGGCTTGAGTTATGAACTTGCAATAAGGACTTTGAAGTAGCTTTCCTATCTGTGACAACCATAGTAACATTGTTGGGATAGTGAAAAAAAATTCAAAAATTAAATCAAAAGCGCAAGATCCAATCCCATAGAAAAACTCTTAATTTAGCTCTATTAATTAAAGGTATCCCAGTGAGTTTTTCATTTTCAATTTTAATCTAAAATACATAGTAGCCAGCTGAGAAACTTGATTAGAATTTTACAACATTGGTTCTTTCCTGCCTGTTCTAAATTTTCGATTTTGTTTTAATTTATGTAGATGGGCAATGCGATAAGCTCAATCCAACCTTGCAGGAAACATCAAAAAATCTCCGCAATTTTTAGCAAAGATAAGCTTAAGTATTTGTTGCTTTTTTCCAGTTTTTGGTTTAGCTTAATTAAAATAAAACAGAGCAATTGAAGATCTTAGTTCTAAATGTACCTAAGTCACATAACGTCATTTTGAGAAAATGAGGTTTAAAGTTTTCAAAAAACTCACTTCTACAATAGAAATATGCTAAGATTTCAAACCTCTGTGCTATTCAAAAAATGATTTCCTGAAAAAAATTTTTGTCAGAATATTTCTGGCGAGTAAACAAACAATTTTTTCAGCTTATCTCATTTTTTCGAAAATGTGACTTAGGTACTTTTAGAAATAGGGCTTTCAATTCTATTATTCTTTGGCAATCCGAATTGCATTCGACAAAGATAGATTTCAACTTTCCTTTAAATGGCTTTTGATACAACAGCTTTTATTTTTTACAACAGGGGTCCACATACACTAATGGCCATGGGCAAGACCCAATAACTGCTTTGAAGTGCTTTGGACTTAAAAACTTAAATGTTTTTTCTTCTAAATTGAAGTGAAGACTAAAGAAACGCCTTCACCCAGTTTTTAGGGAAAAAATAATTTTTGCAAACAATAAAATAAAGACTTTTTTTATAAAAACTCGCGGATTTTTTCATACTGTCACTTTCCAATGGATTGATTTCACAACCCAACTTTAAGTGGCGACCAGGATTTTGCAAAACCCTGCTTTACAAAAGGTCAATCTCAATTGGCGATTCTAGTTGTAAAAGCCAGGACAGACCTACAGCAAGCGTATACGACCTGTGTCGACAGGTGTAGATTAGCTGTCGGAGCAAATCGGATCATCAAGTATCGTTATTATCATAATTAACAAAATGCAATTTATGTTCTACATAGAGTTTAATTCCTAATTTAAAGAACAACTTTTTTATCTTTAATTTTTTCAGAAAAAATAGCTATATAAAAAGTCAAACTTTTGTTTAAATTTCTTTTTTTGCTCAATAAAAGTTCGTCTTAAGCTATAGCCTGCAGCAATCTAAACATTTAAAGTTGTAGCTACTATCCTATCAAAATTAAATAAACCAAGTTAAATTTCATACCTTGTTGCTTGGTGAAACAATGTAGATAACCACAAAAATAGGTAATAAAAAACTAAGCAAAAATCCAAAGAAAATCTTTTGAGCAATCGGTTTTTGCGAGATCTGCTCTGAGTTCTTGTACCAGATTTCGATCAGTTTTTGTTGGCAATATGGATGCGCCACAAACTAAACAACATTTGCGTGTACAGGCGCTGTTACGTTGAAACAATAAGCACTTGAATACTTTTTTTACGTTGTACTTTATGCCCATTCGTAATTGCCTCAGCTTCGGATTGCATGTTGAGTTTCTAATGCACCTTAAAGTCATTTCGTTTAAAAATCTATTCAGGAAAGTGAAATATTTTCGATCGTATACAGCAGACAACGTTAAACCTATTAAAGTCAATAATTCTTAGTTTCAATAAAAATAATAAAGCAAAAATATTACTAAAAAAAAGGTGTAAAAAGTTAAAAAGTAAGTGTACTAAAAAAAAAGTGTAAAAGGTAAAAAGGCTTTGTTAGTCAACAAGCAATGTAATAAGCACTTTTAAAACATTAACCTTTCTATTCGCATGATTCTATCATAATAAGAGCTTAAAAGTGTGAATTGTGCAAGGTTTTCTATTAAAATTGTTCACAAAAAGAGCATAAGATTTGGAACGCTTAACTAATTTCAGAATGAAAAGTAAACCTAATATATTTTGAAACATGGTTTATTCAGAACGTTTCGGAATCGTAATTCATCCCATCATCAACTGTGTTAAACTAATTAATTAACTGCAAATATGAATATTTAAAGAAAAAGTATGAAAATAAATCAAGAAATCAGCCGTTAATTATTTAAAAGAATGGTGACACTGCCAGACTATCCTTCGACTGTATAAAGACAGTCATCGGGAAAGGTCATGCAGGGAGAGACAAAAATTTCATAAAGTAACTTTTTTGGAAATTTGAAATTTGAATCAAGATTTTACAATTTCAAGCTTAAATAGTAGCAGTGAACATCGAAAAAGAACAAATCAGAAAAAAGTTCAAAAAGGTTTGAATTTCAACCTTCACCGAACCAAACGGACAAATTACATCAAAAAAATCTTCAAGCAACATCGAAAGAGTAGATAAAATTTAAATTTCGGACTTCATCGAATTAGATGGAATAAATTAAATCGAAAATATCTTGAGGCAACATCTATCGAAAAGCATATCGAAAAAGAGCCAATCAGAGAAAAGTTGATAAAAAATTTGAATTTTGGACAAAGTGGGAGAAATGTAGAAATTGAAAAAACTTTAGCATGAAAAATCAAAATTTTGATTAAAAAATTATGAAAAATAAAAGTGTGTCAACAAAATATCTTTAAATAATTAGCGCCTGATTTCTTGATTTATTTTTATACTTTTTTTTACCAATTCTTGACACAAATCTAGTTATCGCTGTTATTGACTATTTTGTTCTTGGGTATCGAATTGACTACCAATTTGTTTTTCATTCTTTTATGAATATTCAAATTTCGATAATTTATGACGTAACTGAAAACAATATTGCAAAAATACACGTATTAAATAAAACAAAGTTATCTGCACGTAACTTTAAAATTAAATTGATACAACAGGAATTTGGGCTTATACAAAATAAACTGCTTTAAGAAATTTGAAACGAATTAATAAAACACCGAGTTTAAACATTTACTGCACAGTACTACTTTTAAAATAAAATAAATAAGCATTATGTATTAAATAAACACAGTAAAATAGATTGTTCTCGATATTCATAGAGGACTTAAATTTTTGAATGTGTAATATTCTTTTATCAAACGTTTTGATCAATGATTCAAAAACCCTAAAATTGCACAATTTTTTAAGTCGATTTTATGGTTTAGATTGTCAACTTGGTGTTTTGCTGCGTTTGTTTGCTGTTGGAGGGCTGAATTAATGTTGTCGTTGTTGAGTCTGGTGATCAAATTTTTGCCAGTTTATCTAATATATTAATACAAAGTTCCAAAATGACATTTTACTTGATAAATGACATTGAATTGCTGCAGATGAGATTGTTTGTCTTTATACGGAATTAATTTCTTCAATTTACAAGTTGTATGTATTAAACGTAATTGCATGATTGTGTCGAAAAAACAAATTTATTTCTTTAGAAAGTTAATTAAAAATTTCTCGATCATAAGGTAATTTGATGTAAATAATTTTTTATGGTTGATCAGATGCCTACGATTTTGGAGTAGAATTATTTTGAGATTGAATTTTGATAAAAAATCGTTTGATATTTTTATTTATGAAAGATTTTGGATTAACCATTACGTACCGGTAAAAAAGTTTTGAAAATAATTTGGATTTCTTTGCGCTTATTTATACAGGTGTTGCAAATATTGTGAAACCTATTAAATAAAGTTTTGAATAAGTTTTGTTTAAGTTGAATTGTTACATAACTATTCCATTGGCTATAAAGTCCGGTGTGAGTTGGTTTTTTATATACAGAAATATTAATACTCTTTTCGTCTCGGTGAATTAAAGTGTCCAGAAAAATAAAGTATTATTTTCTTCCGATTCTTTGGTGAAAGCAATATTGTTACAAGTGGAATTAAAAATCTCAAATACCTCATCTATTGATATGTCCTTGTCATGATCAAACGACAAAAACAAATCATCAACATGATGAAGAAAGAAAGAACAATTCGGTTGTGACAATTCGGTTGTGACTGAGCTTTATCTATAAACCAATTCATAAAGATGTCTGCTATGGCAGATGCCAAAGGAGATCCCATTGCCATACCATCAAGTTGTTTGTAAAATTTTTCTTTAAATTCAATCTACTGTGTTTGCAACTCCCTTTAAGAAGTTTACGAAATTGTTGTCTGTTCATGCCATTAACCTTAGAGGATGAGACTGGAAACAATTTTGACAGCAAACTAACGCAGCAAACACCAAGTTGACAACCTAAACCATAAAATCGACTTAAAAACTGTGCAATTTTAGGGTTTTTAAATCATTGGTGAAAACGTTTGATAAAAGAATCGTTATATATTCAAAAATTTAAACCCTCTATGAATATCGAGAACAATCTATTTTACTGTATTTATTTAATACATAATGCTTATTTATTTTATTTTAAAAGTAGTACTGTGCAGTAAATGTTTAAACTCGGTGTTGTATTGATTCGTTTCAAATTTCTTAAAGCAGTTTATTTTGTATAAGCCCAAATTCCTGTTGTATCAATTTAATTTTAAAGTTACGTGCAGATAACTTTGTTTTATTTAATACGTGTATTTTTGCAATATTGTTTTCAGTTACGTCATAAATTATCAAAATTTAGATATTCACATTTGCAATTAATTAATTAATTTAATATAGTTGATGATCGAATGAGTTACAATACCGAAACATCCTGAATAAACCATGTTTTAAAATACAGGGGGGTGCGAAAGTAGGCATCCAGTGATAAATTACCGGCTATGGTTAAATTTCTAATTTAATGGAAAGAATAAAACGAAATGATTAAAAGTATCGGCCTTTTCATAAAACGAAATGATTAAATGTAGATATGTCGCTTTCACTTTAATGTAATATGTCACTAATTTCACTAATGTGACACTACTGTATACCTACTTTTGCACCCCCATGTATATTGGCCTTACTTTTTTTCTAAAATTAGTCACAAAAGCTTTTGGAAAGGCTTTTGACTCTTAACTTACACTACAAAATTAAAAGTTATTATTCAAATAAAATTTATGTCAATAAATAATAGTAATGTTTTAAAATTAAAGTTGTTTAAAAATTTTGATAATTTGAAGTCGTTAAAAAACTTTTTTGAACATATTTTTAAAGAAAAAATAGATGCAAAAAACTATTTATCTTGAAAGTTATAAGTTTTTTTTGTTTCCCCACAAATTATGCCAATCGTAACCGAATAAAATGTAGCATTTTAAATCGAACAATTGCATTTTCTTATGATTTGAGTTGAAAAAAAATTTTTTTATTCCTAAACAAAAAAATTAAAGCATTAATTGTATTTGAAAAGTTAAACTTTCAGCACTATAAAAACCAGAATAGAACAGCATACCTTGATGGTTCTGCCACATTTTTTTCAAAAGAAAATTCTTTTAAAGTCTCTCGCCCATTCAACATCGCGCTCACCTCTTCAGTGTTGTGACAAGCGTCCAGTAATCTCTCCACAAAATCATTACATTGCTGTGTCAGTTTTACGTAATCATTCTGCAAAAAAGCAAGTCTAAAAGTTGTGTAGACAAAAAATCTTTTAAAATCTTGCTTTTTGCTTTGTTTCTTATGAAGATACGGTTGGTGGTGCAAAACTAAATAATAGTAAGTAGAGTCATTACTCGAAACTTTTTATCTGACACTATTTCACTTTCTTTTTTCTCATTAATCAATCTTTTTGATCAATGATAGCTACCCTTTTTGGTTAAAGAGTGTGAGATAAAAAGCTTTGAGAAAAGACTTTAATTTTATTATAGATCTATCTTTTTAAATGCTATATACTACTACATTTCGAAAATTCAAGGAAATACCAGTTTGAATAATGTGTGAGGTTGATGGAATAAAAAAAATTAACAGTTTAAAAGCGTTTTTTGTATAAATCATGGCTGTAAGTTTTTTTCTTGAAATTACACAATTTATATTTATTTTCATTTCTAATTTAACTCATTTTTTTGCTATTATTTTAAAAAAGTGGATAAATAACGTTTTACTTTTGCTTAGTTTGTACAGTTTTTTTTTCAACTTGCAATTTATTTTTCTCCCGTATTTATAACTATTTCGCTGGATATTCGACAAACAACAGCAAAGCGACGGAACAGAAAAATTAATTTAGGTAAAAAAATCTGCATTTTTCTGCCGCAGAAACAAAAAATTCAAAAATTTTTACAATAAATATAAAAATACTTAATCAAATTCGCAACAAATTGTTCAACAAAACTTTAGTCGTACGCATAATTGACAAATGATGAAAGAGCTTCTGAACAAATCTCATAAAGCAGAAAAATCTAAAGAGAAACTACTTTAAATTCAGCTTTAAAAGACTCCATTAATGGTTTCTTGGTCGATAAAATGTTGGATTAATTACATTGCTTTAGAAAAATGCTGCCGTATTACTTTTTGAAATACAAGATGTTTTGCCCAGCTGGAAGCCACAGAAGGACATTTTGTACTCACGTTTTGCTCTATAATTAAACTAAAAACCTTTAATCTTACTTAACCTTTAATAAACAAGACATAATTCAATTTCTGTAGCGTATAAACGTATAAACAAGAACTAACAGCGAAAAACTGTAAAATTTCCTAAAGAAGCAATATACGTTTAAAATAAAACTAATTGTCCTGCGCCATATCTTTCAAATAATTTTATCGTAGGTCTACTTGAGTCTAATGGGACCGATTGAAATCATGAAAAAAAGTAATTTAAACCAGAAATTCCAGAACTTAATAAAATTGGATAAAAAAAAATAGATTTTAAGTCTTATTGTGAGGAGTTAAAAAGGAAACATAGCTTTACAGTTCTTTTTTATCATTCACGTTATGCAAGTTTCTAACCTGCTACTATTGTGTGCAAACAGACAAACTTAGATTTACTGTCGAAGTAAATAGAAATTCTTAAAAATTTGTGTAAATTCTATTTGGCAACTAAAACACATTAAACTGATTCTCGACAAGAAAAGATCGTATTTAAAAAAATTTTTGATAATATTTTGTGTTACTTCGTGCCAAAATAAGCTTTGTTTTTTTTTCATTTAGCAGAGCTTGCAACCAAAAAAAATTTTTTTAAATCACACTTTGCAATAGCAATTGAAATTTTGTATCAAATAAACAAAGATATTGCAGAAGAAGGGCAATTTGACCAGGTCTTCCAACTGAACAAGAAAATGTGGCAGAGGCTTCCAATTAAAAGTTTATCAAAAAATGGTTGCGAATGCTTTTTTTAAGCAAGGCTCTTGCTTACGGTTTGTAAAATAAATATTTTTCAATGCAGGTGCATTTAAAGCTGACAATCAAATTATTTTTCTATTTCAATCGCCTTTTTATGTTTTCTTTTTAAAAAAAACAATATAATTGGTCCATATTAACTGAACTATCACCTTGAATTCTTTCTCGATTGTAGACAGCTTCGCCAAGTTATGGCTAAGTTGAAAAGCTTGTTTCGCTGGGTAAGGAGTCGATAAGGCAAGGTAGGCTGGACTGGCTAGTCCTCTGTAAGCGTTCAACCGTGACAAACAGTAACTTAGAGAGTCGTTGCTTCTTCTGAAATAAAAATTGGATGATTTGTATAAAAATTATAATTATGATACTTTTAAAAACAGCTTTATACTTGAAAATTTTGTATAGTCTTAGAGTAGATAAAATTGTCTGTGTTTGTTTACAGCCAACAAATACCTCTGAATTATTAAGAGCTGGCTTTTTTGCACTGCGAGCATGAAATGGAGCATTCTTGGTTTGTTTTATTAATCTTTCTGCGCTTAAAATAAAACCAAGCGCTAAGGGAAGTAAAAAATATCAATAAAAGAAACAAAGAATACTCCATTCCACTACGAGCGTGGAATGGAGTACCTTGTATTATATTATTTTGCGTTCAAGAACAGCTTACTGTAACTATTATGTACACTTAGTGATATAACTAAAAAACTTAAATGCCCAAACTTCTGAATGATTATGAAATGGGAATCGCACGTTGCTTTTACAAATCAAAGGAGAGCAGCTTAAAAAGCATTTATCTTAGTCAATAAAAAGTTTGTTTTTTGATCATATCTTCGACGAAATAGGAAATCTCTAAAAACGCGTTCTTCGTTGACAATTCGTACACGGGTAAATTTTACAATATCAACCTGTCAACGCAGTGATTGCACTGACAACGAAGACTATGAGGTTGCTCAATTTTTGCTCCCCTTCTTAACAGCTCGTGAACAATGTCGAATTCCTGACATTGTGCAGCTAGGATGATAGGAGTTATGTCCGGAGAAAACCTTGTTCCGTTGTCGTCGTAAGCGTAGAAGTCGCTACTTTGCTGTAAAGTAAACAAGAGATTCTTTTATCTTTTATACTAAAATATTTGAAGTCAGTTGTTTTAATTTTAAAAAAGCAAAAAGTTACAAAAAACATGATAACTAATGTTTCAGAATAAAGATTTCAAAAAATTGTACGCTTGTAGTTACTACTATAGGCTACCAAGATAGAAAATCAGATAAGAAATAAATAGTTTCCATCACAGTTAACAATGTAAATCTACTGCTTCAAATTTACCTAAAATGACTTTTAGGATTGTGTCCATAAAGTAACCACAAAAACTATTCTTGCTTTATGCAACAAACCATATGTGTCTTAACCAGTGGTGGGTAAATTTTTTAGATCGAGGGCCGCATTCACAAGTTGATTATGTTTGCGGGCCGCACTATAGTTATCTCTAAAAATAAAGGTCATTATTTTTAATTAATGTCCAAAATCTCCGTTTTCAACCCAAAAACAAAGTGTTTCCAAATTTTGGACATTGATTAAAAGTGATGTCTTTTTTTGAGAGATCACCTCGCCTTAAAGCAAAGAGAGAGTTTAGTTATTTGCTTGAGGTTCTCGCCGTCCACACAAAAAGTCGTGGCGGGCCGTAGTTTGCCACCCCTGGTCTAAACTTTTAATTTAAAAAAAAAAGTTCCAAATTTATTTTCTTCTCAGCTTTAAAGAACCCAACAAATATTTTGATTAATTAGCAGAGCGTCAAACCGAACCGTGACCTGACAGTTGATTGAACGATACTTGATCGAACGATACTTGATCAAAACGACATTTAATCGAAACGGCACTTGATCGAAACAGCACTGATCGAAACGACACTTGAGTGAATGAAAGAAAAAATTTACAATAAAGCATTACAAAGCCATCTTGATTTTTTTCGCAAGAATCGTTGTTTTGTAGTTTTTGTAAATAGTTGCGACTGCAGAATTTGAATTTCTATCGGACCAATCAAAAGAGTGATAGCACGGATAAAAATTTACATTTTACACAGGAAGCAGGTTAACCAAAAAAAATAATAACAAAAAAAAAGAAAAGGCAAAGTTTAACTAAAAACTGCTTAATGTGCTATAAATAGCTATGATTTTTGTCATACTGCTCTTAAAACATTTAAATCTTTATAACTAACGGAATCAACAAATTTCAGCCTGTTTCGGCCTGGTTCAGCCTTTTTCAAAGATGCATCAGCATGAAGATAGCGTTCTTGCTAAATACTGAATATTTCTGGTAAATTCTCACGCATTTAAAACTTTTCAAATTTGCCAGCTCCTCTGCTGCAGCAAGGACAACTTTAATCTTAAGAGCCGCTGCAACATGGAATATCTTACAATGCGTCATTAAAATAGGACTACAATGTAAAAAGAATGCAAAAAAATGGGAGCAATAGGCATCTAAAGAAACATAACCATGAAAAGAGATTTACTTGTTGCCCCCCTAAAAATGTCTTGCCCACGCATCTTGTTTAGAAACCCTGACCTTAACATTGGCAAAAAATATATAGTATTTGCATGCAAATAAACTTGCAAGATCAATCAACCAAAGCTGCTATTGTTACACTAAAGCTGCAAACAAAATTGCATAGTCAACAATTTGTACTACAAGTGAAACAAAGCAGCTTGGTTATAATTACTTTAAAAAACAGAAAAATTTAAATTAAATTTGTAACGGAATGACGCGAGCAGATTTTGAACGGCGACCGTGTCAAACACATTAGCCATCAGGGCGCTCTTTAATTACTTGGCCACGGTGCCAACTTTTTATAGCAAATATGCATCGGAGACACATATTATTTTCTTCTTCATTTGAATATACTGTAATTTTACCAAATTTTTAATAGGTAAACATTTTTACGATGTCGATCAAAGATTTTTAAACTAAAAACTGCGCACCCCAAGGTTGGGGGTGCTAAACGTTTTTAGGAGAGGTTTGAAGTTAATGAAATATTGTAAAATATGTAAAAGTTATATTGTTGATTTAAAAATTATAAAAAAAAAAACCAAAAGATTGACGTTAAAGGGTTGCAGTTCTAAAATATTTAAAATACCTAGGCCAACTATTAAATGAGCTGCTTAAAAAATTACAAATTAAAAATACAAATTCGAAATACAACTTAAAAAAAGAAGCAAAAAATTAGTTTTTGTGTCTAAAATTTGACAAGGTAAAATTTTGACAAATTTTGACGTTATTTTGACCTATAAAATTTAGTAAAAAGATTTTTGAACAACCGAAACTATAAGGTTGTGCAAGTTTCAAGATGTAATAAAGCCCCCCAAAAAAATTGGCTTTAGCAGAGCCAAGTTAAAACGTTATAGCATGCAAACAAAATAGAAAGGAAATATTTGATAAAAATATTAACGCGTTTGCTATTGCTAGACTTTATTTTTTATATATGCTGGTAAGTTGCCAGTCTAAAAAGATTTAATAAATGCGTACACACACCAGAATAGAAAACTGATTTTGATAGGCTGCACAACGTTGCTCAGAGCAAAGTCTCCTGGACCCCCGTTCTCTTGGCTCATTCTACTACTATTAACGTGTCGATATAGCTATAAACACGCAGTTTTAAAACTCTAGTTATGTTTCTTAGTCTTGTGAGCATCCGCTATTTCAGACAAGATTGTGGCTATGGGATTAGTGCACACTAACATTGCAATGCCTGATGTAACAGCTGGGGAATAGCACTTTAGAAAACTTTCTCTTGGAAAAATTTAAAAAATTTAAACTGATAATAGAATCGTAATTTTAAGGGAAGAGATAAAAGGAGGAAAAGATTTTGCCAGGGGAGTCTTCAGCCCTTCTAACTTCCAAATACCAACGCCTTTGCTGGTCACTAGTGTAATATAGCCTGAAAAACTTGATATCAAAAATACAATTACAAAACGTTTTGCTTGCATTTTTAGCGCTTGCAAAATTATTATTATTATATATTTATTCGACTGTGTTGAATTATACAAAGTTGGTTTTACAGTTTGCATCTAAATAGCTTACCGGTGAATAGATTTAGTGTTCAACTTTTTAAAACTTATATGCCTATCAGAAATTTTAAGTATGCAATTGTTAACCATAATTATTTTACAAGAATTGCAGTTGACAGCCACGAGATATCATTTTGCTACAAACACACCCTACAAATTGGGGAAAAACAAGGGCATTGTTGCCATCTCAACCTGTTCACCATCAAAAAAATTTGGGAACAATTTGATTTTTAGCGCAATGAATATGTTTTTTGAGGCATAAAATGCACCTGTAAAACAATTTCTCGAAAGAGTGAAAGTCATTTTACGTCCAAATTATAGTTTATTTCAATGTGCTGTACTCCAGATTCAATCATAAAATTGTTTTTTTTTTTAGGTAAAATCGATTAATTCAACGCTTAGCACTTCTAAATTGATTTTTGATACCAAAAAGACTTGGGGTAATAACAAAGCTTAAGCAATCTGCTCAGTTATAATTCTATGTCTTACGATTGGGTTACTTGATAAAATCGTGCAAAACCATAATGCGGGCAAAACTGTTTCGCCGCCCTTTCCCAAATTCTTTGGTCTGGTATGTCTATGGCCACAATCTACGACCCATTTCCTTAGTTTGTAGCCTACAAAAATGGACATAAAAAGTATTTTATAAAATTATAAGAATTAAACCAAACACGAATCGAAAATCGTATTAACCGCTAATTGTTTGTTTTTTAACCCAAACCGGAGCTGTATCGGAATTGTCGGCAGCGTTGTTGAATGGTTAGAGCGCCGTGATTGCGATCGACACGGTCTCGGTTCAAAACCTAATTGTGCCATTTTAGTGTGTTCTTGGGAAAGACACTTTGTGGCACTTTCCCTTGCTTGGTGGTTTTGGCAAGCAGTTCTAAATTTTAGTCATATCTCTATCAAATTTCAAGCGAACAGCCATATCTGTTCCGGAAGCAGGTCTGGGTAATTGCTTACCCCATATCCTATCTCCGTCGTTTTCTTACAAGTCAGGAGATAAATACAGAGATAAAATAAAAAAATTAATAATAACAATAATGATAAAACTGAACTTTTAAAAATAAAATTTTCCAAATCTGAACCTGAATCGGAACGTTATTTTAAACAGTTCGACGCCCTGTTAATTAGGTGTACTGCAGGTCAATTAACAAAGTGGCTACCAGCAAAAGCTTGCTGGTAATACGCAGGGAAAAAGACAAAAATTAGAATAATTACAAAGCGGAAGTAAAGCTTGAAATAACTCTACATTTTAATGAAAAACCGAAACGCAAGCATACTTCGCTGTTTTGATTTTGTTCGCTGGGACTTCGAGTCAACCGCCCCTGCTTGGTGAAGGAAGGATGATTCAAGATTACCTCCGTAATTCGAAGAAACCCTCTGCTAATCGCCAGCAACAAAGCGTCACCAATCCTCGACATAGCCGGCTGTTTGATCAAAAGCTCGACAACCTTTAGCAAAAAAATCGATGAAGCTTGGATTAGAACTTGCGACCTTAAGACAACATATTTTGTGATGGTCAATGTTAATGCGCCATTTTAATGGAAAGGCAATTTTAATGGAATTTTTGTATCAACTGTTGACAAAAAGCTTGAAAATAAACTGAAAAGTGGGGTAAAGCTATATTGAAGTTGTAGAGGTAGCCATCCTTAATACTGTCATCAATCAAATCATTACCCGGCCTCGAAATTTTAACTAATGAAAGGTTTATAGCAGAGGTGAGAAACCTGCGGCCACGAGGCCACATGTGGCCTCCATGAGTTTTTGTGCGGCCTCCATGACAATAGAATTGTGTGTCATACTGTTGATAACTAGAGAATACTATTTTTAAAGACGAAAATCAAGAAATTTGAGTCAGACCCAAAGTGAACTTTTTTTTAAAAATTATTTGAATTTAGGGTTGGAAATCAAGAATTCCTAGTGAAATTTGAAGTGAAGACTTTTTTCTTTTTTTTAGAGATCTCTTCTTTTTGGCGACAAAAATTAAGAAAATCGAGACAGATTCAAAGTGAATATGCCCTTTTTTTTGGTATTTTAACTTATGCGGCCTCCTTTCTTTAAAATTATAAAATATGGCCTACAATAGCAAAAAAGTTTTCCACCCCTGGTTTATAGCAATGTTTTTAACACCACTTCTTTTTTCTGAAAACAATAACAATTTTTGCTTTTTAATATAAAGTGAAGATTGAAAAAGAATTGGCTAAAACCCAGAATGTGTTTTTTTTTTTTGAAAGTGTAATAGAGAAGACCAAAACGACACCATAATTCTGGCCTTTAATTTAAAGTTAAGAGCTTTTTCTTATTTTACTTTTCACTTTAATTTTGAAAAAAGAACCCATTTTGTTTCTGCTTTTTTTAAACCGTTTTACTTGGCCTAGTACAGTGGTTTCCAACCGGGGGTGCATGGCCCCCAGGGGTCCACAGAGTGATTTCCGGGGGTCTATGAGCTTTTCATGAACAAGATGAAAGCAATAAGTTATAGCGAAAGAAAAGAAACTGCCATATGGTTTAATTGACACACAAACACTAGCTTTCCATGTTTTCCCAAGTATACCTATCAGTCTATAGGGAATGTAAAGCAAATTCCGTTAGCTTTCGCTCAACTTACAGATTCAGAACACCGAGCACACCTAAAATGTGTTATTTATTTTAGCGAAAAATTTCAAAACCTTACTTTAAGACTAAAATGACGTAGCAATACTGCTTTTGCAATCTTACCTCCCATCTTATTCATTGCACGGTATACTCTGTTCAAACTGTTATTATTTCATTGCAAGCGTAAATTACAAAACTTTTCCATGAGGTATTCGTATGCTCTTTAATAAATTTGTTTCTTTTTCCAGTGGAGACTACATAAACGTAACAACATTAAATGGCTTTATTAAAAGGGTTCACAAGTTTCAGCCATATCACGAAAAGAGACCATGACACGGAAAAGGTTGGGAACCGTTGGCCTAGTATAAACGAAAACCGGCGTATAAACGCTAAAGCGATGCAACTTTGCTCGATTTTAAGATTGTATTTTAGAGCAGCTACCAGCCAGCTGCCTTAAAAATAATGGCCTGTTACAATGATATTATGGCGCGGCAATAATAATAATTGTTCATTATTGCCTATAACCGGTGATGGCCTTACAAAAAAGGGCCCGGTGCAAGAAAAATAGGAGGGCCACTTTTTAGTGCGCCAAGTTTGTTTTGTACGAAAATAAAATGATCTCAAGGTTTAAACTTTCAATTGATATCCAAAACCTTTATTTTCGTTCCAAAATGATGGTGATCTCTAAAAAAAAGGTCTTCATTTCAATCGAGTATATGTTTCCTATATACTATAATTAAAGCAGGGAGGCCACCAACAAGGTGTCACTATGATGAAATGAAACAATATTTTGCTTAGTGGTGCTACTTTTTGACCCTTTTTAGGAGGGCTGGTGCGGCCGCTCCGTTTGCTCCGTACAAGAGCCATCACTGGGTGAATGCTATTATTTTTGTTATGGTCTGCATCTTAAATTTAGGAAAAACGTAGGAAATCATGGGCTTGATTAAAAGGGATGACCTTATTCTTACTTTTTTCCGAAAATTTGGAACAAAAATGTAGATTTTACACACTGATTAAAAGTAATGACTTTTTATAATCATCTCTAAATTTTACTGAAAACGATTGCCATAAGAAATGGCAACTCAGTAAAAGCCTTTGTTTCGAAAAAAAGTGTCTTTTAATTGTGTCCCCTAAACAAAATGGCTTTCTGGAGCCTCTTTTAAACACTCGTATTACAAAAAAGTGACGACCTTGAGTGCAACAGAGTGAGAAACAGTCATAAAATTTAGGATAGTAAAGAAGAAAAATATGAAGGAAATTATATTTTAATTTCTCTAAGGCTTAGCAATTTTTTTTATTAATAAGTATTTATAACAATAATCTGCAAAATCTTCAAATCCTTTGATGCTGCATGAAATCTAGACGTCGCACTCGCTGCTTTTTTGGCGAGTCCTAGTCCGAGTTCGAGTCCAAATCCGCATCGCTGTTTCTAACAACAGGATTTGTACAGCTAAACATATTTTCTCAGTTTGTTGCCATTTAGCAAATCAAATCAAAAAACCCCTCAATTGTAACACTTGTTAGGATTAGGAGTTTGGTTTTGAAACTAACCCTAACACAATATTACGTGTACATGCAAAACTTAAGCATAAGCTCAAACATAATGCAAGCACGCTGCAACCACGCATTTGGCATACACGAATCACGACACACTCTTGATGGGCTCCTATTTATGCGTCAATAGTATTAGAAAAAAAATAATAAATGGCGATTTTGTGTATTTTTCCCAATTTTTTAATAGAAGAAATTCCGGTATTGTGAAGTAAAAATTCCAGGATTTTTAGTTTTAACCCAAAATCCTAACCTCAAAATCCCAACCCTAGTGCTCGTGTTGGCTTGAAACTGCGTGCTTTTTTTATTTTTCAAAAATTAGAAAATTTTAATGATTCTCGTGTAAAAACTTTTCATGTTGATCAGATAAATGTTCACAGGAGAAAAAATTCTGACATTGTTTAAACCCTAGCCAATCAAAGGTTTTCATTAAACATTTATGAATGATTACGATTGCTTGCATGACGTAATGAAAAAGAAAATTTAATAATGACAAGGTTCTGAAGTTTACATGTGAGTTTAAATTTCCGGCATAGATTAAACATTAAACTGAGTAAAACAATCGATTGGAGTAGTTTTAAAAGGAAAGGTTATACAAGTAAATAGCTTTGTCTTTAATAGAATACAACAAGCAATTCTATTGTGATAAAATCAAATGCTTAAAAATTAAAATAAACCCAAGGTAAACTGATAAAAAATTCTGAACAAAAATCCCAGCTGAACTAATTTTCCCTGTCTTTGTATCCTACAATGGATCTACAACTCATTGCAAGTTTAAATCTGGTTTTTATGATTATTTTAAAAAATGATTAACTTTTTTTTAAATGATGCAATAACTCGACAAAAGCTGAAAAAGAGGGCCTGAACACCGAAGCAAAACTACTTGTGATTTCTTTGAGTAAAAATATCTTTTGAATTTGAGTAAAGGAATTTAATAACAACTGCATATATTTATTCAACCTTTTGCAGTTTTATTGACAGCGCTTTTTTAATCAAGGGCACACCCTTAATAGGTGGTCGTCTGCGACGCACAAGTTTAAAATTTACTTCTTTCAAGTATTTCAAAAACTGTTTTATATTTGTTTTAAATTTTTTTATCATTTTCAAGCTTGCTTCAACGCGCAGTTCGGCAAAGCGCTTTTTTCACTCTGTATAAACACAGCTGCAACGTACACAAAGAGTTCCATTGGCTTACTGCAATAGACTCAAGCAGTTTGTTTGAGAGTTGAAATAATTAAGGGCGGGTTTATTTCATAAAGTAGAAAACACAAAAGACGTCATAATTTATTTGATGCCTACAATTATAAAGCTAAATACAGTTAGATATTTTGATATGGTAAAAGAACTAAAACTATTACATAAATTAAATATAAAACAGTTTTCTTTCTTGGAAGCAGTACAATAAACTTAATATTCCTGTAAAAGTAAATTACACGAGAATATTTCGTCCTCGTAATAAACTCAATGAATTGAAAACTGTGTTTCAAGCTCTTTGGAGCCGCAAAAATTTCAATTGCTATTATTCTATTTACCCCCATATTCTAAAGATAATTTAAAGCACAAGTAAAATAAATTAAACAGCATATGACTCAGTTATATTTTTTGTGTTGTGGATATTATATTTTATCTATTACCATTAAACAGCTTGAAAGCTTGCATACTTGCATAGTCTAAAATCTAAATCAACTTAAAATAGTACTTAGCGCCAAAACCAAATTATTCAAAAACCTAAAAGTATGGTACCAAAAACAATTATGACATTATTAAATTATTATTTTTTTTATTAATTTTAGCTAGTAAGTGTAGAATTTTAGCTAGTAAGTGTAGAAGATGAAGACTACAGGAAGCTATAGTTTATCAAAAGGCAATGAGTAAATATTTGCTATAAGTTATCTTCAGTGATGGCCTTACAAAAAGGGGGCCTGGTGCAAGAAAACTAAGGGGGGCACTATTTATTGTACTACAAAAAAAGTGGCTGAAGCCATTTTTAGCGTATGAAAACAAAGTGATCTCTAAAAAAAAGGTCTTCAATTTAGGAGAACCGCTATTGGGTGTTCCAAAGCATGGAGAGCCACTTTTTACATGTGATCCACCTCGAAAAAAAAAAGTTCTGTACTTTTCCACACATTTCCACAAGCACAAGTGACAACAACCTAAGGGGAGCATGCTGCTTATCTTCAAATTTTTTTTTCTTTTTAATACGCCATCGACGTCCTGGTGCTCCTTTGAAGAAACAGAGCAATTTTTTGTGTAGGAGGGGGCACTTTTGATGTATTTTAGAGGGGGCTTGGTTCGGCGGCTCCGTTCGCACCCTTTGAAGCCATCAGTGGCTACGTTTATTTTCCCAAGTAATTAAATGGAAAGAACTGTCAGAACATATTAACAAAAATTTACTAAAATTCATTACGTCATGCAATTTGACTGCAATAAGACTAGAGATACAAAAATTTCCAAAAATACACATAAACACTAGGAACAAACCAGATGCAACTATATTAATTGAAACAAGAACAAAATTTTTCTACTCATATCTACAAAAAATGTTGACACAGATTTGTAAATGGTGAACATTTGTAAATTAAATTAACAAAATCTGCTTACCATAATGCAGTTACAAAATAGTTTGTTCGTCTACTTAATTTTGGTTTTATTTTAAACTATGTAACATTGGGCTTAAATAAGTTTTAAAAGCAAAATTACCCCGAGCTACAGTGTAGAAAAATTTTTTTATAAAAATAACTTCAGTTCTGGCTACAAGCAAAGTCTAGCTTAATAAGTGCAAGAAATTAGTTTTCATTACTTAGCTAACAGATTGTAAAATTTAAACTAATTTTATGTCTCCAACTCAAATTCAAATCACCGAAATAAGCTATCCGCTTCATAAATTGGCTCTTAAAATAAACTAACTAAAGCCAAAGCTTGCTCCGCTTAACACCGGTTATTATGTCCACTAGGTGGCTGAAAAAAGTTTTATTGTGTAAATTCAATCAGAAATATGCACGAATAATCAATAAAAAACGGAGACCTCAATTCCTACAGTTAAGTCACGAATACAAAAACAAACAAAAATTTATCAAATTTATTGAATAAAGTCGATAAAAGTTTAACATTAACTGAGAAATTTCTTGCTCAACTCTCATTGCAACAGTGGATCTACAAAAATCAATTCAAATCGAAACTGTTTTTGTCAGCGGCGTGGCCGGACACTTCAGAGCATTTTCCGCTTGGCAGTCTCAGCAAGAGCTCTAAATTTCAGTATTATCTCGGAATAAAAAAACTTTAACCGAACAGAAATATCTTGACATTTCTGAAACAAATCGGGGTAATCGATATGCAATTGAAAAAATAGTTCTAATGTGCTAAGTTTCAGGCAGAGTTTTTAGTTTTTATGACCTAAAAATTTGTGCAATGCACGTAAATATTAATAGATGGCGACTGTTTGTCTAGTTAAGTTGAACGTAATACT
The DNA here is from genome assembly GCA_963680785.1 of Diplosoma virens. Classification (NCBI taxonomy): domain Eukaryota; kingdom Metazoa; phylum Chordata; class Ascidiacea; order Aplousobranchia; family Didemnidae; genus Diplosoma; species Diplosoma virens. Next base: position 12,992,511 of record OY796895.1, on the reverse strand, counting down.
ACAAACGAAATTTTAAATCAAAAAATTTGGGACGAAATAGTTAACAAGGCGAGACACCGAAACAAGGGTATACGTAAAACGAGGACTTTCCCTGTCAAACCGTACATATGGCAAGCCTATTTCACACTGCTTTTGGTAGCCATGTAACTAAACTTACTAACTTTAAGACAGATTTCTGTACTAAAATGTCTAATTCAACCATATTTCAAGGAGGTTTTAAGGTCTGTTCGAACTAGCAGCGGACGTAAAAGGGGTAAAGCGTGTTGCGGAAAAGGTGAAAAAAAGCCGAAAGACCTTTCATACTAAAAGCGGAAAGCGTATACAGTCCTCAAAGGGTAAAATTTTTCGTCCATAGCGGCAAAAGATTAAAGTTGAAATATTCAAGCTTTTTAGTTTAATTCAGACTGAAAGCGGTCGCGGAAAAAGCAAGCGGAAAGTGCAATTTTTTGCTACGCTTTCCGCTTGCTTTTTAGCATTTGCTTTCGATCTGAATTGACTTTACAGTGCATTTGCTTTTATTGTTGCCTTATAAATCGATAGACGAACAAAATATTGCGACCGGATATAATCGAATGTCGGTTAACTGAGAAAGCTCTGTATGGTCAATCTTTTAATATAACCCTAAGATTCATGATCAGTTGTTGTTTTCCGTAAAATCATTTGAGCTGTTTACAAGAAGTTGTATTTATTTGAATGATACCAAACCCTTTTATGTCGCAATCGGTTTGTCACAGAGGTACATTTTGCCATCTCTACTTCTCACAATACCGTTTTTTTAATAGTTTTTTACATGTTAACAAAATATACATATTTATAAAAATAACTAAAAATTTAAATTAAAAACGCTAAACTATCCAATTGGATTATCTATAGAATTATACCAAGTATATATAATCTTTCTTGGATATTTTTGTAACAAAATGATTCGGAGATATATATTTGACTAAAAATTTATCATGTCTTTTGAAATGCAACGATATTATGGTACCTTATACAACTATCGCAGACATAAAAAGAAAAAACTGTTATTAAAACCAAAAAAGGCACCTAATAAATTAAGCCTAATTAAAAAAATTGCGAGTTTTTGAAAAAAATTTTAACAGTCGTAAATATACAGCAATGATAAAGCACAAACGAAACAACACAATGAAAATATGTAAACCCTACAGCAAGGTAAAGAATAATAATTTTACTTGAAATAATGAGCTAAAAGCTTAAAAGTGTCCGCGTTTTGATTTTTACCTCTAAGTGTTCATTTCCACAAGCCAATTGGAGTGCATTCTGTCCCATGTAATCCACGCAGTTGATGTTTAAAGACTTCGACTCACGCAACAGCCTTCCGACTGTTGGAATGTCGCCGTACTCAGCAGCTTCGAGATACTGGATCTCCTCCGCCGATGGTTGATAAGTCGCCCCGGGCATAAATCCTCTGTTTCCTCGACCGGCATTTCTACGAGCTGAAAAAAATGAAATAACGATAATGTGGATAGAAAAGTTAGAACAATAAAGAACTTTTTCAAAGTATTTAAAAGAGTCAGAAATAAAATAGAAACTTTTGAAAACTGAAAATAAATGCAAAATAAATAAATAGAAAAACAAGGTTTTAAGCTAAAACACACAAGACAAAAGTGTCGCCCAAATCAAATATTAAAAACAAAATATGTAAAATGTTGTTCCATTGAACTCGGCTACTCTATCAAAGTGATGCTTTCAATAACAAATTAACTCTAAATTCTGACTAGTTAAGTTTGTTTTTTTAATTTTTACTTTATTTACCGCTTTTTCCGCTGCCTCTAGTAATTTTAGCTACTCTGCCGTAGAAACAGCCATCGCTCATTGTTCGCCGCATTGTACTTCTTAGTGGTAGTCTAAAATCTGTTTTGGAACTGAACTTTTAAATTTGTATTTGATTTTTTTGTGAGGTACCAGCTTGAGCTAAATTTGAACGATTTAAGTGAAAAAAAAAATTATTAAGTGGAAGCTTCAAATATCATGATATGAATTATTTAACTGTAAGGCGATATGAAATTGGATTTTCGGAAATTTTTGACTAAATTTTTTCAGACAAGTTTCGAAGGGATTACTTTCAGCACAAAACTATTTTTTTTAATGGGATGCTTTTACTTTCAACAAAAATATAATGCCTTTTAATGATTTAAGGTTTTCCGTAAAAAGTCAATAGTTGTCTTTAATTGATCCTTTCAAAAATTAAATGTTGTTCATTCATTCGGCATCATTGAAAATTGGCGAAAGAAGTTGTTTACATTAGAGACTTTGCAATGATAAGTCATTGTTCAGCAATATGAATGAACCGTAAATCACGCGTATCAAACTTAACATAATTTCAGAGGTAAACATTTCCATCTGTGTTTAGTTGTTACAGACAATCGCCTAACAAATTTGATTAAATCCTGTTACAGATTTTGGAAAACATCAAATATTATAAACGGACCCTAATCTGGATGTATTCTTGGCACTTAATCAATAGCCTATTAATTAAATGACCACATAAAATTTCGTCAAGGCCTAGTTTTTGCCTGGCAAAATATATTAAACTGTAAAAGATGTTGTTGGCATGCTAGATCCATCAATAAAATGTTTTTTTTCGTTTTATAGAGCCAAAAAAAGTTGGATTTTGCCTGCTTATTTCAAGTTTGCGACTTATATCGTAGGTGTGTTGTGCGTCAAAATGAAAAATATCTGTGACGAACACCAAAAAATCAATCGCTGTTCTACATTATAATATTTCATAGGAGCAAACAAATAAGCTTAGTGTGTCGCATTTTAAGCATATAAAAATGTAATTTGTCAATAATTGTACTTGTAACACCGAAAAGAGAACAAATAAATTATAATTTTAATCCAATTTTTACAGTCTTTTGAGACCCGAGCCTTATAAAAAAAAAAGCAAATATATACAACTAATAAATTTATAGCCGTAAAAATAATTTACACTTTATGATTCCTGCACAGAAGAATTAAACATCATTTAAACTTGCTGCCACTTATTTTGAATACGAGGCCGAATTATTTGAAAAGCTTTAAATCAAACTTAACTCGAAAAACCCGGCTCGACTAGCAATTATGCTAGACTTCCCGCAAAAACTCTACACCTCAATAAAAAATATTCTTATCAACTCTATTCCCCTGACCCATAGGAAACGTCGTATATTTTTCATTTAGAGGGGTCAAGCAATTGTCCTAACGGACTTTGAGCTTCGAGCCTGATTCAATTTGTATTTTTGGGTTGAGGTCATTTTGGACCTAAATTATAAGACTTCCAGCTATAATCAACCATCATTTAAATCATTCAAGTCGGATTAAAATATTAACAAAAACAATAAAAAAGTCTTCTTCTTCGTGTGGTTTATTGGCCAGGTTCCTGCTTTCTATTTTTCACGGAGTCTCGATTGTAGGTAAGCAGCGCGACCCATTTTAGAAATTTATCATGTTCTGTCTTTCCCTAAAGAACAACAAAAATTACTCAGGTAAACTGAACATCAAATTGCGTCCTTCTGCTTGCAAGTCAGAATGTTATGACACTGATCTATTCTTTTCAGAATTAAAGAAGTTTATCTAAAGAGTCGATTGGTGGTATAAAGCTTAAGAGAAATTTCCTCCCGATGAGTGTCAGATGAAAAGTTTTTGAGATTTGAATACGCTTTTTAAAGATATCTTGAAGTTTATTTATCAAGTAAAAGGATCTTTAACAAAATTTTTTTGGAATAAAATAATCCGAGATTGATGGCCATCGTATCTTCCTAAGAAAAAAGGACTTATCTACCATTTCTTTAAGTAATCATTATTGGTAGTTAACACTTTCAATGAGATGCAAGAAAACACAAACAGATAATTGGAAAAAAGGTATTCACATTTACAATGAATATTTACTTCAAAAATCAATTAAATCTATATTAAATCTAGACTGATTGTGCTTATCTTTCAGTAAGTGCGATTTTGAAAAAAAATGTAGGTGCAGAAGATTTTTTAAGATCTTGCCCAGATCAATGCAGTGGATTGCTGTCTCGCAATCAATTTTTACAGTGTTTGCAACTAAGGAGTTTTTAATCAGATTTTTTCGATCTACGAAAAGCATTTAAAGTAAAGACTGGTTGTCAAGACAACCACAGTTTTTTTACAAACTCTTTAAAAAAACACATGGAAACCACCGGTTTGAAGGTTTCAGCTGACATGACAACCGATGTCGGTTTCAATTTACATAATTAAAAGAATTTAATTAGAGTTGAGTTGCATTTAGTATGGTTCCAATCTATAACTCCAACATTGATCGAAAATTGAAGTGTTTTAAGTCAAGATTAATGCATTTTCTTATGGACAAACCAGATGTTTTTGATGGGTGCAATTTAAACACTTTTAATTTCATTCTCTTTGTTTATTTCGATGCGGAAAATTGAACTGAAAATATTTGAAGTTTTTAAGAAAAGTTTACTAACAACTTTAAAAAGATACTTGTAGACACACCTATATATTTACGAACACACCAACAGAGAAAACGTTATTCTAAACACTCATTTTCAAATAAGTTTAAATTTGCAAAAATCGGTACCATATATCAGACAGCAACTGAGCAATCTTGTTGAGTATGAACGTAAACGTTTTTTTTACTAAAACTTGAATATCTAACTTGCCTGTTGTCTTACGTAAAGGTGCTTTATGCTTTACAAATTTTCGTTTGGGGCTCATAGTTTTCTCACTGTTTCTCTTCAAATCCATTAACTCGATGAAGAATCAAACAAAAATCGAGTAAATTCTAAAAGCATTTTCAATTGAATGTATGGCGTGGCTGGTGACTTCTCAACTCGGCGATACGTAATGAAATTTCGATTGAAGTTGATTCAGTCAGAAATCGATGTATTTTTTTGTGTGTGTGAGCGTGAACACTTAAAATGTGGCTTGGATAGAAAATCAATCGTGTCGAGGCGAGAGCAAAATTGAATTTTTGTTTGTCTTTTATTAATATGCTTTTTTTACAAAAAATCTAACTGTTGTTTTTTGTTTAAAACTAGTCATTATTTTATATTCAGAATTGAAACCAAAGTTATCCAAGGTCTTGGCTTGTCTAAATCAATTCTACGGTTACATGGATCAAAGCCTCCTGTATGATATCGAATATGGTAGAAAAAATTTGTTTAAGAAACGCATCGCTTATACGGTCCTATGCAATTTGATGGGGTTAAAAATTTAACTTTGTGCTACTCGAAAACGTTGTAGAGTTATGAAATTTAAATCCCAAAGTAGTCTAAAAAAAGTTTCATAATTTCTTTTTTTCTTCGTACGGCCAATAGTAATAACTTGTTTGGTCAGCTTTTATATTAAAGTAATGTCGCGTTGTTCTATGCGTTAGCGCATCACCGCACAAAAACTTTTTTTGTGAAATGTCTTTCCAAAGGCACGACGAAAAACACTAAGACAGACTAAGTATCGAACCATCGTTCTTCCTCTCGCAAATCAGAATGTTAGAACACTGAATTAAAATTTTTTATTCGTCGCAATAAGTCTGGTGAAAATTTTTAAGCGGGATGCCTGACCTGACAAAGAATTTTTAACAGGTTTCGTATAGTGCCAAGCGCAATGTTCCAAAAATGATAGCCTCTTATTCGGGCCACCCTGAACAATATTAAAATGACATAATCAAAAGTTTGTTTGTTTTATTTTTATAAAGAAGTAGCAATGAACACTGTATTTTATTAATGACCTCCTTACTAATTACCCATCAAAATATGCAACATGTTTGTCCTGCAAAATTTCCATATTCTATATTTTAAACTAAGCTACAAAGTATCAGAGTCTAGACTATTGTTACTTTTTTGTGGTAGCTATCGAAAACATATTTTAACCTATATGCAGTAAGAGATTAAAAAATTATCGGGTCGTAAAGAGATTATTTATTTTCACTAAGCACTGTCCATACCAGTGTCTGCTACTCTTTTTCATGTACGATACTTTACCGAAGCAATAAATGGTTTCCTACAAACAAAATGAAATATTTTTAATTTAGTTTTTAAACCAAGGTAGAAACTTAACATGGCGAGGAACCCAGTCAGTTTTTTTAAGGGCCTGTTATGAACACGAAAAAATCAATATTTGTTTGCCAGCAAACAACAATTTTCAAGTTGTATCAAGATTTGTAATATCCATAGACCTAAATTAAAACATAGTCTAGTTAAGAAGCAAGAGATGAATTTTTGATACAATTCGTGTATATTGCTGTCAAAGAAGTTTTTTGCTGCAACAAACTACACTTGCTGTGAATGAACTTAGACTTAAGCTTAGTATGTAAGTTTAGAAAATAAGGATTTTTTGCGTTTATTCACACAACTGTATTTGTAGTGCATGATCGGGAACGGTTTCTATTGATCGACTTTCACTTACCCATGGTTGTTTTTCGAGTATTGATTAACTTCTTTACTTTGAGTGCAGACATTTTTCATTCGACTATCAAATTCTACTGCCGACAGTTCTAGCTTTAGATTAAAAACTTGAAAGTTTAGTCTCCATTTTAAAATGTAAAACTCATAATTAATTTTGATCATCGTAATCAACTCCCTGGAATATAAATCAAACCAAATCGAGCCTGGAACAATTGAAAATTTCAATTGCTTTGTATTTTTTTTTTTTTTTTTTTTTTTGATAAAATTTCAAGGTCATCACCGAGGCTTCTCTCATAGATTCATGCATTATTTAAGATTATCTCGGAATTTCTGTACCATTGAATTGTATGATTCTTTTCTTAAATGATGCAAAGAGGTTTTGTGACTTGTATATCAATCTGAAGGTATGGTGTATGTGATTGGCCATGTATGGTGGTTTGTGCGGTAAAAATCAATCTTTACGAAACGTTCGAATTAGACCAACAATAACCAACGGAGAATTGTCCGTTATCTCTAATTAACTGCAAAAAATACAAATTGTACAATTTTAATTACAATAATCTGCACGCGGTCAGATAAGATGAAAAGTTAAGTCAAGGTGAAAAAAAAGAATGAAAAATGAAACGAGTTAGATTTGTATTACCTAAAAGATCGTATTGAAAAAAGCTTTGCGACTTTGATCAATTTGCCAAACAAGTGATTTTTTCAAAAAATCGATAAAAAGTTTAAAAGGGCAGAATAGTTTTGAACACCTTCTCTATTGTCAACGAGTTGTTTGTTTAAATTCTTGACTTGTATTGTTGTTTGGTTTTGAGAAATCAAAGAAAAGTTATATTTTGTGGGGCACTGTAAAAATGACTTTAAATCATTTTTTTCTGATTAACAATTTTTTTAATCACCACTAATTGAATCAGAAAAATTTGTGGAGCTTATTCTTGAGATGTACTTGTCTGCAAATTATTGCTCAACTAAAATTATCCCGTCTGTTTAACCAAAAACTCTGACTTCTTATAAACTACTTTCAATACAAAATTAATTGGAAACTAAAGGCAAACTTCAACTTTTATAAAAATTGCATCTAAAGTTTGGTTACCTTTTGACTAATAAGCTATGAGTTTAAATGATGACTTGTTTAACAGAAGCTTTTGTGCTTCACTAAAATTGTTCTAAATCTGTACTGATAGCAACGCCCAAAAGTAAGTTTTAGTTTAACAATGCATTTCTTAAAGAAACAAAATAAAAAACAATTGTTTTTAAGAGGCCGCTTCAAATTCGATCTTAAATTTCAATTTAACGCTTCAGTTAGTTCTTCGGTTCAACGAGGTTTTGTCAGAAAATTCCTAAACTTATGTAGCAAACTTTTGCTAATCATTTTCAGTGCATAAAATCGTGTTGATTTTTCTAAAGTTTATGTTCTCACGTACTAGCGTACCGAGATGGAGGCCACTGTGCCATGGCCCCCCTCAGACCGTAAAAATGAAAAAATATGAAGCAAAACCAAGCAGTTTTAGGAAAAGCAAAGCTGGTTTTTTGCAAGTATTCTGGGTTCGCCCTGGATTTTAAAGCATAAAGCATTTTGGTTTTCGAAAAGCTTCCGATTTGACCGGTATGAAAATGCATATTTTTAGGTGTAATTTTGCAAAATTTTTCGCGACATGCCCCCGGATCACCCTATAATGGTCGTGCCTTTGGCACTCCTTAAGTTGATTTGTGACGTCACACGATTGTAACAAAACTTTGCCCCCCCCTCGGAAACTTTCTGCGTACGCCACTGTTCTCACGATACTTTCGTTTTGATTTTGTGAAGTAATGCCAATGATTTTGTGAAGTAATGGAATCACTTACGAGTGTGACTCGTAAGTGATTCCACTTTTATATTCGTAAACCAAATGGTGACAATGACAGATCATCAATTTAGGTAGTAAAAATATGAGCTTAAAATTTGTTTTTGTTTTTCTTGAAGCTTAAAATTGTTGATTCACTTTCTTTACAAATATTAATTGAAACTCTTTGTAATAAACAGGATTGATTTTCGACTTGAGTCCAAACGAACTCGCCACGATTGGTGCGCCAAGTAAATCTTCGCAGCATCGGCATCTCGAGTGAGAAAGTTAAAGAGTTTTGGCACTACAATTCGTGCCAAGGGGATTTCCGTAAGCAATGATCAGCACACTAAGATGTTCTGAAGAATTCAACTTCTACCCGTCAAAAAAAGTTTGACTGTCAACTCCGAATTTACCGCCAACAACCAACATCAGACATCTCAAACATTTAGGGCCACTTGCGGTTAGATACCTCACAAACATACAAACCATTGCCCTAAACACTAACACAATATCACATGTCTGCGTGCCACAATTATCCTCATTCCAAAACCGAACAAAGACCACAACATTGGCACAAACTACCGACCCATATTATTTCTATCATTCATTTCCAAAACACTAGAGAAAACGCTATCACCATGTATAACAAAAAACATTCCAATCATTTAAACATACTTATCAAAATGTATTTCTCATCAACATCTATTCAAACATACACACTCAACAGACACTGTTTTGCACAACATCTACCCCCAAATCACAAGAGACTTTAACAATCCAAGGCTTTCACAACGCACTGTGGGTAAAGTTTTGGACATGAGCAAGGCGTTTGATACAATAAACATACATAAACTCACACCAACAAGCATTCCCAACATCATCATCAAGTTCATAGCAAACTACATAAAAGGACCGCAACCATGCATTCAATACAACGGCACACTCTTAAAACTTAACCGAATCAACACTGAAGTACCACAAGATGGAGTTGTGTCTCCAACATCATTTAGCATTTACTCTTTTGACATTCCACTCCCCCAAAAGACTTACAAATCACAACATATACTGATGACAGAACAACCACATCATCTCACACCAAACACCATAAGGCCCAACAACTCATTTAACCATATCTTTACAAAATATATGAATGGGCCATTACGAAGAATATTTTTCAAATACAGTAAACACAGACAAAACTATCATCACGCTTTTTACACCAGATCCAGTGAATATTCATTCACAACTTTATCAACATTAAACAATCAAACAATGCCAACAACAAACACCGAAAATTCTTCGAATGACTCTTGACCCCAAAACTGACATTTTCACAACACGTTAACGTCATCATCATTAAAGCAAAACAAACGCATACGTCATCTTCTACGCCTCGTTTTGCGTTAGATAACAGTGCTAGTTATGAAAACTTAGGCGCAAAACGTAACCACGCCCAGTTTAAATCCCTCTTTGTCTCAAGTGCAAGCTGTTTTTAATCCGCCAGCTCCATTGAATTTTTCTTGATCTGCTTCAAACTTTACTCAAAATCCGCCCATTAATATTTCTCCTTCCTCTTTTTGGGAAAACGATGTAGAGTTGTTGTTAGCCGTTGTAGAGCATCAATGTGTTTTATCTAAAATTTTTGGTAAACAACAACGCTTCTCTATTATGCTTGGCGCTCTATTTTACCATATAATCCGTAAAGTCCAACAAATTATTCATGCCCGTTGGCCAACAACCGTTTCAAAGTTTAAGGCAAGCGTTAATTAAATTATTTTGTACAAGTGACTATGACCGCTTTCATCAGCTTTCAAATCGCACAGAACTGGGCAACTGCAAACCTTCCGAGCTCTTGTCTGAAATGTGTACGCACTCAGAGCGTTCAGTAGCCAAAATGCGGATCTCAATAAATTATTGGAAAAATCATTTTTCGATAAACTCCAGCCTCAAGTCTACACGATTTCAGTTGCATCTCCGTAACCATCCTTAGACCTTACTGCACAACACGCTGGCAATACAACACGGCCACAATATCACCCGGCCATTCTATTAATGCAACGCTGCACCACAATTACAAAACCAAATGTTCGAGCAATGTTTAAATAAACTTACTGATACGGTTGCTGCATTATTAAACCTTCAAAAGAATAGTAACCAGTAACCACTCCTCTGTCAATAGTGACCGGTAATTAACTCGTCCACGGAGATTTAGCCGACAAAACGGTAGAGATAGCTCGGGTCTTAGTTTTTATCAGCGCCGACAAATTTAGTCAAAAGCCCCGACAAGCAATCGTTTTCACGCTCAATCTACCCGCCACTCCGATCCAGTGCTCGTACTGACTTCAATAATCTCTGCTTTAATCACTCGCGCTTTGGCGCTAAAGCCATAAAAAGTCAAGCTCCATGTTCTGGGAAGTCTAATAATGCTCGTAATTCTTCTGACAACAATCGACTTCACGTAGCATCTTATTCCTGCCGTTCTAAAGAAAAAGTTAAATAATGTTAAAGCACAATTTCCTCTTTTTTTCACGATATCTGTAATGATATGGATTTTGTCATTGAAGCGGGCGCCGCAATAAACATGGTCTTGCGTGCAGGCGTTATAAAAATATTACGGCCCCCAAAATTTGGCCGTTGCCAACCATACCTCAATTCACATTTTCGGAACCAAAATGTTAAACATCGACATAGGGGCACGTTACCCGCTTCCGTGGATTTTTAAAGTAGCGAAAGTCAACATTCCCATTATTGGCACGGACTTTTCGTCATTTTGGTCTTGGCGTCAATGTAATTAATAATCGCTTTATCTTGTCCAATAACTCCGTGTATCGTCGATATAACACGTCACGCATAGCGACAAATAACATAAATCGTATTTCCCTTGCTGACAGCTTGCCTCTCTCTTCGCTTCGCAAGCAGGACGGCAAAGACGGCTTTCCGCCTGCATTTCCAATTTCACATGACGTAACATCCTGTCCTGACGCAACTAGCCACTCGATCATTTTATTTACGACTTGCTTTTGAACATGATTGACGTTTCTGACGTAGTCGTTTCGCCTTCTATTCAAGTGTCAGAAACGTTTCGGAAAAGACCAAGTTTAAACCACGCACTGTATTATGCAATTAGTTTTTTAATGCTTCTAAATTTAAAGTGTCTAAACATAAGGCACTGCAAAAAATAGAGATCTTTTTGGTCATTGTTCCTCTAAACTTGATGTAAATGTAAAAGAGCTGCCACCGTTGGATTATCTTGCCATGAGGAGGGCACAGGTGTTCGATGGCACTCTACGTTAACTAAAGTCCTAACTCTTTGCAAACATGTTTAATCACATTCACTCTCTGGGCCACCCAGGCGTTAAAAAGCCGGTTCAAATCGTGTCTGTCTTGTTTTGTTGGACGAGCATGCAAAGAGATGTACAACGTTTCTGCAAAGCATGCCCTACATACCAGCTAGCTAGCAGGAAAGTTTGCCACTGCACAATCTTCCATTTGTCGACCTTGCAACGGCTCTTACGTAGTTTAAAAGGTATCTGCAAGCATCTTGTAATTGACGTTGACGGGAAATTTTTACTCCACTTTAATTTATCTTCTAATTAGATTGAGTATTTTTCCTTTGTACTTAGCCAAGGCAGCTCTACACTACGTACCTATCCGGCCTTCGTTCTCCTCGTCGTTCCGCTTCACTCCTTTTTCTTCCAAATGAGCTGTAACTTTGTGTTTTGCAACGTAGTTTCGTGTTGGAGGATTTCCTACAAGGTCCAGAAGACCTTTCTTCTGCACGACACTACGTTTGCTTCTCATATAATTTCTTCATTGCTAAAACGCGCAGTAACTTTGCTTTAATTTAGTTTTCTATTTTTGCTCTCCTTGTTGTGGGCAATTATGCTTTCGATCATTGCTCTCCGGTCACTTAAACAAAACTTTTTACCATGTACAACTTGTCGTCTCGCAAAATCCCCTAACCCTGATGCCAGGACCCCAAAGTGGTCCAAATATTTTTCCGCTTTGCGTTGAACTAATCGTGTCTAATTTTTAAATATTTTGCTGCCGTCTTTTTTACTCCTTCAGATTTGTCGCTTCATTATGAACGCGTTCTCTGTAGTCGATTTTCGATAGACCGATCGGCTTTCGTATTCTCCGTCACCGAAAATCTAGGGGGAAGATCTGTAAGGGGCTCATCTTTTGCGAACCGTTTTCAGTGTATGCAATTGTGTTGATTTTTGTAAAGTGTAGTGCACGGTTTATGTTCTCACGCTGCTTTCGTTTTGGTTCTTTGAAGTAATCTGCAGAACTCACCCCCTCGCCGCATCGTACTTTGGCAATCTGTTGGCAACAGTCATTTTTCCAAGCTTCATTTTTGTATTTTTAATTTTACTGTCCTTCCTAATAATCGTTGACTGAATCGTGAAATCAAAACCATTATCGCCTATATGATACAGTTTATTCGCCTGTTTATTTCCAGGAAATTGCCCACCACTTGGCCTGATATCACTTGATTTTCGCTTTGAAAAAATTCAAACGTCATCAATAAAAATAATAAGTAATTCCTATAATTATATTTTATGAAATTTTTTTTAAACAGAATACCATTCATTTGCATTTGCTGTTTCAAAAAACTTAAACGTCAAATGTTTGGACACAAGCTTAAAGCAGTTTGATATTTTTTGCATTTTGCAAATTTTTTTGCTCGATGTTCTTATTTCAAGTTTCACACTGCGTGTCAGAAAACAAATAGGTTGTACTAAATTCGAAATTCTAAAGACGAGTTAAGCTATTTTGGAAGCTATATATCTTACACTTGTCTAAAGAAAACAGTAAAATATGATTTTATTGTACTAGCCCAGGGGTTTTCAACCTATGGGCCATGGCCCAGTAGTGGGCCTCAGTGGTTTTTTTAGTGGGCCATGGAGCATAAATCAAAATGAAAGCAATATGTATAATATATATGTATAATTAGGCTTGCCATCCGTCCCATTTTTTAGGTATTTTTCTGGCGTCCTGTGCAGTCAACCACATGAAGACTTTTTTTTTTTAGAGAACACTATGGTTTTGGGACAAAAATAGGGAAAATTGACAGCAATTCCAAGTGAAGACCTTTTTTTTTTTTAGAGAACACTATGATTTTGGGACAAAAATAGGGAAAATTGACAACAATTCCAAGTGAAGACCTTTTTTTTAGAGAACACTATGATTTTGGGATGGGAATTTAATTTTGTTGACCAAAGTGGGTTGTGAAGTTAACTTGGGTTGAAAAATAGGCCACGGTACAGAAAAGGTTGAAAACCACTGTACTAGCCCATTGTTTTTCTGCTTTTATCGAAAATAAATAAACAATGTAGAAATAGTTTTATTTTATTACAATTATAAATTTAAACTCAGTGATAGCATTATAGACAAGAAATTAACACCACAATTAAAAATAATGAATATTCTTTATTTAACCTTTAAATTGATTTGAAATGTCAACCATTGATCTGTTTTGCAATTTTTTCCGAGCTCCTACAATTCTCGTTCCATCTTCATTTTTGACAAAGACAAACCAGGCAATAAAAAATTAATTTACAATTTGATTAAAAAGTATGAAACCTGATCAAGCAAAACCTAAAAATCAAAAAAAGAGTATATTATATCTTTGTAAGTAAAACAATTACTGAAATTTTTTTTGAACTTAGTAAACTCTTCCATTTTGCGTTTAATTTTTTATAACTTTCTTACTTTAATAAATTTGTTTGTCATCAATTTTTTTTCTTTGCTCTTTAAAAAATCGACTGCAAAAATTTCGTGCGCTAAGATAACGATTTTTGGCGCATTACGATTTCTAAAAAAATCTTTGTGACCTCAGATTTGCTACATTCGTCTTTCAAGAAGTTTTTTTCAGCTTTTTTTGGGGGGAGAAAGTCACGTAATATTAAGCGCTTTTTGAGTTTTTGCTTATCTAAAATAATTAGTGCTTAAAACTGTTACTCGGCATAGTTTGACAAGATTAGAGCGATTACGGAAGCATATATTTTTTTTTTCGTCTAAATATGTGATTTCACAACTTATTTTTATACCTGTGACTGTGTAAAAAATGCAAAATTAAGTTGCAAAATTACATGTTTAGACTTAGAAAAAAACACAGTAAAGAGAAAAAGAGCAAGAAAAAAGCTTTTACATTAAATATTTACAAAAAATGTATATACAGTATATATTTATTCCGCAAAGGCAATATCTCGATTTTTGTTCTTGTTTTGTCAGATTATATCGGTTCTGATAATCATACCCTTGACACCTATTTTGCTCATCAAACGTATAGTATACAGAACCCGAGGCTTTAAAAAACAGTTCTGCGGCGACACATCTACGTCACCCACTTAACTATTTAAAACCCTTCTTTGTAGCAAACAATATTATATCAATATAGAGGTCAGGAAACCGTTTTCTAAGAAAGAGCGAGATAATGAAACAACAATGACAATTGTGGACTGTAGTTTTCAACAAAAAACTAGATGAAGACAAATAAAAATAAAAAAGGTGTTCACTTGCCATCAAAACGCGAAAATTACCAATAGGCTTCAATCACAAATGTACGACTTTTTTTGGTTTTTACCAGGTTTTTAAACAAAATTTATACGTAATTTTAGATTGTTGGATTTAAGTCCGATTTCAGAAATCAAAACCAATATTACGTCGATTGTTTGCAAAAAACAAGAATAAAAACAGCAAAAATATAACTAAAAATTTTTTTAATTTTTCGTGTTTTTTAATTGTTATATTCTGTTAAATTTTGTTAAATTTCAATTTCAGCTACGGTAGGCGCGATTTTATCTGGTTTAGTTCACCTTTAGGATTTCAGGCATTGGGTAATTGAGATTTAACCAATATGAAAAGTTAGTAATAAAGAAAAAAGGTTAGAAACTCTGTTTTAGATTAATACAGCTTTTAACCTTTTGTTAAAACTAACTCTGTAACGAGGCCTCCAACAGCAAAAAGGTTGTTTAATGTGCACCAATAAGATAATATCAAAAATTATTGTTTTTTTAAGGGGATTTACAAAAGATTTCTAAGTTTGTTTGTTTATTTATTTTATTTATTTATTTCATCTCTATACTTATCTTCCTGACTCGCAGGAAAGTGACGGAGACGCTAATGCATAAAGTAAGCAATTACCCGACCTGCTTCCGATGATGCCAAGGTATTGCTGTTTGCTTGTAATTTAATAGATATATGACTGAAATTTAGAACTGCTTTCCAAGACCACCATGCAGAGAAAAGTGCCGTAAATTGTCCTTTCCAAGGACACAAAAGAATGACGCGAGTGGGTTTTGAACCGAAATCATGTCTATCAAAATCCTGGCGCTCTAACTAGTCGACCGTGCTGGCGACATGTTGATGTTGTTGAGTAAATAAGTAGCTTACATAATTGCCGGAAAAAAATATTACAAAGTGCAAAATGCATTTTTCAATTTAATTGATAAATTTTTTAATTATGTTGTTCATATTTAAGTGTTTATAACAGTGTTTCTCAATCTTTTCGCGCCTGGGGAACACTTTGAAACCTTTTTGAAATTTGCGACATACTTGACCAGAATTATCCAGATCTTGATTTTCGTCCTCAAGAAGTAGTGGTTCTCTAAAAAAGGTCTTCACTTTGAATTCA
The DNA here is from genome assembly GCA_963680785.1 of Diplosoma virens. NCBI lineage: Eukaryota > Metazoa > Chordata > Ascidiacea > Aplousobranchia > Didemnidae > Diplosoma > Diplosoma virens. Next base: position 12,976,654 of record OY796895.1, on the reverse strand, counting down.
TCACAGATTTCTTGATTTTTGTTCCTAAGAAGTGGTGTTCTCAAAAAAAAAGGTTTTTTACTTTGAATCTGTCATAAAATTATTGTTTTTCGTATCTAAAAAGTGGTGTTCACCAAAAAAAATGAAAAAGGTTGCGGAGCAATGGACTAATGTTTTTTAAAAGTTTTTGGCACACTTGGAAATCTCTCCCGGCACACAGGTTGAGACCAGTGGTTTATAGGCTACAATTAGTTTTGGATTATTGAACTTTTCTACAACGAAAATTTACTCCATCTTACTCAACAAACTATGTCGTTTATTCAATCAAATTTTATTTTTTATCTTTATTTATCCTTCTGACTCGCAAGAAAACGTCAAAGGCCTTATACTTGTAAAAGTTAATCGCCACAGTAAACTTTTTTTAGTAGCTTTGCGCCACTGTTAGTAAAATCTGATGAGCGACGTTGAAAAAATTTGTTAAATTAGTATTTACCAAGATTAAGAATGTCCAAATTTGTTCATCAAACCATGGACTTCTAAATAGTAGTTCGTAGAAAATCATGTGATAATTTGCAGACCTTATTTAAATCGTGTTATTCCAATTTAGAGCGAAATTAATCAAAAGAAACAAAGCTGTTTATCGAAAGCATTGGCCAAATAGCTGGCTCAAGCGTTTGGTAAAATACCTCTTTCATCTTTTTTAACTGTAAGAAGTTATAAAACAAATTTTACACTATAAGTTTACCTTTAAATAACCAGATAAGTAAAAAGGTAATTATTTTTTTACTAGTATTACTCTGTTAAATCAGTTAGTTAAAAATGCTGGAGGTTTTTTGCGAGATATTGAACCAAATTGTTTCCTTAATTTTCATCAAAGCTTGTATTATTGAAGCAGTGCAAATTGCCCAGACTTTTTATAAATTTTAGTTAATTTTGCTTTTATTTTTAACTCGTACGATACATAAAGTAACAACCACTTTTGATTAGCAACTAATGACAAAACCTAAACCGTACCTCTAGCCGTTTCCGTACCTTTTCCTGCTAAAATTAACTTTAGCTTCTATGAAAACTCCCATTTCATACAAGACTGAATAAGCTTTTTTCAATTTGTCTGTCATCTCTTAATCTTTGTTTGAAGCTTTTCAAAGATCAATAACTCTTTTTCTGTCATGATTTCACGCTAATCTTTTTTTAGTAAAAAAATTGTTTTTATTCAAAACCACGTGTGATTAATATTTTATACCTAAATAATTGGGAAGACTAAAAGATATTTCGATTAAAATTATCGATTGGATAAATTAAAAGAATCATATAATTAATAACTCAATTACCTTTTGCGTTGCGATCCAAAAAAAATTTTTTGGTTTTTTAATTGCGCAAACAAAGTAAGGGTTTTTAACTGAAAAATTTACAAATACTTCACATAGACCCGGATTAATTTTACAAAACCAATTTAATTAAGTAAATCCAATACAGCGAAGAAAAAAAATTTCTATTATTCGAGTAAACTGATACGGTTTCAATAAAAGTTTTGAAGGAAACAGAACAGAAAGCCTTTCTACGCCACCTTTGGTTATATAAAAGAACATCACATCTCAGCACCGTGCCTTTTACCGTCCCAAAAAATAGTCCTCTGTCCTTGAAAGCCATACCAGCATGGAATTATTGTAGCTTTGTTTCCCAAATAGTGAGGGCAATTTTCGACGGACAACTTTAATTTCGTGTCTCTTAATTATTTTTAGAAAATTACAGACATAAACATTACGGGATCGATTGCTGAGAAGAATTGTTGATGCTCTGATGTTTACACAAAATAGTTCCAAAAAATATCGTTGGTATAATATTTTTGATAGAAAGAATTCTCGATTGAAAAAACTTTTACGTTTTTCAAAAATTATGAGGACCCGCTTACGAAAATCCAGACATCTTCGGCAGAAAAATTTTCTATTGCAATCAAGGCTCTATATAAAAGTGGTAAGACTGTCAGAAGAAAGCTCAATAACAGTTCAGAGCAATTATAAAACCACGCGAAGAATTTTTATTAAATTAAAAAAACTTCAACAGCCTTTTCACCTTTACGGCTAGACACGAGGTGACTCTTATTCAAATAAAACGGAGTTACCTTCTGATGAGCCGTAAAGGTGAAACAAGCCGTTCAAGTTTTTTAGAGCTTAATTAAGATTCTTTGCGACTTTTGGGCCTACATAAAATTTCTAAAAAAGGATCCTAGTTGTTCATGCTTGTTTCTTGCATTACCGAAATATACTTGCACAACTGCGGTTTGAATGGCGAACTAATAAGGGTATTGCCCGGCATTAAATCGTCCGACCAAGTCTTGACTACATATTACCTTTGCTTGTTTAGTGGCAGTTTACTTAATCTTCCAAGATGTTTAATGACACTTGTTTTGTCAGAAGAATCTTATTGAAATTACAGGTTTTTTAACAATGCGGAACCGCTAATTACAAAAACGTTTGGACAGTAGACCAGTGGTTCTCAAAGTTGTCGATCGGAACATCCAAGGAATCAATGAATGACAGATGGATGGGTTCTAATGCAGCACCAAAGTAACGGTACCTTATTTTTAAAGGTACTAATGTTAAGGTTTTTTGGTCTTTACTTACTTTGGGGCGCATATAATCGAAATAAATAGTTGCGTGAAAGTAAAAAAGTCATTACTTTAATGATACATTGCAACAGGGATCGATAGAAAATTTTTTATTCGAATTGGGATCGACGTGCAAAGTTAATACTGTAGTAGACAAAATTTGAAATAAGATTTTGTCAAATCTTTACGCTTGAAGGAACGAAGATTTATAAATAATTAAATTCATAATTTTTCTTGTTTTGAAAAAGCCTATTTCAAAAATGAGTTTCCAAGAATTGCTATAGAGTTTATTTATCCAATTTTGCAAAATTTAAGATTTCATCTTTATAATTCCCTTTGTAAAAATCTACGTGAGCCGTGGACAGTTGCAATCGGATGAAAAATATCAAATCATGCCGTTACATAAATATTTAATTCTTCTTTATCAAAAAAGCACCGTTTGAAATTGGACCAGATTGAAAAAAAATGTAGAATTTCTTAAAATTTCTGAAACGGGCGTTTCTCTAGCTGGTAAAAAATTTGATAAATTCAAGAAATGCATACAAGTAACTTTAATAACTGAAGCGTCGCGAAATAATCAGACAACACAATTATGAACTTGGTTCACAAGTTGAATGAGCTATCGTTAGCACAATCGAAACTTCATTAAAGCAATAACATGAGCAAACTCACTTTTAATCAACGATCGCTAATGTTATTATCAAATAACAAAATAAAGCAATAAACTTCAAAACAAAACTGCATTAACAATGACAAGTTTCGCACAAGCAACGCAACTACATGAAAAAAATGTAAAAAAGAGGCAAAGTGGGGGCCGCAAGTACATCACACTCGAACCATGCGCTCTTTTCGCTTTCCACGAGAAGATGCATCTTTAGATTGGGTACGAATGACTTTAATCAAGCTAGGGGCAGTATGTTGCCCCTCCAGACCGCGTTTTCCAGTGGTTTCGCCAGGGGGAGGAGAATGCGTGGTAAGAGGACTAAGTGACGGGGACAGATTCGGCGACATCGCTGGAGATGTAACGCTGGAATGATAATTACTGGGGCGGTGGGACAGTGAAGAAGCGTAGGAAGTGAAATTTGGAACATTGAAAGGAAGTGACGCAATTTGGCGTTGGCTGTGTAGCGACAAACGTGAACCACGCGAACGGACGCTTGATCCACTTCCGGGGCGGTTCGATATAACCTGGGAATATGGGGGAGGGGCAGCGTTATGCTGAGCTCTTTGAGAACTGGAAAAGGACAATTTTTTGAAGGAATATTGGGGATTTGGACGTAAAATAAGTCCGTCAGGTCTGGTGTCTGGGCCACTATTAGCTGCCCGCAGCTTTGGCACTGGAACGGATAAATTATCGTTTTGAGGAGGAAGTGAAGTAAGAGGAGGACTAACTGGTTTAATATCGGGAAAAATAGTTTTTTGAGTAAGATCTTCTTCCGATTCATCGCGCAAGCGAGCGAACTCTGTGAACACACTCGATAAAGGTTCGAACTCAGGTTTCCAGCCTTTTGCAACTGGCTTGTTCAGCGCAGCAGAATGCCGGCGCTCTTCTAACGAGTCCAAACAAGCTAAAATATCAGCACACTGCTTCTTGCCATCTGGTAAATAGCTGTGCTCTGCAGGGGCGTAACAACCACCAGTGTTTGGTTGAGCGGAACTGGGGGGCAGAACCGGCAAGGTGACTTTGAGAGCGCCCCCAGCCTCGGTGTGGGGCTCACGAGTGTTTTCAAAGCTTTTCGAATTAAAATGTTGCTCGCTTTTGTCCGAAATCTTATCCATATCCTGGAAATAAAACTCTCAATTTAGTGACATGAACACGGACATGAGCCCCGTCTCAAAACGTCCCCCACCTGCTGAATGCCGGAGTCAGCCACTCGCTGATGAGCGCCAAAAAGTTGGGAGTTGAATGAGGATCTTTTTTTGAACGAGGAAGGGGTGGAAGTGATGCGAGTCACTTCTTCATCTTCTGCTGATTCGTCATTTCCGGTCACAGCAGGTTCACGAGTTTTTGTCGAGCAACGATGCAACTGCTTGTCAGGCGCGATTGCGTCATCTGTAAATGAAACAAAACAAATTAAAATAAGACGCAGGTAAACGACGTGCGACTTAGATGACGTTAAAATTAGTCAAAATATCGCAACTTTTTACGACTAATACGTCAAAAAGTAATGCGTTTATTTCTCCCATTTCTAAACTTTACAAATCATAAAACTTGCATGACTCTTCAAAAACCGCAAGTCAGTTCCAAGCCAAAGCTCAAAAATCTATAAATCATTAATACACCCTAAACCTGCATTCTCTGTTGACATACTTCATGAATTATAGTTAAAATCACATGTAGTAACTCAATTCAAATCAACCAACCTTGACGGTTGCTAAGTGCGGTTGTTTCTCTTTTCTTTTGAAAATCTGACATTCCCTTTCCGTTGAAAAGTTGTTGGTTGGAAAGAAAATCATGCAACTGTGAAAAAGAGAATGTGATTTTGTTGCATTACGAAATTAAAATCGTTAAATTATTTTACGTCAAGTTGTCACCAACTACCGTACAAAACAACTTAGGTCTGGCCTACACTTTGTGCATACATTCGGCGTCGAAAATTCATAAAGCAAAACAAGTTGGTTAAGAGTATTCCCCACACACATGCCAGGTGTATATGCTAGAAGCAGAGAAGGCCTTAAAAAAACAGTTTTTAGGAAATTAGTTTTTTGCCTCTTATTGCATTAACAATACAAGAAAAAAAACTCGAAGCAAAATGCTTCGACGAAAGCTCATCAAGAAACTAAGAACGCATTTTAAACAGAAAACCACTGAACGAAGAACATAGACAATGTGAGCATTTATTAATCAAATCGACCCTTACAAAAAGTTGATGATCACCTGATAATCACCCGCTGAATCAACCCGTACCGCTCCGTTGACGTCATCATAGTTCTGCTGACCGTTCATCGAAGCTGATTGTTGCGATATTGAACGGTCGTTTGAAAAGTTATGGAATTTTTTCGACCTCCGCATATCGGCGTCATTGTCTCTTTTTTCCTGTGTAACATCGTCGTTTTCGCTCGATTGAATGGAACTGTTGGAATCTCTGTATAAAATGTAATATTAAAAATATGTTTTTATGATAATTCACAAACAAATAGTATGTAGTACATCAATTTCAATTATCTAGGGTTTTAGAAGCCTATTTATTGGCAGCTAAATAACACATAAAATTACAACACACAAAATTATAACGCACCTTTCAAAGAAACCCTTCAATTCAATTCAATTCAATTTTATTTGCAATCAAAGTATTACGTTTCGAAGTTCTTATTGAAAAAGTGATTGCGAAATAGGAAACAGCGGCTAAACGATATACGTTATTACACGCACAACGTCAATTGTGCGTGGTCGCCGTACCTTTAAAACAAAGTAGCTACTGTACGTTAATTTTTTTAAAAAAAAACAATCAACTTAAATTTTTTTTTTTAAATAAAAAAATAAAAGTGCATATCAAAACGCAAAAGGTAGCAAAGATACTTTATCACAATAAAATATACACATCGGAGCCATATAAAGAGAATGTTGCATAATCATGGGTGGGAAAAACAACAAACTCTGAAACAACAAAATTCAAATGACAATCAAAACAAAAATCATCGTAAACCGAAACGCGCATTCTTACGAATCGTAGATCAAATAAAAAAATAATAAGTGAGTTCAAAACTTGCAACAAGGTAAAAACAGCGTAATTATTTTATTTAAACCAAAACCAAACCAAGCCCTTCATGAAATTTATTTTCTTCACTGAAGCGTGTCGCGAGTTCGAAGCGCCATTATACCACAACATTACGTATGGGTCGCAGTGTCGCTCAGGTTGACGTACGGTAGTGGCCGTCGGTAAAAACTTATGTAGATTTAATGGGATCAGGAATTAACCTAGACTTCAGCTTTCGAGTCAGGAATGCTAATCACTATATAGCGACGGCAAAACAAATTAGAACTGGTTCACTGCAGTTATAATACGGGACAAATCGAAATCGTTAGTTCCCAATCAAATTCAACTCAACAAACTTCTTCAAGAAGAGTCCGCAAAAAACTTTCAAGCGAAGAACAAACAAACTAGCGCTTTTTATATATGAATTGTTCGCTAAAAAAATCGACTTACTTATGAAGTCTCTTCTTTTTTCTGCGTTTTACATAGACGATGACGACGATAATGAACACAAGCACGGCAACGACGCCGAACACGATCGCTATGATGTAAGGTACCCCAGCGACTAGAGGGGCGTCTGCACAACAAGTGGAGCTTCAGCTGCTTTTCACTGATTCAACATTCGATAAGTTTGTTTTGATTAAAGTTTAACTTAATCACACAGGCAATAGTAACACAAACGATTCCTAAATACTTACTCCTGGAATAAATAAAAAAAATTTTACGACGCTATTTATATAATTCAGCCAGCAATCGTACGTTTAGCAATCGGACAAAGCAGTCTATAACGACATAATGCAACCAGAAGACACAGTAGTAATCAAATTACATAAGTCAAAATGTCAGATCAGCTGTTAATAGTTATAGAAGATTCCAGTCAATTGTTTTTTAAATGTTCTAGACCAAGGGTACTCGAAGAGGCCACGAGGTATCTACCGGGAGGCCACGAGCAGAAGCCAGTTTTTGATCTTTACTAGTCTTTTGGGACGTAAATGAAGAACTCAGACGCAATTTTAAAGCGATGACCTTTTTTTTGGTCTTCACTTGACTTTTAGGAGGAAAAAGAAAAATTAAGAGACAGTTTTAAAGTGATGACTTTTTTTGTCTTCACATGACTTTTGAAACCAAAATGGAAAATTTAGAGACAGTTTTAAATGACCTTTTTTTTAGTCTTCCCTCGTCTTTTAGGACAATAATCTAAGCAGGGGGCTACGGGTGTTGAGAGTCTCTGAAAAGGGACCACGAACCATAAAAGTTTAACAACCACTGTTCTAGACAAAAAATTACGTAGAACTGTAGCAAAACGGCGCACTGCTTAAAACTATGATCAATGCGCTAAGAATTAAAACGGAAAAACCAATCTTTATACTACACTTATAAGAACAATTTGCAGACAAAATAAATTATGTGGGGTAGGGGTGTAGCGATTACGCCATAATCAAAAGCTTAAAAATTTCTTTAACTGAAAATCAACAACAGAGTAATAAGATTAAGATTAAAATTATGAATGAAATGTGACAGCTAACCTGTAACTGCAATGATCACGCGCGTAGTGCTTCTCTGATTGGTCGATTCAGCTGTGAGTAAAAGCACATAAGACGATGAAGAATCGAGATCGCGGGACAAGATGATAATTCCAAAAAAGGGATTGATGTGAAAAAGATTTGATCCAGAGTTATCCTGCAAAATGTAGTGGATCCTGGCATCCTCATCCGAATCCTGATCCGTGGCGTTGACCTAGCAAAAAGTGTTGTCGCAATAAAAAAATCAGTATTAAAACAGCTAAATAAAGACTTGGCAGCAAATTTTAGGTTTTGGGTTGATTTAATTCTTACCATTCCAACGATATAACCGGCACGTGACCCGTACGGTACAAAAAAGTGAAAACCAATAGATTGGTCAATGCCCACAAACTGGGGAGGAAACTCATCAACAGGAGTCACATGGAGTTCAACAAATGTTGATGAACACTGATCTGGATCACAAACTCCAACCTCGAAAATCAGCATTTGACATTTTTCATAATCCAATCTAAAAATTAAAAACGATTAAGTTCTTGAGCAATTGTTATTATATAACTGTCAATTTGTTAATAAATCTTCTAAAAAATTTTTATCGACAAATAAATTAATTAATTAATGTTTGTAATTCAATAATCACGCAAAGATAAAAGTATCATATAACGTACACTACTTAAGGTGCTTCTACTAAGTCTTTACGAGACTGATACAAATTACAATAAAAATCCATTGACAAAACATCTCTTTCTACTGACTCCACAACAGCTTTGACGGCACCAGTGAGATCATCAATGACAAACATTCCATCAGGAGGAAGACAATCGTTTCCTCGGTGTCTCGATCCGTCATTAGTGACGTTAAACGTGACGTGTCCGAGGTCTCCAGCATCGTCATCGTTTGCGTGGATATAGAAGAGAATTTGTCCGGAAGGAATCGGTTCGTCGATTACAACCTGCAGCCATGCAACACTTTCAACAGCTTCAACAACCAACGACATTGGCAACAACTTTCAACAATCACAAACACAAGTGAAAGGGGCGGCTGTCCTGACCGTTCTACTTTTAAGTCAACCGCATCGTTACGTTGGTTAAGATAGCATTAACAAAATTTACTCAATTTTTTTTCTGTACGCAAGCAAGTTTGCAGCTACAAATTCTGTTTTAAAAACCTTACTAAACAACACACTTATTTATTTCAATCGCAAGGTCTTTGAATCAGGGGGCTTGCGATATTTCTTTACACTTTCCATGTAATGCTGAACGTCAAGCAAGAAAGCTGTAAATACCAATTTAACAGTCCTTGGTTCGACGCGACTCGGAATCGAATCCAAGTCTACAGTTTCATCGACAGACACTCTACTTACTTGGTTAACTAAGCTGGTTAAGCCAAGTTAGACAGTACAAATATAGCAATACGAACTAAACATAAATCTTCTGCAAAGAAAAACTTAAACACCAGTATTTCCAAAAACCATAATACAACCCTTAAAAGTTAACAGCAAAGAAATGTAAACACCGGACCAACTCACGCGTCTAAAGCTGACCACAGAAGGCTGATGTTCGTTCATGTTCTGCACGTCTACTATTACTTGAGCCGTGCTCGACCTTGACCGGAGTGAAGCACGCACGTCAGTCACTTGAACTGTCAGTCGATATTGCGTCATCCTCTCAAAGTCAATGACCTGAGGTTACCACGAAAGGTAAGAAAACGTTTTTAATACTATTTTGGCATCCCCTACCAAGCCGAGTAGTGATCCAACAAGATTGCCGATTTTGCTAATTTCTTAATATCCATAACAAACAAAAACAATTTTGAATCGGAAACTTCTCTTCTTTTAATTACTCTCGGAGTTTATTCTGATAAACCGCGCGATCGACTTACTTTGGCATACAAGTGAGCGCATGATGTCGCTGGCGGGTCGCATTCCTGCAGTTCAAACGCGTCATCATCGTTCCCAGATATAATTTCAAACTTTAAGTTGGAAAGAGAGCCCTCATCAGCGTCGGTGGCATAAATCTAAATAAAAAAAATAAAAAAACATGACAATCAACGCTCAACTCCTGCGTCACTTCGACAAAAATTCTCGTTTGAAATCGAACTTAATCCTTCAGACGGTGCGCCGCATTATAGGTTATTCGATACTTTGAATAAACCACCAAAAAATTTTATTGGTAACCTTAAACTTTTCTTACCAATGTTCCTTAACCTTTTTTGTACTGATTTTGGTAAACATCTTTTGTTAAAAAAACAAAAAGTGTTACGACAACTGAAATACCGCTTAATTTACCATCTCCTAAAACTAAGATCTACATATACAAGGAACATAGGTAAGAAAAAGCTCAAAAAAACATTGGTAAGAAAAAGTTTTGAAGCGTTTAAAAAAATTGGTTAAAATTAGCTTTAAATCAGGGGTTCTCAACGGCGTGGGCCAAAAAACTTGAAATGGAATTGCTGCGGTCCAATGTGCCTAGTCTTCACTTTCATTCCGCACCCAAATTTACGACATCGTTCCTTGATAACAAAAAACAGTTCCCAAACATAAGATTTCAACACTTTTTCACATCATCTCTGTGTGGCCCACCTAAAAAAGCTCGTATACTGTGGCCCATCCGGTTAAAAATCCCAGCTTTAAGTATATTAAGTAATTCACCGAAAAATTCGGACGACTATCTTTAACCGTTTTGAATTTATCAAGATTCATCATCTTATTTCAGAACAAAATAATTTATACTACGTAGTTAATGGGAAACAACTCACAGGAAGAACAGGAACAGCAAGCAGAGATTTGGTTCCTTCGTTGTTTTCCGGAACTGTTCCGTGATATAATGACGCATTGAAGTGAGGTAGGTTGTCATCGACATCCAGAACACGAACTCTTACTGTGACATTGCTGATGGTATAAAGTAAAATCATTACACGAAGCTTCTTTAATTTTTACAAGCTACTGTCTAAATCAGGGTTTCCCAAACTTTTAGTTCATCGGTACCCTTTGGACACTGTAGCAGGTTTGCATGTACCCCCGAAATTTTGTGACGTTTCTCTCAAAAAAAAAGGCTTTCAGTTAGAATCAGCCACTAATTTTTCTCCAATTCATGCCCAGTGGTGGATATTCCAATTTAGGGGCCCGAGGCAAGAATTTTCAAAAATTGATGTTGTCTGAGAAAAAAAGAGGTCTGATCTTGGCTTGCATATTTTTCTCCGAAACTCATGGTGTCCTCTAAAAAAAAAAAAAAAGGTCTTCACTTCGGTTTCATCTCTATTCTTCTCCCAAAATCAGTAAAAAAGTCTTCCCTCTTAACTTTTAACTCTCAACTCTTTAACTCTTAATTGTCCTGTTTGACGTAATAACAATCGACCGGATTCGAAAATTCTAGACATTTGAGTCTATTATTTCTTCCGGACACGAAATTGAACTTAAATAAGGATATTCTCTCGCATAATAATGACCCCTTGAGAAGCCTAATGAAAACATCGCACAAAAACATCAATATTCGTTTGAGTTAAAGGCGCACAGCCATTTTGCTATTTCCAATCCAATTACAAACCTATTAGGCAGTTTTAACAAAAGTTTAATTATAAAAAAATTTGAATTATAAAGCAATAAATTGCATAGTTTTTGTTTATCTATAACGAAAGAGGTAATAGTATAAAATGTCGCAGTTTTTTATAATTTATGCAACGAAATTCGTAGAACATTGTATTACAGATTTCTTTGGCCTTGCATGCTTGCAGATAAACTAGCAAAATCAGTCAATCAAGGCTGCATTATCACAATAAGCGGCCAACAAAATCGTAGCCTATAGCCTAGTGACGAATCAATCGACAACTTCTACAAAAAATAAACCAAAGCAACTGGCTATAATATAATAATGTTTGCGGTGAAAAGGGGAGAAAATCAATTAGGTTAAATTTGTGATGAGTTAAGTGAGTGGTGTACGTGCAGGGTCGCATAAATTGTTATCAAGGTTGCATGGCCGCACTCTGTGCACTGTTGGTACAAGTGATGCTCGTACTTACAAGATAAAGTCTACTATACCAGGAATATCATGAACAGTAAAAGTGAATGGTTGAGACAGAAATACAGTAGGCTAATGTAACGATGTACAATTGCAAATTCATAAAAGTGGAAGAAAAATGAATAGAACAAGATGATTGTCGCAAGCAATTTGGTAATAAAATAAGCAACAATCCGAGGTTTAATTCAAATTCATAATTACTCCGTAACGCTCAAGAAAACTCGCCCACAACTCACTTGCTCAGCTGGGGATTTCCCGAGTCGAATGCGGTCACGACCAATTCATAAGAATCACGTGATTCGTGATCAAGCAACTGCGCGATCCGAATCACACCGATCGAGTGCATTTCTGATCCACCGTAAGTGTCGATTTTAAACGCTTCATCTTGATTTCCGGCAACGATTCTGAAAACAAAAAACGAAATCATAGGAACCGCGTGAGATAACGATGACATCGATCAACTCACTCGTAATAAACGTTCGTGTTTTCGATGGAGAAGTCGGCGTCGGTCGCTGTCAAGTTGATGACGTACGAGCCACGTGGTGAGGACTCGAGAATTTCGACTTCGTAGAATGTTCGTGCAAACTGAGGAGGGTTGTTGTTGATGTCGATAATCTAAACAAATTGAATTGTTTCGTCATAAAGCAGATAAATGCAATGTAAATGATTAAAAAAGTTCATTCGGATATTTTGAAACCTGGTCGTTCTTCAGGTACTCTGGCTAAATTAACTCTGGCAATTTATAAAGTGGCGCGTAGAAATCACTAACCAAATAAGAAGCATGAAATAAAAGGCAGTCCTGTGTTTAGTGGTTACCCAACTGCATTAAAAAATTAAGCGCCTTTAGACTTGATAAGAATTGCTACAATACATTTTTTTCTTTGTCTTTCAATGTTGCCCATTAAAGTCTACCACTCTTTATCGCTTTCAATAAAGAAAAACACTCGGAGTAGCTAGTTAATATACTTAACTTAGAAGAAAATTGTTTGGCTTTTAAGGTGAGTCTCTTGCTTATTACGTTTGCTATCATTTTTAAACTCCTGATTCTTTTTCCTTTCTTCTCGTGTTAAATTTACTTCGACAAAGGTACATTGACCCTTAAAAATAAAACAAAGAACTTACCTCAATTCGGACTCCCACAGATTGCGACAGGACAGGATGGCCATGGTCATATGCTTCCACTTCCAAATTATACAGCGAAAATTGCGGAGTAAAAACAAACCTTTGATTGGTTGAAATAACGCCTGAAAAGCACGTGACTCAACGTCAAAAGTAAATTGACAATGCATTGTTGCCTTACCCGTGCTGTTGTCGATCTTAAATGAGGAAGAATCGGGAAGAACATTTAAGATCCTATACGAGATCCTGCCGTTGTCATCCGAATCCAGATCCGTCGCACGGACGGTTACTACAGGAGTGCCAACAGGAGACGATTCATTTATTGAGCCCTAAAAACGAAAACCGGATCACAATCAATCACAGTTCGACAGAATGCTTCGGCACGTAGTGGGTCGAAATTTCAAGTCCCGATTCTACGCAAGTTTTAACATGAAGCAGCTTTTGTCTGAAGCTAATACAAAATGCTTTACGGCCAGCATACCGACTTCACCGCCAGAATGCCCTTTACGCAGTTACGTTAGAAGCACTTGCTTTTGTTGTAAAATGTGTTACAGTTGCTTCGTTCATGGAAAGCATGTTGTTCATGCAGTTGTCGAAAGACTTACAAGGTAGAGAGGTTCGTCAAATGAGGGGCGATTGTCGTTGACGTCGGTGACAATTACTTGAACGACGGAAGAATCAGATCTCGAACCGTCCGAAGCTTCGATGGTCAGCGTCGAGAGTCGCGCAGTCTCGAAGTCAAGCGATGACGTCAAAAAAATTTGGCCTCCGTTACTGAAAGTTACGAAACTTTTGTGAATGAAAGCGAAAGTGATCGTTTCTATTGTTTATTAAATTGAACGCATTTGAAGTAATAAAATTTTACTGCGAAATTTACTTAAAAATACAAAAATAACAAGTTCTCGTTTTAGATGGCTTAGTTTCTAAACAATTTGCAAATATTGAAATAAAATAGAAATATTGTTGGAGAAAATACATTAAGAAATGAGCATAGGTCGGAGATTAACATCAACAACCTCACCGATCAATGTTAAAGCTTCCGTTGGGTGGCGATATGGAGAATATTAAGTACGGGTCCACGTCGACGTCATTCGCAGTCACCGTAGTAACCAATGAGCCAACAGCCATGTTTTCGGGGATTAGAATAGGATTGGAGGGGACGACAAGAATGGGATCGTGGTCGTTGACGTCAATTACGTCGACCTGTACAGTGCATGTCCCGGTCTTTCGTGTCTCTCCCAGGTCAGTGACGAAAACAATCAACTCGTACTTGTCGTGGATCTGACAAGAGACTGACGTCAGACGTCGAACGATTCGCTACACGACAATTAACAAGCGATTCGCGATACTCGATGACGATGCGGTTTGGTTCGACGTCAGTATGTTCGTTCGGTTTTTTCTCAAAAAAAGGCAAAGCTTTAACGCTGACAATTCAAGTGAATTTCACATGAAATCCTGTTGCTTAAGTTTGATAGGGATGTAAAATTAAAAACAATTAACTTTTACGTTTTAAAAAAAACGTCCCAGCACTGGTCATTAAAGTTTTTAGATTGCAATACTACGATAAGTAGACGTAAACGTGAAGAAACATTGCAAATGATGTTACTTACAACCTAACAGCATTCGATTCAAAACGCTTAAAACTAATCAATGATTTCTTAAAACTACCTTCAGCAACCCGTGGGGCTATGAAGATATAATAAGTTTGATCTAAAATCTTCGAAATAATTTGGTTTAAACAGATAAAAACTTTACTTCTCTGTCAAGATTGCGTCTGGTATTTAAAAATCCAGAAAAAGAATTAAGTGAAAAAACATTGTCCGGATCCCCGGATGCTATGTCAAAGCGGATTTCCCCGTTTTCTCCGAAATCCTCATCCGTTGCGAAAACCTACGAAATCAAAATATTTTCATCATTTTATTGTTTGCCTTTTGCTTGAAATTTTTTTATCGCATTGATAAATCTGCTGGGTTTGCGATTTGCAATAAATTATTGCTTTGATTTTGTGATACAATTAATTAAAAAATAAAGTACATTTACTGTATGTATTTGGTTTCACAACTGTGGTCCTCAAAGTGGGGCCCACAAAAACAATTTTCGGGGACCGTGATACGCTTTCAGTCACGCATTCAAGCAAAATAATTCATGTCTCGCAAGTATGATGATAGCAGTGATAAAAAACTACACTTCATTGCTTAACCTCGTCGTACTTGCAAGCCTTAATGAAGTTAACAATCAATATTTAGTCAGTCTCAAATTTTGAAACTTTTTCACGTCTCCTCCGATGAAGATTTTTTTTGTGATCTAAACACTTGTGATACTTTAAGCGCATTACAAAAAAGCAGATATTTTAGAAAGTAGTTATGCTTTTATATTGCAGCCAAACTACAAAATGTGCTTACACGCTCACACAATGTTAATTCAATTGTTTGTGACAAAATGAATAAACCTGATGGCGTCAAAAAATTTTATTGCCTGTTTTAATCAGTTTCAAAAATGGAGGTACAGATAAATAAAACAAAACCAATAAAAAATCAAAGGAGTTTGTTCAATTCTAAACTGTTAGGATAAATTTTTAGAAACGTTTGAGAGCGACTGGTTTACAATATTTCATGTTGCCGTCACGACAGAAATCATTTTACAAGTTTATTTTACGTTATTTACATTTGGCCAAGTATGATTTTTTTTTACTTCTTCGCCAGTGTCTTGTCATTTACTTTTTGTTTGAGAGTGAGTTAGTGCTGGTGCCAAGAGAAAATGCGTTTTAATAAAGAATATCGTATCAAAACTTATTTTATGTGATATTTTTAGGGATACAAAAAAGCGGAAAACATGCGTCGTAAAACCAATCAAACAATCTTTAACGCGGGCAACACAAGAGGAACATGAACCCAACTATCAGCGAGATACCTGCATCAAAAACGAGGGATTCTGTTCTTCCAGCACACGAGTGTAATAGCGCGATTGTGAGCAACGAGGTTGATTGTCGTTATCGTCACGCAAGTGAACGTTGACGGTCGTAAAGCCATAGATAGGAGTCGGAGCATTAGGAGTGGAAGCGATCACAGAAAGCGGAATGCTGCAAAATACATTATACAGTATATTTAATTTCGAAAAAAACGCAATAAAAATGTGTGTGAAGAAAAAGTACGAGCCTTACTTTTAAATAACTATTTAAATTTCAAAGTAAATTTACAGCGATTAAAGACCAACAACAAACAACAAATTTAAGTTTAATTTAAATAAATTAATAAGTATTAAATGACGCAAAAAATATATTGGTAGCCTTTACTTCGGTCTTGTTTCAAAATCCAATAAAGAAGGGTTGGAAACAGTAATAGCGCCATTTTGCGATATAGAAAATGGTCTTCCACGTTCGTTGCCATACAAAACCTGATACATGACCTCGGTGGTATTCGAACTCGTGCCAATAATAGAAGGTTGAACCTAAAACATCGGAAAAACTTTCGTATCAAGTTTTCTAATTGAATTTTTTCTATTTCCACTACATAAAACAAAACGTAAACACAATTTGTGCAACGTACAATAATGCTTTTACACTTAAAAAATAACATAATCTTCCCGAGAAAGCTTTTCTTTTTACGACATTAACCGTAACTTAAAGAAGCAGATGTTACGTTTATGCGTTTTTTTAAGAAAACTGTAAAGTGAATATCAGCGGTTTCCAACCAAAGGTACAGATCATAGAAAAATTTTCGGGGTGAAAAAACTTGAGAGTTCACAAACTTTGCAGAATTTGAATTGTTAGAGCCTCATTTTGATCAAACATCAAGATCTATTATATTGGTCTTCAGTCGATTTCTGTCACACATCTAGTGAAATTAAACTGGTGAATTTTTAAAGGCTGTACCACTTTGATAAAATGTACGAGTATGCGGATGTACAGGATGCCTTATTGAATAAAAGCTGGCCATCCTTTAGTGCCATAAAACGGGACGTAATTAAAACTAAAACAAAATGTATTGAAGGCTTTTGACTAAAATCTAGTTCAGAAACAAAAATCAGTCTTTAATTGAAATCGTATAATAAAAATAATACAACCTTAAACAATAAATACACTGTGTACGTAAAAGAGCAAAAAAAATTTTAGAGCTTGGAACAGTCAAAAGGTTTTTGCTTCTAGCATTTTAAGTGAAGAAAAGAAAAGTCTTTAGTCGAATTTAAGTTTCAAGCATATTACACCATTATCGTCACCAAATAAACACTTCATTTCGATAATACGGATATATATGAGTTCACAAAGGCTAAACATCAAAAAAGTAATATTGGATATAACCCTATTTTGGCAGCAAAAGAGTTCCACGGCTTTTAGAAGTTTCAAAAAGGGTCAAGGACACCAAAAAGATTGGCAACGACTGGTGTAGCATGCTATAGCAATCTTGTTAAAACGAAACATTTACAAAGAAAAATAATCCATCTATTTCGAAACCATTGCCCAGGTCAGTCCGTGATCGAACAAAAAATGAACAGGACTTGAAGATGGAAGAAAGTTCTTTTGATCATGAAACAACGACACATAGGACAAAGCAAAAGAAAAGTGAATATAAATCGCTTACTTGAATCACTGGAAAGTGTTTTTGAACATTTTCCCATATGCTCACGTCAAAAAAAGTTCGATCAAATTCCAAGTGAGCGTCAGGTTGCTGTTCACCCTCTGCGCGAGCAACACACTCAGCTGACGATGAGAACGAGTCGGCTTCGTGACGAATTCTCACCTATGCTGATGACGAGGACGGCTTCAGAGCTGCGTCGGGGATTCCCCTGGTCAGTTGCTAGTACGCTCAAGAAGAAAGGCGATTGAGCGGCAGCTAGTTGTCGCACAAGCTTAAGATCACCACTAGAAGAATTGATGGCGAAATAGGAGTTCGGTTCACTCGAACTTGAAAATCTGAAGAAATGTCAGCATGGAACGATTTTTTCTGTTTTAACATGGCTTTTCAACAACTCATTTTTCAAAAGCTTATTCAAAAAAATTAAGGGAAGTATGATTAAACAGCAAAGTTTATTTTTAAGACTTATGCATTTAGTATTGACTCAAAGAGAAGAACATCACAAGTATAAAAAAAAAGATCTTTCTTGAAACACTTGAAACGCTTCATGGTAATCACCTGTATGAGATGAGACTGCCAAGACCTTCATCATAATCTTGGGCCGTCACGTGACCTACCACAGAATTCGGTCTGGCATCACGTGACACATTTAGGCGGACAACGCTTTCGTCAAACAACGGTGTGTTGTCGTTGACGTCAAGAACTACAAGAAATCAATGACTTTTATTAATTAGCTCGGCGACAACAAAATGACGTTGATAAATTAAGAAATTGTTAATCAATTGTGCAATAAAACATTCATTAAAATCAGCTTTAATTTGAAATTTAGTCGAAATGGTATGAAACAGCACATTATGCACTTGCCGTCTAGAATCTAGAACGCAGTATCCACTATGCAAAATTTCATTTCTAATTTCAAAAACAAGCGAAAAAAAGCTGCCACTTGCAAAAAATTTTCAATCCAAAACTGACCATGAATAATTAAGGAGGCAGTTGAACTACGCGGGTTGTATGGGGAGGAATCGACCGCTACCACAGCGAGGCGATAGAGAGCTTTCCGTTCGCGATCAAGCGCAGCAGTAGTGGTAACCAAGCCGGTGTTGACATCAATCTCGAACAAACCAGACAGCTGCTCACTGCCGCTAGGTGGAGCTAGGTAGTACTGAACGGCCCCGTTCAACCCGTCGTCAGGGTCACTCGCTTGCACCGTGTCGACGTATTGACCGCTGAAAATTTCAACAAAACCACATGAAAAAAGTTCTATTTAGCGAAGGAACACAAAAATATTTCTACCTTGACAACGACTCAGTCACATTTGCTTCGTAGACGTTTCTGGTGAAATCCGGATCGTGGTCATTCCAATCAAGCACAGTCACAAGGACTTGACCAACAGCTGTACGAGGTGGATTGCCATGGTCTGTCGCAACCAGCACTAACCGGTATGAACTGGTTTTTTCTCGATCCAGAACACGAGCTGCGTAGAACTGCCCAGTGGTGGCATTCAGAATAAAATCCTTGTTTTCATCTCCGCCTGAGTAAGTTTGACAATAAAGCTTGAATTCGATCGAAGTGTATACAAAGTAATTGATTGAAGCAAAAAGTAAAAATGAATTTAGAAGGGTCACACTTTGATAAGCCATAACCTGGTTTCACCTGGCGTTTAAGTGTATAAGCATGGCGCACGCTTCGTAAATATTCGTTTACTAAATTTCGCTTACGGAACAAAATTTAATAAATAAACGTCAGCCGAGCGTACACATCGGACTTAGATAGACAATGACTAGTCTAACAATTCCGCAACAAATATATAAAGTATAAAATTTTACCTTCAATCGAAAAAGTTATTCTCGCGTTTTCTCCATAATCTCGATCGCATGCAGCGAATAAGTGAATCAGACCGAGGACGCTCGAATTTTCTAGAATTTCAAGTCGAATCAATGTTGGCGGATCTGTGGTGCCGTCAAGCGGAGAAAATGTCGGATTGTTGTCGTTAACGTCAGTGACTGTGACGTTGACCGTCGTCCAGCCATAAAGTGGCGGGGAAGAATTGTCCACAGCAAACACTGAAACCAGGCAACGATTCCGTTAAAATCTTGAAAGCAATAATAAATCTTACAAATCGACGTTTATGTGCTGAAATTTCACTTTCTTTCATCCATTCGTTTCGTATAATTATACTCTTGGCTTGTAAGACAATGCCGGGATCTTTAAACAACCGTCAAGTGATAATTCACACTTGTTGATAAACCGTAATTTAGAACTGCTCGTAAAACCTCGCAGCAGAGGAAAGTGCAAAACGGACAAAACAGTATGACGAGAGTAGGAGTCAAATCTAAAACATAAAAATCGAACTCTTGTAATTTTACCAAGTTTTAAAATTGGCTGAGTGCTCTTTGTGCAAGAAAGTCAATATTTGGTTTTCAAGTATATTTAAAAAAGCGAATTGCGAATCGAGCGGTCAGTTGTTGCGATTCAAGTACAACAAAAACTTCCAATAAAACGAGTCCTTATTTTAGATCAAGCTCTAATTAAGTTACGTTTTAACCTACTCGATTTAGAAAACTTAAAAATCCTCAGTTGGAATTGAAAAATGTAAAAACTTCAAATAAAAGCCAGTGCAGCAGCAAAATATTTTTCAAAACCTGAAAACTAATTAGAAACATCGAAAAAATCAATTAGGTTATCCGTTCATATGCAGAGCCTTTTACAAACTGCAGAAAAAGAAATGATTTGCAACAACAAACCAAGACCGACCTGTCAGTAAAAAGCTTGGCTTCTCCTCTCGATCTAAACTCGCAATCGTTGTTATAATTCCATTCTCCGAATTTATTTTAAAATTTTTGTTGTCGGAGGTTTGTTGAAGAAAATACCGCACTCCCCCATGGACACCTACAATTCAACAGTTTTTACGGACTGAAAAGCCACAGCTCTTGCGCAATAGTTATAAGGATGCATAAAAAAAACGCACGCATTTTGTATTCTTTTTCTTTAGTAATTACGACCGTCATTTTATGAATAACATAATCAGTTTAAAAAGAGATACCAGCATCTCCGTCATCAGCCTTGACTCTAGTCACAATTATTCCAGGTCTTTGTTCTTCAGCGACTTCAGCTTGGTAAAAGAGCCTCTCGAACTGAGGAGACAAATCATTCAGGTTGTTGACGTTTATGACAAAATTCTAAAAATAAAGTTTATAAATTCTACAATGCAATAGATATATCTTTTTGTCTTTTCTATTAGAGTGAAATAATGTTACTATTGTTTTGTCATTGCTGTTGCAGTACTATGACAGTTAATCAAAACGGCACTTGATTTAACTATGCAACTTTTTATGATTCAACCAATTTTTTTATATTTTAAACCAGATTTATTAACATCAAAGTACCACTGTGAAAAGCTGTGATGCTATATTTTGCTATATTCAACCATTATGCCATTTCCATCAACTGTCAGGTCACGTGGCATATTATGCACCTGAAATGTAGTGAGAGGATTTCCGGCGGCCCCATCGGTGGCTGATACATTGAGGTTGAAGACGGGATCTTGCTCGAAATCCAGGTTTCTTGCAAGGGTGAGGACACCTGAACAAAATGCGAAAGTTTTGTGTTTCAAGCACAAACAAGCTTTACATATCAGACACTTGAAGAAAACCTTAAAATAAAATGAGCGATTTTCGAAAATCAAGATCTCAGCCCTTTGATTGTCAGTTCATATGTGCGTTCACCAAACATACCCGTCGTTGCGTCGAGATGAAAAAAACCTTCGTCGGAGGAAGTGATCGAAAAAGTCACGTGACCGTTGGCTCCTGCATCCGGGTCAGTCGCGAGAAAGCGTATAATCGTAACACCGATCGGCGCGTCTTCAGCAATAGAGGCAAAGGGTCGGTTGATAAATCGAGGAGGGTTGTCGTTGACGTCACGTACGGTGATGATGCAAGAAGCGGTAGAAAAACGCGGTAACGTCACAGAGGAATCGGTAGCCTAGACAAATAAGGTAAAATTAAAACGCAATCCAGATTTGAAAACAACTTTATGTAAAAACCTCTCATTAAAAAAAGTAAAATTGTGATCGAAACATCCAGATAAGCTATAAAAATTCTACAACAGCCAGCCTCGTTATTTTTGATTAAAAGCAACTTCAAACATTGTAAGCAAAAAATACACCTACAATCAAAACTGACATTTTCCAAATAATCTCTCGAAATTATCCACCGTATGAGACTCTCAATAAACTACGAATAAAAAAATCATATTTTGTCTTAAGTACACGAAAAAGACATGACTTACTTTTATAACCAGCAAATATTCAGACGTGGCTTCCCGGTCAAGAGTTGAGTTGACCAGGAGGGCCCCAGTGTCTCGGTTGACCACAAAACCAGGAAGAGGGCTCTGAGTTACCACGCTGTATTTTACTCGACCATTTAGCCCCAAATCGTCGTCAGTAGCAATGAATCGCCAGATCTGCCGATGCGTGGAAGTGGCGTTATTATTATTTAATTGTATTTCATTTTCAAAATCAATTTAATTTCTTACAAGAAAATTTTTTAATAAAATTTTGCGCAAAGTCGTTTTCATTAGGAAAATTGAATAAAAATTTGAGGAATTGTATCACTGGTTTATGATTTTGGCAATTTGTAAAATAGATTCAAGTAGAATTTATTTAGAATCCGAGAAAAGTTTTAATAAAATCGAAAAAGCTGAAAACCAACTATAAAGAACCTCAAGCTCACCAATACTTTGGCCTGTGAGATTCAAATTCTAGTAAAAAATCAAACTGAATTACCTGCTTTCCAAGAGAAGCATTTTCATCAACTCCGATGAAAAATGTTCCAGATGCAAACACAGGCGCGTGATCGTTGGTGTCCCGGATGTTTATTTGTGCGTTCAACGTGACCAGGCCGGTGGAAGTCTGCTTCTCAACCTTTTAAATAACCTTGAAGCTGAAGGTGGCGATTAAAAGAGATTTCAAGAAAACAATAAGCACATACACTATTTATAGTGCTCATTTAAACGTCCATTACTTTCAAAAAAAAGCAACAAATTGAAAGAGAAAACTAAACCAATCACATTCTTGAACATGTCAAATTTCTTTAGCGTAGACATGTTGATGTCAACATAGTTGTAGCCTGCATATTTGGTTCAAATACCGAGATCGTTCTTTGAGGCGAAGTAATGTAATCCAACTTCTTTTTTAACACCACGTCGCCAGTTGATTCGTTTACTGCGAAGAAACTCCGTCCATTTCCGCTTACTACCCGAAAGACAGGAAGTGACGTTACATCCCGACGGCGACGACTGGGTGAAGTTGGTTCAAAACTGATTAACGTAGAAAATTAAAACTTTCCAAAAATAAAAAAGAGATTGATTACTGACCTCCCAATAATCGTCCCGACGACGGCATCTTCCATAGGTGTAAAAACAAACTGGGTTTCACTGTATTTAAAAGGATTGCTAGAAGATGGTCGAACGTTCACCTTGTAAAAAAGTTGACAAGCTTTATAGAAAACAATCAACTAGAAACATTTAATAGATAGACAAAAGTTGTTGGAAAATTCTTGGAGTCTTACAAGATTAAACCTATTTTGATTCCAAATATGTGAAGTTTTTGTAACTGGTCGTCCTTTAAATATCGTTCAGCTAGTTTTAAAAACGAAAATTACTTAATTTTATCTGTATCTGAATAACGGAAAGAGCAAAAGTCAATTTTTGCACCTCGAATCGGGAGTTCTAAGATAAAATGGGTAAATAAAAACAGAAAAAACTAGATTATTCTACGTCATTTGACGCAAAACACGCGGATCTAATTTATTTAGTTTTAAAAATGCAAATAAATTTTTGCGCTCAAATAGTTAAAAATTCAAAGAAGCTGAATTTTCGCCAAACAGCGAAAGATTACAAATTTTTTTATGTATTTCGAATTGTTATAAAAAGATAAATAGGGATCCACTCCTTACTCAGATAATGCTTTAAAATCACTTTTGGTTTATAATATATTCAACCGAATTTCTCGAAAAATGCACACACAGGAGTAATTTAACTTCTTACCAACAAGCAAATGACACATTACTATGTAACAGTACAAAGACTCATTCAATAATGACTAATGTCACATTAGCACTTCGCTTACGACCGCATTGCGCTAATTTTCAACATCAGGACAATTAATGGTAAAAATTGACTTGGTAAAGTGCAAACAATAATCTAGCTAATTTGGAAAAAAAGAAAGCTATATCTAGTCACAAAGCATTAGAAGAACAATAAATACATAGCTTGGGGGTTATAAATTAAAACAGCAAAATAACAGTTGGGAACAAAATCCTCCACCAAACAGCTGTTTCAACTATTAAAGTCTCATCAGTGACAGTTTGATTTATTATTTAGAAAAAAGCTAGAAAATTTAAAAAGAAAAGAATAAAAGACTTAAGTGACAGTTTCTTTTTGCAGAACGCTAAAGATTTCAAAAAGAGAAAACTAAAACACAAGGGAATTACTTTCTAAACTTTTTTGAAAAATTGAAATTCTAACTGTCCATATTAACAAAACTTAAGTAATTTCCTTTTCATCTTTTTATAATATTTTTTGCTTGCCATAAAATAATCTATCGAATTGGTAAACAAACACTAATCAAATGAGACATCAAACATTTTCATTTTTAAAACCAAAAAGTTAAACATATTAATATACAATCAAACACAAGAAAGCGACAAAATAATTAAGCAAACTAAGGTCAACAAAAAGTAAAAACAAAAAGTAAGAAAGTGAAAATTGGTGAAGCCCCTGTAAGACGAATCTAAAAAAATTTCAAGGTAATATTGATTAACATAAAATTTATGCAAAACAATAAAACTATCACACAGTTAAAAGAATTTTTTAAAATTTATAAAATCAAAAAATCAAAGTTTAAATTAACTAAGAAAAATATTTTTACTTTTAAAGTAATCGAAGACGAACGAGATGGAATCCCACGGTCTGTGACTGTGACACTTAACGTGCGAACACCAAGTGAAGTCTGGAAAAATCAGCGGAGAATTAACTACGCAGCAAGCTGCGGTCGCGAAAGACAGCTTTACTGAAATATGATTTCGTCAAAAATCTCACTAATTTTTCTTTCTCCGAAAACTGAAGAAATCAAAAAATAAATAACCAGCATAACGTTAGCACGGTTTTCAATTTCATAATGTAAAGAGGGCGATTATCTTTAAAAAAATTTTTGAAAATAAAGAAGGAAAACATTAAAATACAAATGATACAGTATTGATGACCAAAAAAAGTGTACGAAAATTGTCACGTTCAAGCAAAGGTGACATACTCGAGTCAAACTATTTTATAATTAAACTGGTACTTGAACAAGAGTAGTAATTTTAAACCTACATTAGATAAAATAGAACGAGTCGTCACAGTTCCGCTGATTTGATCGATCGCGAACAATTGAGAACCGTCGATGGTGTAGCTCAGTAAAGCGTTGCTTCCAGTGTCGTCGTCAGTTGCAGCCATGTCTGCGACCCAAGTTCCTGGGCAAAAACAAGTTTTTTTATTTAAGCGATTTAGACCAGTGCTGCCACTTGCTGGACAGATAGAGTCAACATAAATGTTTTAGTTTTTGCCGTCTTCGCTAAAAGAAGACAATAGATCGAGATTATAAATTTGTGTGTTTCTGATCAAAATCCGTTCAACCAGCGTGTTGTGTTGTACTCGATTAAGTAACTCCATTTCATCTTTCTTCGTGGCATCTTGGAATTCTGTATTTCTAACAACTTATCAAGAGAATCTGATAATAATACACAAACAAAAGATTTCAAATTACCTTGTTTGCTACCTGCAGGGACGACTGCAAAGCGCAAGGTTTCCGACAAGAATCT
Organism: Diplosoma virens; assembly: GCA_963680785.1. Lineage (NCBI taxonomy): Eukaryota > Metazoa > Chordata > Ascidiacea > Aplousobranchia > Didemnidae > Diplosoma > Diplosoma virens. Next base: position 12,951,287 of record OY796895.1, on the reverse strand, counting down.
CGGAAAATTGTCATTGACGTCATCGACATAAATTTGAAGAGTCGCTCGACTAAGATTGACGTCATCACTCGCTTCGACATCAAGCGTAAAGTGCGAAAATTCTCGGCGATCAAGGGAGCTCAATGTGCTGATCATTCCTAATGCCAACAAAGATCAAAATAAGAACACGGTTGCTCCAAAATCGAACGTTTTTCAACTGGTCCGGTCAAAGTCAATCTCGTTACAACTCTTCAGGGACACAATTTTTTTTTCAAAACCCCATGCGAGAAAGTCAAAGCAATCAAACATACGAGTGAAAGTGCGATCGATTTAAAGCTTCACATTGAACTGTTACACCGCATATTACTAATTAATGAACGCCGACAGCAGGATAGTTCATAACTGTGCGTTCACTATAACTTGCGAGCAGAAAAAGACGTGGGTTCGATGCTCAGTCAAGCCGAGTGATTTTCGTTGTGTCCTTAGGAAAGGCACTTTACGATATATTCTTCAACGAAGTAATGCTGCTTATCTACAATGCTGTCTCCGCTTAAAACTAAAAGCAGAACGAAGGCTGATTCGACCATGAGTAAAAGAACAAACGCTAGACATTCGTTGTTGCAACAAAGAGCGCAACGCCATTAACAACCGGGCCACTGACCTGTAGTCGGATGAAGGTCAAAGTTCATGTTCCTCAGTGCAAACCTATACGTGATTTGGGCGTTGCGAGAGGAATCCCGGTCGAACGCGCGCACCTTTCCGACCTGGCTTCCAGGAGGAAGACCTTCAGTCACGTGAAAGTCATAGACGGGTTTGCTGAACTGCGGTGCGTTGTCGTTTACGTCATCGATCGATACAATGACATCACAAACGGCAGTGCAGAACCTTTTGAATTCCGGCGACGAAGGAAATCCTCGAACAGAAATCTAATTGAAAAAACATTACAGCTTGATACCACTAACATGACCATGTCGATAATTACAATTATAACTCGCAGAAATAAGTCGCTTGTTGGAAGCTTTCGGAAAGCTTCAGTGTTACATTCCAACCTAAGCTTTATTCCTCGCGTTTAACACTGTAAGAGATCGAAACGCTTTTAAAAAAAGTATTTTAATTATTAATTTAAAAAACATTGTTTTTCTTTGTAGTTTATTATTCGACCCGAACAATGATTAAATTAATTGAACATAGTTTAAAAAAGTTGTTTGAAATTGTTACGAAGTTGTTCAAAACAACTAAATATCAAATGACTTAATTGAACGCATCAGAGTCTTCTTAACAAAAAAAGTTCAAACATAATGGATCAGATACAAGATAATATTTCCAGGATTTAGTAATCAATTAAATTGCTATCAATTACAAGAAAACTGTAGTACAAAAAGAATTTTTTTTAACTGTATCAAGATAATTTGTTCAATTACACCAACTATCGAAAGATGATAAAGATTTAAAAGGATTATTAGAACTTGTCACAAGCTTAATTAAGCATGGCAATAAAACAAATTGACAGAATAACAAATACTGTATAAACACTAATTTACAGATCAGATAAATCGGATTAACAATCAAGTCCAAGCTGATGTAAAGAAAATTTACCGAAATCTAAAATTGGGGAGGATTTTATTCGGGATCGCATATTGGGTCAGGACAAAAATTATCAGAATACATGAACACACAATAAGTAGCTACAGACAGCAGAAAAACAAATTTGATGAAGTAACTAAACCAACTTTATTGAAACCAATAAAGCACGCGTAAGTAACTCGATGAAGAGCGCTTACAAAAAATTTCGCAACCTTTTATTTCACGGATTCGATACAATCGTACTAGTGACATGATCACATTTGATAGAGTGTATTTACAATTAAAACATTAAATTAAAGCGAATTATCGCAAAAAAACTAAATTCTCTCTTTTATTTTGTCTTTGTTGCGTAAAATCGATTTTCTGTCACTAACTTCAAGTCGATTCTCTACAACGGGTTGAAAATAAGTTGAAATAAAAAACTTAAAAAAACAACAAAAAATATCAATCGCTGTTAATTAAACTCTCATCAAGTGGTCAACGGAACAAGTTCTCACCGAAAATTCATAGGAGCTTTTCAGTTCGTAATCTACAGGCTGATCCAGATACAAGAAACCATTGGGAAAAAGGGCAAACGGAACCGAAGTTGTACCAGCAATATGAAAAAGAAATCTGGAAGATGGATTTGAGGCGGCGACTTTGACAGTTCCGAATCTAAAGTCGAAAAAACGTTTGCTAAAAAAAATTACAAGACGAATAAATATTTTAGTACAGTTTTCACTGAATTGCTCTTTGACTGAAATTAAAATTAAACTTAATTACTTTAAACGAGACTTCAACAAAAACTCTCCTAAACACAAAACTAGAAACTATTTCTTATCCACTAATCAATGTTTGCACTACCAGTTTACTTGAAAATGAAATTACAACGACGAAATTTGGAAGAATACGACCTACAACGTTGAAATTTGATCAAATCGAGGTAACGGACATTGCTTAGCAAGTCTCTGTTAATGAAATCAAGTTTGTGTCCGATTGGATAACCACCGAAAAAATCCTCTCGTACCGAACTATTAAGTGCTTAACTGTCTACACGCAAAGTCAAAATAAAATCAGTTCATTCAGGGCAACGTTTGTTCGCCCAATCACAACATCCTACTATCAGGACGTCATGGCTCGGATCACTTACGTCATTGACAGAGGGAAATTTTCGGGGATTCGAAACCGATGAACCTTCCGGGCCAGCACCGGGCAATTTGGGTCCAGCGTCCGTGCACGTATAAGTTTCGACGCAGTCGAAACAAGCGGTGGTTGTCCGAGGTCACGTGATTCGATCAGCAAGCTGCGAAAGAAAGACGATCACAAACACAGTCCATCGATCATCATTTGCGATACTTGTAGGAGGGCGAAATATACACAAGTGCCATAATTTCATCTTTTTTTTTTTAACAAAACACTTTCTCTTTTATATTCTCAAGTATTTTACTTTCAGCAATTACCTTAAGTTGACCTGAAAATGTCATCTTCTAACAAAAAGAGCGCATTCGTTCTGCCCGTTTCTGTCGCGCGGCAAAATGTTTAAAAAATTTTTTTAATTGTTTGAATTCGAAAATAACCAAAACTTAATTGGATTTATGCTTCCAATTAATCTTAATTCTTAAAAAAACCATTTAAACTAATAAGCAGCTGACTATCGTTTCAAAAATTGAAACAAAATAACAAAAAAGTTAAAAATAGAATATAGTATAGCCATAAAAAAACCTAACGCAAAAAATTACAAAAAAAAATAGAAATCTAACTGTGTTCAATTATTATTGCAGTCAAATTCACGTCGCTGAAGTTTAATAATGTGCTTTCATACGAGCAGGAAAGTTAAAACATAAAGACCGATGCAAATCCAAATATTCGCATTAAACGACAGTGGTAAAAAAAATTATCATACCCATCTCATTGCAATCGTAAATTAATTTTCAAAAGCCACTTACTTATAATTTTCAGAGAACAATTCAAGCGGAGCTTTCAACCGAAGAATCCCCGTCGAAAAGTTTATCATGAAGTAATGCGAAGATAGATAATATTCGACCTAAACAATTTCGAGTTTTATAAGGATTATGTCAAACATTACTGTGCGCATTGATTGATGCAAAGCGGCTTTGGATCAAAAATAAGCAGAAGCTTATGAAAGTCGACATAGCTTCTGATAATCAGAACATCGATGACGCGGTCTTTCAAACCATTAATACAAGATTGAGTGCAATAGACTGTGGAATTGAATACTTAACCAAGTTGCATTACAGCAACATAAAGTTTTATCATCTACCGGCTTTACATTTATTTGATTAAAAAAGAAAACAATAGAAGAATCACAAACTGCTAAAGATTTTCGACTTTAATTAAGAGAACAACCAGTAACCTATTTACTGATGCAAATGGAATTCGGAAACACTTCCGTATGCATATATGTAATCAATTAAGAACCCCTATCACAATTGCCACTGTTCATTTCAAATTCAGCATTATTTACCCACCGTGCCGTTGGCCCCGTCGTCGTTATCCACAACCGATATCATTTCGACCTCCGTGCCGATTTCTAGTGTGAAAGGAACCGTCAAAGGGGGCAAAATTCCGTTCAAGCTACCATAAAAGTTGGGGGCGTTGTCGTTAACGTCATTGATGGTTATAGAAACAAAAGCCAACGAATACAGAGAAGGTGTCCCGGATGAAGCAACAACCTTTAACAGAAAAAATCAAAACGAAAATCTAATAAATTGAAAGTTTAATTATATTAGAATCAGAATGAAAATGTAAAAAACCACAACAGTTTCGGTTTAATTTAGAGTTTTGCTGAAAGTTGCGTCAAAGCATAAGGTTATTTCGTTTGCTAGTTTAGCTAAAACCAATCCACAAGCAGCCACAACCGACCTGGAATGTTACATTAGCGAAGATTTCGCGATCGATCCTGCCATTTACGATAACATCGCCGGAAGTTGAATCAACGAGGAACCAGCTGGTGGCAGGAGGATCACGTCGGATCTGATACTGAACTGAACTTCCATCTAAAACATCAAAAATGTGCTGGTAACTACTAACAGAAAGGAATGAGAAAAAAAAAGGTATAATGTAAGCTAACAGTGGCGTAAGCGTAAGTAGAATCAAATCCCCATACCCGAAGAAACGGCTTCCACGCTTCCAACATAGGAAGCAAAGGGGGCGTTTTCTTCGATTGTGAAATGGTAATGAGTTGAAGAGAAAAAAGGCCCACCCTCAAGAATATCCCCATCAACAACGGTGATAACCACCAAAGCGTTTTCTTGGGACCTGAGGCCACGTTCATCAACAGCAACGATTGTTACGTCATGATTTGAGCCGATTTCAAGATTGCCGAGGGACTTATTCACTGATATTTGTCCTGTAAAACCAAACAACATGTAGCGAAACATATGTACGTCACTCCAAAACAGTGGATAAACTACGGCCTGTAGCCCAAATGGAGCACGCCAAGCCATTTCATGCGGCTAGCAAAGTATTCAATATGTAGGAATGCTGCTATTTTTTTGTCTTCATCTCCCAGAGTGGTCTCGCAGATTATCAAATGATCTTTTTTTTGTCTTCGAGCAAGTTTGAGGCACGAATTCACGTTATAAATACTAATGCGGCCTTCAAACAAAATTAACTTCAGAATGCGGCCCTCGGGCTAAAAATTCTGCCTACCATTGCTCAGTCTAAACTATCAAAGCAATTTACAGTGATATGAACCATATCAACCAGGTTTATTCACCAAGCGAAGACCATAACAAAAGCGCTCAATATGGGCACACAATGTACTATTCTAAACTCTTTTACCTTAAAGCCGTCAATCAGTGCGGAGACAGCGACAAAACCAAAAAGGCTATCGAATTGTCTGCCACCTCATAAAACAAAGATTTATCCGAAAAAACCTAACCGCGACGACAAGATTTATCCTGACAGATGTAAAGAGTACAACTTGTGTTCCCACCTGAAGTAGAGTCCAAGTCGAACAGTCCTTTCTCGTTTCCCCTCGCGACCAGGTAAGTGATTTGGTTGTCGGGGTAGTCGTCAGCATCGGTGGCCATGACCCGGGTGACAGGAAATCTTAGAGTGGCGTCCCTTTTAATGTTGACCAGATAGGAAATAGGATGAAAAACTGGGGGAAATTCGTTGGCGTCCGTAACAGTGACGTGAACTGTGGCGTGGTCAGATTGAAAAGTCTTAAAAAATTACTCTTTCTGTAAAAAATTTATCACTAAAGAATTGATTAAAAAAAGTGCAAGAGTCGACACAAAAAAACACTGCGATCAAAAAGATAAAGCTTTTCACTTGAGCGGTAGCCAACACCGGTTCGAATGAAATCAAGCCGTTTCCCCTAAAAATTTCTCCAGCAAATATTGGTGTGGTAAGAATGCTTAGCACTGTTCACACTTAGCAACAGGAAATTGAACGTTGAGATTCAATCGAAGATATTCCTACTTTAAAAAATTCGCATGGCTATAAAATATAAACCAACCTCATCATGGACTTGAACTTCAAACTCGTAGCTTGACGTAGTCTCTTTATCAAGTAACGACGTCATGCACAGATCACCAGTTGCCGCAGCAATCTCAAAAGGCAAATTTATCGGCGATACAATTGAATAAGTGAGCACCGCAGTAGAACTACGATCAACCACGGGCACCTGGTAAAAAGTAATATCAGTGGAGTCGATTGGCGGTACAAAACTACAGCTTTAAAATTTCTCCAGCAAGTATAATTCCAGCAGGATTTAAAGCTATCCTTATATCAGTGGCAATAGCGGATGAATATGTTCTACATTGAAACAAGTAAAAAACCAGAAAAATCTGCCGAACGCGACCTCAGCAAACTTTCAATCGACTTATCGACCGTTGACAAAGAGATTACATTGAGATTGCAAACAATGACCTGGGTGCCTCTGTTTATCTCAAACATAGTTAATCTTTACATTTTTTCAATTATCGTGCTGCGCGCTGTATGGATTTGAGGGTTGATCCTCTAAGTAATAAATTCAGACAAATATAAACTGTTCAGTTAACGAGTAATTGTTCACGTTTATACAGCTTTCTACAAACGCCATGCATTCTTCGATGCAGCTAATCTTCTCGTTACGCAAAACACTTATTATTGCAATCCTTACGATGGCGAAATCAGAAAAAAATCAGTAGACCTTTACATTCATTAAAATTTTGTCCATAAAATAGACCTGTCATCGTCCAATTGTTTATACGTAAAATTTTTGGTCGACGCATTGGTTTATATTAAATTTAATTATTGCCCTTCTTCATCGCGCAGTTTTGCAACTTTTCAATAAAACCTAATTCTCAGCAAAACTGTATAGTTTTATGCAGGCGAAAACATTCATCTAATCGCAACCACGTATAAGATAAAATAATAATAGAAATTTTCGGATGACATTAATATGATGAAAACAACCAAAAACCAAAGCTTAATTTGATTAATTCGCCAACTCTAATAGTTCACAAAACGTTTCAATTATTTATTGAACAGGGGCCGACAGCAGTCTGCAATGGCATTTGCCTTTGTATGCAAATCATCTCCATCACTTTCATGACTGGAAGGAAAATGTCGAAAGCGTTATACAAAAGCAACCTTGAAGCAATAACTCCGATATGCTTTTAGAGATGCCTAGATATTGCTGTCAAGTTTTTATTTGCTTTTTTAGTTTTATTAGAGATATGGTTGAAATTTAGAGCTGCTTGCTAAAACCGCCCAGCAGAGAAAGTGCAACAAAGCGTCTTTTTCAAGAACTTAACAGACGGACACAAGTTGAATAACGACCGTGTCGATTATGCTCGCCATCAATACAGCTATCCAACCCACTCTGTCATACTGGCGACACAAGTTGTCTTAAATACAGGGCTTCACTTGACTTTCAAAAAAAAAATGAACTTGGGCATTTTTATAAAAGAAACACAAAGCAACTTTTGTAAATTGTAGTTTTAAAAATCAGGAAGATATAGTTTTTAAATAAACTTTAATCTTTTCGCCAAAAAAAAAAGTTGAGAAGCACTGTGCTATGGAAATTAAAATATGACGTATTAATACAAAGCAGAGTCTTCGTTCGGCAACGATCTCAAAAATGGCGTCGCATAAGACAAAAGTACAAATGTGTTTCGACGAAAGTTACAGTTTAGACCTCACACATCAACACCTATTGTAAGGTCTTCGTTAAACTTTTTAGGAAGTAATTCTTACATCTTTATTGAATGTAGATGTCATTAATATTTGAAAAGTATCATTGAAAGACTTCATTTTTTTTTTGAAAAGTTAATAAAAGTCTTTTATTAACGTCAGCTTGTAATTGATACGTCACAACAAGAATAAACAAAAGACGTCAAATAGTAACCGGAGTTTATAAAATAAGAACTTCTCGACTTTCGAACGACTATTCAACATGTCAACAAATAGCACCTATTATACTAAACAAGAGCAATCAGAGAAAAGAGTTTACATTATTTATTCTGGACTTTACAACAGGATCACAAAACTTTAAAGATGATGTTGGTTAACATTTTTTTCTTCTTGGAAAATCATTTAATGACTTTGTGCCATTAAATATAATAATAATGTTTTTTTAACATTTCTAAGATTATGCTACTTAAAAGAAAAATCTAAAAGTGACAAATTTTATATTTACAAACAGATTATTTTATATTGACCAAATTTTCGAAATAAAGAATTTTTGTACAAATCTTTCAACCATATCTGCCATATGCCGTTATAGCTTTAGTAGTTGTAATTGTATATAGTTCTCATGATTTTAAAATATATTTAGAGGATACATAAACACTTTTTAAACTTTAAGAAAACAATACCAAAAAATAGCCATACAAATTTGCTTTTTAGAATACTTATGTTGCTAAAAATCCCCAAAGAATTCCGGCATCGATAGAGCGATATATAAAATCGATAGCGAGAAACACAGATAATTAATTGATAGCATACGGGATTGAGGGCGGAGTTTGTTTATTGTTTTATCTGTTCACACTGCGTCAAGTTAAGCCGCGTAAAAACCAGACTTGAGCAAGGCTAAGCGCATTAAACGTTAAAAGACATTCACACAATTTTTTTGGCAATTCACTCTTGTTGATTTTGTAGTATAAGATTCGGTCAAGTGCTACTAACTGGTCGAATTAACTGGTTAACAAATGTATGCGACTCATTTTTTTCAAAAAAAATTAAAATCACTTTTTGTGATTTTGATGTTAAGTGATTATCCTTTTTTTACGAAGTATATATGCCAACGAAATTAGTTTCCTCTAAAGTGACCTCATCAGTAAGCAGAGCACGAAAGACCAACAAAAAAACTCATGTAGGCATTTTTGAAAAGACGTTTTCTCTTTAGTGTTGGATAAAAAGAGAATTTCAAACCAGACAATTTTCGTCCAGTTGCGACATTTTCAAATTCGACGGCGACGAAAAGTGCGCTTAAAGTAAAGAGCACGAAAAGCCCACTTAAAGCAAGTACTTGAAAGGTATTTTACCCTACATTTTAGCCCTGAAATCATTGTTAAAGTCAAAATGTAGTCGAAGTGGCGTAAATAAAGGCAAAATAAGCATGAATAAACCAACACAAGGAGCGTTTTAAGAATTTAAAGCATCTGTCAAACTGTTAAAAAATCATCCAGCGACGTTTACTATTTTTTTTATAAATACAGTATAACTAGGCAAACAAAAAAGCTTCAGAATACGTAAAATACGGTTTGCAACTTTTCAATAAAACCTAATGCGAATTAACAAACTAACCATAAACATAATACCAGGCAAAAACTTTATAAATGTAAAATCTAAAACAATATTATAAAAAAAGAATTACATCCACATTTAAAGAAAAGCTATGGCGGTGAATATTGTGTAATATTCAACAATATTCAATAACACAACAAATAAACAGTGAACAATTTCCAAAACAAAAATTTCTCAAAGGATTAGATTGTTGCTACGGTTTACAAAAAGATTAAATTGGGTGGGAACATCGGGCAAGATTCAATTTCAAGTGCACTATCACGTGACACAAGTGTAATTCCCAGGGACGTATACGCCTGACCATCAAACAAAACAAGACAAGAAAGGTCCAAGCAAAAAAACCAAGCTTTTTTAAACTTTTGAATCTAAAAATTTAATTTAGTTTTCACAGGCAGGAAAATATTACTCCTCGATTCGGTTTGCTATTAGGCAGGCCACTTATTTAATGAACAAAAAAAGGTTTGGGTTATGGTTGTGGGTCATAGTTTGCCCTGTCCTACCTTAAGTATAATACGTTATAATCAAATAGCACAACCTGTAAAAAATGAAGTACATGTTCTAGTGAAGCATTTTTGATAAAAAAATTTTTAAAAAACTTTTTTTTTATTCAGCCCTTTTTAATTAAAAACGAAGTTTATAAAACAGAAAAAAGATTACAACAAATGTCAAAAATTTTACTCAAAGAATGAATAATTTCATTTAAAAAATCGGTAATAGACACACACCGATATAGATTGTAGTAAATTTTATTGATAGATTAATGTTCAGTAATCACAAGAATCGATATTTTTTCATAATTCACTTTAATTTGGATAAACAAATTTTGAAAAAAGTAAAGACTTAAAGTAAAAAAAATTGGGTTAAAACATTCTAAAACTTTGTTATGTTGCAGAGGGATTCCAAATTCAACTTGTTTTGAGACATTTCGATCAGTAAAATCATTCATCACATTAAGACATACGTATGTAACTGAACGCAGTAAGTCACGGTAGAAATGGAGCTACGTCTAGAAAACGAATTTACGTTAACGTGAAACTATACCGTTTAAACCAGTGGTTCTCAAAGTGGGCGCTACCGCCCCCCCAGGGGGCGTTGGCGCGATTTAGGGGGCCGGTAAGAAGAAAGGGGGCGATTGGGGGGCGGTAAGAGAACAAGGGGGCGATAGGAAACAATGAGAAGAAATATACAAATAGGAAACAATGAGAAGAAATATACAAATAGGAAACAATGAGAAGAAATATACATGAAGGACGATTAATACAAGATTGATTCAGGGTGAAGACCTTTTTTTTTTTTAGAGATCAGCACAATTTTGGGAGAGAAATAGCAAAATGAGAGATGAAATTAAAGTGAAGACTTTTTTTTTTTTTTTAGAGATCACCGCAATTTCGGGAGAAAAATAGCAAAATCACAGATTTTGAAATAAATATTTTCTATCTAATATTCTTTTCACTTAAAAAAGAAGCGAGGGGGCGCTGGGAATCGAGTTGGAAACCAAGGGGGCGCCTGACCGAATTTGACTGAACAAGTTTGAGAAACACTGGTTTAAACAAAATAGCGAAGCGGCTTCAGTAAATTGCTAACAAAGAACAAAATAAGAAGTAGCTCTTCTCAAATATTTTTGTACAAATTTAGGACAGTGGTTCTCAACCAGTGAACCCTTGTGCGTCATTATCGATTACAAAAAAAAACGCAAATAGTTACGAGTTTTGTTTTTTTTCAAAGTTTCAAGCCATTTTTAATATTTTAGCCTTCATTTACAAGAGCAACTATTATTAGTTTGAAAATTTCGTTGATGAGCCACGAATTGTTTATCTCTTTTCTGGATCGGATGAAAAGCGCTGCTGTAGCTAATGATTGAACTTGGGTCAACCCATTAGAAAATAAAATTTGGCTTGAAGGTCATGTCTTGATGGAAAACCTCAAATGACACAAAATTTCAACAAAAAGCAAAAAATTCTGAGACACAGTGAAGCCACATGTTGTTGATATAAAGATTTTTTACATTAAAAAACGGAAAACGGCAAAAAATTTCGAAACAGAATAAAGGAGACAGTTACTTGAAATCGTTTGACCTGGCACACTTTACTTATATTAAGTAGATTTGACTTCTAAAATCAATAAAGATTAGTTTTTAGCGAACGCCAACGTCGGAACATCTCCAAAAACTAGAAATACAGAATCGAAATTCGTTTTGGCTTTGTTCCCTTGCATAAACAATTTTACATTTCAGTTAATTCATTCGTTTACAAAAAATACACCTAATCACGATGATGGAAATATTGCGCAAATATAAAAAATAAAAAAGGATTGATATAGTTGTGTGCTGTTTTAGACAAGCAAAGTTGCTTCGTTATGTGATTCTATAAAAACATTGGTGGATTAAATGCGTCAAAAACTTCAAATAATAACTTTTCAGCTCAAAGTGAAATAAATAATGTCTCAACAAACAAATTTTTTTAAATGCGCAATTTCGACTAATTTGTAATTTATGATATGCTGCAGAAAATATATTCTAATTTTTAGAACACACGTGTTATTTAATGTTTTTTCATACTTTCAAGTGACATTAACATAATATCTGTTCAAGGTAAAATTGACAGATAACAAAATATCTTTGGTTTTTTAAAAACTAAGACATTTCCTATAAAATCCAAAAATTAGTTAAATGTGAAGTAGACTGGCAACGTTTTTTTTTTCAGTAAAAACTGTCGCAATCAGGCACTTAAAAAAACTAATAAATAATTTTTCGATTAAAATCAATAAATTAACTTTCTTAATATTATTTAAAAACATTTTTGCTGCCGAATGGAACTTCATGGTCAACATTTGAAAATCATAAACTTATCGATTTTTTGTGCAAATTAGATTCCTTAGTGACGCCGAATAAGCCACAAGAAACACTTTAAAACGCTTCGAATTCTCGAGGGATACGAATTTGGGTAATATTTATCGACGAATGGACAGCGACCACGCTTTACAACAGAAAAAATCAAAACCGCTCTGATTAATCAAGACAACGCGAGAAATTTTTCGGTATATACTGTAATTTTGTGATTGCGAAAAATCTTCGCAATCACAAAATTGTTTACCGAATCTTCTATGGCCTTGAGTTGATGCGGCTGTTTTCTCGTCTTACGAAAACGACTTCTATAATTGCTTGATCATGTTATAATCCAATTTGAATTCGTATATTGTTCTATGTGAGCAGATCAACGATAAATTTTGACTTAATACTTGGCAATCTAAAACAATGAGCATATGTTACAATCGCATTTAAAACCTTATTGCTTTATACAGTATATTCGGAGCATTCACATTTTAGACTTAATATCACCTAAGAATAAATCAGTAAAAATCGAAGTTTTCTTGTCCAAACAAGCCATCAAATGACGTCAAATCACGACTGATGTACCGCTATTTAGGAAAAACATACTTAAAATATTTGTTACTACAACATTTCAAAACTCTGATCAAATAACAATGAATGATAAGAAATAGTGTTTTTTTAAGTAGGCTCACGTATTATTAAATAAACAATGCAAAGCGATTAGAAATTAAGATAATGCTTTTTATTTTCATAAACTAACAAAAAAAATGAGCGATAACAAAAGGCATTTAATTAACTTGATGAAACAAAACTACGGATTGTTAAAAACAACAATTAAGAAACTTAACTGATAAAACGTCTTATACTTTACTAGACCTCAATTTCTTAATATTGTTTTAACACGTGAAGATAACAATATTATTTGGGTTTAATTAGAACCTTTGTAGCATCAAATAAAGCACGATATAAAATTGAAAGTATGATCTTAAAATTTCATGAATGCTGTTTCTTTTAATATTTCGCAAAAGCAAATTGTAAAAAGAAATTAATAAATCCAAACCTTCAGTTCAAAAAATTTAAATATTTTTTACAAACGACCGAATGTCTTTGCATACTGTAGTTTCCAGCAAAAACAAATTGTTAAAAGCTTGATAAACATTTTCAAATAAAAAATTAACATTTATAGCAGAGCTCGAAAAGCTTGTTTAAATAAACCCAAAAATTACTTCAAAAAAAAGAAATTAGTAACCATAACTATTTGTAAAATTGAGACATAAATAACAAAGAGGATTAGTCAAACAAAGATAACAGAGATTTTTGAAAGCTCGTGACAACATTTCATTCCAAACTAATTCATAACCTATTCAATTTTCTTATGTTTTTTGACTAGATTAGTTCATTATTTAAAAAATTAAGGTTTTTGAAGGTTGCAAAAGGAAGCACGAGTTGTGAGAGTGAAGCTCGAATTTAAACGGAGATTCAGTTCCAAAAAGCATCTAACTTGATTTCTATTGATCTATTTGACAACGTGCATTTAAGTAACTTTGAGACTTAATGTATTTTTGTACAGTCTAAACTGGTTTAAATTCTTGAAAATTAATAAAAATGTGTATTGATAGGTCAAAACAAGTACGAAACACAGATTGCACAAATGATCATAATAATACAGTTTTTTAGTTGTTTGTAAACAAAAAAAGAAATAAAAATTGTAATAATGGATTTAACGAATAATAGATTTAAAAACAAATGAACAACAGCGATTTTATATCTTTAAAAGTAGCATGAATTCTTTAGCAATTTGTTTTCTCAAAAGTAAAAAATTTAGTCGACATTAAGTTGAAAATAAGTTTGAAAAATGTGCAAATATAATCTTTTTTCCGTCTGAGGAAAATGTTAAAGTAATCATAGTAAAAAGACAAAATACCTTGCTGAACTTAATTTGGTTCATCATCGGACGAACATTCAAAATATTTTATAAGTTTATGCTTGGTGACCAATTTTATCACGTTTTCCAAAAATATATACTTATTTTTTTTAACATCCACGGCACTGTAGTGTTTCTGCCAGCAAAATTTTCTTTACGGGAGGAGTTTGAAGGATAATCAAGCTAATTTCAGAACGACTTAGGCTAAATAAGTAAAGAAATTTAATTTCATATTATTGAAATTTTTAATACTTTTTTTGCGGAATTGTTTTTTTTTTTGTGAATGAATGAAAGATTCAAAAGACTAAAGAGAGGATTACTGCAAAGAGGTTGGGAGGCACTGTGTAACTCCATCAGTCAAAATTAACCGTAAATCCAAACCTGTCCAATACAAGATCCATTCGATATGTTTTCGGAAACGACGAACGAAAATAAACTCTCTTCGAATTCCAGAGAATCGGGAGCTGGTTCCGCGAGTTTCACTAGCACCGTAGTCCTTGCTGACAAGGGAGGAACACCTTTATCGGTTGCTATAACAACCAGTCGTGGTGATGAATTGATAGCAGAATTCAGAACTCGCCTTGATGAAAAAACGCGGAGATAATAGTGACTACTAGTCTTTGATCTTTATTTATTTTAACAGAAACGGCATATCGGAAGTAGAACTTTTAGCTAAAAGCTTGAACAAATCAAATCTTGCCGAAACCTAATCTAGCCATTCTCAAAGAAACGTTTAATATGACTGAAATATAAGAAAATTTATAAATTTAAAAATGAAAATTTGTGATTTTACAATTGAAATGTTCTACAAAAATAATCCAAAGTTGTCGAGAACTAAACCAGGTCCAAACTTGCAATGAGTAATAGATCCATTATAGGATGCATAGACGGGAGAATTAATCTTTAAAAAAATTTTTTTGACAAAAATATCCCAGTTAATTACAACATTTATAAGCTTTTGTTAATATATCTTCTTCACCATAAATAAGAAAAAAACACATGATGATCGTACGTAAAAACTTTTCTTAAACTAAAAAATAACAAAAATTTTTTTGATATTCAATCATCATCTGTTTCTTTTTTATTTATAATATCTAAAGAAGTTATAATAAACGAAAGTACATAAATGTGGTATTTTGTTGGGAATTTTTTTTTTAATGACATATTTTGTCACATTTACAGTTTTGTAAAAATGACATTATTCAACAACCTCAGGATTTCACTGAATTATACAGAACTTGAAGTATTTGTAAAGAGTAAGAGTCGACCCAGTTAGACAAGCATCGATAAACAATCGACAACAGTTTTAAGTTTTTGTGTACCGTATCTAATTATAGAGATTCTTGGACTCTTGGGAAAAATTTTGTTTATTTGCACTAAAAAAAAAAAACTCTTCAGGCAAAAATGCGAAAGTTTCGAGACAAGCTTAACTAAATACAATACAAAAAAATCAATCACAGTAGTCTCAATTCATGCAATTCATGTAATTTAAAAGTAAAAGCAAGCGTCAATATGCATTAAAAAGCTGGTTTAAGTAAGTTTGTAGAACTATGCAATTATTTAGCCTGCTAAATGTTTTATACAAGAGAAAAATGTATCGATTGTTTTTTTTTTCCAAAACCAATCTATAAAAAATCTGGACAATCAAAGACAAACAGTAAAACGAGAAATTTAGCCAAAACAAAAAGGAAAAGCAAAAAGATACAGCTACATATTTGGCCACGAGCTCACCTTGTAGTAACAAGACCAGAGCTGGGATTTATAGCAAACCATTCGCTTTGATTGGAGGTAGTCAATGAGTATCTTATTTCAGCGTTCAACCCAGTATCTTCATCGGTGGCCTGCAATTGCGTGACGAACGATCCTAAATTCCAGAGTTGTAGTCATCTTATACTATTTTAATGTTCATCTCAACTAAAACATAGAATCTGAACCATTTCTAAATTTTTGTCCTTGAAAAAAACGACGTCTCGTCTACTTCTAAAATAAAAAAACTTCAATTTAAAATCAAAACTTGCTGCGTTCGAATTGAAACAAGCTCGGGTGAAATTTTAATTGCAATTAGTTCTAATGTATTGGTAAGTTTCAATATTGTTCGAAAAAAAGCAAATTATTTGCTAATTGAATATCCAAAGAACGCTTCATAGATTATTTTCAAATTGGTCAAAGGTAAAGCATTACGAATTTTTAGATTTGCTGGATTAAAGCTAACACTTAACCGCATACCAAATTAAAGGTGTAGCAACTGCCTGCAAGCAGTCTCAACTGTGCCCATTTGCTTACTTCATTAATTTCCAGCTTTATTCAAGGAATTTATTGAATGTATTAAAAAAATTTTTAACAATATTATACCTGCAAGAGTGCTTTCTGGTGTTACTTCATATAAATCCTTATTGAAACGAGGCGGATTATCGTTGACATCTTCGATTGTAATCGTAAAGGAGGCACTAACTGATTTCGATGGACTAAAATACGCAGTGGTCATTAAAATGATGCTAGGATTTCAAAAAGTATACAAAAAAATAGCAGCTAATTTATTGATTACCTCCCAATATCTTGAGCCGTTAAAGTAATATCAAATGACGGATCAGCCTCACGGTCAAGTTCTTGTCGTACAGCGACCAAATATGTTTCATTGGTGACTTGTTCCAGGTCAAACCTAAAAGAAACGGTATATATACTCCTTTGACATACTTCAAGCCGACCGAAGATTTAACACTATACCTGCCATTGCCACCGGTTAACGTTAAATTAATTTGTACATTTTCCTCCGAATCGGGGTCCGACACTGACACTCGAGCCAAGTAATCGCCCACCTGAGCTGCTTCTGATATCTTTTTAGAAAACATTTAACATAAAAATATGTAGCAATAGTTCTTCCTAAAATACTGTTTGAAAGTATATTTAAGGAGTCGATTAAATCTGTATAGTTGCAAAGACACAATTTAATTTTAACAATAAATTAGACAAGCGAAAAGCGTCCCAAAATAATCACGATAAAAAAACATAAAAAAACCTTGAAAATTACCTTTGATTCATTAGCATCCAAAAAGATTACGCTTAAAATCGGATAATTATCGTTGACATTTACAACCGTCACAATGACAACGGTGGAACCAACTTGTGGTTCAGTTCCTCGGTCGACCGCTTCGACAACAATTTTATGTTGTAAAGCTCGCTCGTAGTCGAGGCGCTTGTTGAGGGAAATGACGCCTGATATCGCGTCAATGACGAAAAAGGAATCAGGATCGCTGTTGGTTCGGTCGATGCGATAAGTGATCTTTCCGTTATCAGCAATGTCCGGATCGGTAGCATTCATAGTAATGACATCGGTTCCGATTGGAGCGTCCTCCATGACCGCTACAGTGTAACGGCTCAGATCAAAAGTCGGGGCGTTGTCATTGACGTCAGAGACGTTCACCTGGACTTGAATTGTACCGGTTTTGGAAGGAAAACCACCGTCAAAGGCTTCAATTGTGATGTGAAATAGGGAAATTTCTTCTCGATTCAAAGTTTTATTCACGATCAAATCGGCAAAAACAAAATCATTGAAGTGTCTCGAATCAACGCGAAAGGAATGATCAGAGTTTCCGGTCACAATACGATATCCTTGAACATTGTAAGGAAAAGAATCCGGATCCGTCGCAGAACCGATGTCGAACTTTGAACCAACTTGACTGGCTTCAGAAATAACCAAGGTGACTGCTGACGCCGGAAAAGTCGGGTAATTATCATTCACATCCAAAACGTTAATTTCGACCTAAAAACAAAACCGCGTGTCACATTAGCACTATTAACCAATTTTTTTTATATTGCATTACAAAGCATTAACCACAGCTTTGCACCGTGTTCAAGCACGTGACTAGTTCGAAAACGCCATGTGCTTTCTTTGCTACTAATCTTGTTTCAAAACCAAGCTCAACTTTTACGAATTAATTCTTTTCGGTATAACGAGATGACAATAGACGTTTTAATCGCAACGGATTAAAACCGTTCTAAAGACCAACAGCTGTGACAAGCCTATTGAGATTTTCTGCTATGAGAGAATTGCTGACAATCATGAAAACTGTGTCATAGGTTATAAAATCAACAAACAACCCGAAACGTTTATAATTTTCTTTTATAAAAAGAAAAACAACTTTGAGGGTAAGAATTTACCTGATAGTAATTTGAGTTAGATGTATCGTACACAATAAAATCAAACAATGACTTCGATTCATGATCAAATTTGCTTTTTATAACAATCACACCATCTGACTCCAAACGATCCACGTCAACGTAATCCCGAAAGACATTGCCGGGCTCATCAATAACCAGAAAAGAACCAACACCAGCAGCCGGCAAACTTCCAATTATCGTTCCAACAGTTGCATTTTCAGAAATGGAAAACGACTGTTTGGTTGATGTTGATTGGGAAAATGCAAGGCTTCCATGATAAATAATAACAAATACAATAAAAAAAATGTTGTTCGATTTTACCGATGTATCAGCAGTAAAAGTGGGAATTTTTTTGGACTGCATGACGTCATTTTAAAGTTTGAAACGATACAATCCGCTACCTCATAATATTGATTATTATGTTTAATGTAATAACTAAAAAAAAAGAAAATTATAAATTAAGAAAGCCTAGAATATACCCATAAATGAAGATATTGAATGAATGATCATCCATCAAGATATAAAAGTTTACAAGAACCACATTAGAAACTCAATAATTTTAAAACAAAATATTCAATAGCAGTTATTCATAACTCTTTTTTTTTTCATTCAAAGCGTCATTAACTCCGGGTCAGGCAGGACTAGAACTAAAGTTTATCCATTTACTAACTTTAGCTGCTGCACTGCCTATATCAAATGCTAACAGCAATGATGTCAAGTGAACATCTGATTTTATTTTTATTTTATTTTATCTCTATATTTATCCTCATGACTCGCAGGAAAGCTACGGAGGTGCTAACACATAGGGTAAGCAATTACCCCAACCTGCTTCTGGAGATGCCAAGATATTGCTGTCCACTTGTAATTTGATAGAGATATGACTTTAATTTAGAAATGCTTGCAAAGACCACCAAGCAGGGGAAAGTGCTGTTAAGTGCTCTCCCAAGGACACAACAGAATGGCACAAGTAAATTTGGAACCGGGACCATGTTGATCACAATCCTGCTAACCACTCGAACATGCTGCTGACAAATTTTACTCATCTAGTTTATTTCAATCCAGTCACTATCTACTCATCCAGTTCATCCAATTTTATTCATCCAATAACCTCTTATCTTGTGTTCTTTGTGCTATTTAGAATTCTTATTATTTTTATAACAAGAGAGCAACAACAAAGCACTTACTTTTAATAAACTAAATGAATTTACCTTTTAAGTAAGTTATTGATTACAGTTTATCAAATATATGTTTGTGAACATCAACCTCAAATGTAGTGTTTTTTAACCATGAAACTTTCAAGATTTTCAGACATTGTGCCAGCTTCTTCCTTTTTCTTGGTTCACCTGAAAAAACTTTTGCAATCTTATAACAAAAGTTAACAACCTCAAACTAAAAAAGCTGCTTTAGTACCTCTAATTAATTGAGAAAAAATGCATAACAAAGTTCCTTTTTATATTAAAACTACTTCGAATGATAATTTAAGCTAGAAAAAACTTTAAAAAAATTTGGAAAAATAATTAAATAACAAAAAACAGTTAGTGATATTTGTTTTTTGTCAAATTTTTTGATCAATTGGACAACATTTTTTAAAAAAATATAAAATTTGATGTGATTAGTTGCCATTCCACCTTCTCCAGCAAAATCTCTTCTTTATAAAACATCTTGGGATACCTTTCACAACCTTGATTTACATAACTTACAACATATTCATCACATTTTGCATTGAACAGATTTTTTCTTTTCTATCAAACTTAACAACTTTTCAAAATCTTAATTTTTATGATGAACTAAAGTTAAATGCTTATATATTAGCACTACTATGAAACTGAAGTCTTTTCTATAATGTCTTTTCCTGATTAATAATACTTTTTATGATGCAATACTTGAGCTCATAAAATGTTTTTTTTATCATTATGCAATGTATCATTTATTTTTCTCACCTCTCATCCTTCTTCTGTAGAAAAATATTCAAAACATTTTTGACTTGCCCAAGTAAATTTTTTTATTGTGTTTATATCAATGTCTATTATTGTTTGTTTATAAATAAAATCCATTTGTCACTAACAACTCGGCCATTTATTTTTGGTCACTCTATTCAATGCCTTTTCTTATAATTCTAAAAATCAGTTTGAATGTCAAATACAACATAACAAAAAAAATGCTTTTTAATGGTATTTTGATATTAACTATAATGTTCATCAATAAGTTGATTTTTATATATGCTATTATATAGACTATGTGCTATCAAATCATTTTTTCAAAATATCTAAAAATAAATTTTAAACTGCATCTAAATCATGACGGGCCTCCTCAACAAGTCACCGTAAGGGAATTTTTTTTCGGTGAAACTAACCCGGAATACCCCTTTTAGCACCATGTTGGGATAAAGAAAAAACCAAGAGAAGAAGAATCTCACAAAAAGCGATAGTAACTGCAGGGGGATTCCGGGTTAGTTTCACTAACAACAATCCCTCAAGGTCGCTTATGGAAAAGACCCGTGACGACTTATACAAAATTATTCAAATTTAAACTTAAAAATTTTTTAAAATCCGGAAGTAAAGTTTTTGTTTTTTTACCTACTTGTTGATTAATAATTAAGCATAATCTTTAAAACATTATAATCGATTAAAAAAATACAAAGATTGAAATTTTTTGTAAATTTTTAAAAGTAAGCTGCTTGCCTATACACTCTATGTCTTTTCTGGCATGCTCTTCCATAAATATATTTTACTAATTTTTTGTATCATCTGCTCCTAACTTTTTTGGTGCAGTTAAATTTTTCTACTGTACTGAACAAGGTTTTTTAAAAAAATGTTAGCAAGAAGGTTGGAAAACTCGATTTCTTCACCTTTTCTAGCTTAGAAGAAACATTTTTCAGTCCTATGCTTGCTAACAATTTGAATGTAAAGGCCCGTTTCCACTACGAGTGTGAAAAAAAGCATTCTTTGTTTGTTTTATTGGTTTTTTTATGCGCTCGCTTCAATTTTAACCGCTCGCTTCAATCGAAGATGAATAAAAGAGAGAAAGAATGCTCTTTTCCACGCTCGTAGTGGAAACGGGCCTTAAATCTAACGATATTGTAGCCTACTGGTGGAAGTATTTTAGCAATTCCTAGAAATTAAAATATAACAGAATTTATTTTAAAAGAAATTGGAAAGTTACAAAATTCACTCGTCAATGAAAACCACTAATAAAATACCAGCATGTAAACAAACGTACGTATTTGCATACGCTTAAAACAATCTTCTTTTTTTTTAAATTCTATTAGGGTGAATGGGTAGATTTACAGAACCCTTTCGCCTATTTTCTGAAACGGTAAAACGTTGCACGCGTAGTATAAGCTACAGTCAATATTCTTAAAAATTAATGTTTTTATAGCACAAATTTCTGAAGTTGACAATTTCCATGAACATTCAATCCGAGAGTATTTTAACTATAATAAACCTAAGTTTCCTAACTTGTATCAATTCTTGCTGTTTCGTGAAACGATTTGCTTACAGCCGAAATAGTCTACACAAAAAAAATGGAAACAATTTTGCTTTTGTAAATACATTCCATAGCTACATAAGAGGCGATTTTTGAACATAGAAATTGAGATGAGAAACTTAGATTAAACTGAATAGTGCAAGTAAATTTCAAGTGAAACATGTCACGACTGTACAAATTTATTTAGGAAAATTTTTATTATTAAGTCATAATTAAACAAAAACTCAAACTCGATGAAAAGCAATTTAAAATAGAGACGCAAATTGAAATCAAGATTAATCCGAGCAATTGTGCGCTGCAATTACCTAGAGTCTAATTTACATAGAAACATATGTTTTTTAATTAAACTACTAGCTATTAGGCCTATTTGTCACTACTACAGAATCCGTTCCTAGTTTAAGTTTTCGAATTTATGAATTTTAACATAAGCTAAAAACTAACAAAAGTTTTTTGAGTTATTGAAACTTAAAGCTATGCATACTCTTTAATATCATGCTGAACCATAAAAATAAGCCAATCGATAGGCTACTTTATTAAAGACGGATTAGTCAATATGTGTTGATAAAGTGCGCATAGCGTACATTGTCGCCTACGGTTTCGTGTTTTAAATTTTTTTGTTATGCTCTACTGACTTCTAGCGAATTTATTTTTATTATATTTTTTTCCAAAAACTTGAATAATTATTTTTAGCAAAATTATTCGTTTAAAAAGAATGTAAAATTTTTTTGCTTTGATAGCGTTACCAACAATGAAAATCTCTAAATTGTTAACTGCTTCAATCTAGATAAAGATATCTTGTTTATTGTTCTGATAAAGTAAATCGTTAAGAATTTTTTAACAGAAATCTATAACCTTTTCAGCAAAGTCAATTGACAATTTTATTTAACTGGTCAAATTGCGATACAAAATCTCATTAATAAAATCCGTCAAAGTTCAATAGACCAAATATTTAATACAGAAATTAAAAATAAAAATTAACTAATTCGCAACAAAAAATCGATTTCGACCTATCTAAAGGTCATCATTAGTTTCTGTAAAATTAAAGTTAAAAATATATATATACTACTTATTCTATTCAGATCCTGACTCTAAAGACACAAAGTAAAGTCTCAATGAAAGCTACAAGGCAAACGGCACAACAGGTGGCATCATGATTATCACTCAAGTAAAGATGAAAAAACGCTTTAAAAATCTGTCGTAAAATCAAAAACTGTAAGCTCCCGCTAAAATCGGCAGCGTGGTCGAGTGGTTAAAGCGCCGGGCTTGTGACCAACACGGTCCCGGTTCAAAACCCACTCGCGCCATTCTGTTGTGTCCTTGAAAAAGACACTTTATGGCACTTTCCCCTGTTTGGTGGTCTTGGCAAGCAATTCTAAATTTCTATCACATACTATTAAATTACAAGCGGACACCAATATCTTGGCATCTCCGGAAGCAGGTCTGGGTAATTGCCTACCCTATGTATTAGCGCCTCCGTCGCTTTCCTGCGAGTCAGGAGGATAAATATAGAGATAAAAATAAAAAAGGATCGAACGTGTTGGTTGAAGACCGAGCTGCCCTTTTTTACATCTTTATAAATTTCATTTCGACGTTCTTAAAGGCCCGTTTCCACTACGAGCGTGGAAAAGAGCATTCTTTCTCTCTTTTATTGATCTTCGATTGAAGCGAGCGGTTAAAATTGAAGCGAGCACAAAAAAATCAATAAAACAAACTAAGAATGCTCTTTTCCACGCTCGTAGTGGAAACGGGCCTTTAATGCTAAACCTAACATCATAGAGTGCTTTACGGTTACATTTGTAGAACAAACGGATAAAACTTTATTCGATTGGTGTGAAAAAAAGTGAATTAATCATTTGAATGCTAAAATTAATATTAATAGAATTCTTCTGTCTTATAATTTCGATTGAGTTTTAAACCGGTTCATTTGTTCACTATCTTTCAAACTGCACTCTGTATGAGGAAACTATAGCAGCTTTTTTTGTCCTTTTAACCAATGCGCTCCATTTTAGCGGGACTTTACTGCTTTGATTTTACGACAGATTTTTAAACTGTTTTTTCATTTTTACGTAATTAATAATCATGACGTTAGCTGTTGTGTTAAAAAAAAAAATTCTAATTTTTTTTTATTTTGATTGTTTTAAAAACTGATGATCATCTTTTTGGGTCGAAATCTATTTTTCGTTATGAATTAGTTGAGTTTTAGTTTTTAATTTCTGTATTTAGCATTGAATTTTGATTGTTTTTTTTATTAATGAGTTTATGTATCGCAAAGTGAATTGTTTAATATTACATGCTTGACGATTATGCATGTCATAATATTACTATATTTTACGTAATATAGTAATATTATATAAAATTGTCTCATGTGACAACTTTATATAATATTACTGAGTATTGGATCTTATTGCTAAGCTGTTGTATTTATCAGGGTTGCGGAGTCGGAAGATTATGATCCGACTCTGACTCCGACTCCGACGCCTAAAATTTCTAAAATGCCGACTCCGACTCCGACTCCGACTCCCGACTTTAACTTTGACTACGACTCCGACTCCGATTCCGACTCCGACTCCCTAGTATGGGCAAAGTATTTATCTTAAATTAGATTTCACTAAGCAAAAATCATCTTTTTGAGTTGACAGTTGCACAAAATAAGTCAGGTTTTTTAAATACATAAAAAGATATTTACTTTAAAAAATTATGTACGTGAGTATATATACATATATAACTGCAAATGACTGGTGCTCTTCAGAAGAGTGCTTAATGGCTTCAATAGTCAGAACGATTATTCCTGATTATCAAAACACAAATATTAAAAAATTTTTATTAAAATAGTCCCAACAGACTGTTTCACCTGTAAGGCTCATTAGAGGACACAGTTAAAATAAATTTTTACGCTTCAGATGAAAACTTGCATCGTAGAAAAATAACGCTACCAAAAGTTTGGGTTTAAACAATTATTTTACTAAAGTAAGTGATTGATTATCAAGTAACTATTACAGAAAAAAAACATTCTGTAATGTTGCGCGTAGATGTATTCTTAAACTTGGCCGAGCTGCCGAAAAGATTACCGGTAAAGCGTAAAAAAGTTTATGGTTCATTAGTTAAAAGAAAGTGTTATAAAAGAATTTTTTTATAAAAAAAGTTTTTATAGCACTCTCTCTTAACGAATGATCCATACTAATGTTTTATGCAGTATAAAAAAAATTTTTTATAACACTTGCTCTTAACTAATGATCCATAAACTTTTCTACACTTTAAACTTTTTGGCAGCTTGGCCAAGTTTAATACATCTACGAGTATGCGCAACATTACATGTTTTCTTTTAATATCTCATGACAAAAGTAATTATTTAATAATTAATCAATCACTAACTTGAGTAAAATAATTGTTTAAACCCAAACTTTTGGTAGCGCTATTTTTCTAAGATGCGAGTTTTCATCTGAAGCCTAAAAATTTATTTTAACTTTTAATTTTTCCTTATTTTATTTGTTTCAACGTAAATAGTATTGCTTTTTTTAATTGTTGTGTTCCTTGATGAGCCTCACAAGCGAAGCAGTCTGTCGGGACTGTCTGTTAGGACTATATTGAGACTAATACAACATGTTTTTTTTATTATATTTATGTTTTGATAAATACCTATACTGTGTTTGAATGAAACATTAATACAAATCACATTTAGAAAACTAACTCGAAATGGCATACATAACTCGAAACTAAATATGTGTTCTATACTTAATCCTTATCACATTTTCTGAACATCAAAGTATTTTATGGATAATCATTATGTTATCTCTAGTCTATTGTACAGTTATTATTTTTCCCATGGTAAATCGAACCCACGACAAACCTTAATGTTAATACAATTAATGACTTATGTAGGCCCTGGGTGTAAAACTAGACCTTGAGTGTTGTCTCCTGCGTGTAGGACTACATCTAGTCGGTTTGAAACTAAATGAGGTATGCATCACTGACGAACTTTAACAAGAGCAAAACTCGAGTCTGGTGCTTCTTCTGTTTAGGTGGCTTAGTTTCGTTTTTATCAGTAGGTAATGAGGTTAAAACGTAAACATGAATATTTTATAATTGTAAAAATTTTTACAAATGTAAGTAAGAACTATGGAATTTATTAACAATGAAAATTTGAAAACAAAAGTTAATAAAAGCAAAAGAAACAAAAAAACCATATGCAAAAGAATTAAAAATTTAAAACCCACAATTATAGACTACAAGAAAAACAATAAAATGCGACTAATTTTAGAATTTTCCTGAATCACCCATTACATATAAAGAAACTCCAGAGAAAAATGTTGACATTTTCATACTAATAATAAGCTCATACTTATTTCTCTCAAATAAACTTCAGCCATTAGTTTGATGGCATGGAGTCCATCTTCACAGTAATTCATAGTTATATATTGATAGTAAGAATGCATATGTAAATTTAGTCGGATTTTGTAAACATGTAGCGATTAATTGGACAGCCCAAATATTTTCACACGAAATACAACTTTAATTATTATCGGAGTTATAGAATTTAGTTCAAAACGTTGGATTTAACTTTCACATGCTCTATTTTATGCAATTTCGAAATTCACATCCTGCCGTTCCATATCGTATGATCACGTAGTAATACGCCCACTTGTATACAGCGATGTGGCTTAGTCACAAATTGAAATAAAATGAGTTGCTCTCCTGCAGATATCGGTTAGATAAGTTAACTTCTATCATGATAATGCTATACTAAATTGTTTCTATTATTGTAATTATTTGTTTTAATTTTTATTTTGTTTTTAATTCTATTTGAATAAGTAAATAAATGTGCTGTAAATAGAATCAAGTAGTGGTTAACCTTCTGAATTTGAACTACACCAATTAAACTTGAACATAACGCTATTAACCACGACAAACAAAATAAAAGGGGGTCCGTAGTTTCTATCTCATGAATATTTCAATTATTGTAATTTTCCACGAGACTGAACATGCAGGTTCCCTGCCGTTTATTGACATTCATATTAAGAGATTATTAAAAAATTCACCTTGGTTCTAAACTTTGGTTGATATTTCTTTGAAAGAATAGAGCAAGAAGAGTAAGTTTTAATTTTCAAAAATTTTAATTTAATAATTTGCTCGTAAAAACAAAATTGCTTCTGTGAGTTTCTTCTTTATTGCAGCCCGTTGGTTGTTCTGATGAGCCTTAGTGATGAAAATAAACGTTCAACACTTGCTTGTGTTGGAGGAAGTACTTATTTAAAGACACGTCAAAAATAAAAAATGGGGGGTATTTTGGAGGCTGAAACGGATTAACGGCATTACATTAATTTCAATGGGAAAATTGGCTTTGTCATACGAGTAAATTGAGGTACGAGCTCGATCACGGAACCAATTAAACTCGTATGTCACGGTACCACTACACTATAAAAAAAGGCTGCTTAGGGTAGTAATTGATTATGCACCTGGCATTTGCTTCTTGTCATTGGATTGAAGAAAGGGAAGCAACTAAATCGGCTGCCCGAGCATAGCATTACTCAAAATACTATTTGCTTATAAATTAAAATGTAAACTTTTTATGAGTCGCGGGCTGTGTCGCGCGATACGCGGCAAGGTTCTTTTAAAAAGAATACTGCAAAGCACTCCACTGGCGCACGCGGCCGCGTAAGTTGCGCGGTTAACATCACTAATATGTAAAAAATTGGACATGAGGAGTCGGAGTCGGATAAAATATTCCGACTCCGACTCCGACTCCTTCCTATAACTTCCGACTCCGACTCCGACTCCGACTCCGCAACCCTGGTATCTATTATAATTAAAAGAAGTTAATGCAATAGTATTGAATTTCAGTTATTTAAGAACACTTCAGCAGAGTATAAAAATGATGGCAGCGGTGGGATTCGAACTCAAGCCATTGTAATTTTTTCCCATATAAGTGATAATCAGCCTGAAGCCAAGTTTTAAAGTGATGGTGGAATTTAATCTTCGTTTTTCGCCTATGCTAGAACTCAATGATAGCAATGTGGCTGAAAGTTTTAAAGAGTGGAAAAATTTCTTAGATATTTATATGCTTGTTAGTAATTCCAACAAAAACCACAAAAAAGTTCTAAGAGCTATTATTCTCAATTTGTATACAAAATAAGGATGAGAAAGACGATGCCAATGTCTTACTGCTCATCAAAATGAAATAATGCAAACTTTTCGATTTAGGAAAAAAACTTTTTATGACCCATTTGATTCCTTCTTAAATGAATTATGAGAAGAAGCAGCTGCGTGCAATTTCATGGACATGGATAGAATAATAAGAGACAAACTAGTGTTTTTTGAGTGTCACAAATTAAATTATTTTTGCTTCCTGAAGAAAATTGGAAGTTAAAGAAAGCTGTTCAAATTTGTCAAGCGAATGAGATGGCGAATGGAAATGACACTGAAATACAGAGTAACCAGACCTAAAGAAAAATATTTAAAACATTTGCGTTTGTTTAGCAATAATGAGTAGCCTATATTGATAATTATTGTAAGTTTTGTGGCAAAAGTCGAAAGCGCGAATTGAAATTTTATTTCGCGCATGGTAAAACTTGTTAACTTGTGTCGTAATCGAAATAATTTTGAAAGCAAATATATGTCACAAAGATTGCAAGTTCATAAAAACAAATATGATAATGCTAATGATGATGTTACTACTGATGATAAAAATGTTTGTTTAAATGCTGTACATTACAAATCTAGTGACACTCTTACTGCGTTGCTAGAAGTTAATGAATGCAAAGTACGTTTTTAAATTGACACAGGTGTTCGACTGAATACTTTTTGTCAATGCTACGTCGGCAGAGAACAGTTGCACCTGACTACTAAAAATTTTATAATGTGGACCAAAACTAACATGAAACCAGTTGGTGAAACTGCTCTTTATGTAATTAATCCAAAATTTAATACTGTGCATGCAAAAAATTTTATTATTGAGAAAAAAATGATTTTAATTGTTTACTTGGTTTATCGACTGTCCATTAGCAAAACCTTATCACGGTCATGGAAAATTGTTTTATTGCCAAACTTGATACTACTTCTGATGATTTAGGCACTGCAAATTTAAAACTTGATAACTATGTGAGACCGAAAGTTCTACGTTCGCATAACATACCCTGAGCTCAGTGATGGCCTTACGAAAAGGGGGGCGCGCTGCAAGAAAAATAGGAGGGGTGTTCTGAAACCAAAGATTACTAAAAAAAAGGTCATCGATAAGGAGAGGCCACTTGTTAGTGTTCTGAAGCAAAGTGATTTCTAAAAAAAAGAAAAAAGGTTATCACTTTAGAGGTGCCACCGTCATGATGTTACTATGAAAAAATAGAGCAATATCTTGCTTAGGGGGCCACTTTTTAACGTTTTTTAGGGAGGGCAGTGCGGCCGCTCCGTTCTCACCCTACTAAAGCCATCACTGCCTGAGCTTTTCAAAGCAAATTTAAGCAAGAACTTGATAATTTAGTAAAGTGTAATGTTTTTTTTTTGTAAATGAACCGTCGGAGTGGGTTAGCCAAATGGCTGTTGTTGAAAAACCAAATGGTGATTTACAAATTTGTGTCGACCCACAACCTTTAAATGCTGCGTTACAACGAGAACATTATAAGTTACCTACTGTTGATAATGTGTTGCCGAAGTTAAATGGTGCGAAAATTTTTACTAAATTAATAACCAAAAAAATTAATATCAAGGCTCTTATCTGTTGGAAAAAGCAGGCATTAATCTTTTCGAAGTAAATAGCAAAATGTATCTTATCGCTGTTTATTATTTTTCAAATTTTTTGAAATAAATTTTTGACCAAAATTATTATCAAACAAATTATACATTGCGTTAACAAATTTTTGCTCGTTATCGTATCCTTATAGTTATTGTATCTGACTGTGGTTCGCTATTTGCTCTGTAATTTTTATACGATCTGTAAAATGGCACATTACGAGTTTTATATGTTCTGTAAAAAAAAGACACATTATTCCCATTAGTCGTTACCAGGACACCAACAAAAAAACGGCAAGCCTGAAGTTGCAACTAAAGCTGTCAAGCTTGTATTGAAAATAACTGCAGAAAATCATGAAGATCAATATTTAGCGCTGCAAGAGCTGAGAAACACACCTCGACAGAATATAAACTTTTAATTTTTTTTTATATGATCTCGACATTTATCCTCCTGACTTGCAGGAAAGCGTCGAAAACGCTATATATATAGCAATTGTCAAGCACTTACCCTGAACTGCTTCTGCAGATGCCAAAATATTGCTGTCTTATGCAGTGACAGATATTCAAAGTTAGGGGACCAAGGCAAGGATTCCCAAAAATTGGTGTTCTCTAAAAAAAGGGGGGCTTTGATCTCGTATTTCTCTTTTTTTTCCCAAATTCATCGTGATCTCTAAAAAAAAAGGCCTTCACTTCGAATTGATCTCGTATTTCGGTATTTTTCTCCCAAAATCATGGTGATCTCTAAAACAGTCTTCACCTCAAATCCATCTCCTATTTCCGCATTTTTCTCTCAAAATTATCGTGATCTTTAAAAAAAAGGTCTTCACTTCGAATCGACCTCGCATTTCCCACTTTTCATCCCAACTTCATAATGATCTCTAAAAAAACAAATACAGCAAAATGAAACTATATGCGGCATTTTCAAGGGGGTCCCGAGGCAACCGCCTCACTCGTCTCACCCAATATCCACCACTGGTCTTATGGCAACTTTTTGTTATTTAGTTGAACAGAGATTTGACGGAAACTTAGAACTGCTTGCCAAGACCGCCAAGCTAGAAAAAGTGCCTTTAAATGTATTTCCTAAACACACAACAAAATGACGCGAGTAGGTTTTAAACCCAGACCATGTCGATCATCATTCCAGCGCTCTTAACCACTCCACCACACTGCCAAATATAATTTGGACAGAAATCCGTCACAGATTTATATTTGGCCGAAAAATCAGATCGATGATATCGAAGTTAAGTAAGTATCCTTTTCCGAATGCTATGAATTTGGAAAAATGAAGAAAAAGAAAAGAGTCCATTCGAAAATAGTACTACAAAAGATCTGCCTCCCGTCAGCGTTGGGAGATCATATTTATTTTCAATCTCCGGAAGGAAACCCAGAGAGGAAAATGATTAAAGTCGTCGTCGTCGTTGTCGTCGTCGTCGTCGTCGTCGTCGTCGTACCAAAAACGTATTTGTAGCAGAATGGTGCCAATGTGGTGGTTCGGACTTATTTGTAGCAGAACTTTATAAAAATTTTAATTAAACTTTATATTAACTGTAAAAACAACGATAAAGCAAACACAATACAGAATATATAATATTTCAAATTAAAATGTCTCGAATTTTCTTTATTGATCCTGGTCGAAATAAACCAAACATTAATAGCTTAAAATAAATGCTTGTCTTCTGTCCGTTCAATTATTTACTTCCTTTTTCAATCTTCACTTCAATTTCTTTTCTTTGTTATCTGATCCTTTTTTTGTTCACTTCAAATTTTAAGTTTTATAGTTTTCTTCAAGCACGTTGATTGTTTCGTTCGATAGTACCGTTTTTGATCTGGATTCGATTCGCCACATAGCTCCCCCCAGATAGACGGAAGTAGGCTTCGTCTATCGTGATTTTGTAGATGTTGGAAAACGATGGAAACTTTGTGGTTGAAAATTTTTGATAAAGAATCTAAAAACTTCTTTCAAATACACAATTAAACGATATAATGCAACACAAAAAATTTTTTAAAAAATATACATTCCGAATTTTAATACTAAAACTAGCGCAATTTCAATGCAAAATACAATACACAAAAACAGAAGAAAATTTGATGCAAAGAGAAAGACGAAAAAGGGAAAAGATAGATAATTTGACGGTTCCACAGCCAAATCAGGAAATGTGCGCACCAAACACAAACATGCGGACAACAACTCTATCTCGCGGTCAAAAGCAGTCAAAAGGTAGGACAAATAGTCAAAAGGGGAATGAATGAGAAAAAAAATTTTTTATAAAACGAGCTAAATGGGCTAAGTGACGTAGATCAAGTCAAAGTAACTCTTGATCCAGTGAGTAATATTTGCCAATGGCCAAATGACATATATTGACGTTCGCCCTAGAATGATCAAATTCTAAATATTCTCGTAATGATGAAAAAAAATATAAGAAATGATTTTCATCCATAAGCTCGAAGAAAAAAATTTGTTCAAGAAATTTCAGATGTAAAAATATTCCGCATCATGTGCCGTAAAGAGTGACACGCGTTACAAGACTAAGTTGGCGCACACAATCTGTAGGGAAAAAAATCAAAACTATGCACTAGCCAAGAAGAAAATCTTTATACTTAGATGGCATCTTAATGCTGCGACCATGCCGATTTTTTAGATTTTGATTAAAATCGGGAACTGGTTCAGCGACGGAAGGATTTTCACTTTCAGGAAGAAAAACCGGCTTAACACGATCGATTGAAACAACTTTTCTGCTATCTTTGACATTTAAAGTAAAATTTTTATCATCACGTTGCAAAACACGATATGGACCAGAATAACGTGGTTAAAGGGAATGAGACTTTTTCTCGCATCGTAGCCACACATGATTACAGTCTGCTAAATTTTTATCAACAAAGGTTGTAATCTGAGAATGATTACTTGTTTCTTGGGGTTTAACAAAGTCAAAATAACCTTTAAGTTTTTCTAAAAATTGATGCGGAGGAGTAACTGGTTCAGAAATATTAGGATGGAACTGTCCAGGTAGTTTCATGGTTTGACCAAATACTAACTCTGCAGATGAACAATCTAAATCTTCCTTGACCGTATTTCGAATGTGGAGTAACACGAGAGGCAATGTAATAACCCAATCAGTAGGATTTTGTTGAACACGTAAAGCATCTTTCAATCGCCGATGAAAATTTTCAATTAGACCGTTGCACTGTGGATGGTAACTAGTAGTCCTATTTCGTTTAGCACCAATACATTGCATTAACTGTGTCCATAAATTTGATTCAAATTGTGCACCTCTATCCGTTGTTACGGTTGCGGGTACACCAAAATGCGAAACATAACCATGAAGAAAAGCGTTAACAACAGAAATGGAAGACGAATCTTTTATAGGAATAGCACTAACATAGCGAGTATAGCGATCTATAATTGTTAACATGTACGAGAAACCATGTGACTCTGGTAAAGGACCAACTATATCCATATTAATGTGGTTAAAACGCCCTTCAGGTAATTTGTATTTTTCTAAAGGACTAACGGTATGTCTGTGAATTTTACACTGCTGGCAAGATAGACATTCTCTAACCCATTTACTTATATCTTTTCTCATACCTGTCCATACGAATCTTCGCGAAATTAATTTTGAAGTCCTTTGATTCCAGGATGGCTAATGCCATGAAGTTTGTTAAAAATAATTTTTCTCCATGAAGAAGGAATTACAGGACGAATCATAGACGTTGAAGTGTCACACCAAAGCATGTAATTACTATGTGGAACGGGGTACTCACTTAATCGCAATCCAATATCAGTAGGGTTTTTGAGTAATTGGTTTAAATCTGAATCTGTTCTTTGATCAAGAGCTATTTGTGCGTAGTTAATCCCATCTTGTAAAGTTTCTATACCATTAATTTCAATTCTAGATAATGTGTCTGCAACAAAATTTTCCAAACCTTGCACGTAACGAATATCTGTAGAAAATTCAGAAATATAACCCATGTGTCGAACGCGCCTTGGAATAGTTTGAGACTTTGAAGAAGAAAATGCTCTAATTAAAGGTTTGTGATCAGTAAAGATAGTAAATTTTTTTCCTTCAATAAAGTATAAAAAATATTGTACAGTAAGATACATAGCCAGTTCTCTGTCAAAGGCACTATACTTACGCTGAGCAGGAGTGAGTCTTCTTGAAAAGAAAGCAATTGGAGACCAAATACCGTTCAAGCAAATTTGCAGAACTCCGCCAATGGCTATATCACTCGCGTCTACCATTAAACTGGTGGGAGCATTAATAACCGGATATACTAATAGTGCAGCTTGGGAAAGAATACTCTTAGTTTTGTTAAACACAGCCTCGCAATCTGAAGTCCAAACTAGTTTCTTATCAGTTTTTGGTTTTCCTTTAAGCATATCTATCAAGGGACCTAATAACTCTGCGGCATGAGGAACAAATTTGTGATAATATTGGATCATGCCTATATATCTTCGTAATTGCTTTGTAGTAGAAGGGATTGGAAATTTAGAAATAGCTTCAATTTTCTGTTTTGTCGGACGAATGCCTTCTTTAGTAACTAAATGGCCTAAAAACTTTAACTCTGTTTTTCCGAACTCGGATTTGGTAGCATTAATAACAATACCGTGTTTATCAAGCCTTTTAAAAAATGTCCTTAAATGTTCGAGATGCTCTTCTTCTGATCTTGAGAAAATAATTATGTCATCTATATAAGGTAAGACGTAGGGTAAACCGTGGCAAACTTGATCTATAAATCTTTGAAAGGTACTTGAGGCATTACGTAAACCAAACGGTAAAAAGTTGTATTCGAAAAGACCAATTGGAGTGGTTATCGCAGTCTTATGACGAGACTCCTTAGCTACCGGAATTTGATGATAGGCTCTGACCAAATCTACTTTGCTAAAAATGCAAGATCCCTGAAGATGGTGAAGAAGGTGGGTAACTGACGGAGTAGGATAACGATCAGGAACAGTTTGCTGATTTAATTTGCGATAATCACCAACCAAACGAAAATTACCAGGCTGACCTTTAGGAACTAAATGTAAAGCCGAAGACACAGGAGATTCTGAACGACTAATAATACCGCTTTCAAAAAGATATCTTTTTTTACGAATTCTAGTTTCTCAGGAGACAACTGACGTGGCCTAGAAGAACTAGGATACCCTTTAGTTACAATATGATGTACTACAGAATGCTTGACAGGTTTATGCTTATTTGGAGGAGTAGTTAAATCAGGAAACGAAGCGAGCAATTTCAAATATTTGTCGCTGGGCAAGAAAGTTTTAGGAACGCTAATATGAGCTATACTTTTAGTTTGAAGTTCCCAACGAGAATTACAACCAGCACGAACAAGTTTCATAGAGGCAAAGTCTAGAGATAAATCAAAGTGTTTTAAAAAATCGGCCCCTATTATATTATTGGAAACGTCGGCAATGACAAAAATCCAACGAAACGTCGTTACTTTATCAAAGGAGATGTACATAGTACGAAAACCAAAGGTAGCAATGGGTGCACCGTTAACAGTCACTAGAGGATTGCTAGCTTGTTGATTTCGATGTTCGTGCGGTAAGGGTTTCACCAAACTAATTTCTGCACCGCTATTAAGAAGAAATAATAAACCAAATTCCTTATCTTTAATATGAGGCAAAGGACTGCATGACTTGGTCATCACAGGCGCAGCCCACTTCGTGTGATGACTTATTAGTTTCCCTGCCAGGAACAAGGTTGAACACATCGATGGGCATCTCGCCCAAATCGCTGGTGATAAAAGCAAAAAGGAGGTGATTTAACTACATCCTTAGCACCATTTCTAAATGCTGAATCTGGTCGAAAATTACTTGAATATCTGGGAAAAGAAAACCTTCTTCTCATCGGAGCAAAATTGTTGGGACGAGAAAAAATTTTGTTATTTCGAGGTTTAGTACTAGAAAAGGATGTACCTGCGCTTGAGGACCTTAACTGAACATTTTTTAAATCGTTAATGTCTTGGTTTAGCTGCTGCAGTTGAGTGTTAAAAGAGGAAAATTTTCTGTCTAACAAGGTTTCGAAATTTGAATTGTTTGAAAAACCCGCTTTTGCATTGGCACTAGATTCTGAAACTGATTGTAATTGACAGGAGTAAACACTAGATGACATACTCAATTGTTGCATTGCGGCATCAGCTGCAGCCGCAAACTGAAGAAGAGGTCTTCCTAAAGTAGGAACTAAAGAGAGTTGCACTTGTTGCGGCAATTTATTCATTACCAATTCACACAGAACTGCATCAGACATGTCATGTTCAGATATAGATGATCTTAATCTATTTAAAAATTCGGAAGGTTTTACGTCACCCAAGCTATCCACAGACATAATTGTATGAACTCTTTCTGCCAAGGATGGAGTAAACTTTTCGATTAAAAAGATTTTCATTTGTTCGTAACTATGATTCCGAGAAATTAAAGGTTGAACAAGGCTGAGTGTGTCGTGGTCAAAACAAGGAATCAAAGCATGGAGCTTCTCATCATCACTAAGAATTTTATATCTAATGCATAATTTTTCAAAATACAAAAACCAAGCGTGGGGATTGCTTTTTGTAAAAGTGTGAGTAATCTTTTCACCGGGGCGCAAAATTAACTGGTTATTTCGTAAGTCATCGAGTACAGCATGGTTAGAATCAGCGAGTTTCAAATCACCAGAGTGCGTAGGTTGATCATCATTCATAATGTTAGATTTTAAATATTTTCCGCGCGACCCAGTGTTGTACTGATACGTCGACGACGACGACGACGACGACGACGACGATGATCAAAGTGATTGGTACAAATACAAAAAATCAAAATGACTGATTATGCGTGATAACGAGTGCGAAAATTTTATATGGTGATTTTATATTAATATCAATATTAATGAGTACTGGATCTTATAGCTAGGCTGTTAAATATATTACAATCAAAAGAAGTAATAGTGTTAAATCTCAATTGTATAACACTTCAGGAGGTTAGCAACAGATAAGTAAATTGAAAAAGCTTTTAAAAATCTTCAGAGCGGCTTTATCGGTTTAGGGGTGGCATCGAGATTGTAAGAAAGCTTCTCGAATTGTGCGTCAAGAAAAACTGGTGCACAGCTAAAAAATGATAAACCCTACGCTAGTCTAAGCATTGAACACCATAAACGCAACTTCACGTTTGCATAGGCTTACCATACATCCCGATTTTTAGACTCTGTCTTTTTTCAAGAGAACATTTCTAGTCTTGATTTTTAGAACGAAAATCATCAAATCGGACATTAATTCAAAGTGAAGACTTTTTTTTTAGAGAACACTTCTTTTTTGGGACAAAATTCATGAAATCCGAGAATGATTAAAAGTGAAGATTTTTCTTTTAGTGAACACTACTTTTTAGGGACGAAATTCATGAAATCCAAGAATGATTAGAAGTGAAGATTTTTCTTTTAGTGAACACTACTTTTTAGGGACGAATTTTTTTCTGTTAACAAGCGTCCCGGTTTGACCCTTCAAAAATATGGTATCCCTAGGTCAGCATAAACTTAGCCGTAACCAACTCTGAAAGATAGGCCTAATGCAGTGCTTCTCAAACCCTGGGTTGCCGACAACTGTAGTTATGTAAAAGCCAAATCACTATGTTTCAGGAATGAAATCCAAGCCAGATTCAAAGTGAACGCCTTTTTCTTTTGGATATATCTAAGGTTTGATGATGAAAGTAGAGATTTTTATGCTTGTAAATAAAGTCTTTAAAAAATATTGAGTTGCCAAAGGTTTTTTGTCTATTTTCGGCTAAGATTTGTGTCGCCACAAAGAAAATGTTGAGAAGCATTGGCCTAATCGATTGATATTTTTAAATATGGTTTTGGTATTCTAAAAATTAATTTTCATCGTAGATTAAGTTCTTCAACGGCGACCACAAATTGGAAAGAACAGCGTTACAACCAATCACACCACATTATCAAAACTAAACTTTTATATTATTAAAAAATGATATTAAGTAATTAAGACAAAATGAACACCAAAATGTAAACTTTTATTCCAATACAGTAAATACAAATTAAAATTGTCTCTCGATTCAATCGACAAAAAAACATAAAATTGTTTCTTGGTTCGTGGCCTTAATATCTTTCCCGTGTTTGCCAAAATTTAAATCGTCTCTTGTCTGTTTTCTCTTCCAATGCACAGTTTTTAATACTTCAAGTCAAGCAATCAACAACGGCGATTGTTCTAACGTAAAAGTTATTAATTGCATTAAACATCAAGGTTTGTCGTTGGTTCAATTCACGACATAGGTACAAATTTGTCAAAACAAATGTTTAAAAAAACGTTTATTTAAAAGGCAGGCATTTTGTGACCAATAGCAAACAACAACGTTTAAGAACCGCCAAAATCGGTAGCCTGGTCGAGTGATTAAAGCAACAAGATCGTGATCGACACGGTCCCGGTTCGAAACTTACTCGCGCCATTCTGTTGTGTCTTTGGAAAAGACACCTTACGGCATTTTTCTCTGCTTAATGGTCTTGGCAAGCAATTCTAAATTAAAGTCATACCTCTATTAAATTTCAAGCGGACAACAATATCTCGGCATCTCCGAAAGAAGGTCGGAGTAACTGCTTGCCCTAAATTTATATATAGCGCCTCCGGCGCTTTTCTGCGCGTCAGGAAGATAAATATAGAGATAAAAAAAATAATGTAAATTATAGGCTACATCGCAAATTTTAAGAGTGTTTGTTTGGACGCAAAGGACTGTAAGTTATAAAAAAGCCTGAAAGGTTTATATTTAATTCTAAACATGAACTTTAAAAATGCTCTGCGCTTATAAATCTACTAGCACCAAAGAAAGCGAAATGAAACAAAAAATTTAATTTGCCATTCATTTCATTTCATTTCATTTATGACTCGCAGGAAACCGTCGAAGGCGCAACATAGAGTCAAGCAATTGCAAATTGATTTAAAGTATAGGTAGCAATGTTCTCAATTTTAAAAAGGTTTATGGGAAACTGGTTTTTATTTTCTGTTTATAACTTTTTTTAAAGATAAACAATTATGGTTTGGATTCTTGCGAAATCTTACTTTTTATTTAAAGCAAGGCAATTACTTCTGTCCGTTACTTTGTAAATTCAAGTGTCGACATACCGGTATGTTTCTGGCTTGGTTTTCAGTAACAGTAAATTACTTTTAATTTTTGAGGTTCTTTTTTCTTCAATTTACGCGATCCTGATATTAATGACATTAATCTGAAAGCGATTGTTTTGAAATAAATAAATTTTTAAAAAAGAAAGTTTTGGATTTTAACTTTAAGCGAAGAAATTCTCTGGTTTTTAGTTAATTTTTGATAACACTGGTTTTATCATATGCTAGAACAGGAGTTTTCAAAGGAGCCACGATGCCTTTACCGTGGGGCCACGAGAAGAATCCTCATTTTACACTTCTATTTACTATTGGGACGAACTTGACAAAATCAAAGACGGTTTCAAAGTAGGGTGGCCATACGTCTCGTTTTAGCCGGGACAGTCCCGTTTTTTAGGCCTTGTCTCGACGTCCCGCCCGGTTAACCAATACGTCCCGTTTTTTTATTGTCCGGTTATATATTTCCAACTTTAAGTGAAGACCTTTTTTTTGTAGAACACCATGGTTTTGGGACGAAAATTTGGAAATCTGAGACGGCTTTCAAGTGAAGAACTTTTTTTTTGGAGAACACCATGATTTTGGGACGAAAATAGGAAAATCCTAGAATCTCAGACAAATTCATTTTGTTCCCTCAAAAATCTTTTTTAGCTGGACAGCCATTAGAGGTGTGCAAAAACTAACAGTTCGTTAAAAAGTAACAGTTAATTTCCTTAACGAATATTAACAGTTAAGAAATAACAGTTAAGAAATGAACTGCTATTATTATTTACACCAGTGTTCTTCAAACTTTTTTCATCGGGACCCATTTTGCACAAGCAAATTTTTTCGCGACCCCTAAAATAGGATCTTCACTTCGATTCCATCTCTGATTTCCCTATTTTTCTCCCAATCAAGGTGTTCTCTAAAAAAAAAAAGGTCTTCACTTTGATTCCATCTCTGATTTCCCTATTTTTCTCCCAAAATCAAGGTATTCTCTAAAAAAAAAAAGGTCTTCACTTCGATTTCATCCCTGGTTTCCTTATTTTATTCCCAAAATCAAGGAGTTTTCTAAAAAAAGGTCTTCAC
The DNA here is from genome assembly GCA_963680785.1 of Diplosoma virens. NCBI lineage: Eukaryota > Metazoa > Chordata > Ascidiacea > Aplousobranchia > Didemnidae > Diplosoma > Diplosoma virens. The sequence goes on along the minus strand of OY796895.1, from coordinate 12,911,712 downwards.
TTCAATTTGCTGTTGTATTTCGCTATTTTTCTCCCAAAATCATGGTGATCTCCAAAAATTAAAATCTAAAATCCCGCGACCCCCATTTACTGCAGTTCACTTGCTTTTTTGTTTTCTCTTATTTCTCGTATCTGCTACTAGCGAAAGTGCTGTTTCGCTTAACGAATAAAAAGTAACAGTTAAAAGTAACAGATAAATATTTCAAAGTAGCAGTTAGTAACAGTTATTCAAAAGTAACAGTTAAGCACATCTCTAACAGCCACGTCCGTCCGGAATTCCATCTATTCAGATATAGCAACTCTACTTTTAACGAACGTCCCGATTCATCACTTTGAAAATATGGTCACCCTATTTCAAACTGATGACTTTTTTTTGGTCTGAACTTTAATTTCGAAGAAAGTTGAAAAACTCAGAAAGACAGTTTCAAAGTGATGAATTTTTTTTTGTTCTTCACTTGACCTTTGGGAGAATAATATAACCATAAGCCTCGGGTCTTTGAGAGTTTTGAAAAGACGGCCCCGTACCACCAAAGTTTGAGAACCACTGTGCTGGAATGATATGAATGAAATTTTTGAGCTGCTTTTTAAGTACCGTAAGCTACATTGCTTTTCCGAAGACAAAACAAAATGACCAGAGTAGAAGCTAAACCATGACCGTGTCGATTGCCTTCGCAATAAACTGATGCTTTTTTTCGCATGTAGCCAAATGCCAAGTCGACGCCTGGAGTCGGAGGAAAAATAAGGTAGGCGTGGGGCTGATAAGCCAGTTAATCATTTTATAACATAGAAAATTTTTCCCGTTAATCGTAGGCCTGCAACCGACCACGTGCTTTATCATCTTTCTTTTTAGTCAAAATTTCAGATTTCTAGAAGGTCTAGAAATAGGTACGGCAGGTTTGGTTTTATTAAAAAAAAATTTTTTTTGTTTGGTAGAACAGTACTCATAATTTTTTATTTTATCTTTTTTTAATTTGTAGAAATTTTAAACAAGCAAACAAAAATTTAATAAAGATGTTGTCCTAATTTAACACTTAGTTTAGTGTACTGTGCTCCAGTCTGGTGTCGCAGTGCTCACACTCGCCTCATCGACAGTGTCTTGAATGACGCCTTGCGCATAGTTACTGGATGCCTGCGTCCCACTCCAACGGACCACCTACCTGTACTCTCAGGCATCCAGCCAGCTGAGCTTCGCCGAGTGGGAGCGACACTCTCCTTGGCTTACCGTGGATCACTGGACCCCGATCATATCTTGCATTGTCTTTTAAGTGGGTCCTCAGATACTCGCCAAGTGAGACTAAGATCCAGACGCCCGTTTGTGCCAGGTGCGCGGAATCTCTTGGACAACCTTGCCAGACTTGGCATCCGCGCCTCTGAATGGACAAATCACAAATGGAACGCGGAGTACTGTGAAAATGCTTCCAGGCTCCGTGATTTTGTGCCCGAGACCGGTGCCAGGCCTGTTGGGATGGGCTTACCCCGAGCAGCTTGGGTTAAGCTCAACCGCCTGCAGACTGGTGTTGGGCGATTCCATTCGTCCATGCACAAATGGGGTCTCGCTCCTTCACCGAATTGCGAGTGTGGCGCATCTGAGCAAACCGCAGACCATGTACTAACAGCGTGCTCTATACATCGGGCACCATATGGAGCACGAGGTCTGACGGTTTTGGATGACGAAACTTGATGCTGGCTTAATGACATCACTGCCAGCATTTGATCCAGGCAGTGCAGCAATCTGGGGTAGTAAAAGGATAAACCCTCGGCCCCAGTCCTGTTTGTGTCTGACCTGGAGTGGATACCCTTCAAACGACAATGACGACTTAGTTTAAGGCTAGCTAGCGTTTAACAAAGAAGTTACAATTGAGGAGTTGGCTATAGTTGTGAATGAAAATGAAATGCTAAAACAACGAGACCCATGAGCAACAGTGGTTATGCTCTCGGTGCGTACGCCTATACTCTCGACACCTAACGGAATGATAAGATTATTTTGCTTCTCTTAGATCATTGACAATTATATTTCGTGCATGAGGTGTTTTGCAGATAATTTATCATCGCGTTTTGATGAATCATATCCTTTAGGCTATAGTGTGTATTGTTCCCGAAATTGTTCTTTTTTTTGTGCATGTTGTGTGCATAACATGTTGGGTGCATAACACATCGCCAAATTCATGAGATACCATATAGGCTATAGATTTGATCGTTTCTTGTTTTGTTTTATATCACAATAGTTTCTTGCTTTTTTCGGGATCTCTTTAAAAACCTCAATGCAATATAAAGCTTATATGAAGACCTCACTGCAACTAACTTGAATTATCTCCAAGTTTAACTTTGATATTGAACTTTTTTTTATTACTACTCCTGATGATATTAGTTTAAATTTAAGTTAAAGGTGCTACAACCATGCAAACTTATTCTTAAAAATTTGTTCTTATCTTGATCGCATGCCATAACGTTAATCGTTTTGTTGCCTCTTCCTTGTTACAATGTAATAGCAAAAATATACCATTCTGCCTTTTCCTAGATAGTGTAGGCCAGCGTGGTTTTTGCGTAATAGAATTGCACATGGCGATTTGCACAAGGCATGGCGAGCTAATGGAAGAGAGTCTAGGGTTGAGACCGATTCCAAGTGAAGACCTTTTTTTTTTTAGGAGAACGCTATGATTTTGCGACGAAAATAAGAATTTCGGAGACCGATTCCAAGTGAAGACCTTTTTTTTTGGAGAACGCTATGATTTTGGGACGAAAATACGAAAAGGTGTTTTTAGTCGGCTGAGGCCCGCAAACTCAAATAATTTTGAAAAGTGGCCCACAAGAGTGCAGAAGTTGGACCACCCTGGTGTAAGCTAATTCTGCTGTTTTCTTTTTTTTTTCATTTTCTTTGTTTTTCTTTGTAAATACTTTTTAAAAATTCTATTATAATTAGCTTACAGCTTCAAGGACTGCAGACTAGAAGACCCTCTATTTTAGAGATAAAAATCCTTTTAGTATCAGAGGCCACATTAGATTAGGCCAATGGTTTCCGACCGGTGTGTCGCGGCATACTAGTGTGCCGTGAGAGGTCTCCAGGTGTGTCGCAAAAGATTTTACAGAAAAACTATTTTAGGACGTCGAATTTTGCGGTTTTTCTACGTAAGATTCGGAGAGAAAGGTACAGCATGAGTTCAGGCGGAAACCTTTTTTTCAGATATCACCATGATTTTGGGACGAAAATTAAGATATTAGTGAAAAATTTTTAGTGAAGATCTTATTTTTTTTTAGAGATCGCTTTGATTTTGGGTATGAAATGAGAAAATCTTTAGCTGAACCCAAGTGAAGACCTTTTTTTTTAGAGATCACTCTGATTTTGGGACAAAAATTGAGAAATCATTGACAAATTTTGAGTGGAGACCTTTCTATTATTAACCAATATAATGGGTGTGCAGCAAAAATTTAAATAGCTAAATAATGTGCCGCCATATAAAAAAAATTGTAAACCACTGGATTAGGCAGTAACAAAGGAGGCCGCATAAGTTGAATTACACAAAAAAAAAATAGCGTCATCACTTTGTCGTGGTTAATAGCGTTGTGTTCAAGTTTAATTGGTGCAGTTCAAATTCAGAAGGTTAACCACTACTTGATTCTATTTACAGCACATTTATTCACTTATTCAAATAGAATTAAAAACAAAATAAAAATTAAAACAAATAATTACAATAATAGAAACAATTTAGTATAGCATTATCATGACAGAAGTTAACTTATCTAACTGATATCTGCCGGAGAGCAACTCATTTTATTTCAATTTGTGACTAAGCCACATCGCTGTATAGAAGTGGGCATATTACCATGTGATCATATGATATGGAACGGCAGGATGTGAATTTCGAAATTGCATAAAAATAGAGCATGTGAAAGTTAAATCCAACGTTTTGAACTAAATTCTATAACTCCGATAATAATTAAAGTTGTATTTCGTGTGAAAATATTTGGGCTGTCCAATTAATCGCTACAACTTTGAATCAGTCGCCAATATCATGATTTTCGTTTCAAAAAAGCAGTGATCTCTAAATAAGTTTTTTTTCTATTAACAATAGTTATTGACACATTATTTTATTACTTTTTAAATTGTCATGGAGGCCGCACAAAAAATCTTGGGGACAGCACGCGGCTTCGAGGCCGCAAGTTTTCCACCTCTGCTCTACGTTGTAGTAGCTGCGCAGCCTTTCTGTCAGTGTGTTTTTCCATATTTTAATGCATTTGCGTATGTGTTAAATTAGTATGACACTTACATTCTAAGAGATACCTTATGATCAGACCTCGCCCAGGCATTTTTTCCGAACCAAAATTGAAAGAAAGAGAAAGTCGAAGCCTTAAGCGGACTCCGTAGCCTATTACTGCTGCTCCCTGTGCTTGTGTAACTTGGCTGCGCGTTGCTCGTTTCCTGCGCTTTGCTGCCTGCTGGACGCAATGATGCAGTTACCGGTATCGTATACAAACTTTTGACAATTAAAAATAGTTTGCTTTTGAAAATTAATTTTGTCACATAATATTAAACTCAATAGTGTAGTTAGGTCCGCGTTTTTAAAATTGATTAGTTACGACTAAATAAATTCAAGGTGAAATAGACTATCAGTAACATACCGGTACTTTCATATTTTTTCTTAATTGATAAATTCATTGAGCGTGATCAATAGCGCTCTAAGAGGATTCTTACCGGTATGTGAAAAACAAGCGTAGCTTAAAGTAAAATCTTGTTTACACTAGTACAGGACCATTGTTAGAACGTCAGGGGCTCTGTACCAAATCTTATTTTTTGAATTTACACTGAAAAATTGTTTTATCAGATACCCTATTACAGTTATTAGCACAGGAGCTAATGTCTGTTTTGTGTATTCTTTTTGTTGAATGTTGGTAGTGGTTGGTTAATGAGATATGAGAAAAAATGATCCTTGCCAATCAAACTGCTGTTATGTGGAGTGTGTGGACCATTTAAATAATGTCATAACAAAATCTACTTTATACCAACTCAAACGTGAGTAGGCTTATTTGCATTTTTTTAAATTCATCACCATGGTTTTTAAATCTAAAATTAGTTTAGATTGCATTGTTTTATTTATTTGATTATGCTGTTTTAAAATATGAGAGAGTATGATATACATTTGGCTTATATTGTTTGATCTTTAAATTTTACAATTATATATGATATTTGTCCTCTGTGCTATGACCAGATGAATATTTGCAATAAAGAATTTTTGGGTGGGTCTCAAACCTTGAAAAAAGTCAACAAACAGCAAGCCTTGAAAAATGTCGCAAATAATTATTTAATTTTGTCTTTTGATTATTTTTTTATTTTATTTTATCTCTATATTTATCATCCTGACTTGCAGGAAAGCGATGGAGGTGTTAATGCATAGGACAAGCAATTAGCCTGACTTGCTTCCAGAGATGCCAAGATATTGCTGTCTGCTCGAAATTTAATAGAGATATGACTAAAATTAGAACTGCTTGCCAAGGCCACTAAGCAGGGAAAGTGCTATAAAGTGTCTTTCCCAAAAACAAAACAGGGTGTGAGTAAATTTTGAACCAAGACCATGTCAATCACAATCCTGGTGCTTTTACCACTCAGCAACACTGCAGAAAAGTTTGATAAAAAACTTTGAGCAAAACTTAGTTGAATAAATTCAATTAGCATTTGATTACATGCATTGTCTATTAGAAGCTCTTCAAGAAGTCACCATAAACAATTTTTTTGGTGAAACCAACTCAGAATCCCCCCAACAGCACTAGAATGGAATAAAAAAGAAACCAATAGGAAAGGATTTGCTTAAAAAGCAATAGTAACCATCAGGGGATGTGGGTTAGTTTTACGAACAAAATTGCTAACAGTGACTTCTTAGAGACCCGTTTGTTAACCTTTTTGTTTACTCTTGTAGATAAACCTTGTTGTGTGCTTTCATCTATTAAACCTTTTTGTGCGTTATTATCATTCTTAATTTTTATAACTATTTTATGAACTTCTTTGTGTGTAAGTGTGTTTTAGCTTAAATCCAATCTCTATGCATCTTATTCAAAAATAGAACAAACAATTTAAATTGCACTGATGATACTGTTGATTGAACAAATAGTTTTTTCTTTTGTTGATTTATAGCGATAATTTGATCATCTTTTGCAACATCTTTTTAGGGTTTGTTCAAAACAATTGTCAAACTGCATTATTTCGACCTGATTCTAATGGAAGGTACCCATTGCATGTTGCTGCTTCAAGTGGAAATCTTGAAATTGTGGATTGGCTTATAAGTATTGGTATAAATGCAAAAAAATCACTTAAGCTGACAATTAATGTACTAGATAAAGAGTCTGGTTGGTCAGCACTACACAGAGCTATTTATTATGGGAGAATCCCGGTAGTTGTGTCCCTTTTAAAAGTATGTTTTTTTTCATTTTTTAAGGTTAAAATTATCTATTAGTTAACTATAGTTTATCAATTATTAATTCTCTGTAAATATCAGATAATTCTTGTTATTGGTATAAGCTTTGTAGTAACCTTTTTTAACTTAAGATTAGTAATAAAAGTTTAAGATATTATTGTATTTTTGCAAATGTTTGCTTTATACTTTTACAATGTATTTAGTATACTGTTTATAAATGAATATTAGCATTAATTTGATTTGGTGTATCACTTAAAATTTATTTTGCAAACAAGCAAAGTGTCAATTAGTTGTTGTAAAAATTGATTTTGTTTTTAATTGTCTAAGACTAACTACATAACTTTAGAAATGTAATTGAAAGCTAAACATTTGTTTATAAAGTTTTTGGTCTTAAGTGAGTTTAAGCAATAACCTGCTTATTTATCATAGTATAAAATTTATGAAATGTTGATAAGTTTAGAAAACAATCTTATGGTAGTGCTATGAGAATTGCTAATGCAATTGTTTGTTTTTTGAAAAAAGCAGTATGTTTAGAATGGTGCAGATTTGTGGATAAAAGATAAAGATGGATGCAATGCATTGGATATTATGGTAAAAGACATTGCACCATGGTTTCGTCAGCCCATATTAAAGAGAAATAGTTGTAGTAATCATGTCATTGAAAAGTAAGTTATTATAAACTTGGAGTTCTGATTACTCATAAAAAACTATAAATAAAAAAAAAATTTCTAGCAAAAAATTTAACTTTAAAGAAAGGCGTTTTACTTTTAGCATTTCTTTCTAGAATTCTGAATGTTATAGGTTGATAAAATTAGAGTTTATCCTCCAATAATCAAAAAAAGTATTTTTTGATGCTAGTTTAATTTCTTTTTTCTCATAAAACAAACCATTGCATGTTTAATTTTAATATCAAATAGATAATTTAAACCTATGATGAAGCTTTGAAGTAGACTTGTAACAAAGGAAAACAACATAGTTTTTTTATAAATGGAATGTTTTTTGAAAAGTTATTGTAATTTCCTGTTCAATATTAAGTTAATTAAAAGTATTCTTTTGTCCAAATTTTTTTGTTACACAAAATGACTCATTCACTAAATGATCTTTTTTGATTTTTTATTAATAAATATTAATTTTTATTTGTTTCTTTGCTTTTTGAAAGAAGAGAATATAATCACACTTATGTCAAAAAATGCACTTAATTTCATTTTTTTTAGTTTTTGTATTTCTCAGTTTACCTTTGTTTTAAGTATTGTCAATTTTTTTTTTGTCTGTATTTTGGATTTGCTTTTTTTTCAGTCTTAAACATAAGAATGTCAAACTGCCATATTTGGTTTTAGGCATTGATATAAATAGAAAGGTTTTGTTTAGAGGTATCCAACAGCTGAACATACAAATTAAAATCTAATTACCTTTTAAATAATTCTTCACTATAATGAAAGATAATACATACCAGTAGGTTATTTGTTTTTAAAGTGAGATTTGGTAAAAATTAAACTGTATTTTTTGTTTTTAGATGGAGTGATTTGCGCAAAAGTGGACCTAATGATGTCTATGCTTGGGGAGCAAATGAAAACATGACCTTAGGAAATTCAGGAGCAAAAAGCAGATTTGTTCCTGAAAGTGTAGCTCTGTTTGTAAAAAAGAAGTTATCAATCAAACAGGTCAGTTGATGAAATGCTTTCATTTTTATTGAATGTCTTTTTCAAGTGCACACTTTACAGCAATACAAATTGTAGCAGTTTTAGACAAATTACTGATCATCTCAGTAATTACATCTTTTTTGTTAGTGGAATTTGACTTAAAAGTTTGTATCTAACTTTTACAATGTAAAAATGTTTTTTAAAAAATTCATAAAATGATGAATCTCTCATTATTTGAAAAAAATTGTCCAACAGAGGTTCTTGCCATAAAAAAAGTTTGCCGTATTGTTTCCATAATTTTGACAAAAAGATAGAAACTCGTAAATCACCCCAAATACTGTTTAACCTCCACTTGGTATTGGCTATCTTGTCTTTATTATGAATTAGTCAAGAATCGAAATCAAATTTATAAACTGCTCTATTTGAAACAATGTCTTAAACTATTGCATCATCAACATTGTAAATCTTAGATAAGTAATGCTGTCGAATTAGAAGACGATTTTACTGAATATGATGCATGTGACCAGGTCGCCATGTGTAAGTACCACACTTTGTTCCTCACGCATTGCGGCGCTGTCTACGCGTGTGGAAATGGACGCGATGGGAGATTTGGTATAGAAAAAGAAAGTGTTTTAATCGAACCGCGCCTGGTACCTATCGGCGAAAAAATCACTTGCGTTGCGGCATCGACCAATCACTCCGTGTTCGTATCCGAAACCGGACAGGTAAGAAATGTGAATTTTTCCACGTTGTATATTTTTAGGTTGGCAAGAATTTGGTAGACCCAAACCATTGCAGTTTTCAATTTTTTTTTGTGTGTGTAACATGTGAAGGATTGTTCCACGCACACGACACAACGTGCTTGATATTGTCCAAATCTATCATTGCTTTTGCTTATTTTTGATTTTAGTTTGTTTTTTTAATATGCAGTCAATTACTTTGTTTATTTTCGATTATTGCTATCAATTTTTTTTGCTTTATGAAGTTGTAAAAATTGTAATTGCTTAATGTTTTAACAAATCAGTACTACTAAAATGACGTGTCCTTTCTTTGTTGGTCTTCTTTTTAGTCCATAATTGTATTCATGCTGATAATATCATGAATGTAAATTTCTTATTATAACTAATTTTTATTTGATTTTTAAATTTTATGATTAAAAGACTTCACATTTTTAAAATTCGACTGACAGTTACGAAATAATTTTTTAATGTTATGTTATGATTTAGTATTCTGTTGAAAAAATTTAGTTTTTGAATGTATTTTCGTCTATATTTTTGATCTATTTGCTTACTCATGAGTCTAGTGAAACAGGAGAGAGAATATTAAGCTTGTGGTTTCTTACGTACATTCCTGCACCAATTGAAGCAATATTCTACAGGTGTATTTGGTCCTCAAAAGAAGCGGCATTTCTTAATGACGCGCTATTTTTAGTAGCACAACGTTAAATCGTTAGGTTTCGACTTGGTTAAAGAAATCTATTGATAAAATGTTCATTCAAATTTCACTTGCAGCTCTATACTTGCGGTTCCAATCACTTCTGCGTTCTTGGCATCAAGCCGCCTCCGGTGAGATGCATGCAGCCCACCTTAGTGACCGCTATGCTTGGTCATGGCGTCATTGGTTGCGCTGCCGGTTTCTGTCACACTATTGTGTGGTCACGGTATGGACTTTTTTCTTTCGGAACCAACTCTGGACAAATGGGTATTCCATTGCATTAAAAGATTTTCAATTTTAAATGTTTTCGCTTAGAAGGAAAATTATCAAATTACTTTATGCGACAAAAGCTACTTTACGTTTAGCTGGATTGTTTTTTTATGACTACCAATATTACGATTCCAATTTTCTGAAAATTTTTCTGAAGTAATTTTTTATTGAGTTAATTCACTTGGAAAATAAGTTGAAATTTTACTCAGTTTATATAATTAAAAGTAAATTATTATTGGAAATTATTTTGCACTGATTTTCATGACTCAATTGAAAGAACAAATTTCGTGATATCAAACAAACAATTATAATTCTGTTTTCAGGACATGGAAAGGGCGATCTTTTCATTGTTGAGCCTAGAGAAGTGTCACAGTTTCACGGTAAAGATAGCAGCATTGCCCATGTTCACACTTGTGATGCTGCCACAGTGGTTGCTACTACACAGGTAATTTTTAACTTGAATTTGTTTGCTTTGATTGCTTACGTATAGCTTCTAACAGTCGCAGACATATGCCTTGGTAGTAGTGTATTCAATTTTTTGTCTTGATCCTTATGCAACTGAGTATAACTGCTGCTGAAAATGCTAAACCTGTCTTCAAAATTATGATTTGTCAAGATGAGGATTTGATCAATCATTGAACATTCATTGAGAATCGCGTTTGTGCTTTTATATTTTTTAAGTTAAAATTATGTACAATTGTAACAATACAATAGACAATATCGTATTGACGGCAATGTTTTTACTGTGTTTACAATAGCTCATTTTTTTTACCTTTACAGGGCATGATATATTTACTGCATAGATATCACTGCCGCAAAATTTTAAGCAGACACATGGATGTGATCAAACTGCAGGTTGGCGGCGGCTGTCTTGACCCCGACATATTGTCGCAGGTACAATAGTTTTAGCAATAACAACAGTTTTTGACCCAAGATAATTTTACTATTTTTAAATTGTTAATAAGTTTATTCTATTGATTTCTTTTAATGATGAAAGTGTCGGAGTCGGCATTGATAAAGCTGTGGTAAATTCCTTCGTTCTTTGATAGCAAACCGTTTGTAACAACTGCAAAAATATCAATTTTCTGTGCAACCTATTCTGTAAAGTATTTTTCGCTAAATTTAACGTTGTCAATATGGGTTAACAGCAGAGATGTAAATTATACCTAATTCGGAGTACAAAAACTTGATTATCCTGTTCAGGTTCTGTTTCAGATTTTATTCCGAACTGTTTCGATCATTCTGAAATGTAAATAGACCTGTTCGGGCTAAAAAAAAAAAGTTAAGAACCACTGGTTCCAGGAGTCCTAATTCTTTTATTATGGTTTATCGAAATAAATCGGCGGCCATACGTTTGAGCGATATTCATATTCGCGACATCTTTTGAGCGGTTACACAACAAGGCGAATGTTTTTAACGCGAAGTTCTTCAAAACGATTAGAGAGCTTTATGTGAATTTTTGTATGTACTCACTTTATTGTCCAAGCATGCACTGCTAACAATAACTACACTTCGAACGGATCCGACGACTTAATTAGTTACAGTTATAATCTTGAATTAAATGTGTAATAAAATTTTAACTTTTGTGTTTGTTTAACATGATCAATTTTAATAACAAAAGCATTGAGGACGCTGAAATCAATGCACTTTATAATGCTATTGTGTTTTTAAATAAAGAAGTAGAAGCTCGATTTATGTCTTGTCTTGCTTGAAAAGTCACTCAAATCATAATCGCTCTAAACACACATCGCTAAAAATGTCTTCGTTCCGAAGAGGTCGCGCAAGTGTAAGTCGCTCTAATAGCGGGCACCCTACAAATCTAACTGTATTGCAACAATTAGAATAAGTATTAAGCAGCATATTCGGGCAATGTAAAGTATATTGACTTAAAGCTGCAGCTTTATTTGTATTTTGAAGGTTTGCGTCATTTGATTAAATTATCGCAGGTCAAATCCTTCGACGCTTACCGACCGAGTTACAAAGTGGCGGAAAAAGACGCCAATCCGATCCGAGTTTTGATTCTGAAAAGTGGCGGTCACATGTTGTCGTGGACTGGGCAGTATTACTCCATTGATCACTGCCAATTCAATGATAGCCAGGTGAATCAAGATCCGGTTGTGCGAATCGTCATTTGAGCTACTTGTGTTCGTCACGTCTCTTTAAAATCTGCCAACGCAACCATATGGTTATTATTCAAGTATTGTTTTATAATTTTCTAATTCTTTCCTTTTTTTTGTACAAAAACTTTTAAAGCCGTAATTATTATGAATAGGGACATTTTTTAACCAAAATACAAAAATTTTAAACTTAAATAAAAACTTTCACATAAAAAAGGTTTTTTGACTAAATTTGGATATAAAAATAATTATCTTTTTTGTGGTACAAAGACAGATAGGTACTTTTCTACATTTTCTGGTTTAAACTCAATTTTTCTGATTTACAATTCCTTACGCAACAACTGGTTAAGTATGGAGATAACAACATTCCAAAGCATTAGTTGTCGGCGGACAGCACTGAAGTTTGCGCATAATGCTGGTGACAAATTTTGTTACTTCAAACAGATAATGTTTGTTTACATCGCTGTTTTTCATCATGCGCTTTCTTATACAACAATCGAAACCCACACAATCTTGTTTTAAACCCAGATACAAGATATCGATATGAACTTGAAGCAGGTATTTGGAGCTCTCCGTCTTTTTGATAAACTGCAACAGCAGTTGATAATCGCTTTAAATTTTTCATTGCATCTGTATTTATCCTCCTAACTTGTAGGAAAGCGACTGAGGTGCTACACATAGGACAGCAATTACCCGACCTGCTTTCGGAGATGCCAAGATATTGCTGTCCTGTTGAAAATTTTAGTTTTATAGAGGTTTGACCGAAATTTAGAACTGCTTGCAAAGACCGTCATGCAGGGGAAAGTGCCGTAAAGTGTCTTTCTCCAAAAACACAACGAAATGGCGCGAATAGGTTCTGAACCGAGATCATTTCGATCATAATCACGGCGTTCTTAACCACTTGACCACGCTGCCGACGCTTTTTACTAAAGTGTCTCAACTTTGAACTTTCTTTGACGTTTTTCTGAAATCCCTTGGCCCTCAAACAAATTAACAATGCTACGCACTTCCATTAGGTTTTTAGCGTAGTAGTCTACAGCATTTACCTAATTCCCAAGAAATGGTCAGTAAAAAACAAAATTTTGACTTTTTAGGTTGTCAAAAAAATTGCTTAATTATTACGTAGGTTTATAATAAGCGAAAGATTTCGTTTACTAAATTAAGCCTTTAAGAAATTGTTTATTTGACTGCTGTGCATTGCCGCGAAAATAAAGTAATATCGCTTTAAACAAAGTCGATTTTTTCGGAGCCATAAGCTTTTCGTGACGCTCTCATCAATGGCAATCGCGTCAAAATGGGACGAACCAGAGAAAATCAAAGTATTTATAGTCTCAACAGTTGGGAGAAAGGTGCTGCAGTCTCGGAAAGGAGAAAGGCACAATTGCATAGTGTGGTGCAATACAGGATGTTCTCGGAAAGGAGAAACGCACTATGTGCAATTACCCAGAAGAAACACTGTTACTCGCAACTTAGGTTATTTGAAAAGTTTCAATGTGTAAACAAATTCCTTTTGCTTACATAAAACCGGATGTTTGGTTTTGATAAAAGTTGCCTCGAGTAGACACAGATGGAACGAGTTGCGTGCCACAGCAAGAATTTTAAAACGTTTGTCGTTATAGTTTGCAGCACATTGCTCGTTGTCAAGCAAATGTTGTCCTATGGCAGAGTCACAATCTGGATTGTTACGTTTTAGCTTACAGGATCTGCCAGGTTGAGATCGTGTAGGGCGCTTCGCTTGCTGTTGTAGCCATTTAGGCACATGCTGCTTGATTCTATCTTGTAGTCGCTGTGATGTTCGTCCTACGTACCTACTGTCACAGTGGCACGAATGTTCATAAACAACGGAGCTTTTCAGCGTGGTAGGTAAGACATCTTTGCGGGCTACAGGCAACATGCGTTTCGATGTAAATACAACTCTGGTGGTAACGGAGCCATAGCAGCTTTCAACAGCCGTTTTGACGTTTTTATCAAGACCAATGGAAGCTTTCCCTATCCAAGGAACTCTCAAATATACGGGACACTTCTCAGGACCAAATCGTTTGGGCATAGAAAACTGAGCAATTTTCTTGGAAATGTTGCAGTCAATAATAGATTCAGGATAACCATTGTCCAATAGAATGTTCTTGATATGCTTAATTTCTTCGTTTAGTTTAGATTTCGTGCATATCATTAGTGCCCGGTGTACCAAAGTTGATATAAGACACCGGGCACTAATGATATGCACGAAATCTAAACTAAACGAAGAAATTAAGCATATCAAGAACATTCTATTGGACAATGGTTATCCTGAATCTATTATTGACTGCAACATTTCCAAGAAAATTGCTCAGTTTTCTATGCCCAAACGATTTGGTCCTGAGAAGTGTCCCGTATATTTGAGAGTTCCTTGGATAGGGAAAGCTTCCATTGGTCTTGATAAAAACGTCAAAACGGCTGTTGAAAGCTGCTATGGCTCCGTTACCACCAGAGTTGTATTTACATCGAAACGCATGTTGCCTGTAGCCCGCAAAGATGTCTTACCTACCACGCTGAAAAGCTCCGTTGTTTATGAACATTCGTGCCACTGTGACAGTAGGTACGTAGGACGAACATCACAGCGACTACAAGATAGAATCAAGCAGCATGTTCCTAAATGGCTACAACAGCAAGCGAAGCGCCCTACACGATCTCAACCTGGCAGATCCTGTAAGCTAAAACGTAACAATCCAGATTGTGACTCTGCCATAGGACAACATTTGCTTGACAACGAGCAATGTGCTGCAAACTATAACGACAAACGTTTTAAAATTCTTGCTGTGGCACGCAACTCGTTCCATCTGTGTCTACTCGAGGCAACTTTTATCGAAACCAAACATCCGGTTTTATGTAAGCAAAAGGAATTTGTTTACACATTGAAACTTTTCAAATAACCTAAGTTGCGAGTAACAGTGTTTCTCCTGGGTAATTGCACATAGTGCGTTTCTCCTTTCCGAGAACATCCTGTATTGCACCACACTATGCAATTGTGCCTTTCTCCTTTCCGAGACTGCAGCACCTTTCTCCCAACTGTTGAGACTATAAATACTTTGATTTTCTCTGGTTCGTCCCATTTTGACGCGATTGCCACTGATGAGAGCGTCACGAAAAGCTTATGGCTCCGAAAAAATCGACTTTGTTTAAAGCGATATTAAAATTCTGTACCACAAAGAAGCTCTTTACGTAAAATAAAGTAACCATATCTTATATTTTCCCATGATACAGATAACATTCAGGTTGGTCAGGATTAATCTATTTCAGAGAAATCCAAGTTTTTAGACCGGCTGTCCACTTTTTAAAAAACTAAAAACTTTTTGTCCAATACGCCTGAAACTGTCCGATAAGGTTACTGATGAAAAAAAATCGTCATTTATCAATTTAAATAATTCCCGAAATGAAAGTTTTTTTAACTTCTCATATTGCTGCTCATCTCGCTCAAGCATTCCTAGAGCCAAAGTTAAAATACGCTGAGTTGTTTCCAATTTTGTTCAATGCAAAAAACGCCAAGTAAGGTTAGGCACTATCTAGTTCTTATTGGCTGAGTTCATATCACTTCTTCAAAAAGTGCTCTTTAACAAATTGCTTTTTAAAATTTATAGATTTTCGATGTCTCCTAAAGAACATTCTTACACCTAGTGAACAACTTTATTTGTTGTTAAGCGCAATCTAAACAAAAACTCGTAAAATTATGATTTTTCAACAGCTTCGCTGGGTGCGCGACGTTGCGATTAGCAGAAACGGCGCCGTCGTCATGCTAGTGTCAATCGACGGGACTGCTTACCGCGCCGAATACTCGAATCGGATTCGAGGGAAACGGAAGCCCAAGCAAGTGGGTACCCACCCAGCCCCAAATCCCCGTCGTTAGCCTAACTACTCTGACGTTGCTTGTTTCAGGAATATTTTTCCTCTCTCGAACTAGCGCAATCAGATTCGACCCAGAAATTCGCCGTTAAGCAGGTCGCCTGTGCCCTGCGAGCGCACACTGCTCATCTCGGTCCGAAGGGTAGCAACGCCGCTCTGCTGCAATGTCGGCCGTCTACTTTTGTCACTGAGGTTCGTGGTTGGCGCTTTTTTGCTCGCTTGCGCATCTGTCTTTAATAAGATTTCGAAGTCTGATGTGTGTTTCCCTAAATTGCGTTCCAGTAGCGCCATCTGCTTCAGACATGATTACCGTGTGAAGATTTTTTTAAACTTTAATTTACTAAATAACTTTAACTTATCGTTTTATTCAGGTACCCATAATCGATCCTTCGAATCTATTTAGCGATTTAGCGGAATTTTTTTCAAACACGACGGAGACCGATTTGATTCATGACGTAATAATACGAATAAAATGTTTTCACAAACCGGATGTGACGTTACCTGCTCATTTGTTTGTTCTTTCGTCAAGATCAAAATATTTTTCTCAACTCATTCAAGAAGAATCCGAGAAAAGAAAAAATAATATCGGTGATGATTTTGATGATGTTGAAGATTCTGATGTTGCTGAAGACGATGATAATAAAACTTTTAAAATCACTTATTGGCCCGAGCTCATTGTTGAAAACGTTCATCCCGAGATATTTCGCGAGTTTCTTTTCTTTCTATATTCAAACAAGTCGGCCATCTTGGAAAGCGACGCGTCATCGCTCGATGACGTCATGGAAAACCTCGGTTCGGTCTCGGTGTATTGGTCGGGATCAAAGAGGCCCAGAAGTAAAAGCAAACGAAAACTGAGCAAAGTGGATAGACAGTCGCTTTTGAAAGCGCTCCTGACGGAGTTCGAGGTCAAACATTACGTTCCTGTTTTAAACGCGCGCGATTCGGACGACAGCGACAGCTGTTCGACCTTGCCCGAACCCAGCTCCCGGGTCGGGTTTTCCCCGTTTACTTTTCCTCACCTGTACGATTGCGTCGTGGAATGCAGCGACGAGGTCACGTTCAACGCGCACAAGTGCATTCTTGCCGCCAGGATCCCGTACTTCTCCGGAATGCTCTCCTCGTCTTGGTTGCTGGTAGACGAAGAAATCCCAACTTTAAAAGTTCGAGTTTGATATGGTTGCCCCCCTTTTTTTTACTGAGAAGCCTCGATATTTCAGGTTCCGGTGCCTTCCAACGTGTTTCGATTCGTATTAAAGTTCTCGTACAGCGACTCGGAATCGTGTCTGAACCAAGCGAACACTATCGAACTCTTATGCGAGACTCTCGGAGCGACGGACCTGCTTTTGATGGACCGAATGAAACAGATTGTTGAAGCTCAAGTGAGTTCTGGGTTCTTGCTCGCATAGCCAATTGATATTGACCTGGTCGCTGTTTTCGTCTTTAGGCGGAGTGACTATCGCAGGTAACAACTGTACTTTAGAAAAGTGTCCTTCCCAAGCGCGCAAAAAAATACAACAGACTAAACAATGAACTTGTGCTCTTCTGCTTGCAAGCCACATTGCCAGCTTGTTTGTTCGTTTTTGTTGTAACTGAGTATTTTGAATAAATTGTTTTACTTTTTTAATACAGTTTCTTCTTATTTCGCATAAAAACATTGAAATCGATAGTTCGATTGTCAGAACAAATTTAGTTGCTAGAATTAGCATTTCTACCAATGCGAAAAGTCTGGCTTTTGCCAATAGCTTGCTATTATTACGATGATACTACGTAAACGGTTTGTTCTCCAGGTGCCATGTTAAGGTGTATTAAGCGGAAACAGCAAAGGATAATTTGGGTTATTTTCAGTGCCTACTTGGGTTAATCACTGTTTAAGAATTTTTTTGGAAAATTTAGTAGTTTTTACGTTTAATCGCGAAATGTCGCATTATGCACGCAACGTCTTTTTACATTAAGCTTACGATATTATTCTAGATTGTTCCACACTTGACTCTGAAAAACGTCGCTTCGGTTTGCGACGTTGCGTTAGCGTTTAACGCGACGCAATTGCACGACTCTTGTTTGCAATTCTGCTGTCATCACCTACCAGCTCTACTGCAAACAACGCCGTTCTTTTCTACGATAAACGACGAAAGTTTGGATAAAATGGAAAGTGTTTACAGGTGCTTACAACGCTTTTAATCAATTAAACAGATCTTTATTTTCCAACGTTTTCAGATCTCTTTTACCTAACGTTTACATGAGAGCGGTTCCTCCTTCAAACGAAGGACCTTGTATTGATTATCTTCCTCAATTTGGTAGCGATTTGGACGACGATTTTTTGTTTGTATTTGAAAAAGAGAAACCTCATGTGAAGTCAGTGAGCAAGAGGAAGAAATCCTCTTCCGAATTCGAAAGAAAAAAGTCTCTGAAATCGAAATCTATGGGAGTTCTGGTTTCCGATTTGTTGAAAAAGCGAGAAAAAAGTGAGAAAAAAAATTCTGAATCAAATAAAAGCAAACAGAAAAATCTCGATAAAAAAGTGAAATCTTCAAAAAAGAAAAAAGAAGAGCGTCATTCGGCAACTCCGATCGAAGAGAATGCTGGCAAGGAAGAAACTCCAGTTAAGCGTAATGATGGTGAGAGCGTTGGAGCCGGACCGACGTCAGAACAGTTGAAATCTTACGCCAATTACAACAGACTCTTTCCTCAACTTGGTGCCGAGCCGGTGACGCTTCCACGTGTCACTTCGGAGAACGCGTCATTTCCGCCGAATCAAGATGCAAAATCGCCCAACAACTGCGGCGTGCCCAGTGTCGGAGCTTTCAAAGTTAAAAAAATGTCCAAAAAAGAACGAAAAAAAGCCCGAAGTGAAGCCCAAAAGAAAACCGCAACAACTGCTATTGACATTGAAAAACCAGCGCCCAATGCTTGGGGTGTTCCGTTGAAGTAAAAGTATTTATTTTATCGATGTTAGTTAGTTCACTAGTTCTTTTTTATTTTTATTAGGTCTCCTGACGACTACGTCAATAACGTGTCCAGTCCGTTGAGTCCAGATCGTTTTTCTACCTCGTCAACCGTAGTTTTTCCAGAACTTTCCAAGCTTCCGTCTTATGAAAAGTAATTCCTTATTACAGAAGTTTTATTTTTAAAGAATCGACTGTATCGCCGTAGCCAATCTTCACAAAACACGTTTAATTTTTTTGTTTTTCGTGCATAAGCATTTCTATTTTCTATTAAAAAATAGTTGGCTTACGAATATACTTTGAACCAAAACCCATTATCACACGTTCGAATGCCTTTTTTCTGCATGTGACAAAATGCTCAAACTCTGATGCAGTGCTTCTCAACCCTTGAGTCGCCGTTGAATTTGAATGGATCCCCGATGACTGAAGTTGTGTAAAAATTTTGGTTTTCTGATTCGATAGTGGTCTGACTGATTTTTTTGGTGCGTCATAGTCTAATGTGTTCTTGTGGAATGGTGCGGCCAGGCCTATGTTAAATTGTCTTGTGTTTGGCTCACTTTTTATGCTTGCAATGAAGTCTGTAAAAAGGATTGGCTCGCCAAAGTTGTGCTCTTCCACCTAACAAAAAAAGCACTGCTCTAACATAATTAGTACTCATTGTATATAAATAGTTAAGTAGCTAACCAAGTGACAGACTCTCTTTTATCACTTTACTGTTTGTGCCAATCGTCGGCGGAATACTGTAGTCCAGCTGATAACACTCGGACTTGAGCAGAGAGACGTGGGTTTGATGCCCAGTCCACCGGAGTGATTTTTGTTGTGTCTTTAGGAAAGGCACTGCACGACATATCCTTAAATGGGGTGACGCTGCATTCTTGCAATGTTGACTTCGCTTTAAACAGAAAGAGCATACAGAATAATGTGGTCGAATAAAAAAGGAAAAAAAAACCTTGTTGCCTCTTCACTTTCAACAGAATAGATCTCGTTTTTAGGAAAGGACCGTGGCAGAATGCTCCCGTCACAACTATTGGCTCACCACCTGCATCGGCTGGTTATTCGAAATACGATTCATCTGCCTCAGTGAGTTCGAAACCCTCGTCGTTCATGGATATTGTCAAAGATGAGTTAAAAGCAAAAGAATTGTTGCAAGAATACAAATCTAAGCCGATGGATCTTATACAGGTCAATATTTAAAATTACCTTTTTTAAAAGATTTTTTTTGTCTGCTTGTAATGATTTTGCTGCCACTTTTAACACAAACATTTTGCTCACAAATTGGTGGTTGTAAAATTTACCTATTGCAAGATTAGTTTTTTAATGAATAGGAATCGCTAAAGGTGTAAATTACGTTTTGCCGATGAAGACCGATTACAATATATTTAACGAAAAAGTCCCCACTATTTTATTCTCAATAAAGCTGCTTTTTAATTCCTACAATTAAAAGTTTTACGTTTTATGATTCTTCAATCGATTTCCATTTTGTCGTTTTAGCTTGAAGATACAGCAATGCACGAATTAAAGAGTTTTTACGAAAAATCCAATAAAAGTTCTCGAATTTTCTTCACTGTGTCCAGGTTGCCCGCTGATGTCGCTAGAGAAATCACTGAATTGCGTATTTCGACTAAAAAATAGTCTGTGTCTTTAAATTGCTTCTGGTGATGGTGCCTTATACCATTTTAGAATAATTGATATTTATGTGCAATAAATAAATTTTAGTTTTACTATTAAAATTATCGCTTTAATTTACGGCTGTAAATTTCAACAAGCGTAAGTGTCGCCGAAAAGGTATGAATTATATTATGATCAGGGATGGAGTCGAGACTGGTGCTTCGAGACCGAGATGAAACACGGGAGTTTACAAAAGTTGTTTTGGTTTAAGCCACAGTTGTGAAATCAGGGTCGGAAGTCGGAACCAAAGTAGTTTTTTAAATATGCTGAAGCCGCAGGCGCTTTTTTAGATGTGCTGGAGCTGGTATGGGATTCGTATTTTTCTTTGGTCACTCTAAATACAATTTTGGTTAATTGCTGGAAGTTATTCTTATAGTCATATTTATCATCTAATTCAAAAATAAGCAAACAAAAATGCGCCGAGTACTCGAATAGGTCACCTTTTGTACTTTAATTTGAAGTGCAAACTAAAAACGATTTTGGCCTTATATTGACGGCCAAATTTGGCTTTTTATTTAAAAAATTAAACATAAATTTTGGTTTGGGATTTGTTTTAAAAAATTCAATTAAAGATTAAAATAAGATTTTTATTGGAAAAAATGCTTCGAATTGTGCTTTATTGCTTATCGGTTTTGGAAGTCAAGTGACGAATAAAAAAGTCTTTATCTGATTTCAGGCCTTCCTAAAATGCCAAGATTCTTTAAGAATTCTGGGCACTTGTCTAAAGCTACCGCTTGTAATCTCTTATCAGTCCGAATACTTATACGTAATATGCATTAACTTAACAAAGGACAGTGCTTTGGTCAGCGGTTGAGTGTAACTAGAGTAAGAATAAAAATGTTTCAATTTAAATCTACCCTTAATTGCAGACAAGAAAAGGCATTGTGAAAAGCTAACTCTGCAATTACTAAAAGCTATTTTTATGCAAGGGGGTGTCTCTTCTTGTTTGCTGGATCCTCCCTGGTTGCAAAGTGTGACTTAACCAGGGTTGTGGAGTCAAAAAAATTTTCCAACTCCAACTCTAGTTCTTTAAAATTTTATGATTTGAACTTTGAATCTAGAACGTCTGAAAAATGACTCCGACTTCATTCCTAAACGTGGGACTCCAATAATTCCGATTTCACAACCATGGAGGCCTAATTGTGGAGTGCTTAAAGCGCATTAAAGCCAAGTGATTGTGATTGACTTGATCTCGGTCTGAAACTTACTCGAGCCATTTTGTTGTGTTCTTAGAAAAGACACTTTTATGGCAATTCCCCTGCTTGGCGGTCTTGGCTAGCAGTTCTAAATTTCAATCATATTTCTATTAACTAAAAAACAAAATACAATATTCAAGCATCGGACAGCAATATATTGGCATTTCAGAGAGCAGTCGGGGTAATTGCTTAATTGCTTGCCTATCTACAGCACCTTCGTCGCATTCTTACGAGTCAAGAGGATAAATGTAAAATAGATATTGTAAAAATGTAAAATAATTTAGCGTAAATCGAAATCTCCAAATATAATTAGGAATCCAATTCCCAACTTCACCGAATCCAAAAAACCGACTCCTATTTGCGACTCCGACTTTATCAAATCTTAAGAAAGTACTCCGACTCCGATCTAAAACATGCGACAACAAGTTGTGGACAGACAGCACTAAGAATGCCATCTATGGCATTGTGCATCACGCACGCCAGACCCGAGCTCACTATTCGGCCATGGTTTTGAGTTTTAAACTTTCATCAGGAACAATCTACCTATCCAGGTTTTGTTGCAGAGCTGATCATACATAAAGAGAAAAATCAACGATTTATGAGCTTCTACCATATGTATTGCTACACTGATAGAAGCCGCAAAACCTGGGTAAGCAGACTGTTCCTGATGAGAGTTTAACACTAGAAGGACCAAACGCGTTAATTGACGCACGCGCTTTTTTTGGAAATTTGTATGCGTTTCTCTCTTTATTGTAAGGCTTCTGAAAGACAAACCGTACACATTTGAAAAGTTATAACATTGCCACGTATCTAGGCAACAAAACGAGCATGCTTTTAAAGCTTTATCACGGACAGGACAAGCATCGTTTGGTGCAACACTTTCCACCTATAGTGTTTTGACAGGGGCGTCGCAGTTTTTTTTTGCAAGGGGGGAAAAATTTAAAAAAAGAGCACTTTTTATTGAAAAGACAGTGCCAACAAAAGCAAATTTTGGTAGCCTTACTGCATTTTGAAATTTTGGTTGACATGATAGAAGTTCAGTTTGCACAAGACAGACCGGTATCTCGGAAAAGCTTTATTTTGCTAATCTATTATTGGTTCGATCAATTTTTCGGCCAATGTCAACTCTTTTTAATAAACCCAGAGTTCAAAACCTTAATCTTAAGGTGTGCTTCGTCTTGCAAAAGCCTTTAGGTTGACTCTGCCATGACCATTCACTGCGATAGCCGCAGTAATAGCCAATTTTACACAAGTTTTTCTCAATTAGGTAAGACATTAAAAAAATACAACTCTATAAATTAGTTACTAAACCAAAAGCTGTCCAACATAGGCTACCTACAACTAAAGTTTTGTCAAAAGCACCCAAGCTAGTTTCGAAAACAGCATTCAACAATTGCGACGTCCATGCACGGCAACCAAAAGCAGATAGATACAGATCGAATGCATTTTGCTTGGGAATATACATTTTACACGCAAAGAAAATACTATCCTATCAGTAATTTACTCGGCTTCTGACTTGTGATAACACAACCCATGGTTAGACATTATGCAAAATGCTCGTTGCACAAATTATTTCAAACTTACTGTTACTTCGGTGCTAAAAATAAACATATTATTGTCAGGAACAACCTACTTAGAGCTTCCATGACTGAGATAGCTTGGTCAAGATAATAACCATGATATTCTCTTCTGCACTTTATTGCATATAATAATGACTTCTATGGCAGCCATATTCACAGCACTAGGCTAGGCTATACCTGATTTTCTTGTATTTAACGCAAAACAGAAAACTACTACGTATTGTTCGCCAGGCCCTCACCCAGCCATACCACGTAAATTTTCCATAACACATATTAGCTTAGCCAGTGACGTCGTGAATAACCAGAAAAAGAGTGACAACGAATTGAAAATACTTCTTGATAAATTAGAACAGTAGCAGCACAAGCGATTGATAAAACTAACTTGATAGGGAATAAATAAACTTAAAACACAATCGTTACGTCATAAGCAAGGTACCAGGGTGTCGAACCGGACCCGAACCGGATCCGTAAACCCGTATTAACCGTTATTATTTTTTGAACCCGAACCGGAACTGAACCCGAAAAATTAAAATTTGCTGAACCTGAACTGGAACTGAACCCCTAAAAATAAAATTTGCTGAACCTGAACCGGAGCTGAACCTGTAGAAAAAAAAATTGCTGAACCCGAACCTGTACCGGAACTTTATTTTAAATGGATCCGGTTCGACCGGTTGATGCAGAAATTTTAATTTTAAAGTTATTTGTAGAAGAATCAGAATCACAATTTTGTCTTTGAAGTTGCCGCAATTTTTTTGGTCACAATACTTGTTGTATGGCAATACAGAAACGTTATAAACGACTTTTTCAGGCGAGAAGTTAAAGCAAAAACATGTCACTTGCTAGATAAAGAAAGCGAAATTTTAAATATATCTTAAAGCAGTTGTTCTTAAGCTTTTTACAGTGCCATACTTTTAAAAAATTACATATTAATATAGAGACGTAGCAAACATAGTGAAACCATCGTTGGTGAAGCAAAATTATTTGACGCCATTGAAAAATCAAAGCTGCACAGTGCATGCTGTTGGGGAGCCACTCGACTGAAATTTAGTTACGTGGAGAAGTTTAATAAAAAAGCAGTGTAAACTTATCGAATGATTCGAATTCAGTGTAACTTATAGTTGCCTCAAATGGTTTTCACTAGCATGATGGCATCCCTAACAGTCGAGATTGAGTAAAAAATAATGTTGAGCAAGCAATGCAATAAAGTTAATTAATTTTTGATTTTTCAAAAAAAAATTTGTTGAGATTAGGAAGAGAAGCTATTAACCTTCGCCTTGTAGCGTGAAGTTTAAGTAAAATTTTGTAAGCTAACTGCTTTTCTCTTATTTCTCAGCTTCTTATTAGGCTCAAATTTGCATGTTGGAATCTAAAAAGGCCTTCACTTTTGCAGTAAGGTTGATTCGGGATGAGCTGTTCATAGTTTTTAGGCTTATTTAAAGATATTATAGCAGTGAAAATTGGATTACTTAAATTTTTCCTTTGCATCAATGTTCGCTTCAACTTTACGTCAAAGATTTGTCTCTTAAGAAAAAAAAAATCTTATACAACAAACTGATTTAATTTTTAATTTATTTCTAGTTGTAATTATAAAATCAAATGTTACCGTTTGAAGTTGCCACAATTTGTTTGAGCACTTGTGTGCCAACAAAGAAACGTCATTAACGACTTTATCAGCCGAGAAATGAAGAAAAAATATGTGCACTAGATACATGAACGTGCGCCAGGAGAACCAAACTCGCTTTTTTAAATTTCAAATTTTACAAAATAATACATAAATATGCATTAAAAACTTCTAAAAGTTAAGGCTCGTTTCCACTACGAGCGTGGAATAGAGCATTCTTTGTTTCTTTCCGCGCTTAAAATCTAAGTGAAGCAAATAAAGTCAATAAATCAAGCAAAGAGTACAGTGGCGAACAAAAAAAGTAAGACTTTTTTATTTTTTAAGATTTTTTTTTTAAATATCATTGTTAAAATTGAATTATATTAATATATATCAAGTAATATATCATTAAAAGAGCACAAAAACTTATATTAAATCGAATATTAATTTATTTCTTTTTTAGAAATATAATTCAATTGCAACTAACTTATTGTTAAAAAATTTGATAAAATAAAAAATCATACTTTTTTGCTCGCCACTGTACTCCATTCCACGCTCATAGTGGGAAAAGAGCCTTTATGCGTCAATTTTTTATTATTATAAACTTGAATGACTAAATGTTTAATTTGTTTAAAACTTTAAAAGTTTAGATTACGTAAGATAAAGGCCCGTTTCCACTACCGGCGTGAAACGAAGTATTTTTTGTTTTATTAATTTTTTTACTTCTTTCGGCGCTTAAAGGCAAAACGAAGAAAAAAATAATTAAAAGAAACAAAGAATACTCCAATCTACGCTCGTAGTAGAAATGAACCTTAATGACGTTTCATACCTAATAAACCTTCTGCGTGAGGGCCGCCACTAAAAAATTATTAAAAAAATTCTTAGACAAGTGTATCAGTGGCTAGTCCAAGAAAGATCTATATAAACTCATGTAAACGCAATCTATAAGAAAGTTATGAGATCACAAAACAACAAAAAACTTCCGTTTCCGCTTTTGGCACTCGCAAGATCATTACTATAAATTTATTAGTAAGACTTGATTTTTACAACCAAGACCCATGCCGGTGAATTAGTTTAATTTAATTTTTTTAAAACTTGTACCAGAATTTTTTAAAAAACCCTTTTTAAGAATATTTTTTGTGTTTGCGACTGTTTGCCATCACTCCTCCAGGAAGCGCGTCTACGGGCGCCCATGATAACATGAGGTAACAAATTGTGTTTACAGTCCTAACGCTTGTAAGAAATAGATAAAATATATATATTCCGAACCCGAACCGGAGCTGAACCGGAACTGAACCCCTAAGAAAAAATTGTTGAACCTGAACCGGAACTAAACCCAAAAAAAATTTTTTTGCTTAAGCCTAACCGGAACTGAACCCGAAAAAAATTTTTGCTGAACCTGAACCGGAACTGAACCTTTAAAAATAAAATTTGCCGAACCTAAACCTGAACCGGAACGTTATTTTAAACGGTTCGATTCCCTGCAAGGTACGCTGTCTACGTTCTTTGATGTCATAAAAAAAAAAACTGCTTTAGAAAAAGACAATATAATGATATCTACCAAGAAACTGTTGGTAAACAGGTTGGTATGGTTTATTTCAAGGTGTTAACGAGTCTTGCGTCAATTGACGCACTTGGTCCTTCTAGGTAGAATTGTAATTTTTTCGCTAATTTTTGCCCCCCAGGTCACGAAATTTGGTCTGAGAGTGTCTACCAATAAAAGAATAAAATAAAAAAGTACGAAGCGATGATACTTCAGAAAGCGCGATTTATCGGCATGTAAAAATTTAGATGCGTCAATTGACGCGCTTGGTCCTTCTAGCAGTGGTGGCAATGGTTCAAATAGGGGGTGCTCTGCAGTTAAGCTGCAGAGCTGCAGCACCCCCAAAGTTTTCAGAAAAAAAATTTATATTTTTTTGAAATTTCCAAAAAATAATTTTTTAAATTTTTCTACGTTTTTAGAAAAAAATTTTTTAAAAATTAAGGTTTTTTGCATTTTTAAATAAATTTTTAAGAATTTTTTATTTTTAATATTTCTTTGGAAACTCTGCTGGAGCTGCAGCTCAATGGCAACTAGTGATGTCGCGGATACAAAATTTTGTGTCCGCAAGTATTTTTTATTTGTAACACCGCACTGCACTGCACCGCAAAATTGTTACCAAAAACTTACACCGCACCGCGCTGCACCGCAAATCATATATTTAAATAAAAAATTTTCAGACATCTTTTCCTTTTTCTAAAATGGTGTTTGTTTAAACAATAATCACTGTTGTAGTCATCAAAGTAAGCCTTTTATATTTCAGATTCAGCAATTCAATTGCTATTGGCATAATCTTGTTATATCATTGGAAGCACTTTAAGAATATTACTCTGCTTGGCATCCCAGTAAGCAGTCATAATTCAGTAATGTCTCTATAGCTAAAAAAAAAAAAAATAAAAATTTCAACCCAAAACAGCAATATCTTGGCATCTTCAAAAGCTGATAGGGATAATTGGGGTCTCCTCAAGAAGTCACCGTATGCGATTTTTGTTTGTGAAACTAAATCAAAATCCTTAGTGGTTACTATTGCTTCTTGAAAGGCCTTTTTTTCTTTTAGTTTTCTTTTTTATTCTATTATGGTGCTGAATGGGGATTTTGGGTAAGTTTCATTAAAAAAAGTTGCTTATGGTGACTTCTTGAAAAGAGCCAATAATTAGTATTATGTCCCTTATGTTCTTAGTATAATGCCCCTCAATGTTTTCTGGCAAGTTAAAAAGATATATAGAGAAAATATAATTATCTTTTTTTTTGCAAACATAAACCTTGCTTACTATCAAGTTTGTTTTTTTTTAATGTTTTTTGCTTAGAATTTGAAAAAGTAATCACTTGAACATATTGCATAAATTACTTAGTTTTTTTAACCATAAAACCTTACCAAAACCCTTGATATGCATTTGTGGTCAAAGCAATAGTTGTTGTCATGCTAAGCTATTTTTTTACAGCTATAACAGTATATCAAATCCTCACAAATAACCTTTATTAAACTATATTCAATAAGTATATTCAATTTAAGGTGTAGGACTGTAGGTAATTACTATTAAAAATTACATTCTGAAAGAAATCATGAAAAATTAAATACAAGTAAATTAAAACATTGATAAGTTCAATTAAGATCAATTTTTATTCTATTCATTTGATTTTAAATAATACCAAACTAACCATTGCAGCTAAATAGACTTTTCAGAGTTAAATCTGGTAATGTTTTGTTAAAACCAGGGAATCGAACCGTTTAAAATAACGTTCCGGTTCAGGTTTAGGTTCGGCAAATTTTATTTTTAAAGGTTCAGTTCCGGTTCAGGTTCAGCAAAAATTTTTTTTCGGGTTCAGTTCCGGTTAGGGTTCAGCAAAAAAATTTTATTTCGGATTTAGTTCCGGTTCAGATTCAACAATTTTTTTTTTAGGGGTTCAGTTCCGGTTCAGCTCCGGTTCGGGTTCGGAATATATACTTTTTATCTATTTCTTGCAAGCGTTAGGACTGTAAACACAATTTGTTACCTCATGTTATCATGGGCGCCCGTAGACGCGCTTCCTGGAGGAGTAATGGCAAACAGTCGCAAACACAAAAAATATTCTTAAAAAGGGTTTTTTAAAAAATTCTGGTACAAGTTTTAAAAAAATTAAATTAAACTAATTCACCGGCATGGGTCTTGGTTGTAAAAATCAAGTCTTACTAATAAATTTATAGTAATGATCCTGCGAGCGCCAAAAGCGGAAACGGAAGTTTTTTGTTGTTTTGTGATCTCATAACTTTCTTATAGATTGCGTTTACATGAGTTTATATAGATCTTTCTTGGACTAGCCACTGATACACTTGTCTAAGAACTATTTGATAATTTTTTAGTGGCGGCCCTCACGCAGAAGGTTTATTAGGTATGAAACGTCATTAAGGTTCATTTCTACTACGAGCGTAGATTGAAGTATTCTTTGTTTCTTTTAATGACTTTTTTCTTCGTTTTGCCTTTAAGCGCCGAAAGAAGTAAAAAAATTAATAAAACAAAAAATACTTCGTTTCACGCCGGTAGTGGAAACGGGCCTTTATCTTACGTAATCTAAACTTTTAAAGTTTTAAACAAATTAAACATTTAGTCATTCAAGTTTATAATAATAAAAAATTGACGCATAAAGGCTCTTTTCCCACTATGAGCGTGGAATGGAGTACAGTGGCGAGCAAAAAAGTATGATTTTTTATTTTATCAAATTTTTTAACAATAAGTTAGTTGCAATTGAATTATATTTCTAAAAAAGAAATAAATTAATATTCGATTTAATATAAGTTTTTGTGCTCTTTTAATGATATATTACTTGATATATATTAATATAATTCAATTTTAACAACGATATTTTTAAAAAATCTTAAAAAATAAAAAAGTCTTACTTTTTTTGTTCGCCACTGTACTCTTTGCTTGATTTATTGACTTTATTTGCTTCACTTAGATTTTAAGCGCGGAAAGAAACAAAGAATGCTCTATTTCACGCTCGTAGTGGAAACGAGCCTTAACTTTTAGAAGTTTTTAATGCATATTTATGTATTATTTTGTAAAATTTGAAATTTAAAAAAGCGAGTTTGGTTCTCCTGGTGCACGTTCATGTATCTAGTGCACATATTTTTTCATTTCTCGGCTGATAAAGTCGTTTATGACGTTTCTTTGTTGGCACACAAGTGCTCAAACAAATTGTGGCAACTTCAAACGGTAACATTTGATTTTATAATTACAACTAGAAATAAATTAAAAATTAAATCAGTTTGTTGTATAAGATTTTTTTTTTCTTAAGAGACAAATCTTTGACGTAAAGTTGAAGCGAACATTGATGCAAAGGAAAAATTTAAGTAATCCAATTTTCACTGCTATAATATCTTTAAATAAGCCTAAAAACTATGAACAGCTCATCCCGAATCAACCTTACTGCAAAAGTGAAGGCCTTTTTAGATTCCAACATGCAAATTTGAGCCTAATAAGAAGCTGAGAAATAAGAGAAAAGCAGTTAGCTTACAAAATTTTACTTAAACTTCACGCTACAAGGCGAAGGTTAATAGCTTCTCTTCCTAATCTCAACAAATTTTTTTTTGAAAAATCAAAAATTAATTAACTTTATTGCATTGCTTGCTCAACATTATTTTTTACTCAATCTCGACTGTTAGGAATACCATCATGCTAGTGAAAACCATTTGAGGCAACTATAAGTTACACTGAATTCAAATCATTTGATAAGTTTACACTGCTTTTTTATTAAACTTCTCCACGTAACTAAATTTCAGTCGAGTGGCTCCCCAACAGCATGCACTGTGCAGCTTTGATTTTTCAATGGCGTCAAATAATTTTGCTTCACCAACGATGGTTTCACTATGTTTGCTACGTCTCTATATTAATATGTAATTTTTTAAAAGTATGGCACTGTAAAAAGCTTAAGAACAACTGCTTTAAGATATATTTAAAATTTCGCTTTCTTTATCTAGCAAGTGACATGTTTTTGCTTTAACTTCTCGCCTGAAAAAGTCGTTTATAACGTTTCTGTATTGCCATACAACAAGTATTGTGACCAAAAAAATTGCGGCAACTTCAAAGACAAAATTGTGATTCTGATTCTTCTACAAATAACTTTAAAATTAAAATTTCTGCATCAACCGGTCGAACCGGATCCATTTAAAATAAAGTTCCGGTACAGGTTCGGGTTCAGCAATTTTTTTTTCTACAGGTTCAGCTCCGGTTCAGGTTCAGCAAATTTTATTTTTAGGGGTTCAGTTCCAGTTCAGGTTCAGCAAATTTTAATTTTTCGGGTTCAGTTCCGGTTCGGGTTCAAAAAATAATAACGGTTAATACGGGTTTACGGATCCGGTTCGGGTCCGGTTCGACACCCTGGTTAAAACATGTTGCATAATACTTTAATATGCAATTGCAACATAAAGAGAAAACAATATAATTTTAATGCATTTATACAAATCTTTTTTTTGCAAAAGGTCTTTATTTCTTCACTTTCTTAGACAAAAATAGGTTTTCAACTGTCATATAAGATTAACAACTGAATTACAAACTCATTTTTTGCAGTTTGTACACATCTATTAATGTTGCTTCAGCTTTTACATTTTTTTTCAAGGTATTTTGTCAAATGCAACACGTTAACATTGCGGTGTATGTATTTTAAACTATTTTAACAGTTTCTAACATGTTGCTTTATCTCCATAATTGCTTTATCTCCATTAACACATTTTGTATGACCCCAAATTTAAATTGGCTTTTGTTAAATCAATTAAACTAAGTCTACTTATTTTTAACCTTTTTTGTAATATGTATATAAAGACTGCTTTTAGCCTTTAAGCTTTGTCCTAACTATGCTGAGAATAATATTGTAGTACTTTTTAATGCTCTACTGAAATCGTAATTTACATCGTAGCATAGATGTAAAATTTAGAGAGTATAAAGATATTGAGACACCACCAGAAAGACTTTGAAAAACTCATTTAAAAAAATACTTGCTACAGAGTACTTTTCAGTTAAATTTTAAAAAAAATTAAGAAATATCTACAAGTTGTTAAAATTAATTATTGAAATCTAATTACTTGTTAATGGTTGGCAACTTCAATTCTACATTGAGAGGATTTTCAAAAACTCATTCTACAATTCTATATCTGATTTCATAATCTGCTTTTTTGTTTTGCTTAAATTAGTACTTCCCTTATAAAAAATAATGGCTTTAAAGTTTTGGGTGCTTTTTTACTAAGTAACACAGCAGGATATTTTGTAAAGAAAGTTTATTAGGCTAAGAAAAAATAGTTGGTTTTCATTCATTATTAGCCGAGTTTAGCTCATAACCTTTTAAATTTTGGGAAATCCCCAAAGCCCGCGAGGTTAGTAACGGCTAACAGTAAACAAAACCCTAATAAATGATATGGAAAAAAGCTAAGACTTTGTTTTGGTATTGAATAATCGGCTAAAAGGTATAAAATAATGCAAATGTCAAGTTGATTAAAAAAGTGGGGAAGCTTCACATACTGTAATTCAAGTTTATCATCAAAATTCACATTGCTTTTTCTTTCTTAATAATATTTTTTTACAAACCTTTCTCTGCTGCACAATTAAATTCTACTGCTTTCTTCAGGTTTAAGAGAAGATCACCTCTCTCTTCATTGATTTCAGTTTCTCTCGTATTTCTTTTTTCTTTCTAGCCGCATTACGCGCTATTTACATTATAAATTACTGGTACTATGGAAAGAGGCTAGTATTCAGTTGATTGTGCAACTGACACTTGCTTTCTGTGATTGGATTAATGAAGGGGAGCAACTAAATCGGCAACCCCAGCAATAGCATTATGCAAAATAAAATTCGCTTAAAATTTACTTGCAAATTTTTCATAATTTGCATGCGACGCGGAACGCGGCAAGATCCTCCAAAAAAGGTTACTACGCTGCACTGCGCGGTTGACATCACTAATGGCAACCAGATATCTAACCCTTTAAGGGACAGTGGTACATATGTGTACCATAAAAATATTTTCTAACCAAAAAAGAACACTGCACATTTTGCAATTTAGTTTTTTCCCTTGATAACTTAAAATAATTTTTTTATCCAGCATTAAAAAATTTAAAAAGTTTTAAGGCAATTTCTATTTTTTTTCAAGACTTGAAATTTAACATTTTTTGTTGTTTTTGCTCGCTGTAAAAATGTGATTGCTAGTAGCAGTAAAAACATTTTTTGGTAAATTTTTTTTTTTTAATTTAAGGTATTTAACAACTATTCTTCACTGTTTGTTAGTTTCAGTAATATTTAGCCATTTTTTATTGGAAAAAAATGCATTTAGATTTTCTGGTACATAAGTGTACCATTGTCTCTTAGGATCAAATGAGTGTCAAAACCAAAAATGTTATGACAAATAGTGCTGCATCCAAAATGGATGGAGTTTATTGCTTCTATACTATATTTTATTTTGGCTTTAAGATCAACTTGTAATCTTGTTAATTTTATGATTATAATCATATATGTAGCTATATATTGAATTTATGGCTGTTATTAAATTTTTGGGTCTATTCAAGAAGTCACCGTAAACATTTTTTATTCGTAAAATTAACATAGATCTCCCTGCAGTTACTATCGCTTCTTGAGAAATTCTTTTTCTCTTGTTCTTTTTTATTTCATCCTGGTGCTGTTAGGGGGATTTTAAGTTAATTTTACTGAAAAAAGATCGCTTGCGGTGACTTCTTAAAAAGACCCAAATTTTTTCTTCTTGTGTAATTTCACTTGTGGTACTAGATAAAATTAATAGGCTATTTGTTCATACTACAGCAATTTCACTACATAGTTATACAGTAAAAGGTAGCTAATTCTATTGCTTAAAAATTATATACAAAGTTAGATATTTTCTTTTATAACCTAATAGAAAAAGGCTAAATCTAAAAGCAGTCAGGTTTTTGAAGTGAATAAAGATAATGTGTAACTGATTTTATTATGTGATAAAAGTGACATAGAAGAGTTCCTAGCTCTTGATGAAGAAGCATTCAATTTCTGACAGAAGAGATGGATCACCTGGAAAGAAATAAAGATGCTGGTGGTAGTGTTGAAGTTACAACAGAGCCACTACAGTCAACAGCACTTCCCAAATTAGTTCAAAATGCTGCACAATCTCAAGCTTCCAAAAAACAGACCTACAATTATTTACAACATAATCAAAAACATCATCCTTAGAACAATTACACATCAAAGCCCACAGATGCATTGCTGCTTGTACTTTGATTGGAAACTATAATAACCACAAACAAGCTTTGTTTTCTGTTAGACCTAAATTGACAAAGTATGCAAAAGGAGTTAATTCTGGATCAGCTCACCCCATGCAGAAACTTGACTTGAGACAACATTGTAAAGTATGCACAAGAAAAACAATCCAAAACAGAAATAACTTTTGTGTCACCTGCAATGTGTAGCTTTGCAATGTGAAAGAACGTAACTGCTTTGCCTAATATCATGAGTGCTTGTGAACCTATAAAATACTCTATGTTATTGTGTGTATGTGTATGTGTCTTATTGTTTTGATTTATATTTTTTGTAAAATAGAAGTTTCTGTTTTTGTGCATTACTGCAGCCCTAACCAACTAATTGAATTATTAAAATAATTAAATTTTTTTGTTTTGAAATTTTGATTGTAGCCTATAAAAAATAGGCCTATATTAGTCAACCTAATAGCCTATATAAGTCAACCAAAAAAACTGTGCAGAAGTGATTTGTACTATAAGTTAGTAGTGTAATTACCAGTAGGGAGACCGGGGCTAGTTGGACCACGGAGTTAGTTGAAACATTGCTGTTTTTTTACTCCCTCAACATTTTCTAAAATATTTACTGCTACCTAGTGATGTATAACATTGATTTACATCCGCCATACTAATTTCAAATGGCTTGAAGCAAAAACGTAAAGGGTAAGATTTTTAAAATTTTACAGTTTGAAATAAAATTAGATTGTCTTAGATAATTTAATATAGAAATATGCTTGAGAAAGATACGCAAAAGTTATTTATCATATGTTGACAGTAGATATAATGCTATGATAAAAAACAGAACTAGTTCTGTACTAGTTGCACATACTTTTCCACTATTCCGGATTTTCGCATACAATACCACAACTCTTCCGGTGGAAACCTGTCGTAAGCTTTCTCTAGGTCCACGAATACACAATGTAGCTCTCTTTGACCTTCCCTGTACTTTTCCATCAACATTCTTAGAGCAAATATTGCATCGGTGGTTCCCTTTCCTGGCATAAATCCATATTGCTGTTTGCTGATCACCACTCTATCCCTTAACCTGGCTTCAATAATTCTTTCCCATACCTTTATTTTGTGGCTCATTAGCTTTATTCCTCTGTAGTTTCCACAGCACTGTGCGTCCCCTTTGTTTTTATAGATTGGGATAAGCACACTCCTTCTCCATTCTTCTGGCATCCGTTCACCCATTAATAATCTGTTGAACAGTCTGGTTAAAAACTCTATCCCCATCTTTCCTATGCATTTCCAAACTTCTACTGGCCCAACTGCTTTACCTTTTTTCATCCTTCTTTGTGCGTTTTTTACTTCTTCTCTACTGACACAATTTACCTCTTCGTTCACCACTTCTGCTTCCTCTGCCCTAGGTGTTAAGTTTGCTACGTGTATCGTCAGCAGCCGCGGTCTATTTTTTTTATCAGTCTATGGCTGTCGTTATTAACTTACCTTAGTTAAACCTATATTTTACTTAATCTTTAAGAATATGAGAAAAATTTATTGGAAAGGTCTAAGTGAAGGCAATTTAGAACAAGCACAGCTAAATAAAACCAATTTTAAAAATATTTAATGACTACGCTACCGACCACGTGCATTACAAACTTAAACCAAAAACTTAAAAACCAGAAAGAAAAAATTTAACACAGTTAGATGCACATGGATCAAGTGATTAATGTTGCCATTATATAAAAATGAAATTGCGTTTCTACCATACCCACCCCCAAAACCGGAAGTTAAAAACTGAAGATTTTTTAATTTAAGAAACGCAATTAAAAAACTTTACCTAGCACAATAAATTACACTAAATATACTGTAAATTAATGCCCCTCCCAAAAAAAAAAAAAATTATTTTGAACAATTAGTTTTAGATCTAGCCACAAACTATAACAACGCTATAACAAACCACGCGAAATTCGCAACCATAGCTATCCAAACAAACAAACAAAGAAACACTGTATTATAAGGCATGAGAAAAAGTCTTGTTATGGGTTTACATGACCCTCCAACAAACAGAGTTTACGAATGTCTCGAACAAACTCACTTCCATCGGCTGTCCGAACCAGAACTCGGCGGACCAGATGGTTGCTATCTGGCATCACTTCCTTTACGATGGCCTTTGGCCAATGACCTCTCTTAGTCGATTCATCAACAATTAAAACGAGATCGCCAGGTTTTAAACTGGGTACCGTTCCAAACCATTTATGACGTGGCTGCAAAAGTGGCAAGTACTGATTTATCCACCGCTCCCAAAAAAGGTCAGCCAAATATTGAGTTTTTCTCCACGAGCGCCGATAGCCATCAGCCTTTATAAACACATCAAACGGTGCGTCACTTTCGACTGAGCCGGAGAGGATCATACTTGGTGTAATTGTCGATAGATCATCTGGTTTGGATGGCAATTGTGTTATCGGCCTGTCATTTAGGATCCGCTCAATTTCGGTAATAAGCGTAAGCAATTCAAATTCATCGAGCGTTGCTTCTCCGATCAGCGAACGCATTATTTTACGAACAAGTCGAAAGAATGTTTCATAAAATCCTCCTTGATGTGAACTACGAGGAGGATTGAAGTGCCAGTTCACATTCTCTCGCAGAAGAGCTTTATATACGGATTTAGACCTTAAATTTTCCGCTCCTTTCTTTAGCTCACGTTCAGCAGTGACAAAATTTCCGCCGTTGTCGCTGTAAACATCTGATGGTCTAATGTTTCGGCGATTGCAAAATCTTCTAAATGCTTGAATAAATGCATCAGCGTCAAGAGCTTGAACAACTTCAAAATGAACTGCTCTTGTAGCAAGGCAATTAAAAATGCACACGTATCTTTTTACGCTGCTTCTGCCTATTCTAACGGTTAACGGACCCATCAAATCAGTTCCCACAGCCTTAAATGGAGTTGATTTAGTCACTTGATCTGCCGGCAAGTTTCCCATTTGCTGCCGATTTGGAGACGTTCTCCAAAAACGGCACTTTACACAGGACTTTAAAATGTTATTAACCGCAGATCTGCCGTTGAGAATCCAGAACTGTTTATACATGGCGGTCAATACTTGAGAACAACCCATGTGCCCTTCGCGCTCATGATACATTAACACCAAAAGCTCTGTGACGGGATGTTGATTAGGCAATATGATAGGGTGCCTTTCTTCCAAGGAGAGAGTTGAGCGTTGCAATCGTCCGCCAACTCGTATAATTCCGTCGACAAGATAAGGAATAAGAGTTTGCAACTTTCTCACACTAGGATTATCGCGCAGTTGTTGTTCAGAAATTAATTTCACCGGATCGTGAAACCCTTCGTGATTACGCAACACAGGTATGATATCGCCAAAAACTTGGGATTGAGCGACTCTGACAATGGCTCTTTCTGCTCGAATCATTTCTGCCACCGTGATTGATTGTTGATTTGGTGTCGCATAATGTGGATTAGACTTCATTTTCAAAAATTCGATAAAGCGTAACAACCATATTACTGTTCGCTGCAAATCCTTAAAGTTTGAATATCGTCGGAACAGCCGATGTAAGCAGTCTGAACTTTGAGGGAATTTTAGCTGAGTCATGCAAACTTCAGTCTTCTTGACTTCAGGGTCGTCTCCGGAGAGTTCCTGCAAGAAATCTGGCTGTCTTGGCCAGTCAACAGCAATATTACGTAAAAACACTGGACCGTGAAACCAAATATCGGCAGATTGACATTTATCAGGCCAAACACCTCTGGATGCAAGATCCGCAGGATTAGACGCAGTAGGAACAAAATGCCAATCATTTACGTTAGTCAAAGAATGAATTATCTCTAGACGATTTGCTACAAAGGTTTTAAATCTTGCCGAGGTATTATTAATATATCTTAACACAACAGTTGAATCAGTCCACAGAAAAACACGCGAAAATTTAAAATCACACTCTTGAATAACAAATTGCGAAATTTTAGCGGCGAGAACAGCAGCAGTTAATTCCAAACGGGGTACACTGACCGGTTTTAGAGGCGCAACTCGCGACTTGCCAAAGACAAAACAACACTGCGTAGAATTATCACGATAAACAGTTTTTACGTAAGCTACAGCACCATAGCCTAACATGCTGGCGTCAGCAAAAACATGCAATTCAAATTTAATAACGGTTCTGCCCATAATGGTGAAACTTCTAGCAATAGAAATCGCTTTAAGTTGAGTCAACGCCTTTAACCACGCGTCCCACTCAGAACCTATGCCATGTTTGTTTTTAAGATCATCGTCCCATTCAAGCTCAGCTTGACAAGCTTTCTGCAGCATCTGCCTAGCTGGTAGCAAGAATGGTTGTATCAAGCCCAAGGGATCATACGTTTGAGAAATAGTAGACAAAATACCCCTCCTCGTACAGGGTCTCTTTCCTTGAGATTTACGTTCACCCTCATTCGATCCGTAGCTGCATCCCAGAAAACACCTAGGGCCTTCTGCGAAGGAAGTCGGCACTCATCAAGATCGATATCAGATGCAAGGTCTTCCTGCGGAATAGAACTCAAAACATGTTTATTATTAGACAAAAACTTGGTAACGTGAAAACCACCACCCTTTAGTAGCTCACACAACTGTGACACAAGATTAATAGTTTTTTCAACAGACTCACATGATCGGCAAATGTCATCAACATAGACATTTCTCATTACCGTCTGAATTGTTTCATCGTCTGCTCCCGAGAGATTGTCAGTGGCAGTCATACGTAGCGCGAACGCAGCACAGCACGGGGACGACTTCGCACCAAAAACATGAGTGCGCATTAGATAGTCTACCGGTGGTTGATCGAGGTCGTTATCTGGAAACCAGAGAAATTGAAACGCGTTTTGATCTCGCTCATCAACGAAAACCTGTGAAAACATGGCTTTAATGTCACATACTACTGCTATAGGATGCTGTCTAAACCTCAACAGCACGCCTAACAAGTTGTTGGTGAAGTCAGGTCCATGAAGTAACATATCATTCAACGACACATTGTTAAACCTTGCACTGCAATCAAATACCAGTCTAAATTTTGTTAGAATAGAGGTGCAATGATGAGGAATGTAAGATATCTTTCCTGGGGAAGATGAAACTTGATCTAAAATTCTGACAGCATAATTACAATCAATATATTCCATCATTTTTTCACAATATTTTTTGAATAAGTTTGAGTCATTTAGAAATCTTCGTTTTAAGCTCAGCAAACGCTTTAGCGCCATTTCGCGGTTATTGGGCAACTTTGGTTCATCATCCTTCCATAATAAACCGATCGAATAATGTCCGTCAACCTTTTTTACAGTCTTGTGCATTATTTCTAGAGCGCGTTTATCTTCTACTGACAAGGCTGGTATTTGAGGTAATTCTAAGTCCTTAAAATCTTGATTTAATAAGTCCAGTATCTGTTTGCAGGATTCCTCTTTATCTAAAAAGTTTACCATAAGTTTAGGTGTATTTATTTCTTGATCACCATCATCCTTGCCATATACTGTCCATCCTAAGTGAGTTCGAAGACCTGTTGGGTTACCAGGGGCACCAACTCTTATGTCTTGGGGAAGATATGCTTGATGCAGGTCACTGCCCAGCAATAACTCTATCTTTTGATTTTCAATTTCTGGAAACTTCAGGTCCCGTAAATGTGAATAACACTTAACCATCTCATGCGTAGGAATACTGGAGCTGACGTCAACAATGCTATCTTGCACTAAAGCATCCTTGACCATAAAAGCACTTTCTTCTTCAATTCCTTGTATAGCCAGGAAATCGACCTTTTTCTTTTCGTGAGTGATTGCGTTTGCAGTTATTAGCTCGACGTTACCCCATTTCACAGGCACTCCAAGTCGCTCAGCTAGCTCTGCAGAACACAATTTACACTTGATCCCTCGTCAATAAACGCATAGGTGCAAATATATTTTGATGGGTCGTCGTACCACACCTTAACTGGAACGACCTTAAAGATTGTTCGGCCAGAAAATAAAGATGCACTATTGTTGCAAGAAGTACAAGCGGCCAGGTTTTCTTTCTTGTCCTGCGATGCGGGAAGATTTGTTTGGTCTTCGATGTCCGCGTGCAATAACAGATTGCGCCGCCTTCCACATTTTTTACACTGAACTTTCCATCGGCATTGAGACACTCTGTGCCCAGTTCGAAGGCAATTAAAACACAACTTAAAAGTTTGTGCTAAACTTAGTCGCTCCTTAATCGATTTACTTTCAAAGACAGCACATTTCCAAATCTCATGATTTTCGCTGCACAACACACACAATGGAGGTTCTACTGCAGGCTTTATTGGGGCGAGATGTTGTTGAGCAACACACGTACGCTTACACATATTATTAATCACACCTTGATTATTATTAGACCTTCTAACATTACCTTGTGACAAAAGTTGACCATAAGCGGTATCGGCTTCTGAAGCAGCGTTTTCGACAAGTTCCCTTAGCTCTGTAAACGTTCCCGAACCTTTATCAACAATCGAGACAAACTGTGATTTCAATTTGTAAGGCAGCCGTTGAAATACCTTTTGAAGTAGATCATCATTATTTAATAAGTGAGATTCGCGCCAACCAAAAAATCTTGTCTCACATTTATACATTTTATCACACAAATCTACCAGCGCCTTCGCATCCCACTCCTTTATTGGCGGGCCTTCCAAATCCTGCTTAACTAAGCTCATTAATTTGGTTCGGTTTCCGAATCTTTTATCTAGCCGCGACCAAGCCATATTATATGTTTGTTCTCGATCTTCTAAACACGAAAGACCAGCTATCACCTGCTGCGCCCTTCCGACACACGCTTCCTCAAGAAAAGCAAATCTAATATCAAAGTCCAGATACTCATTTTCTATCATTCTTATAAATTTTCTCTTAAACGTGAGGTACTTTAAAACATCGCCATTAAATGTATCTAATTTTAATCTTGGGCCAGGTACTAGAGAACTATGCGGAGGCATCTTATTTTCAAACGCTTTACTAATTGTTGGTGCCATAGGTTGCAAATAAGAATTGCTTAGTTTAAATTCATCAATATCTGATTTTTATTTGAACAAATTAGTGGTAATTTTATTCTTTACTGGCTCAAAGGATTTGCTTAAATTTTCGGCGTTAGGTATATGAGACCAAGAACATGATTACAAATTTTCTCCCTTTGAAACAATCGAACAAGATTCTGATCGAGATTTATCGCAATTATTAAGCAAAGCACTACATGACCTTGATAAGGCTCGGGCATCATCCAACAGACGTTCAGCACGCGCTTCAAGCTCATCTCCGCATTGTTCAACGTTATCCAAAGTAATTAAGTAAATAGAACACACTTGTTCTTCTAGAGCAAGAACCTTACCTTCAAATAGTTTAAGGTTATCATCTTTAACATTATTCTTAATTTTACAAAACTCCTTTGAAACCGCTACAAGTTCCATTTGAAACATTAAAATTTTCCTTTTGTGCGTCTTTACACAAAACTTAAAATCTTGCTGAATATCTTCATCCGCACTTTCCTCTACCTCTACAGAAACCAACTCTGGTTTCTCAGCTGTTTTTATTTCAGGTTTAGTACCTTTCTTAACCATAATCTCTTAAACAATCTAACCTTAATGAATATTTTTAAAATCTTATGTTAAGTTTGCTACGTGTATCGTCAGCAGCCGCGGTCTATTTTTTTATCAGTCTATGGCTGTCGTTATTAACTTACCTTAGTTAAACCTATATTTTACTTAATCTTTAAGAATATGAGAAAAATTTATTGGAAAGGTCTAAGTGAAGGCAATTTAGAACAAGCACAGCTAAATAAAACCAATTTTAAAAATATTCAATAACTACGCTACCGACCACGTGTATTACAAACTTAAACCAAAAACTTAAAAACCAGAAAGAAAAAATTTAACACAGTTAGATGCACATGGATCAAGTGATCAATGTTGCCATTATATAAAAATGAAATTGCGTTTCTACCACTAGGGTCTCTGTTGTTTTCCTCGTCCATCAGTTTCTCAAAGTACTCCTTCCATCTCTTTAACACTGCTTCCGAATTTACAATCACATTATCATTTTCATCCTTTATAACCCTCACGTGCAGTACATCTTTTCCTGCTCTGTCTCTCTGCCTAGCCAATCTGTATAACTCCTTTTCACCTTCTTTTGTTTCCAATCTAGCATACAAATTGTCATATGCACGTCCCATTGCCATTGCAACTGCCTTCTTTGCCTAACTCTTCTTTTCTTTGTATATATTTTTAGTATTTTCATTTTTTATTTTGTCCCATGCTTTCTTTGTCTCTTTCTTTTCTTTTATGGTCTTTTGAACTTCCTCATTCCACCACCATGTCTCCCTGTCTCCTTTTCGTTTCCTAAATGTCACTCTCAATACAGTTTCAGCTGTTTTTCTTAACATTTCTGCTGTTTTATCCCACTCATCAGGTAATCCATCCTTGTCTCCCAGAATCCTGGTCACCTCTTGTCTAAACGCTTCTTTATAGCTTGTCTCTTTCAGTTTCAACCATCGTATCTTTGGCTTTACTTTCTTTGCCTTTTTCTTTTTCACCATAAGAACCATTTTGCATACCACCATACGGTGCTGCTTTGAGACACACTCATTCAATATTACCTTACAATCGCACATTTCCTTCAAGTTCCTCCTTCTGCACATCACATAATCTACTTGGGTACTTTTTCCTCCACTCTTATACGTCACCCTGTGTTCATCTTTTTTCTTGAAATAAGTATTGACGATCGCCAAATCCATTCTTTTCCCAAAATCCACAACCATTGATCCTTCCTTATTTCTTGTTCCAGCACCATACCTCCCAATTATTTCCTCATCCCCTATGTTTCCTTCGCCCACATGTCCATTAAGATCTGCACCAAGAACAATCCTCTCTTCTTTTGATATACTTTCTATCAACCCACCCAGGTCTTCCCAAAAATTGTTTTTCTCCTCCATGCTGTTGTTAACTTGTGGAGCATATGCGCTTACTATATTTAGGATGGACCCTTTTACCTCCAGCTTCATGGCCATTAGTCTGTCTGACACCCTCTTTACCTCCAGGACACTTTCAGCCAGCTCCTCCCTCAGCACTATCCCTATCCCATTTTTTCTGCCATCAGCTTCGTTGTAGAATATTTTGCATCCACCGCCAATGTTTCTTGCTTTACTACCTTTCCACTTTGTTTCCTGTACGCACAAAATGTCTACATTCCTTCGCTCCATCATATCTGCCAGCTCTCTTCCCCTTCCAGTCATCGTTCCAATATTTAAAGTACCCACCCTTATGAGTGAGCAACTTCCTTTCCACGCTTCTCGCTGCTTCTTCACTCGCTTTCCTTCTCTCTTTCTGCTCTTATTTTTACTATGTTTAGCAGTAGCATAATTTCTACAGGTGCCCTGCTGTGCGACACCTGAGGCGGTCGTTGGTAACCCGAACCGCGACCGATCCGGTATGGATTGATAATGGTTACGCATTTGTCTGTTTTGGCAAAAAAAAGTTTTACGCCGGATGCCCTTCCTGCCGCAACTCTCCCCATTTATCCGGGCTTGGGACCGGCATCAAAAGACACAGAAACGTGCCTCCGATGGCTGGTTTGTATATAACTATATGTGGGTTTATAATATGGATCTTCTTGTGCCTAAAATAAATAAATAAATATGTTGAGAGTTCTCTAGTTAAATACGAT
Source organism: Diplosoma virens (assembly GCA_963680785.1). Lineage (NCBI taxonomy): Eukaryota > Metazoa > Chordata > Ascidiacea > Aplousobranchia > Didemnidae > Diplosoma > Diplosoma virens. The sequence continues at coordinate 12,868,578 of OY796895.1, read as the reverse complement.
TGTTAGTATTTGATTGGTATTCTCTTTTAGCTTGTGGTTATTGAAACATCGTTTATCGCGAAAAGTTTGCGAATGTTTATAGTACATAAAAGGGTGCTGAATTGTCTAATACAGTATTCATTAAAAACTTTTTGTTATTGCCGCAGTTTATAACTATTTACAAATTCCTTGAAATAGCACCATGTACTTTTTCAGAAGTTTTATAACAATCAAAAACCTCTTCAGTGCATATTTTGACCAGAATTGTATTGTAATTTAAGTTCGACATCGTTCAATTTCAGGCTTTAATAGCTTTTGCAGCACCCCCTAAAAATTTTGCCACGAGCCGCCACTGCCTTGTAGTGTTAAAACTCAAAATCATGGTCCGGCAGTGAGGTTTGGTTCGACATGCGGATGCATAGTGCCACAGATGCCACTTTTTAGTGTCCATTTGTCCCATAACTCAATACATATCTTTTTAATTTGTAATTTTTAATGTAACTGAAATTTAAAGCAAAAAACAACGCCGTAAAATATCTTGCCACAAGAGCACAACAGAACCCAGTGAGTAGATTTTGAACCGCAATCTTGTCAATTGCTAATGCTTTTACATGCAACCTATTATAATATCATAAAACAATGTTAACGACAATTAAAAGGATCGTGATATAGCTACTTTTCAAAATATCAAATTTGTTATTAAAAAAATTATATGCAAGACGTTTAAGTGTTGATAAAAACAGGTGTACAACTTTTTGAGCACTTTATACGCTGTCCAGGCGTTTTGGTTGCCATGCATAAAGATTAGGGTTGCAAAATCGCAGGTTTTAAGAAGCAGTCGGAGTTGGACTCTTAAGAGTACAAAGACTTCTGATGTCTGATTTTTTTTAGAGAACACTACTTTTTAGGGATGAAAATCAAGAAACTCGAGACAGTTTCCAATTAGGGAGTATTTTTTTCTGTTAACGAACGTCCTGATTCATGATTTCAAAAATATAGCCACCCTAATTTTAAGCAAATTGTATTTTACGTAATGCTATTGCCCTTGATTCGGTGTAGAGAGTCAGAGTCGGGAGTCGGAGCCGAAATTTTTGAAATTCTAAAAGCTGGACTTGGATTCGGAGTCAGCATTGTAGAAATTCTAGAAGTCGGAATCAAATTTTAAATCTTCCGTTTCCGCAACCCTAATAAAGATTGTCATAGTTCAATTCTGCTGTGGCTAATAAAAAAATTTAAAAAGAACCATGACGCTTAAATGGCTAAAAAACGTACAAATAATCTATTTTTACTAAAAATCATGACATTACAACACCTTTGAGCTTTGCCTACATCGCTGCAATGTTTCGACCTGGATTCAAGACACAATGGTCTGAGACCGAAACGAGACCGACACTTCGAAAAACACGTCTCGAAACGTCTCGATGTCTTGAGACATGTCTCAAAGTCTCCACCTCTGATTACGATGACAATGATTACTTTTATAAAAGTTCGAATCCGAAAACGTTTCGCTAAAATAAGGTGTAGAATGTTAAGTTTGAATCGGTAAAATTTGACTAAAACATTTCCTAAATGAGAAAAAGAATTTTCAAAATGACAGCCAGGGCGCCGGAAGCGGGAAAATTGCCTTTCAAAATTGCCCTTTTGAAAAAGGGCGGGTATAGGTTGGTAGATACAAAAGCATCGAGTTAGGTTTGCTCCTAAAATCTAAGAAACTTGATAAAAATATTAGATAGAATAAAAACTTTTAATCCGGTTTTTATTCCCACCTTAAATTTTGGACAAAAACCTAGTGTTTTGGACGCCGATTAAAAGCGATGACCTTTTTTTTAGAGATCACTAGATTTTTGCGCTGAAAACCGTCACAATTACAAAATGGTAATTTTGTAAAAGGTATCTTTTTAAAATCTCAGGGTTGTGAAAACTTGTTTTTGTTGACAGTGCCCTTTCAACAAAAAAGTTACCTTGTTTTAATATAGCCCCTTCTCCGGGAAAAAAATTCCGGCGTCCCTGATGACAGCATTAATTGAAGAAAAAAATTTATTCTGGTAATTGGTTAGCACCAATTGACTTTTACTTTGAATCTCATTTTTTTAAAAATCCATCAGCTCTTTGTTTATATCCAAAAAACAATTTTGTCGAGTTAATTTCAATTCTAAACAACAAAATAGAAACTTGATACTAATTACGTAATGATTTTAATAGTTTCACATTTCACTTAGATTTCTATTTATTTATTCAACTTTAAATTTATATTTTAATACATGTCATTTCGCCATGGCATTTAATATTAAACAAAGGAAATTTTATATTGATGAAATTTTGCGGCCAGCTGAATGTTTAATTTAGCCCACTACGATAAAATGTTGGACATTCTTGATTTAGAAGGTAAGGTTGCTATGATGTAACATATGTCCTGTTTCAAATGTTTTTCCAAGCCATAATGAGTCAAGCAAAATTGGTTTAATGTTAATTTGATAATTCTCTTGTTTGTCTGTCCTCATTTAATCGATGTAAAAAAAATAAAAAGTCTAAAGTTTATGGCTTCTACCAGATGCAATACTAGATTGGTAGAAGCGGCATTGTGCATCACGCAAGCCGAATGAAAATAAAAACGAAGCCAAAAATAAAAAGCAAAACTGAACACTTTAGACGAGATTAAAACGCAAAAAAATGTTTATCAAAAAACAAAAGCGAAACAAAAAATCCAGTTTAAAACCTAGCAGTCGACCATTAGCCATCCCCAGATCAAAAAGGTTTTAAAAGGGTTTTTGAGATCGATTAATCCAGTGTGGCCTGTGCCGCGCAGCAAGTGCAAAATCATAACCACTCACCAAATCGTGGAGAATTTTTCGTTGCTCGTGACTGTGCAGCTGTAAACGCCACGTGGTAATTAAGTCTTTGTTTTAAATGGGCGGAAAAAAATATGCAGCTCTCATTTCTTACGTCATAATCCATGCCTTTGTCTAGAAGGCATGTGATAGCATCATGTGATAGCATACTCTCGATGCCTTTGTCTGAAATCCATGTGATAAATAAGAAGCGTTCATTTTTTGGTTCAGTAGCGTTCTGAGTGGCGTCGAGGGAAGACGGAAAAGTTATGAAAGCGAATCGTTGTTTTTAATTCTGGTTGACTTTGCTAATGTTGTAAGATTCTATTTGAATAAGATTCTGTACAAATAAGAATAAGCTGCTAAATAACTTGTATCGTGGTAATCGAATAAAAGTGAACTGCATGAATTTCTTGGTTGGGGATCAAACTCAGGACTGCTGTTTTTTTAGGATTAAGATTTATATTATCTTGGGTAGGAATCAAACTCAGGACCACTGTTTTTCTTAGGATTACGATTTATATTATCTTGGATAGGAATCGAACTCGGGACTGCTGTTTTAGGATTACGATTTATATTATCTTGGTTGGGGATCAAACTAAACTCAGGATTACTGTTTTTCTTATAATTAAGATTTATATTATCTTAGGTAGGAATCAAACTCAGGACCACTGTCTTTCATAGGGTTAAGATTGATATTATCTTGGGTAGGAATCAAACTCAGGACCACTGTCTTTCATAGGGTTAGGTTTAAAATCTTACATCTGTCTTGTCAAGAATTGAACTCAGGACTACTATCTTTCTCTGCCAACCTCCTCACCTCCCCTGCTCTCTAGCGCCTCCAGTGAAAAACTGCGTAAAATTCCTTTTATATACTACTGTTACAGTTAAAGAGTTGACTATAGTTGTGAATGAAGATAAAATGGCAACGCAACGAGACCCATGAGGAACAGTAGCTATGCTCTCGGTGCGTACGCCTATGCTTTCGACACCTAACGGAATGATAAAATTATTTTGCTTCTCTTAGATCATTGACAATTATATTTTGTGCATGAGGTGTTTTACAGATAATTAACGCGTTTTGATGAATCGCATCCTTTAGGCTATGATGTGTATTGTTCGCGAAATTGTTCGTTTTTGTATATGTTGGAATAACACATTGCCAAATTTATAAGATACCATAGATTTGATAGTTTCTTGCTTTTTTCAGCATCTCTTTAGACATCTAAAGACTTCAATGCAACTAACTTGAATTATCTTTAAGTTTAATTTTGATATTGAACTTTTTTTTTACTACTCCTAATGATATTAATTTAAATTTAGGTAAAGGTGCTGCAACTATAACTAACTTATTCTTCAAAATTTGTTCTTATCTTGATCGCATGCCATAATGTTTATCATTTTGTTGCCTCTTTCTTTCTACAATGTAACGGCAAAAACATCAATTCTTATATTTGCCTTTTCCTAAATGATGTAGGCTAATGCTGCTGTTTTCTTTTTTTCATTTTGCTTGTTTGTGTCTTTGTTTTTCTTTGTAAATAAGTTTTAAAAATTGTATCATAATTATCTTACAGCTTCAAGGACTGCAGACTAGAGGACCCTCTATTTTAGAGATAAAGAATCTATTTAGTATCAGAGGTCACATTAGATTAGGCAGTAACAAGGAGGCCGCATGAGTTGAATTACACAAGAAAAAAGCGTCATCATTTTAAATCTATTCTAATTTTTTTGATTTTCGTTACTAAAATGTAGTGATCTCTAGAAAAAGAGGTCATCACTTTGAATCAGTCGCGGATATCATAATTTTCGTTTTAAAAAACAGCGATCTCTAAAAAAAGTTTTTTACTATTAACAATAGTCATTGACACATAATTTTATTACTTTTTAAATTGTCATGAAATCCGCACAAAAAAATACTGGGGACAGCACGTGGCCTGGAGGCCGCAAGTTTTCCACCTCTGCTCTATGTTGTAGTTGCTTCGCAGCCTTTCTGTCACTGTTTCTTTCCATATTTTAATTGCATTTGCGTATGTGTTAAATTAGTATGACAATTGCATTAAAAATAGATATCTTATATGATCAGACCTTGCCCAATGCCCAGGCATTTTTTCCGAATCAAAGTTGAAAGAAAAAGTCGAAGCGGAGGCTTTTAGACGGACTCCGTAGCCTATTACTGCTGCTCCCTATGCTTGTGCAACTTGGCTGCGCTTTGCTCGTTTCCTGCGCTTTGCTGCCTGCTGGACGCAATGATGCAGTTACCGATACCGTATACAAACTTTTGACAATTAAAAATAGTTTGCTTCTGAAAATTAATTTGTCACATATATTAAACTCAAAGTGTGGTTAGGTCCGCCTATTTGAAGTTGATTAGTTACGACTACTATATATGAATTCAAGGTTTACTAGACTATTATTAACACACCGGTGCTTTGATATTTTTTCTTAATTGTTGAATTCATTGAGCCTGATCAGTAACACTCCACGAGGATTCTTACCGGTATGTGAAAAACAAGCGTAGCTTAAAGTAAAATCTTGTTTACACTAGTACAAGACCGTTGCTAGAACATCAGAGGCTCTGTACCAAATCTTATTTTTTGAATTTACACAGAAAAATTGTTTTATCAGATACCGTATTACGTACAGTTATTAGCACAGAAGCCGGTATCTTTAAAATGTACAGCTCGGCGTGGTCACTGGTCAACGTTGTCGGCTAGATTGGCGAGGTTAATTCGTAATGTTTAAATTTTGTTGAGCCAACTATATGTAGGCCTAATCTACAAACAAGAAATAATGAATTTTTCACTTTTGAAAAAACTTATTAACTTAGTAAGGTTTCCCGAACTAGTTAACCTAACCAACCTCGCCCAGTTATCACATATCAAAGCATGTCAACCTGACCAACTTCGTCCAGACAAACCTTGCCAAATGATTATGCTTTTTACATCTATTTACATTACAAATACAGTCGGTTTCAATAAAATTTAAATATCTTCTACAGTGTAGCCAAACCTGGCAACTTCTCAAAACTGAATGATTAGTATTACAAATACAACCGGTTTCAACAATAAATAGATATTTTATTCAACTAACCCAGTCATTAGTCAAGCACGCCAACCTAGCCCCCCACGCTGACCATGCCAACCACGCCGACCGCGTCAATCACATCGACCACGCCGACCTGTACATTTTAAAGGAACCCGGTCGGCGTGGTCGGCTAGATTAAGAATGTTTAAATTGATCCAATTGTATGTAGGCCTAATCTAAATTAATGTACAAAGAAGAAATAAATTTTTCACTTTTGAAAAACTTAATCAACTTAGTAAGCTTTCCCGAACTAGTTAATCTAACCAATCTTGGCCCAGTTCCCACATATCAAAGCAAGTCAACTTCACCAACCTCGTCCATACAAACCAAGCCAAATAATTATACTTTTTATATTTATTTACATTACAAATACAGTCAGTTTCATTAAAATTTAAATATCTTATACAGCCAAACCAGCCAACTTCTCAAAACTGAATGATCGCTTTACTTATTTACATTATAAATATGACCGGTTTCAACAACAATAGTACAGTCAACCTCGGCAATCTAACCCCCCACACCGACCACCCCAGCCACGCTGACCAAGTCAACCACGTCGACCTGTACATTTTAAAGGAACCCGTACCAAATCTTATTTTTTAAAGTAACACTGAAAAATTGTTTTATCAGATACCGTATTACAGTTGTTAGCACAGGAGCTAATATTTGTTTTGTGTATTCTTTTTGTTGAATCTTGGTAGTGGTTGGTTAGTAAGATATGAAAAAAAATGATCCTTGCCAATCAAACTGTTGTTATGTAGAGTGTGTGGACCATTTAAATAGTGTCATAACAAAATCTACTTTATACCAACTCAAACGTGAGAAGGCTTATTTGCATTTTTTAAATTCATCACCATAAATTTTAAATGTAAAATTAGTTTACATTGCATTGTTTTATTTATTTGATTATGCTGCTTTAAAATATGAGAGAGTATGATGTACATTTGGCTTATGTTGTTAGATCTTTCAATCTTACAATTATATACGATGTTTGTCCTCTGTGCTATGATCAGATGAATATTTGCAAGAAAGAATTTTTGGGTCTCTTCTAGGGATGGGCAATTCAGAATACCGAATCCGAAGAATTCGAATCCTAAACTATCCGAATCCAAAATGCCACTTCAAAACAAATAATAGGATTCGGTTTATAGCGTGCTCACAAACTTTTTCAGGTCAAATCCAATTCGAAGAAAAACCGATAGAAGAAAAAGTTAATTTTAGGGAGAAACATAGTTAGTTTTAGATAAAAAGTAGTTGGTTAAAAAAAAAGTAAGTTGTTCTTGAGCATCTTTACATATTTTTAATAATTCGAAAAATTTTCGGCACGCTTTGGGCCCGCGAGAGCAATTTGCGCGGCGTTTTTTCTCTTTTTATCTCTTAGAGCAACTAATTTTGTTTTTTATTCTCACTCCAATCGGTCTTGCTTCGAATTAGACTGGAACGCTGTTTCACGTTGCATGGTCATATATTTTCTTTTGTAAACGTACCAATTGCAAGCAACGATAGAAAAATGAACTCACACACACAATTGTACTTATTGGTCGAATGCGGGCGTTTTCTTGTGATGCACCGTGGCCACCGAGATATACAAGGCCTTTCACTTGGTTTCAGACAAAGCGATGACGTCATAGCGAGTAGGCCATCGCTGCGACGCTTTGCTCGCAATGGGCAAGTTTGCAGCGAGAGAATTGTAACTTACGTAAACAATCTTTAACAGTTGCTCATTACCAAAAAGATTTTAATTAATAAAAAAAAAGTTGAAGTTTAAAAGAAAAACACAAAAAAGGAAATAAAATCATAAAAAACAAATAAAATATAAACTGTAAAGCGTTTTTTGTTAATTAAGAGTTTGTAGTTTTCTTCGTTTAGCTAGTTTTGCAGCACCGAGTAATTATAAGTAAAATGTTTATGCATATAAGCACGGCCCTTTTCATTAACAGCATAGGTTTATGATCAGAAGAGCACATAATCGAAGATTCCAGTGAAAGCTGTTCGTCTTCTAAAGCAGCCAAAATAGAATTAATAGCACCTGGTGTTGATGGTATTTCTGCTGAACATTTTTGCTATTGTGATAGTAGTATTAAAGAATATATATGTGATCTTTTTAATATGTGTTTATATCATGGTGTTATCCCAAAATCTTGTACTGACACATTACTTGTCCCAATAATTAAAAACAAAAATAAAAATATTCATGATGTTAGTAATTACAGGCCTATTGCTCTTACCACAGTTGTTTCAAAACTGTTTGAATCTTACATGTTACATCATTTAATAGATTTTTTAAAAACAAATGATAACCAATTTGGGTTTAAACCTAATCATGGCACAGACATGAGTGTATTTCTTCTTAAACAAGTAGCTTCTTCATATGTATCTAGAGATACTTCAGTGTTTGCTGTGTTTTTGGATGCCTCTAAAGCCTTTGATAAAGTAGATCATGATCTTTTATTTAAAAAATTAATACTTAGAAATGTCCCTTTGTAGTTCATTAGGTTGTTGCGTTACTGGTATAAAACTCAAATGATGAAAGTTAGGTGGAATAATTATTTTTCTGACTCTTTTTTGGTCTCAAATGGTATTCGCCAAGGAGGTATCTTAAGCCCTTACTTATTTTCCCTGTATATTGATGATCTAACTTCTAATTTAAACACTATTAAATCTGGGTGTTATGTTGGAAATTACTGCCTAAATCATATAATGTTTGCTGATGACATTTGTCTATTTAGTCCTAGTTTAGTTGGTCTTCAAGATCTTTTAAATGCATGCTACAATTACGCCCAGTCACATAAAATGTTATTTAATTGTAATAAATCATTTGGCATGTTGTTTGCACCAAAAAATTTCAATCTATCTTCCTCTCCTAAGCTATTGATGGATAATTCAGAAATCAGTTTTGTTCAATCGGTAAAATATCTTGGGTTGCATATTAGCAGTGATTTTACTGATGACATTGACATTCAAAGGCAGGTTAAATCACTCTATTGCTCAGCAAATAAATTGAAATAGCAATTTAGTAAGTGCAGCTTGGAAGTAAAAAATTACTTATTTAAACATTTTTGCATGCCATTTTATGGAAGCCACTTATGGTGTAATTATCGTAAATATAACTTCAGTCGATTACGTGTTGCTTACAATGATTCTTATAGAATTTTGCACCACATACCTCGATGTGTTAGTGCTCGTAACCATCAAGTACAATCAAATATTGGTACCTTCGATGCTTTAATTAGAAAATATATTTTTTCTTTCACTAATCGTTGTATAAACTCCCAAAATATTTTCATTATGTCATTAATGTTATCGGACTTATGGTATAAATCGTTTTATTACCAATATTTTGTGCAAACTTTGTTTTAAACTGGTATTTTTCTATTGTGCATCTTTTAGGGTTGATATTTCTTTTTCTTTTTTTTTTTTTTTTTTGCGTGTGAGTGCATATATGGACGCTTTTGGGTCTGAGATAAATAAATAAATAGAAAGTGCACGTTGAAAAAATATTTTACAAATTCATCAAAGCTCGTATGATTTATGACTATGTTGCTTATGAGAGCAACCCACACGATATCATCTGAAGGATACAATAACTTTCCTCTATCAAGGCCCTTAATCATTTATCAAAGAACGATTAAAGTTGTCAAATCGTTGTATAGCAAGGTAAAACAACTTTTCCACTGCTACGCAAAAATCTGTAGGCGTGTGGACATAAATTATAAAAGATTGAAGAAAATATTAAATAATCGTAAGAGAATCTGTGCTTCTTTGTTATTAGTGATTGCAGTTGTTCATAAACAAACCTTACAACCGAGTTGTAAGAACAGTTTTTGTTTTTAAACTCACAAAGAAGGGTAAGTATAAACTTTGTATTTAATACACAAAGCACATCAAGTTCACTTGTAGTTGACCTGTCAGCGGTATGTAACAAGCTTACAGATGTCTTTGCAAATTTGCTCAATTGTACTTATTCGTTCAGCTTTTAAGGGCAACAGTTTATCTCCGATTCTGTTTAATTTAACAGAATTTATGCACACATTGAAGGACATGTCTTCTTTAATTGTTATACCACTTTGTACTTGTGGTCCAAGCATTGCAGTGTATTTAAATGTAAAAGCAGTTAAGGTTTGGTTTATATTATCTCGAATAACTTGCCATGGCTCTTTAAGAAGTAGTTTCTTAGAGATATCACTCAGAGGTTTACAAATGTCTTGTTCTTCTCTTTGCTTTGCTGGATGGCTCCCGCAAGTTGATCTTGTTTTTTTTTTTTGAACCAATTTAGTTTTGGAAAGACGAGGTTTCTCTAAAGATTTTGATAAGTAAGAAGGACAGTTGGGAAATTGAGAAGGAATTAATTCAGTTTGTAGTTTTGGATATTTCATATCACACGTCAACATTTTCTGAGTCTTTTCTTCAAAAGCTGAAGTAGTTTTTGAATTTCGTGACTTTGAAAATGTAATTCGCATACCTGTCAATACAAACTGTTATAAAATTTTGTATACACTAAAAACTGTAAAAAAAAGCTTTTAGATTGCTTTCAAACAGGGCTATCAACAAATTAGACTGAAAAATAAGGTTGACAAAAAACAAAACTTTTTGGCACGAAAAAATTTTTTTACTTAATTTTCATTTGACGCTTTTTAGTAACTTAGCCATTAACCGTCCCTATATTTTGTTCAATTTGGTGGCTAACTTTGTTTGTAACCTGACAATTTTTTCAAAATAAGATGAAATATAGACGCAAATCTAAATTTAGTTTTCTACAGACACTTCTCTTTAAAATAAAAATAAAGCTAGAAAATAAAAAGAGTTTAATGAAAGTAATAGCTTATAAATAATTACAAAGAGGATCAAAAAAAAATTAGATACATTTTACTTGTGTAATTAACAAAAAACCCAACGTACAATAATAGTTGCAAAGTTTTAGCTGAAAATAGGCCTGTAACAGATTAATGCCGTCAAAAACTTACCTCATTAGTTTTAGATGACACAAAATTTTTTTCTTTTTATGGCATGTATCCATTTTTGCTTTAAACTTTTGTCTTGAGGAAAGCCAAATACAGTAACGCGCGGACCACCTTTGTAATTTCCCTTGCATTGGGGTACACAACATGTAAAGGGCATTGTAAATTACTTAGTAAAGTAAGTATTTTACGTTAGATAATTTGCTTAAAGCAGTTCTGAAATAAATAAGAAAAATGATGATTGAAAAGATTTTTCTTTTTTAATGAAAAAATTTTATCAAGAGTGTCAAATAATAATTTTTTTGCACTTTCTAAGAAAACAACTATTTCTATTTCACTGAGAACCAAAAAACGCTATTATAACTAGATATTTCAAAATCACTGAAAATCATGGCGTGCGTACACCATGCTGAGAATCATTTACTGCTCCTTTCAAACTAGTTAAAACTACATTTGATCGCTTAAATTTTGATCTTTTTGGAGAATGCTTTGTACTTATCTTCTAAACGAAACTGTTTTGTTAAAGATAAATACAAAGCATTCTCCAAAAAGATCAAAATTTAAGCGATCAAATGTAGTTTCAACTAGTTTGAAAGGAGCAGTAAAGTTTTACAAATATAATTCCTAACTTACTATCTAATTGATTCTACCTTTTAAGATTATGTTACTACATTTCCTGTATATAAATCAAACGCATCTACTAACTTATAATCTTACAACTCAACTTCACTTTTCATTTTCTTTTAAGATAATAAATTTAATATTATTGTCTTATTTGTCTGTTGTTTATTTTAAAAATGTTCTTTATGCTTTCAAGTTTTCATAAGTATCAAAATCTAAGGTTCATAGAAAAGATCAAAAGTACATTAGTTGTACATCTATTTTAGTTTCTATCACTTCGCTTGGCTTTTAAACTACTGTTTCTTGCTTGCAGCTGCTCGAAGCACAGCTGACCTACTTTCTTTTAAATGAAACGCGACAGAAACTTTTTTGTTCTATTTCAAAGCAAGGCCTACTCGTGAGACGTCACAATCGACAAGGCCTTGTATATCTCGGTGGCCACGGATGCACATGCAAACAAGTCTTTTTTCTCGGTCAACCACGTGCTTTTCTTAAGCTGCGCTCATTCTGAAAATCCTGTTCGACGGTTTGTTACATTTACGTATTAAGTAAGAATTTGGTTAATATCACTGTATAGCCTACCTGCTACATCTGCATCCTCCGAAAGATCTTTTTCAAGTACAGGTTTAACTGCCACTAAATTACAATCACATTTGACAGGCAAACATGTAGAAAGCTTAAATATATTGCACCGCAATAAACTCATCCTCTGATTGTGTTTTTGTTGTTGTAAACTTGTAGTAAATAAATGCTTTCATGTTGATTGTGCTAATTGCAGAAAAAAGGATTCGGTTTAACTATTCTAGAATATTGTAAAATAGTTTATTATTCTGAATTGCTCATCCCTAGTCTTTTCAAAAAGTCATTGTACGTGATTTTTGTTTGTGTAATTAACCTGGATCCCCCTATGATTATTATTTCTTCTAAAGAGATTCTTTTCCTTTTTTTTTTTTTTTATTCCGTCCTTGTGCTATAAGAGGGATTCCAAATTAGTTTTACTGAAATAAATCATTTACAGTGACTTCTTGAAGAAACCCAAACAACAAAGCCTTGAAAAATATTGCAAATAAATATTTGATTTTGTCTACTTTATTTTATCTCTATATTTATCATCTTCACTTGCAGGAAAGTGATGGAGGCGCTAATACGTGTGGCAAGCAATTAGTCCGATCAGCTTCCAGAGATGCCAAGATATTGCTGTCTGCCCGAAATTTAATAGAGATGTGACTAAATTTAGAACTGCTTGCCAACGCCACTAAGCAGGAGACTATGCTTTCTTGGCATGGCATGAGTAGGTTTTGAACCAAGATCATGTCAATCACACTCCTGGTACTTTAACCACTTGGCAACACATGAGACAAGTTTGATTAAAACACTTCCAGCAAAACTTATTTGAAAAAAATTCAATTTGCTTGTGATTACATGCATTGTCTATTAGAATCTTCTCAAGAAGTCACCATAAACAATTTTTTTCGTGAAATTAACTGAAAATCCACCCAACAACACTAGGATGGAATAAAAAAGAAACCAAGAAGAAAAGACCTGCTCAAAAAGCAATACTAACCACCGGGGGATCTGGGTTAGTTTTACGAACAAAATTGCTGACAGTGACTTCTTAGAGAAACCCGTTTATTAACCTTTTTGTTTACTCTTGTAGATAAACCTTGTTGCGTGCTTTCATCTATTAACCTTTTTGTGTGTTATTATCATTCTTAATTTTTATAAGTATTTTATGAACTTTTTTGTGTATAAGTGTGTTTTCGCTTAAATCCAATATCCATGCATCTTATTCAAAAATAGAACAAACAATTTAAATTGCACTGATGATACTGTTGATTGCTGTTGATTTTTTCTTTTGATTTGTAGCACTAATTTGATTATTTTTTGCAATGTCTTTTTAGGATTTGTACACAACAATTGTCAGACTGCATTACTTCGACCTGATTCTAATGGAAGATACCCATTGCATGTTGCTGCTTCAAGTGGAAATCTTGAAATTGTGGATTGGCTTATAAGTATTGGCATAAATGCAAAAAAATCACTTAAGCTGACAATTAATGTACTAGATAAAGAGTCTGGTTGGTCAGCACTACACAGAGCTATTTATTATGGGAGAATCCCAGTAGTTGTGTCCCTTTTAAAAGTATGTTTTTTTTCATTTTTTAAGGTTGAAATTATCTATTAGTTATCTATAGTTTATCAATTATTAATTCTCTGTAAATATCAGATAATTCTTACTATTGGTATGAGCTTTTTAGTAACCTTTTTTAACTTAAGATTAATAATAAAAGTTTAAGATATTATTGTATTTTTGCAAATGTTTGCTTTATACTTTTACAATGTATTTAGTATATTGTTTATTAATAAATATTAGCATTAATTTGATTTGGTGTATCACTTAAAATTCTTCTTGCAAACAAGCAGTGTGTTAATTAGTTGTTGTAAAAATTGATTTTGTTTTTAATTGTCTAAGACTAATTATATAACTTTAGAAATGTAATTGAAAGCTAAACATTTGTTTATAAAGTTTCTGCTCTTAAGTGAGTTTAAGCAATAACCTGTTTATTTCTCTAAGCATAAAATTTATAAAATGTTGATAAGTTTAGAAAACAATCAAGGTAGTGCTATGAGAATTGCTAATGCAATTGTTTGTTTTTTGAAAAAAGCAGTATTTTTAGAATGGTGCAGATTTGTGGATAAAAGATAAAGATGGATGCAATGCATTGGATATTATGATAAAAGACATTGCACCATGGTTTCATCAGCCCATATTAAAGAGAAATATTTATAGTAATCATTTCATTGAAAAGTAAGTTTTAACAAAAGTTTTTTGTTTTTACCAGAAGAACAGCAGAATATAATGAAAAGTAAGTTATTATAAACTTGTAGTTCTGATTACTCATAAAAACTAAAAAAAAAATTACTTAGCAAAAAATTTAACTTGAAAAAAGGCATTTTACTTTTATCATTACTTTCTAGAAATCTGAATGTTATACATTGATAAAATTAGAGTTCATCCTCCAATAATCAAAAAAAGTATTTTTGATGCTAGTTTAATTTCTTTTTTCTCAAAAAACACTCCATTGCATGTTTAATTTTATATCAAACAGATGATTTAAACCTATGATGAAGCTTTGAAGTAGACTTGCAGCAATGGAAAACAACAAATTTTTTTATAAATGGAATGTTTTTTGAAAAGTTATTGTAATTTCCTGTTCAATATTAAGTTAATTAAAAGTATTCTTTTGTCCAAATTTTTTTGTTACATAAAATGCCTCTTATTCACTAAATGATCTTTTTTGATTTTTTTATTAATAAATGTTAATTTTTATTTGTTTCTCTGTTTTTTGAAAGAAGAGAATATAACCACACTTATGTCAAAAAATGCACCAATTTTATTTTTTCTTGTTTTTGTATTTATCAGCTTACCTTTGTTTCAAGTATTGTCAATTTTTTTTTTGTATGAATTTTAAGTTTGCTTTTCTTTCAGTTTTAAACATAAGAATGTCAAACTGCCGTATTTGGTTTTAGGCATTGATATAAATAGAAAGGTTTTGTTTAGAGGTATCCAACAGCTGAACATACAAATTAAAATCTAATTACCTTTT
This sequence comes from Diplosoma virens, assembly GCA_963680785.1. Classification (NCBI taxonomy): domain Eukaryota; kingdom Metazoa; phylum Chordata; class Ascidiacea; order Aplousobranchia; family Didemnidae; genus Diplosoma; species Diplosoma virens. The sequence goes on along the minus strand of OY796895.1, from coordinate 12,853,500 downwards.
AAATAATTCTTCACTATAATGAAAGATAATGCACACCAGCAGGTTATTTGTTTTTAAAGTGAGATTTGGTGAAAATTAAACTGTATTTTTTGTTTTTAGCTGGAGTGATTTGCGCAAAAGTGGACCTGATGATGTCTATACTTGGGGAGCAAATGAAAACATGACCTTAGGAAATTCAGGAGCAAAAAGCAGATTTGTTCCTGAAAGTGTAGCTCTGTTTGTAAAAAAGAAGTTATCAATCAAACAGGTCAGTTGATAAAATGCTTTCATTTTTATTGAATGTCTTTTTCAAGTGCACACTTTACAGCAATACAAATTTAATAGTAACAGTTTTAGACAAATTACTTACCATGTCAATAATTTCATCTTTTGTTTAGTGGAATTTGACTTAAAAGTTTGTATCTAACTTTTACAATATAAAAATGTTTTTTAAAAAATTCATAAAATGATGAATTTCTCATTATTTGAAAAAAAATTGTCCAACAGAGGTTGTTGCCATAAAAAAGTTTGCTGTATTGTTTCCGTGATTTTGACAAAAAGATAGAAACTCATAAATCATCCCAAATACTGTTTAACCTCCACTTGGTATTGGGTATCTTGTCTTTATTATGAATTAGTCAAGAATCAAATCAAATTTATAAGCTGCTCTATTTGAAACAATGTCTTAAACTATTGCATCATCAACGTTGTAAATCTTAGATAAGTTATGCTGTCGAATTAGAAGACGATTTTACTGAATATGATGCATGTGATCAGGTCGCCATGTGCAAGTACCACACTTTGTTCCTCACGCATTGCGGCGCTGTCTACGCGTGTGGAAATGGACGCGATGGGAGATTTGGTATAGAAAAAGAAAGTGTTTTAATTGAACCGCGCCTGGTACCTATCGGCGAGAAAATCACTTGCGTTGCGGCATCGACCAATCACTCCGTGTTCGTATCCGAAACCGGACAGGTAAGAAATGTGAATTTTTCCACGTTGTATATTTTTAGGTTGGCAAGAATTTGGTAGACCCAAACCATTGCAGTCTTCAATTTTTTTTTTGTGTGTGTAATATGTGAAGGATTGTTCCACGCACACGACACAACGTGCTTTGTATTGTCAAAATCTATCATTGCTTTTGCTTATTATTTATTTAATTTGTTTTTTTAATATGCAGTCAATTACTTTGTTTATTTTTGATTATTGCTATCAATTTTTTTTGCTTTATGAAGTTGTAAAAATTGTAATTGCTTAACTTTTTCACAAATCAGTACTACTAAAATGACGTGTCCTCTCTTTGTTGATCTTCTTTTTAGTCCATAATTGTATTCATGCTGATAATATCATAAATGTAAATTTCTTATTATAACTAATTTTTATTTGATTTTTAAATTTTATGATTAAAAGACTTCACTTTTTTAAAATTCGACTGGCAGTTACGAAATAATTTTTTAATGTTATGTTATGATTTAGTATTCTGTTGAAAAAATTTATTTTTTGGATGTATTTTCGTCCATATTTTTGATCTATTTGCTTACTCAGGTGACCGGTGAAACAGGAGAGAGAATATTAAGCTTGTGGTTTCTCACGTACATTTTTGCACCAATTGAAGCTGTATTCTATAGGTGTATTTGGTCCCCAAAAGAAGCGGCACCTCTTAATGACGCGCTATTTTAAGTGGCACAACGTTAAATCGTTAGGTTTCGACTTGGTTAAAGAAATCTATTGATAAAATGTTCATTCAAATTTCACTTGCAGCTCTATACTTGCGGTTCCAATCAATTCTACGTTCTTGGCATCAAGCCGCCTCCGGTAAGATGCATGCAGCCCACCTTAGTGACCGCTATGCTTGGTCATGGCATCATTGGCTGCGCTGCCGGTTTCTGTCACACTATTGTATGGTCACGGTTTGGACTATTTTCTTTCGGAACCAACTCTGGACAAATGGGTATTCCATTGCATTAAAAGATTTTCAATTTTAAATGTTTTCGCTTAGAAGGAAAATTATCAAATTACTTTATGCGACAAAAGCTACTTTACGTTTAGCTGGATTGTTTTTTTATGACTACCAATATTACGATTCCAATTTTTGGAAAATTTTTCTGAAGTAATTTTTTATTGCGTTAATTCACTTGGAAAATAAGTTGAAATTTTACTCAGTTTATACAATTAAAAGTAAATTATTATTGGAAATTATTTTGCACTGATTTTCATGATTCGATTATAAGAACGAATTTTGTGATATCAAACAAACAATTATAATTCTGTTTTCAGGACATGGAAAGGGCGATCTTTTCATTGTTGAGCCTAAAGAAGTGTCACAGTTTCACGGTAAAGATAGCAGCATTGCCCATGTTCACACTTGTGATGCTGCCACAGTGGTTGCTACTACACAGGTAATTTTTAACTTGAATTTGTTTGCTTTGATTGCTTACGTATAGCTTCTAACAGTCGCAGACATATGCCTTGGTAGTAGTATATTCAATTTTTTGTCTTGATCCTATATGCAACTGAGTATAACTGCTGCTGAAAATGCTAAACCTGTCTTCAAAATTATGATTTGTCAAGATGAGGATTATGTACAATTGTAACAATACAATAGACAATATCGTATTGACGGCAATGTTTTTACTGTGTTTACAATAGCTCATTTTTCTTTACCTTTACAGGGCATGATATATTTACTGCATAGATATCACTGCCTCAAAATTTTAAGCAGACACATGGACGTGATCAAAGTGCAGGTTGGCGGTGGCTATCTTAGGCCCGGCATATTATCGCAGGTACAATAGATTTAGCAATAACAACAGTTTTTGACTCAAGATATTTTTACAATTTTTAAATGATTAATAAGTTTATTCTATTGATTTCGTTTAATGTTGAAATGTTGTAGTTGATTAAGCTGTGGTAAATTCTTTCATTTTTATGGCAAACCGTTTGTAACAACTGCAAAAATATTAATTTTCTGTGCAACTTATTCTATGAAGTATTTTTCGCTAAATTTAACGTTGTCAATATGGGTTAACAGCAGAGATGTAAATTATACCTAATTCGGAGTACAAAAACTTGATTATCCTGTTCAGGTTCTGTTTCATATTTTATTTCGAACTGTTTCGATCATTCTAGATTGTAAATAGACCTGTTCGGGCTAAAAAAAAAGTTAAGAACCACTGGTTCCAAAAGTCCTAATTCTTTTATTATGGTTTATCGAAATAAATCGGCGGCCATACGTTTGAGCGACATTCATATTCGCGACATCTTTTGAGCCATTACACAACAAGGCGAATGTTTTTAACGCAAAGTTTTTCAAAACGATTAGAGAGCTTTTTAATCAACATGTGAATTTTTGAATGTACTCACTTTGTTGTCCAAGCATGCACTGCTAACAATAACTGCACTTCGGACGGATTGGACGGACTTATGCACTTTATAATGTTATTGTGTTTTTAAATAAAGAAGTAGAAGCTCGGTTTTTGTCTTGTCTTGCTTTAAAAGTCACTAAAATCATCGCTCTCAACACACATCGCTAAAAATGTCTTCATTCCAAAGAGGTCGCGCAAGTGTAAGTCGCTCTAATAGCGGGCACCCTACAAATCCAATGGTATTGCAACCAATATTGCAATCAATCAAATAAAAAATAAAAAATAGTCAACTTTAGTGCACAATTTTCTGTTTTACTCATTTTATTTGAAAAGTTGACACGGCTCCCCCAATTCTATTCCTGTATTGCAACCGTTAGAATAAGTATTAAGCAGCATATTCGGGCAATTTAAAGTATATTGACTTAAAGATGCAGTTTTATTTGTATTTTGAAGGTTTGCGTCATTTGATTAAATTATCACAGGTCAAATTCTTCGCTTGCGCTTACCGACCGATTTCCACAGACGTCAATCCGATCCGAGTTTTGATTCTGAAAAGTGGCGGTCACATGTTGTCGTGGACTGAGCAGTATTACTCCATTGATCACTGCCAATTCAATGATAGCCAGGTGAATCAAGATCCGGTTGTGCGAATCGTCATTTGAGCTACTTGTGTTCGTCACGTCTCTTTAAAATCTGCCAACGCAACCATATGGTTATTATTCAAGTATTGTTTTATAATTTTCTAATTCTTACCTTTTTTTTGTACAAAAACTTTTAAAGCGGTAATTATTATGAATAGGGACATTTTTTAACCAAAATACAAAAATTTTAAACTTAGATAAAAACTTTTACACAAAAAAGGTTTTCGGATATTAAAATAATTATCTTTTTTGTGATACAAAGACAGATAGGTACTTTTCTACATTTTCTGATTTAAACTCAATTTTTCTGATTTACAATTCCTTACGCAACAACTGGTTAAGTATGGAGATAACAACATTCCAAAGCATTAGTTGTCGGCGGACAGCACTGAAGTTCTGCGCATAATGCTGGTGACAAATTTTGTTACTTCAAACAGATAATGTTTGTTTACATCGCTGTTTTTCATCATGCGCTTTCTTATACAACAATCGAAACCCACACAATCATGTTTTAAACCCAGATACAAAATATCGATATGAACTTGAAGCAGGTATTTGGAGCTCTCCGTCTTTTTGATAAACTGCAGCAGCAGTTGATAGTCGCTTTAAATTTTGCATTGCATCTGTATTTATCCTCCTAACTCGTAGGAAAGCGACTGAGGTGCTACACATAGGACAAGTAATTACCCGACCTGCTTTCGGAAATGCCAAGATATTGCTGTCCTGTTGAAAATTTTAGTGTTATAGAGGTTTGACCGAAATTTAGAACTGCTTGCAAAGACCGTCATGCAGGGGAAAGTGCGGTAAAGTGTCTTTCCCAAAAACACAACGAAATGGCGCGAATAGGTTCTGAACCGAGATCATTTCGATCATAATCACGGCGTTCTTAACCACTTGACCACGCTGCCGACGCTTTTTACTAAAGCGTCTCAACTTTGAACTTTCTTTGAAGTTTTTCTGAAATCCCTTGGCCCTCAAACAAATTAACAATGCTACGCACTTCCATTAGGTTTTTAGCGTAGTAGTCTACAGCATTTACCTAATTCCCAAGAAATGGTCAGTAAAAAACAAAAAGTTGACCTAATCATGACTTTCAAGAAAATTTTGACCTACCTTTACGTAAATTTTGACTTTTTAGGTTGTCAAAAAAATTGCTTAATTATTACAAAGGTTTATAATAAGCGAAAGATTTTGTTTACTAAGTTAAGCTTTTAAGAAATTGTTTATTTAACTGCTGTGCATTGCCGCGAAAATAAGCCAACCATATCTTATATTTTCCCATGATACAGGTAACTTTCAGGTTGGTCAGGATTAATCTATTTCAGAAAAATCCAAGTTTTTCGACCGGCTGTCCACTTTTTAAAAAACTAAAAACTTTTTGTCCAATATGCCTGAAACTGTCCGATAAGGTTACTGATGAAAAAAAATCATCATTTATCAATTTAAATAATTCACGAAATGAAAGTTTTTTTAACTTCTCGTTTTGCTGCTCATCTCGCTCAAGCATTCCGAGAGCCAAAGTTAAAATACGCTGAGTTGTTTCCAATTTTGTTCAATGCAAAAAACGCCAAGTAAGGTTAGGCACTATCTAGTTCTTATTGGCTGAGTTCATATCACTTCTTCAAAAAGTGCTCTTTAACAAATTGCTTTTTAAAATTTAGAGATTTTTGATGCCCCATAAAGAACATTCTTACACCTAGTGAACAACTTTATTTGTTGTTAAGCACAATCTAAACAAAAACTCGTAAAATCATGATTTTTCAACAGGTTCGCTGGGTGCGCGATGTTGCGATTAGCAGAAACGGCGCCGTCGTCATGCTAGTCTCAATCGACGGGACTGCTTACCGCGCCAAATACTCGAATCGGATTCGAGGGAAACGGAAGCCCAAGCAAGTGGGTACCCACCCAGCCCCAAATCCCCGTCGTTAGCCTAACTACTCTGACATTGCTTGTTTCAGGAATATTTTTCCTCTCTCGAACTAGCGCAATCAGATTCGACCCAGAAATTCGCCGTTAAGCAGGTCGCCTGTGCCCTGCGAGCGCACACTGCTCATCTCGGTCCGAAGGGTAGCAACGCCGCTCTGCTGCAATGTCGGCCGTCTACTTTTGTCACTGAGGTTCATGGTTGGCGCTTTTTTGCTCGCTTGCGCATCTGTCTTTAATAAGATTTCGAAGTCTGATGTGTGTTTCCCTAAATTGCGTTCCAGTAGCGCCATCTGCTTCAGACATGATTACCGTGTGAAGATTTTTTTAAACTTTAATTTACTAAATAACTTTAACTTATCGTTTTATTCAGGTACCCATAATCGATCCTTCGAATCTATTTAGCGATTTAGCGGAATTTTTTTCAAACACGACGGAGACCGATTTGATTCATGACGTAATAATACGAATAAAATGTTTTCACAAACCGGATGTGACGTTACCTGCTCATTTGTTTGTTCTTTCGTCAAGATCAAAATATTTTTCTCAACTCATTCAAGAAGAATCCGAGAAAAGGCAATATTATTATATCAGTGATGATTCTGATGATGTTGAAGATTCTGATGATGCTGAAGACGATGATAATAAAATTTTTGAAGTCACTTATTGGCCCGAGCTCATTGTTGAAAACATTCATCCCGAGATATTTCGCGAGTTTCTTTTCTTTCTATATTCAAACAAGTCGGCCATCTTGGAAAGCGACGCGTCATCGCTCGATGACGTCATGGAAAACCTCGGTTCGGTCTCGGTGTATTGGTCGGGATCAAAGAGGCCCAGAAGTAAAAGTAAACAAAAACTGAGCAAAGTGGATAGACAGTCGCTTTTGAAAGCGCTCCTGACGGAGTTCGAGGTGAAACATTACGTTCCGGTTTTAAACGCGTGCGATTCGGACGACAGCGACAGCTGTTCGACCTTACCCGAGCCCAGCTCCCGGGTCGGGTTTTCCCCGTTTACTTTTCCTCACCTGTACGATTGCGTCGTGGAATGCAGCGACGAGGTCACGTTCAACGCGCACAAGTGCATTCTTGCCGCCAGGATCCCGTACTTCTCCGGAATGCTCTCCTCGTCTTGGTTGCTGGTAGACGAAGAAATCCCAACTTTAAAAGTTCGAGTTTGATATGGTTGCCCCCCTTTTTTTTACTGAGCAGCCTCGATATTTCAGGTTCCGGTGCCTTCCAACGTGTTTCGATTCGTATTAAAGTTCTCGTACAGCGACTCGGAATCGTGTCTGAACCAAGCGAACACTATCGAACTCTTATGCGAGATTCTCGAAGCGACGGACCTGCTTTTGATGGACCGAATGAAACAGATTGTTGAAGCTCACGTGAGTTTTCTGTTCTTGCTCGCATAGCCAATTGATATTGACCTGGTCGCTGTTTTCGTCTTTAGGCGGAGTGACCATCGCAGGTAACAACTGTACTTTAGAAAAGTGTCCTTCCTAAGCGCGCAAAAAAATACAACAGACTAAACAATGAACTTGTGCTCTTCTGCTTGCAAGTCACATTGCCAGCTTGTTTGTTCGTTTTTGTTGTAACTGAGTATTTTGAATAAATTGTTTTACTTTTTTAATGCAGTTTCTTATTTCGCATAAAAGCATTGAAATCGATAGTTCGATTGTCAGAACAAATTTAGTTGCTAGAATTAGCATTTCTGCCAATGCCAAAAGTCTGGGTTTGATTCCCGGGCGGGTCAAATGGACACGGTTTTACCAATAGCTTGCTATTATTACGATGATACTACGTAAACGGTTGTGTTCTCCAGGTGCCATGTTAAGGTGTATTAAGAGGGAACAGCAAAAGATAATTTGGGTTTAAAATTAGTTAATTATTTTCAGTGCCTACTTGGGTTAATCACTGTTTAAGAATTTTTTTGGAAAATTTAGTAGTTTTTACGTTTAATCGCAAAATGTCGCATTATGCACGCAACGTCTTTTTACATTAAGCATACGATATCATTCTAGATTGTTCCACAATTGACTCTGAAAAACGTCGCTTCGGTTTGCGACGTTGCGTTAGCGTTTAACGCGACGCAATTGCACGACTCTTGTTTGCAATTCTGCTGTCATCACCTACCAGCTCTACTGCAAACAACGCCATTCTTTTCTATAAACGACGAAAGTTTGGATAAAATGGAAAGTGTTTACAGGTGCTTACAACGCTTTTAATCAATTAAACAGATCTTTATTTGCCAACGTTTTCAGATCTCTTTTACCTAACGTTTACATGAGAGCGGTTCCTCCTTCAAACGAAGGACCTTGTATTGATTATCTTCCTCAATTTGGTAGCGATTTGGACGACGATTTTTTGTTTGTATTTGAAAAAGAGAAACCTCATGTGAAGTCAGTGAGCAAGAGGAAGAAATCCTCTTCCGAATTCGAAAGAAAAAAGTCTCCGAAATCGAAATCTATGGGAGTTCTGGTTTCCGATTTGTTGAAAAAGCGAGAAAAAAGTGAGAAAAAAATTTCTGAATCGAATAAAAGTAAACAGAAAAATCTCGATAAAAAAGTGAAATCTTCAGAAAAAAAAGAAGAGCGTCATTGGGCAACTCCAATCGAAGAGACCGCTGGCAAGGAAGAAACTCCAGTTAAGCGTAATGATGGTGAGAGCGTTGGAACCGGACCGACGATGCCGGAGTCGGAGCGGGTAACGCTTCCACGTGTCACTTCGGATGAAAGCAAAAGAATTGTTGGAAGAATACAAATCTAAGCCGATGGTCAATATTTAAAAATTACCTTTTTTAAAAAAGATTTTTTTTTTACATTTCTACGCAGCAAGTTAATTCTACATCTTTTAATGGTTTTGCTGCCACTTTTAACACAAACATTTTGCTCACAAATTGGTGGTTGTAAAATTTACCTATTGCAAGATTAGTTTTTTAATGAATAGGAATCGCTAAAGGTGAAAATTACGTTTTGCTGATGAAGACCGATTACAATATATTCAACGAAAAAGTGCCCACTATTTTATTCTCAATAAAGCTGCTTTTTAGTTCCTATAATTAAGAGTTTTACGTTTTATGATTCCTCAATCGATTCCATTTTGTTGTTTCAGCTTGAAGATACAGCAATACATGAATTAAAGAGTTTTTACGAAAAATCCAATACAAGTTCTCGGATTTTCTTCACTGTGGTCACGTTGAACTTTTAATTTGAAGTGCAAACTAAAAACGATTTTGGCCTTATATTGACGGCCAAATTTGGCTTTTTGAAAAATTAAACAAATTTTGGTTTGGGATTTGTTTTAAAAAATTCAATTAAAGATTAAAATAAGATTTTTATTGGAAAAAATGCGTCGAATTATGCTTTATTGCTTATCGGTTTTGGAAGTCAAGTGACGAATAAAAAAGTCTTTATCTGATTTCAGGCCTTCCTAAAATGCCAAGATTCTTTAAGAATTCTGGGCACTTGTCTAAAGCTACCGCTTGTAATCTCTTATCAGTCCCAATACTTACACGTAATATGCATTAACTTAAGTAACAAAAGACAGTGCTTTGGTCAGCGGTTGAGTGTAACTACAGTAAGAAAAAAAACAGTACCCTAAATTGCAGAAAAGAAAAGCATTATGAAAAGCTAACTCTGCAATTCTAAAAGCTATTATGCAAGGGGGTGTCTCTTCTTGTTTGCTGGATCCTCCCTGGTTGCAAAGTGTGACTTAACCAGGGTTGTGGAGTCAAAATATATTCCGACTCCGACTCTAGTTCTTTAAAATTTTATGATTTGAACTTTGAATCAAGAACATTTGAAAAATGACTCCGATATTATTCCTAAACGTGGGACTTCAGTAATTCCAATTTCACAACCATGGAGGCCCAATTGTGGAGTACTTAAGGCGCATTAAAGCCAAGTGATTGTGATTGACTTGATCTCCGTTCAAAACTTACTCGAGCCATTCTGTTGTGTTCTTAGAAAAGACACGTTTATGGCATTTCCTCTGCTTGGTGATCTTGGCTAGCAGTTCTAAATTTTATTCATATTTCTATTAACTAAAAAACAAAATAGACGTTTGGTGGTAGAGAATTTGAAGATTACATGAAGTAAAAGATTTTTCTTCCCAAAGCTTTTCATCTGACACTCTTCAGGGGAAATCGTCAGCTGAAACCATAGAAATCTGCGCTGACGCCTTTTACAATATCCGATCCACTGGCTCTCAGCATGTATGGTCTTCCGAAAATACACAAAAAGGACGTACCCTTATGTCCGATTTTGTCTATGACCGGATCGACCCAACATCAGCTAGCTAAATGACTTACTTCTCTTCTTCAACCTGTTCTCCAAAACCTTCTAATTGTGTGTTTGATTCTTTTACCTTTGTAAAAGGAGTCAGAATATTTACTTTTTTTCCTTCCTTTGTCTTTCTTTGTTCTTTTGACATTTCCAGTCTCTTCACCAATGTTCCGCTTGCGGAAACCAGAGAAATCTGCGCTGACGCCCTTTGATGACTTAATAACGCCATCCTTTCCACGCAACATCTTTGTCCAATTAATGCAGCTAGCCACCTCCTCTGTGGAATTCAGCTTCAATAACAACATGCATCGACAAATCGACGGCGTCGCTATGGGCTCACCGCTCGGTCCAGCTTTAGCAAACATTTTGGTTGGCTACCAAGAAGTAAAACTTTTCAACATCGCCAAAAGACAGTTAGTATACTTCCGGTACGTTGATGACACTTTCGCCCTATTCAACAATCAAGAAGACTGCAACACATTTTTCATCCACCTCAACTCCCTTCACCTATGAAAAAGAATCTAACCACTCTCTCCCCTTCCTGGCCGTGTTGGTAGAAATGCATGATTCGGAATTTCTAACTTCAGTAACCCGCCTTCACCGGCCAGTATCTACGTTGGAACTCTTTTAGCCCCCAAAAACGGAAAATTAGTCTAATAGGTAGAGCTTTTATGATTTGTTCTAAAAACAAACTGGACCCAGAGCTTGGCAAAATTCGTTCAATTCTTTTCGAAAATGGCTACCTGGAACATGCAATCAATTCGGTTTTCAAAGGAGTAGGTCGGATGATGAAAGGAGACAAGATAAAAGGAGTAGGTCGTTGTTTGAAGGGTATCCACTCTAGGTCAGACACAAACAGGAATGGAGCCGAGGGTTTATCCTTTTACTACCCCAGATTGCTGCACTGCCTGAATCAGATGCTGGAAGTGGTGCTATTAAGCCAGCATCGAGTTAACGTTTTAGCCGATGCTGTTTGTCCATTTAGAAGCGCGGATGCCAAGTCTGGCAAGCTTGTCCAAAAGATTCCGCGCAGCTGGCATAAACGGGTGTCTGGATCTTAGTCTCACTTGGCGAGTATCTAAGGACCCACCCATCCCGAGCCCATGAGTCGCCTCAGCAGTATGACGCGCGAGGATAGTTTTTTGCGCAATACCACTAAGTGGTAACAAAACGTGAGCGATCTAGTAACTAGGAATTGGACAGAACGGTAAAAGTCTACCGTTGTTGTAGACCTTCAGCTCACGTTTGCCCTCTCGGTTATTTAAGTGAAAGGCTGCCGTCACCGTCTTAGTGTGACTGAGCTTCAACCTCCAAGTCTGGAGATATGCTGAAAGTGTAGACATGTCTTGGTTTAGAGTCCCCTCCAAGTCCTTCCAGTTTCCAGAAGAGTGCAACAATGCTAAGTCATCAGCATAACAAACTTTCTGGAAATCATGGAAGGCAGATCGTACGTATAGATGTTAAATAGGAGGGGAGCCAAGACCGATCCCTGAGGAACGCCGTTTTTAAGACGGCGTAGCCTGCTTTGCTTGCTGTCACCGGTGGTAAGGGTGAAACTTCAAGCAAAGCAGGCTATGCCGTCTTTAAAATACAACGCGGTCTTAAAAAAACTGTTATAAAAAAGGCTACGCCGTCTTAAAAAAACAACGTGGGAAAACTCACCCGGCCCGGACGTGAAAAGGATTGACAGATCGAAAGCTCTTTCTTGATCTTGCGAGTGGTGGTGCATGGCAGTTCTTAGTTTGTGGAACATTTTGTCTGGTCGATTCTGATAACGGACGAGACTCGAACGTCTGAAAAGCGGTCGCTTGCCTTCTGCTTGAGTGCGAGGCAACCGAGGCGAACCGAAAAACTTACAACTTGACGGACCGGTGGCGTTAATGTGTAAAGCGCACGAGATCGAGCAATAACAGATCTGTGATGTCCGGGGCTGCAGGCGCGCTACAATGGTCGGAGCTGAATGAAGAGACGGCTCCGCTAGACGGGAGTCCTTCGGGCTTCTCGGTTTTACTAATTGACCGTTCCCCGGGTCGACGGGCCCGGGAGAACGGCTGGAATCTCGATCGTGATCGGGACAGAGTCTTGTAATTGTTACTCTCGAACGAGGAATTCCTAGTAGGCACAAGTCATGACCTCGCGTCGACTGCGTCCCTGCCATAGCCGTACCTGCCGGGGGGTAGGGGGCAATTGTACCCCCAAGTTTCTAAGATTTGGGCAAAATTAAAATTTTTCGGGCAGTGAGAAGAAAATATTTGGGCAAAACCATAATATTTCGGGCAGCGACGCGAAAAATTTGGGCAAAGTCAGGAAATTTAGGGAGGACGATGATCAACTGCAAAAAGTAATGACCAAATTTAGGTGAAGATCTTTTTTTTTAGAGATTACCATGATTTTAATACAAAATTGGTTTTTCGTCTGAGAATCTCAGACAATTTTTTTGTCATATCCATAATGTACTATAAAAGCATGATTTGGGCAAAACTTCATTGCCCCCAAATTTTTTTGGGCTGGTACGGCTATGGTCCCTGCCCTTTGTAAAGGAGAGGTGTGCCTAGCTTTTAGCTTTTAGTTTACTAGGTCACGCATCAAAGAAGCTAAAGCATGAAAGAGGACTTGTTGATTCATTGTCTATGCGTCAGGTAAGGAAATTAATTGGCAAAGTTTGATAGTTAAAATCATTTTATGACACTGCTTTAAAAGTATCGATATCAAGAATGAAGAAAGCAAAACGAGATGGCTTCAAAGCTACAACCAATGTCAATATTTTGAAAACTAAGTCTGAAAAAAATTAAATAGTGCTGAAGTTATTTCAATGAAGAACAATAGCGTTATTGTTCCAGCAAGACGGTGTTCGTCATCCAGTGATGGTTTTAATAGGGTGCGAACGGAGGAGTCGCACCAGGTCCCCTAAAATACATCAAAAAGTGCACCCCTAAACAAGAAATTGCTCTATTTCTTCATAGTAGCACCAGGACGTCGATGGCATATCAAAAAGAAAAAAAAATTTTGAAGATCAGCAACATATTCCCCTTTTTTGTCACTTGTGCTTGTGAAAATGTGTGGAAAAGTATAGACCTTTTTTTTAGAGATCACAATGTCTAGAAGCAGTAGCAAGTGGCTCTCCATGCTTTGGAACACCCAATAATTGCTCCTAAATTGAAGACTTTTTTTTTTTTAGCTATCACTTCGTCTCACCATGCTTTGGATCTCTCAATAATGGGCCCCCCTTAATTGAAGACTTTTTTTTAGAGATCACTTTGCTTTCATACACTAAAAATGGCTTTAGCCACCTTTTTTTAGTACACTAAATAGTGGCCCCTTTAAGTTCCTTACACCAGGCCCCCCTTTTGTAAGGCCATCACTGTCCTTACCCTTCTGATTTACTTTCACTCTGGTTTTATTACTGGTTAGCATATAAAGGTATCCTACAAAAATTATACTAATAATCGGTTTCAGTATCCTACGAAAAGATTAAAACTAGAGATAAGTCCGATTCCTCTAAAGTTAGAGTCAGGTCGACTCCGACCGAGTCTTTTTAAGACTTTTAGTAGTGGTTTCGGAAAAGAGTAATTTAAGCCGATTTTTTGTATTAATGTTTGTAATAGGCTATAAACTTTTTGGGTCTCTTTGAGAGGTCATTGTAAGCGATTTTTGTTCGTAAAACTAACCCGGAATGCCTATGGTGTACTATTGCATCTTTTTTATTCTACCCTGATTGTGTAGAGGCCAGAATGATTCCCGGTTTGTTTCACCAAAAAAAAGCATTACTTACGGTGACTTCTGAAGAGAACCAACTACAGTATGTATTACATAGTTCTTCTTAAACAGTAACCATCTTTCGAGGCGTATTATTGGGCATTAAAAATTCTTGGTAAAAGATATGTAGGCCAAAAGTTTATTGTATTAAACTTGATTTTTGGAATTGCAATTTACATTAGAGTATTTTATAAATAATTTTCAAGTTCAGTTAAAACATAATAGTGTCGGCAGCGTGGTCGAGTGGTTAAAGCACCAGACTGATGATCAACATGGTCTGGGTTCAAAACCCACTTGCGCCATTCTGTTGTGTCCTTGGGAAAGACACTTTATGGCACTTTCCCCTGCTTGGTGGTCTTGGCAAGCAGTTCTAAATTACAGTAATATCTCTACTAAATTACTAACGGACAGCAATATCTTGGCATCTCTGGAAGCAGGTCGGAGTAATTGCTACCCTATGTATTAGTGTCTCCGTCGCTTTCCTGCAAGTCAGGAGGATAAATATAGAGATAAAAATAAAAAAAATAAAAATAATATAAATACCTTATGAAACTAATTTGACTGGAAATCAAATTTTTACTTAAATGTTCTAGAAATTATTTTTAAAGTGTAGTGTTAGAAATTAGATCTAAGTTATAATAAGTTATTTTGATGCCACTCAGTAAAAATTGTTTTTATACCCCATTTCTGATTGATTTGAAGATAGATGCATATTAGTTGTAGAATAAAAGTACTTTTTATTGTAAATTATTAATTGGCTTTGTGTTTAGTTTATTAATTCCAAAAACAAATGTCTGTAAACTATTCTGCTGGCTTATCACCATATGTAAACAAAGGTAAATGTGGGATGCCTGAGGTAAATTGTTTTTGTTGTATTCCAGTCAATCGCAATGTTTAGCAGAAATAGTATACCTGATACATGATTTTGAATAGAAGTGTAGTTAGTTTTTTTAATATTTTGCATGTGATTTTTTGATGTTAGCAACTGTTTTTAAAGTTTTAGTTAAATCAATATTGTTTTTGAAAATTGATCTATATGTATATTTTATTTGAATAAGTAACCACCTGACAATTCAATAAGATGAAGCAAATTGTTGTGATTTTAACTAATAAAGTATATTGTTTAAATAAATATAAATTTATATATATATATCATTTGTCTATATAAGTTGAGCTATATTTTTGAAAAGTGTGTTTACATTAAATCAAGGCAAAAAAGTACCTTTTTATTATATCTGGTTTGAAATAATTTGAAACCAAAAATTAATTTGCACTGCAAGTCAAAAAATAGAAAATAATTTTTTCTAATATTAGTCTTTTGATTATCGGATCTTGTTAAGAAGTCACTGTAAGCGATTTTCATGAAACTAACCTGGATTCCCCTGCAGTTAATGTGGCTTCATAAGCAATCTTTTTCCTCTTGGTTTTTTGTTCCATCCTGATGCTGAAAAGGGGATTCCGGGTTAGTTTTATAGAAAAAATTGCTTAGGCTACTTTGATTTTTGGAAAGACCTTGATTATCTATCTGATGGAGACCAATTTCAGTAGACAAATTCTCAGTTAGTTTCACTTACAAAAAATAATTATGGCAGCTTCTTGAAAAGATTCTGCTTTTCTCTGCTTGATGGCCTAAGAAAGCACCTCCAAATTTCAGTCATCACTAAAAAGTAATTTAGGAAAAAAATGAATTTTTTAGATCCATTTGTAAATAATAATGATCAATAGCCAACATTTTATCATTTCTACTGGCAAAGTTTTATTTAAAAAAAGATAAATGTTTTCAACTTACAAAAGTCTTACCAAAGCATCATAAACCATAATCAATATATTATTACTTTTATAAGTTGAAAATGTTTATCCTTTTAAATAAAACTTTTAAAGTGTTAATGATAAAATGTTGGCTATTGATTGCTATTATTTACAAATAAATAAAGATAAAAAATGAAATTAAATATTTCAACTGGACAGTAGTATCTTGATATTTTGAAGTAGGTTGGGGTAATCGCTTGATGGTTGCTCAAAGAATTCTTGCAAAATAGAAGAATGAATATAGAGATAATTTTAAAAAGGTTGATTTTTTAACTAAAAATCTTTTAGAAACATGATGATAGAAAAGCTCTTATAAGGAAATGTCTTGAGCTTAAAGAATTGATTAAAAGCAGCAGTTTGACAGTTGTTCATACAGGTAAACAAATATATTTTTTATTGAGTGCTTCCTTAAAAAATTTAAATTTAAAGAGCTATTTTATTAAATTGTGGTTTTTTTAGTAGTAATAGTTTAGTCAAATTCCATTTACTTTCGTTGTTCTAACCAATTGTTATTCAAAAACAATCATCATGTACATATCTGCAATGTGTCATGTATTTATTGTTGTAAATGCAAAACCAAGTGAATGAGAAAATACTACTAATTTCACTAAAAATATCAACAAGCTAAGCAATTATTGTGCATGTAAAAGCATATATCGTTTAGCCGCTGTTTCCTATTTTGCATTTACTTTGTCAATAAGAACTTTGAAACATAATACCTTGATTGCATTTAAAATTGAATCGAATATATAATATTATTGCCATTTTTTATAGTGAGTCTACACTCTAGAACAAAGGTCTCAAACTCAAATTGCTCTGAGGGCCAAATAAGGACGTGCAAAATATCCAAGGGCCTCAATTCACTATAAAAAGTCAACCAACAAGAAAACATAATAAGAACACAATAAAAGATAAACACAAGTAGGCTAATGATTTAGACTACAGTTATATTTTTTCTGGCTACTTAGCTGGCAGCGTTTTTCATCAACAAGGACCTTGATATTGAGCTTCAACTTGTCAGCAGAAACCAATCTTAGAGTTGATTGCAAATGTTCATCCGTGAGACGTGACCTTAACACAGTCTTGTTAACCTTCATGGATGAAAAAAATTGCTCACATAGATATGTGCTTCCGAACATTGCAATAATTCTTGCAGCGGCAGAGAGTAGCTTTGGAAATCTTTCTTGTGAAAGAAATGTGTGGAATTTGGGAATCTCTACCTCTGCATAATTTTGCTTCAGGACAGTATCACACTGAAGTTCCACTAACTCCATCTGCAATTCCTCAGCTACAGTATTAATTTCTACAGCAAATGGCATTGAAAAAATTCGAAATTGCGGCTCTAGTACTTCAAAGTCTGCAAAGCACGCATCAAACTGCTGAAGTAAATAGGACAACAAATTTGTATATACTTTCAAGCATTTGGTTTCAACTTTTCCTAAAGATTTTAGAGTTGAAAAATGAACCGAATTTCCTTTACTCAATTGCTTTATCCATAAACGTAGTTTGACTTTGAATGATTTCACATGGTCATACATCTGTGTGATAATTTGTTTTTTACCTTGAAGGTTCAAGTTCAATTCATTCAAATGATATGTAATATCTGACAGGAAAGCAAGATTGCATTGGAAAGTAGCATCAGCCAGCAAAGGAACTGCCATGTTTTTCATTTTCATGAATGAAGCAATTTCATTTCTAAGTGCAAAGAAATGCTTCAAAACATTTTCACAACTCAGCCATGTTACTTCAGTATAATAAAGTAATTCACCATACTCAGAGTCCATATCTGCAAGAAATGATTTAAATTGCCTGTGGTTCAACCCCCAGAATCGTATAAAGTTGACTGTTTTAACTACTACATCCATCACTTCCTTCAATCGTAAACTTTTACTACAAAGGGCAGTAAAATGCAGTGTACACTAACAAAGTTGACTTTTTCTGTTCTAAGACTGTTTCGTTTGTTTTCTACAAATCCAACTACAACTACACTGCTAGAACGCATTGCTGGTGCACCGTCTGTGGCCAAACATACAAGCCTATCCCATGGCATGCCATGTTTCTCGATGCATTTTTCCAAGGCTTGAAATATATGTCCAGTTGTAGTCCCTTTCAATGGTATTAATTCCAGAAACTCTTCCATCATGTTTGGACTGCAATCTATACCCCTGATAAACACAGCACATTGTGCGGTGTCTGGCACATCAGTGCTCTCATGAAGGGCAATCAAAAATGATTCGAAGTCCTTTGCGGTTGCAACTAATTGTTTTTCCACATTTGCAACTAAATCCGTGACCCTACTTGCAACTGTATTTGGGGATAAGCTTATGCCTTCAAACAGTTTTTTCTTACCTGGACATAAAATGTCACTTGCTTTTACAAGGCATTCTTTTATGAACAAACCCTCGGTAAAGGGCCGTGATGACTTTGCTATCATATCACTTATAACAAAACTGGCTCTTATGGAATCTTTGTTTGACTTATTAATATTGGCAAAGAAACTTCTTTGTTTGCAAAATGCTGCTTTCAATTGTTTCACTTTTTCTTCCCTTACTTTGCCCTTGTAAGCATCATATTTATCGCGGTGCATTGTTTCGTAGTGCCGACGCATGTTATATTCCTTCATAACAGCTATTTTTTGCTGACAAATAAGGCATTGAGTAGTATCTCTGACAGCAGTGACAAAATATAACTCCTCCCATTTTTGCTAAAAAACTCTCCTTTCATCTGCAATTTTTCGTTTTTTCGAAGCAGAAGACAATTAGGCTATATGTTTAATTTGGCTTTTTAATATATAGTAATTTAATCAACTGTAGGCTAGCCTACACCTCGACAATCAATTTACTTGGCTGACGCAATTTCCAAGGTTACTGTTGTAATAACAGCACACAAGTGAATAGGCATTGTGACGTAACAGTAGATTTTCCACCGCGTAAATGGTAGCGCTTGAAAGTGATATAAAGTTTCATGAGTAATTTCAGGTTTTAGGAGCAATTTTAGAGTGAATTTTACTTTTTCAAATCTGAAAAAAGTTATGTGACACTTAAATTGTCAATTACTTTAAAATCCTAAAATTTGTCGCGGGCCGCACAAAATGTTCTCGCAGGTCGCGTGTTTGAGACCCTTGCTCTAGAACATAAACGATATTAAAGTGAGCTTTTACATACCAAATTTAAAAAAATTTTTATGTTCAATCTTTTATGCAACAGGGGCAGGATTAAGTACTTCCGCTGGTATACCTGATTTCCGTGGACCTAATGGAGTATGGACTTTAGAAAAACAAGGCAAATCTCCTGAATGTAACATTACTTTTGACAAAGCTGTTCCAACTTTTTCACATAGATGGCTTGTTCATATGGAAAAATTAGGTGAGAGACACACCTTTTTTCGACTATTCTCTGAATAAACTGGTGATTGCTATTTATTAAATTCTGTTTTTAAATAAAGCAATATATTTGAGAGTATTTGTTGTAAAATTTATTATTTATCAATGCAGATTTCTATTTTTTTGACGTTCACTATGTATTTTTTATGAATTGATTTTAATTTAATTATATTTTGTAAATCATAGTTATAATGCTTAAGATCTGCAAACTTGGCGAAAGATATTTGTGCTTTACGTTGCTAATATGTGATACCTTTCATATACTATATGTACATGTACAGTGTACAACTGTACAACATATTCCATGTATTTTATATATATATATATAAAGATAAATTACAAAAGCCACGTAGAAAATTTTATTAAAACCTCAACAGTCTGTTTTGCCTTATCGGCTCATCAGGAGTTGATTGTAAACACAGACGAAAGGTACATAATTAAAATGATAAAACACATAAAACTAATTAGTTAAGAGCCAAAAGTAATTATTAAACAAAGTTCTGGCTCTGGTTCTTAACTACATGTAATTAATTTTACGTGTTTTATCATCTTAATTGTGTGCGTTTCGTCTGTGTTAAGAATCACCTCCTGATGAGCCGATAAGATGAAACAGACTGTTGAGGTTTTAATAAAATTCTCTATGTGGCTTTTGTAATTTAGCTTAATTTAATGCTCTGAGTTTTCATTGAACTCTTTACTGACAGTCTTGCCACTTTTACTATATGCTGTATTTATATACACAGGTATATTTGGATCAAACCTTAGTAAAATACATTAAATACTTTTATTTTATCGTAGGTTTTGTGCATTATGTTGTATCACAGAATGTTGATGGCCTGCATTTGCGTTCTGGTTTTCCACGCGATCGTTTAGCAGAACTGCACGGAAATATGTTTACACAGAAATGTCAGTTATGTCACAGGTATAATTTCTCTTTTTTTTGTAACATTCGTATTAAAAAATAAAAATTATGCTTTTCCAGGGAAGTTGTCATGGATTTTATTTCACCTACAATGGGCCTGAAGCTCACTGGATATAAGTGCACTTATGAAAAAACCAGGGGAGGCAGGTACGCGGGAAAATACTTTATTTGAAAATAAAAGTTTACCTAACCGTTTATTTACAGATGTCGTGGCTATCTTCGCGATACTATATTAGATTGGGAAGACTCTCTTCCAGTTGAAGAATTAGAAACATCTGAAAAAATAAGCAAATGCGCTCAATTATCAATAGTGCTGGGGTCCTCATTACAGGTGCAGAACATAATAAGCCAGGAATGGGCGAGGGCCTACCTTTCCCCTTTTTCTTCCACTCTTTTTACAGCAATTTTTTAAATAAATTTTGATTAGATTTTAGTCTTCGTCTTACTTAAAAGAAAATTGTTTTTTGCTTAGAGCTCTGATTTGAAGTTAAAACGCTGTGTAGCCCGTACAGATATTGCATTTCTTTAGGTGGTTCTTCTCTTCTGAAATTAACTCACTTTTGTAATAAGCAAGTAGATATATTGGTTAATCACAACATCTATCTTAATCTAGAAGCATCGCGAATTTTATTAAGCGTAAACCATTTGCGTTTGTGAAGTGAAGCTAAATATGCTGGCAAAGTGATGAACTGCCAATTGGTTACAGATATCACCAAAAAAATTAGGTTTTGGACTGAAGTCGTCATATGTCAAGCAATACTGTATATTATCTTTTATGTTTAATCTTTAGATATTTCCAGCTGCAAATTTACCTCTTTTGACCAAGCGAAACGGAGGAAAACTTGTCATAGTAAATTTGCAATCCACACGCCTGGATAAGCATGCCGATCTTCTGATTCACGGGTGGGTGAGAAAGTTTTGTTATCTTTTAATTTAAGTCTCGATTGCGGATTCTCTGGAAAAATTTTTGGATCCAAGTGATCACAAAAGATATTTGAAATTCTTCTGCTCTGCTACCTCACGTGTTCCTTTTAAATTGAAAGCGTGCCCAACTGGTTGAGGCCTCGATTAGATAAAAATACCTAATTACTTAAGTTTTTTTTATAGGTTAGTCGACGAAGTTTTTAAAACCGTCACAGAAGAAATGAAATTGACAGTTCCTGATTACGTCGCACCGTCTATCTGTTTGAAATCGTCCAATCAGCTTCCCGAAATTTATACGCAGTCGTTGAAAGCAGCTGCATCATCACGGAAACGGAAAGCAAATAAAACGAAAATTGGAAAGAATAATCCTTGCAACGATTCCACATTGGATGAGAAGAAAGTCAGAACTGACGACACTGAAAAACCTATTTTTCCTTCTACCGACAGTAGTGCGTTAATCGGTACACCAGTCACTGACGTTAGCATACCAGCTATAAAACAAGAATGACTTTCATTTTGTTCGAAGTAAAATTACCTTCTTCGCTTTGTCGTAAGCAACTTATTTTTTTCGGTTTTTAGTTAAACAAACGGCATCGATTAGCACAATGGCCTAGATCAGGGCCTTCCAAACTTTTTTGAGCCAAGAGCCATTTTATTTTGCTTAACACAAATTTTTGCGGACCAAATATGATTACGTTGAAAACCAAGTGAAGACAAAAAAAATCACTCCTTATTCAAGAAAATTTTTCTTCTCCCTTCAGGCGACTCTACATCTATGAGGGCTATGGTTGGACGCCTCTGGATTGAAGTGATGAATTTTTTTTCTTCTGGGCGTGCACAAACTGCCGAAAAAGTTTACCCAATAAAATTACCTTAAATTCCTACTAGTGATGGGACGATTAATCGGAATCGTATCGGAATATCGGGGGTTTTCCAAGGCATCGGAAATCGGCATCGGACCTGTATGATTCAGACCCGATTCCGATACCAAAACGATTCTTTAAATATACATGGCATAAAATAAAAAGTATTAACACCGAACTGTGCTGGGGTGTTTATGAAATGTTCCTAAAATTTTTTCACCCTTTACCATTTTTCAACCAATCAAGCTAATTCCAACTGTAAGGTACGTAATTATTCGACGGGACAAATTTGTCGGCAAGCCAATTCGGCGGAAAATTAAAATAATTTCGATTTAACTTCACTAGCGTTAAAGTGACATAAGAAATTTTTGTTATGTCTCTAAGGCAATATTATATTACAATTTATTTTTGATATGCAAAACTTACAATCGCCATTGTGGCATTTTTAAAAGTAAACTGTGATACCAAAACTTGTTTTTCCTATCGTTGTTCAGCTAATAAGAGTAAAAATTCGCATTTAAAAATTGTTGAATGCGTTACATTTAAGCATGTTCCTAGCCAAATATTACTCTATAGCAGGGGTCGGCAACCCCCGGCACGCGTTCCAAGATTGGCACGCGAGGTGATTTTATACGGCACGCGGCGTCGTGAATATTTTTCAAAAACGCGTTTACGGACCTTTTTTTTTAGAGAACATTCTGATTTTGGGAGAAAAATAGGGAAATCGAAGTGAAGACATCGGCACGCAAACGTATATTTTGACATTGAATTTCACAACTTGGCACCGCTTAGATGCGCGTGCCAAACTATTTTTGATAATATAGTAACTATATTATCAAAAATAGTTCGGCACGCGCAGCTAACAAAATTCAAAAACTGGCACACTGCGTTGAAAAGGTTGCCGACCCCTGCTTTATAGGAATTTACAATGGGTTGATTTCGAACATTTAAGTTAAAAAAATGTATTTCTGTAATAGCTAAATTTGTGAACCAAGGTCGTTTAACATAGCATGTTTTTTTGATTTTTACGAAGAAGTACAACAATGAACTACAGTACATAAACGACAGGTTTAAAATTTTATAAGCGTGTGAAAATTATGACGTCATAATAAATATTATACAGTCTATAAACATTTTTTACAAATCTATTTGTTTGGCGCGCATGAGAAAACTACTCAATGAAGGTTAAGTCAGAGCGGTTATTATAATAAACTATCAAACTAGAATCCATGAATATTATTTTAACTAGTTTTTATTAGTTCTAACAGCTTGTTTCGAATATTAGGCTTGTCAGAAGTCAATTAAAAATCTGAAAAACAAACACAAAAAGAAAAGATTAACAAAGCAATAAAAAGTTAGCAAAAGAACTTAAAAACAACAACAAAAATACGGCAATGAGCAAATAGTTAAACCGGTTACAAATCTTTTTACAACAAATTTCAATGGGTAAGTTTTTTTTCGTTGCTTACGCTGATGTTACCAAATAGGGTAGACTGGGGTAAAAAGACTTTTTCTTTTAAAATTGAAAAGCTTCTAAAAAATAAAAAAATACTTTCACCATGTGGTGACAAGATTGTGGGTAATCTTAAACCACTAATTAGATTAAGCCCAACTCGTGTAGTAGACATTTCAAAAGTAGTTTGCGTTTTCATAGGTTTCATTATAATATTTTTTATTGCTGATGAGAGCATAGCAGGATTTATAAAAAAAGATATTTATTAATAATTTATTTTTTTCGAAGATAGTAGTTTCTAGAGGGTAGGGTAACTTTTAGTTTTTTGCTTACAAGTAAGACTTGAGAAAAATTTTAAATTTTCAAAATGTCCATCTTCTGGGTAAAAAGCCTACTTTGTATATGGGGTAAAATGCCCGCCCTAGGCTTTTTACCCCAATTATCAAAAAATGTCAACAAAACATATTGTAATGAAATTCTGCTTAGATTACGTAAATTGATAATGCCAAGAAATTTTAAAAAGATGCTCGACTGAATTTTTCTACTATAGGCTGCTAAAATAAGCATACCTTGCAAAATACAAATTTTTGTGGCTTAATTATTTCTTGATTTTTTTATTGAATAATTTAGATTCTTTTTATGTTTTACCACTTTTATATTCATATCTAATCAATCCTTTCACAGCTATAAGGCTTTAAGAAGGCTATAGTGACATAATCTATAAGTTAAATGATAGCATTTAACTACAATTTTTAGCAAACAAGTAGTAGTAGTAGTAGTAGTTTGTTTTTATTCGCACCCAAAAGAAACAATTGATAATAATTGAAGACAAAATAGAGCAAAGGTTGCAAATAGGGAAACGGCAACTAAACGATATACGTTATAACATGCACAAAAAATTGTGCATGGTCACCGTACCTGCGTCTTAACATTCAAAATTTAAAAGTACATTTACAAAGAAAAAAGAGAAAAAGTATAAAAAGCAATAATACATTTCTACAGGTCACAAGTCAAGAGTGCATTGCTTAATCAAGGGTGGGAGTGCAAACAAATGGCTGTATACATTTTTTTTTTCATTTTAATATCTTGTTATGTGCAGCATTTTAAAATTTTAATTGTGATTGTTTAAAATAATTTTTTGCGATGCCTCGTTTCTACATTCGTAAAACTAGCCGAGCATCATATACTTCTGATGACTTAAAAGAGCTATTGCTGACGTTAAAAGTGGGGCTGCTTTATTGCCAACAGCAAAAAAATATGGCATAGCAGCAAGAACGCTGAGAAGACATAAAAATAATCAAGTGGCAAATCCAGGACATGTACAATTAGGTAGATTTCGGCCTGACATTAATGCAGAGTATGAAGCCCAACTTGTTTCAATAATTCAAGACATGGAAAAAAAATTGTTTGGTTTGACCACTAAAGATGTTCGACGTCTTGCTTTTGATTTTGCAACTCAAATGAATATAAAACATAGATTTAATACTAACATAAAAATGGCTGGTCATGATTGGCTTCAAGAGTTTCTTTCACGTCATCCACAATTGTCTATTTGCAAGCCACAGCCAACTAACATAGCACGGGCTGTTGGTTTCAACAAAGAACAAGTTGAACACTTTTTTAAATTTTTTCAAAGCATTTTAACCAGCCACAGTTACAGTCCCATGAGAGTATGGAACATGGATGAAACAGGAATATCTAATGTTCATAAACCAGCTAATATAGTTGCCACTAAAAGTGCTAAAGCAGTTGTAAAATGACCAGCGGCGAAAAAGGTAAAACTGTCACTGTAATATGTGCAACAAATGCGGTGGGCACTTATATGCCACCTATGTTTATTTTTCCAAGAAAGCGTATGGTGGAGTCACTAATGCACAATGCTCCCTCTGGGGCTTTTGGCCATTGCACTGAAAGTGAGTGGACTGACGAACAAAGCTTCTTGAAATGGCTGAAGCACTTTACCACCATTGCTAAACCTTCAAAAGAAGAAAAGCACATCATTATTTTAGACGGTCATCACAATCACAAAACGCTTGAAGCTGTTGAATATGCCCAATTAAATGGCATTGAACTACTCACACTGCCTTCTCACTGCACCCATCGAATGCAGCCATTGGATCGGGAATTTTTTAAGCCCTTAAAAAGTGCTTATAATGCAGCAGCCGACACTTGGTTGATTGCTAACTATGGTAAACGAATAAGTTTTTATGACGTTGCAGAAATTTTTGCCACTGCTTACAATAAAACGGCCACTGTTGAAAAATCTGTAAATGGATTTTGAGCATGTGGACTATGGCCTTACAATGATGCGGTTTTTTCTGATGAAGATTTTGCAGCAGCTGATGCTTTAGCTGGTGGTTTAGGCACCCTTTGTCCAGAAAATTTTCCGTCTATTAAAAAAAGACAGAAGCCTACAGAAAAAGTTAACCAATCTATGAATGAAAATGACATTAGCAACTCCACCTTCAGGCTTATAACAGTCCAGTCACAAGTTTCAACCGCAAATAACAGTGTCAGCAAGCAGAAGGATGTACCATCGACTTCAATATCTGTCGAAACATTATCGATGAAAAAAGATATCGAAACTGCAAAAAGTGTTTTAAAGGAGCTGTGCCGTTCTAACAGCGTAAACCCAACCAAAAAGCAATTGCAGAAACGTTCATCTGAACGATCGCAGCACATTACATCATCGTCGTACAAAGCAGTTTTGAAAAAGAAAAAGCTCACAGCAAATAAGAAAAAGATTCCATCTAAATTTCCAAAAAGAAAGCCAAGAAAATTGTTTTACGATTTTTACAATGAAGAATGGACTTGTTTAGTGTGTTGTGAGCCATACGCCAACAGCAGACCAAGAGAAAAATGGGTCCAGTGTAGTTCCTGCAAACAATGGGCCCATGAGGAATGCACATTTGGAGAAATGTTTTATACATGCCAAAACTGCATTTAAGATGATTTAAATACTGCTTGTGAGAAAGAAGATTGAAATTATGATATAATTTTTGTGCTTGCTGATTCATGGCTTTTGTTTTGCTGCAATTTAATGATGGTGGAGTCAGCTGTTTTGGTTAACGCATGCAATCACTTTGTTTCTTTGTCTGCAGTTTTGTGACTTTTTGCATAATGTTGATTTCTCACATTTGTCTGTTGCTAATGTATTAATCACGCTTGAAAATATTTCTTGTTTGTATCACAAATTCTTAAGTTAAGTTTAAAATATTTCGAATGAAAAGATTTTCTTAATTACTTGCAGTTTTCATGGGGTATGAAGCCCACCTATGGGCTCTTTGCCCATTACAAGGGGTAAAACGCTCAATTTTAATTTTTTATTTTTTTTAAATTTATTACTTAGTATTATAAATATTAATGCTGTAACACTATTTTTTGTCTTGATTTGATTCTTTTACTCATTTTGAGGCATAATGTTCTGGAATACATAAACCATAGAAAAAGTTATGGGTATTTGTTCTTAGGGTAGGCTCTTTACCCCAGTCTACCCTAACGTATAAATTTAGTAGACAAACAGAGAACCTTAAAAATGCTATTAAATTAATTGGAGATTCTTTATGCGTTCCATTAATCCAATAAATTTATTCGTTAATTAGTAACATTTTGTTATATTTAGTCGTTAACAAATAAGGAATAAATTTATTGGCTTAATAAAATACGTAAAAAAATCTTTAATTATTTTAATAGATTTTTATGGTGCTCTGTTTATCTAATAAATCTATTCGTTATTTGGTAACATCAATGTAAGCACCGGAAAAAAAGTTGCTCATTAAAATTCAATCTAAAAAGATTTGTAACCCGTTTGACTATTTAATCATTGCTATGTCGGCAGCGTGGTCGAGTGGTTAGAGCGCCGTGCTTATGATCAACAAAGTTTCGGTTCAAAACCCACTCGCGCCATTCTGTTGAGTCCTTGGGAAAGACACTTTACGGCACTTTCCCCTGCTTGGTGGTCTTGGTAAGCAGTTCCTAATTAATACAGTCATATCTCTATTAAATAACAAGTGGACAGCAATATCTTGGTATCTCCGGAAGTAGGTCGGGGTAATTGCCTACCCTATATATTAGCGCCTCTCACTTTCCTGCGAGTCAGGAGAATAAATATAGAGATAAAATAAAAAATAATAAAAATATTTTTCCCGTTGTTTTTAAGTTCTTTTATAGGTTTGTTACAGTGGCGTACCGTGACTTTTCAGGTCAGGCATGCAATGATGAAATGATGACGTCATCAGTCTCAAAATTTAGCTCAATTTTAATATTTGATAAAACAAGCAATTTTTAAAATTTTGCGATTATAGTCCTAGTAAATACACGAAGTTTTTTCATTAGTTAATGAAAGGTAAAAATAGTTTCTACTTTCTAGGGTTTCTCAATAACACAAATATAAAATGTTTTTCCTGTATCGAAGTTGTCTATCGAAGTAGGCAAAAGTGCTGAGTAAGCTTGCTTTTTTCTATAATTTGCATCTGAATGTGAGTACTGAGCAACAGATTTGGACAACTAGATAATTCTAGTTGTCTAATTAGACTAATTAGAGCGAAATGCCGGTAATCTAATTCTAATCTAATTTGTAAAATGTTTCTATGCTCTAATTTTATTTCTAATCTAATTTGGAAAAGCTAAAAATTTTCTACTTGTCCAACTCTGCTCGAGAACTGTTAGGCATGACTGCAACATCAGCTCCATCGGAAAGAGTTTTCAGCCATGCAGGCGAACTGTATAGCGCAGCAGTTCCCAAACTGTGCTCCGCGAAAGCATGCGAAAGTTGTTGTACTTACTGCTTTTCTCACAATAATTGCAATGTAAAAGTTGTTAGCAGTAGCAGCAACGTTTCCTTCAGAGAGCGATTCCGATTGACGACCTTTTTTTTTTAGAGAACACCCTGATTTTGGGAGAAAAATAGGGAAATCAGAGATGAAATCGAAGTGAAGACCTTTTTTTTTTTTTAGAGAACACCCTGATTTTCGGAGAAAAATAAGGAAATCAGAGATGAAATGGAAGTGAAGACCTTTTTTTTTAGAGAACACCCTGATTTTGTGAGAGAAATAGGGAAATCAAAGATGAAATCGAAGTGAAGATCTTTTTTTTTTAGAGGACTTTGCTCAAAGACGTAATTGAACTGAATACCTTTTTTTCATTACGGCGCCGTGAAAAAAAAAGTTTGGGAACCCCTGGTATAGCGCAAAACGAGCCAATCTTGGTGTACAGACATTTGCCATTCTCATGCTTGAAAATGAACTCTGATTTGATATTCACTGAACTTGATTTTTATTAAATTTCTTTCTAATTCGGCATTTAATTCAATTTCCACGTTTTTGCGAATTCAGTAATTTTAATTCTAATCTAATTTGGAAAAAACTGTGTAGCTCTAATTTTAATTCTAATCTAATTAGGAAAAGCTAAAAATTTTCTAGTTGTCCAACTCTGCTGAGCAAACGTAAGCAGTTTGTAGCAAGCGATACTAGATCAGTTCTTTAACAACGTCACGCTCTATAAACATGAGCGTGCATGCAATATCAAAACTGCATGCATAGATACGATATCAAACTGCTAAATAATCGGAGATTTAGATTTTAATTAAAGAAAAATTTCGCAAAAGAAAAGAAATATTCGGATAGAACAATGTCTGCAATGAAATATGCATCTATAATAGTTTGAATTAGGTAACGCGGCCGTGCTTCTTACTTTTTTCTCTTTCTTACCCCCTCTCTATACTTTCTGCATGTTTAACGTTCGTCGTTGTGTCGCGTTTCCTTTTCATGCTTTGCTTAATGTACATTGCATATACTTAAATATTGTTACTAAGCGTGAATAAAATATCATCATCATCATCATCATCATAATATTTCTTAGAACTACCGGTAGGTCTTGTAATTCCTTCTAGCAACAGAGTCAAAAAATGCAACTTAGATTTTGCATGCGTGTTTCCAATTTTATTTTATATTTTAGTGATAAGCTCTAGCTGAAGCTGTACTGAATGATCGCGTTGCAATCGATAAAACGTATTTATGCAGTTATATCAAAAAAATAATCAACGTAATATTATCAAAATTTTTATACTTTGAGAATTTTTTTTAAGATTATTTTTTTATTTTTTTTATATAATTATTTTTTTATAAAATTTCTAGGCATGCAATGCATGCCTTACATGCATGGAGAATATGCCCCTGGTTTGTTAATCTTCCCTTTTTGTATTTGTTTTTCAGTTTAGAACCAACAACTGGAGAGATGCTTATGTTTTTGCACTATAATTTGCCAGTGCTTCAATTTGACTACAATTAAATGCACAGGCTATTATTACTATCAACCAAATAAAGAGTATTTTTATTAAAATGGAATTATTCATATTCTTTTATTTACATTGATACTGTGAACTCAATATTACATCTTTGTGTTGTTAAAATGGAATTATTGTTAGATGTGTTTCTATAAAATCTTTTCAATATATTGTTACCTAGCATATTGTAAAGTGTAGCAAGATGATCAACTTTTCTAACCAATTTTTAATTTATATCTTAATAAAATATGTTAATACCTGGGCACATTAATAGTAATACCTATACGTAATAATAGCCAGGAATCGGAATCGTATCGGAATCGGAATAATTGGGTAGAATCGGATCGTTAAAAATTTTGGTATCGTCCCATCAATAATTCCTACTAAAAACTCAAAAAAAGGTCATCATTTTTATCCAAAGGCATCTAAGCATGGCCCGCGTAAAGATGAAGAGTGATTCTCACGTAATATTATGTAGTCAACCCTCGTTAAATTATCTTATTTCAAAAAACACCGCGCGGGCCACAAGTTGGACCCCTAGCCTAGATTTTTTTTGCAGAATTCCCTTAGCTTTCTATGAAAAAGTACGCTAACCTCAAGCCCCAAGATTACTTGTTTATATGTTGAAATTTAGAATTTGCGTACCGTCAGGAAAAATTGCGGCCTTAAATAAACAGAGTAGAAAAAACTTCTGGGAGGATTTTGCTTAAACAGAAGATTTTCTCCATATATCATAAAAGGCAACAACCTACCATGATGCGAAGCAGCTATTATTTGCAATCCGAATAATGTTCTATTAATTATTCTTGAAATACATTTTCTTTGAAAAACAGTTACCGTTGTATTTTTGCTCGCTTAGTTTAATATTAGGGGTAACCGGAGATGTTGTTTAACTATAACACGATTGACAACCGTATTGACTTCAACATGGTATTCAAAAAACCTAAATAGACGAGGAAATGTTTATTTTTTAACAATTGCAACAATAAATAAAACTAACTTCATGAACACAAACATTGAGTCACAGCTCATCATGTACAACTTTTTCACAAACAGTATTGCAATTAAATTGCCCTAATATTTCTCGAAAATATTCCAAGACAGATCTGTAATCACATAAATGACAATCACCGACCAAAGGCAACTTCATGTATTGGCCACTAACAACAACCCCAATTTTAAAGGCGTTTTTGTCCACTGAACGGAACAATATAAAGGTCACGTATCCAGCAAAAGGACTAAAAGTTCCAGTCCTAAAAAACAAATTATGCTTGTCCATAAAAGCAGAGACTGTGTGTATATATGCGCATTTTACGAACCAAGCACCAAAATGTAAGTGAAAGACAATCTTATAAATCGATGCTAATTTTGTCGAAAATATTTAATACTGTCAAACCCCGGTACGGGGGTACATCTTACACTGGGTTCATTTTGGCCAGTAATAATTAATGTATTGAATTGTCTGTTAATGGTATAGCATTTTTATAGGCCTGTGTAAGTGGGCTGCAGGTTTTGACAATATGGTTACACATCGACAAACACCTGTAATCTTATTAGTCGCACAATAGCAATAGATACACATTTTCACACCAAAGAAAATTATATAGAAGTTAAATGAACGATTTTAAGCTAATCAATTTTAATATTGCCAAAAAAAACTCCGAAGCGTGTCGGAAGTTCGCAGTTGGGCGACGTTGCGCAGCGAGCAACGTAATCACGATAGTGGAAAACTGTGAGGAAGATTGTGTTAAACAAGTAAGGCCAGATACACCACAGTTAGGAATACTAAAGTTAAATAAATTATGAAGTTTAAAAACTTTTTATCTGAGCGCATTAATTTGGTCATGCTTGCAATACATACCGAAACAATCTAGACTCCTTGTGCATTT
The DNA here is from genome assembly GCA_963680785.1 of Diplosoma virens. NCBI lineage: Eukaryota > Metazoa > Chordata > Ascidiacea > Aplousobranchia > Didemnidae > Diplosoma > Diplosoma virens. The sequence goes on along the minus strand of OY796895.1, from coordinate 12,822,029 downwards.
CAAAGCTAGCAGAAGTCAAACGAGCTTCATCTTTATATAAACCAAGCAGACACAGCAAGGGAATAAGGGTTTCTGCGTGGCCAAATCTCAAAATGACAGACGGATTAGTTTTCCTGCAATCGAATAATAGAGTTTGATGTTAGCATTGATGCTTTCCGGCATTACATTTTAACCAAAAGCACAGCTTTCTTCTATTGTAACGACCATCAATTATAAAGTGAAGAGCTTTTTTCGTAATCATTGATCCATCTGAAGGCTTCCAGTACTTAAACCTTTTGAAAAGTGACCCGCAGGGTTAAAGACGTTCGACCTACTCGATTTAGTGTTCTATGGCACGCTATGCATGGCTGGGCGTGTTCACCTCGTTGATTTTAAAAAGAATTTTATCGATGTACTCACCCCTGAGAAACAGTATTCTTAACTCGCTCCAACCTTGCTATGACGTCATAAAGCAGCTGGCAGGAAAATTGATAGTTTATAGGATAGCCGTAACCGGTCTGATAATAATGTTTCAAATCGGCAGCATACTCCATAACCTACAGTAAAACAGACACGTCGCGGTCTGAGATTTAAGCACCCTGGTCGTCTCACTTAGAAGTCAAAGCAAAAACTATGCTAGTTTTGTTTTTCAGCAAAAATTGTGAGTGCAATTACCTTCATTTGCTCATCGTTAAAAAAGTTACAAATGGCTGTGTTGTCATAAAGCGCAAGTAGAAACGTGCATAGCTGGTACATTCCATAGACTTCTGCACTTGTTAAAGTTCGTCCTAAAAACAAAGACCAATATTTTCACGTAGAAAATGTAAACAAAATTGTAAATTCAATGCATGTTTCTCCCTGTTCATACGTTAAATCTTGCATAAATGTCAGTAATTTTGTGTTTCACCTTTCTTAAAGACGCGTATATACATATAACTAACTTTTGCCATCCCTCGTAGTGTATTTATTGCAATATGCTTTACGTTCATATTCCTGATGAGTCCCTTAAGGACGAAACAGGGCCTTGTCGAATATTTGTATCGCATATAATACACAAAACACGTTGCTTTTGAAAATCGTTGTGTTCAGACAAGTAGTAGCTCCTCCCGGCATTGTCCAATCATTTGTTCTAATATATATATATATATACTACTATTTCATTGATAACATTGATAAACTCTATGGGCTCATTTCCACTACAAGTCTGAAATAAAGCATTCTTTGTTTGTATTATGGATTTTTTTACTTCTTTCCACGCTTAAACGTCAAGTGAAGCAAAATATCAATAAAAAAACAAAGAATACTTGATTTTACGTACTGGAAATAAGCCATGACAGAACATACTGTATGTGTGAAAACCCCATGTTTTAATAAAATCTTGCTTACATTAACAAAACTACAAAAATAAACAGCAAAGTTTAAAATTTGAATGAACACCGCAAAAGCGTTGTCGCAGTCACTTTTATTTTAGTAAATAGCAAAAGATTTTTTTTCATTTTTATCTTTATCTTCCTGACTCGCAGGAAAGCGACGGAGGCGTTAATACATAGGGAAAGCAATTACCTAGACCTACTTTCACAGATGCTAAAATATTACTGCTCGGTTGAAATTTTTTTGGTTTTTATAGTTTTATAAAAATATGAATGAAATTTAGAACTGCTTGCCATGACCACCAAGCAGGATAAAGTGCCGTAAAGTGTCTTTTCCAAAGACACAACGGAATGGCGCTAGTGGGTGTTAAACCTAAACTATGTTAATCTATATTTAATCTTCGAGTCAATTTGAAACTCATGGTTTATAACAAATCAGACTCAATTAGTTAATCCCAGCAGTTGTTTTAATAAGCACCGAAGTTCAATCGACAATCACGGCGCTCTAACCACTCAAACACGCTGCCAACTATGACCAATTTACCAGCAAAATAATTCGACACAGCATATCGGGCTTCGTCGAACGGTTTCGATCTCATGAACTTTTGATATTCAGCCTCCGAACTTTGGTTGTTCTTGACACGTTCTAAGAACCTTTAAAAAATAGCAAGAATTAATTTTTTTCATAAATTAGCAATTCAAAATGTAATAAAATTAATTTTTTCCCACCAGTTTTCCGATTGAAAGCATGAAATTCGCTCAAGTTAAAGTTAAGCCACCAGACACTTTTAGAAAAGGGGCGTACACCAATGTTAATCAATATCCGTGAAAATGTATAAAATCGCGTGCTTTTGCTATCAAACTAGATTATAGTTAATCTTTGTGTCTATTCTCACGGTTTATAACAAATCAGACTCAATTAGTTAATCCCAACAGTTTTTATTAAGAACCGAAATTCAACTTAAGCTTGAAAAAACACAGTAAAGGTCTTCAGTGGTTCAACTTCAGTTTTTTTCTAGCTCACTCTTTTTGTGCAAAACCCAGTATACCACCCTACTTTAAATGAGAGTCACTGATGCATTTCCCATGCTTGTAAAGTTTTCAAACTGTGCTTATGAACAGCCATTATACCAGCAACACCAAAGCAGAAATTTCTTCGGAACATTGCTCATATTTAAACAATATCGAAGAAAAATGATCTTTGTTCTTTCTTTTTCTACCTTACTTTATCAGTTCATTTTTTCAATTTTTTTAAATTTACTATCTCATAAATTTTTGTTAAGATTTTAGTTCGACAAATGAGAGCAGCATAATCTTTATTTCAATTTGCACTACGAGTAATTTTGAGTTGATAGTGAGTAAAAATAAAAATTTGTTTATTTTTAATTTTGAGCGAAGCTCGTTTTTTATTTTGACAAGAGTATGCTTGTTGCAATGAAAACTAGTGCGAGTCAATAAATACTAAAAGCTGAGGTGTTTAAAAACATTGCAATCAATATAATCTAGGCTTTTTCCCTATCAAGAAAGAGTGCATGCTACTCAAGAGAATTAAGAATCAATTGATGTAACAAATTCAAACCGTTGAATGGACAATTAACTTTATTTTTTGACTGATTATTCAAATCAATTTATACAGTTGGCATGTTCTACTCTTTTCTAAACTTTATAATTCTTATGCTACTTTATTCTCTCTTCGAATTGTATATATATATAAGTATATTTTGTTTTCTTTTCTTGTTTGTGTATTTGCAGTGCATCCAGAAAAGGTTTCCGGACCTGGTGAGGTTTTCTTTACTCACCATGCTCAGTTGAGCTAAATTCATAGTTAGCAATAAAGGGCGGTAGTGCGTAGTTAGAATTTAAGGTAACGCAGCCGTGCTTCTCATTTTTCTCTTTCTCAATTCTCTATATTTTCTGTATGTTTAACGTTCGTCGTTGTGTCGCGTTTCCTTTTCATGCTTCATAGTACCTTGCATATTTTACTTAACAATGTTACTAAGCATGAATAAAATAACATCATCATCATAATTAAAAACTAAAATATTAAAATATTTAATCTATTCAAGTATGAAATAGAATGAAACAAAAGATTTGTATGATTCAGTCAAGGGTCAATTTTGTAAATCACAAGACAAAATCAAAATTCGCGAAAATCAATAATTGTAAAAAACAGGTGTCAAATTGTCAGCGCAGAACTTTCGTGACCCAATATTCACAAGTTAAAACTAACCGTTCACACGAATCGAAAGGTCGCAATTTCTTTCTATCGATGATCATAGTGATTCCGCCGTATGTAATTACATTTTCAGTGAAATCTTGCAAATGGTGACTTTGCTGAAACTTATTGCAAGACGGCTGATCTAAACAATATAAAGAACCTTTAAATAAGAATACTTAGATGAATGTAAAACAACAATTGGCACCAAACTTCAACAAAGCGAATTAGATTATTATTAGAATCAAAAAGTCACAGCAAATTAAAAGTAACGAACGCATTAGCTGTTGAATTTTCAACAATGTACAAAATTTTTAAACAACTCAAACCCTTTTTATAAGGCATTCGTGGCAGCCCATTTACATATTGAAAAATCAGGTTTAACAATTTGAACATTTTTCGAGCAGCAATAAAATACTAAATGTGCGCAAAGTTTGAAAGGATAGAGCATACATAAATAGTAAAGGTTGGACTTTTCTAAGGAAAACGGTTAAATCTAGTTAATAGAAAAAATTAACAAAGCTTCAAGCTTCTAAGTTTGCAAAATAACGAATGTTTACATAAGAGAAGCCAGCATACAGAACGCCCAAGAAAGCAATAAATACTTAAGTTAATAAAAGGACAAGTTAATAAACAAGTTAATAAAAGGACAAAATACTGAACAAAGTAACAATAACAAAGTATAATTTATGTACTAATTATTAAGGAATACAATATCTTGAAAGAATTTCCCATTAATGGTGATAGAATACGACACTTACAGGGTGATCACGCCAAGTGTAGACAAATATTTAATGAAATATAAATACATTAACAGAAGAAAACTGAAAAGCAATTTTGAGGAAAACATAAAAATAGACCAAGGAAATAGAATCAACAGTTATTTTTTGATACACCCTCCCCCCACTCCCACAATACGTCTCAATCCGCCAGGAACTCGACTGTATGAGGCATGCACGGTTTCTCCCAAAATCCCATCCCAACAAGTCACCAATCCATGCTCCAGAGCCCTGACACCCTGGTGACTGGAAGAGCAGGTTTTACTCTCCAGAATACTCCAAATGGCAAAGTCCAAACAGTTTAAATCTGGAGAGGAAGGAGGCCACAATTTCTTTGGCCAAAACCCCACCATATTTCTCTTACACCATTCTTTGACAAGATTGGCAGTGTGGGATAGGGCTCTGTCCTGCTGGAGGGTAATTCTGCCTTCCTTGAATGCTGTGTTCACTCAGGGCACCAATCCTTCCCCCAAAAGCTCCAGACACATGTGCTGACTTACCCCCAACCCCTCCCCAATGAAGAAGCGGGGGCCCTCTCCCCAGTTGAAGCCACCCCAGCCCAGACCATCACAGAAACCGGCCTCTGTCCCTGAAACGCAAGCCTGCCATTCAATGGGATGCCCTGTTCATTTACTGCATAAACCCAGCCACTCTGATGACTGCGCATGGCCCGGACAGTGAACAACCTCTCATTAGTCTACAGAACTGGAGGCTGTGTGCCATCTCTAAGCCCTTCCAGAAGAAGCCCTGCCCTCTGCACTCCCTTGGCTCTTGCAGCCTGCAACAGCAACTAAACTTTTGTTTTCCCATGAGGGCAGGCCCAGATCACCCCTGAGCACATTCTGCATTGCTCCACAGCTCACACCTGCAGCCAAAGCCAATTTTCTCATGCTTCTCCTGGGATTCCTCCTGACTTTCTCCCTGATGTTTTCAATGAGTTTTGGTACCCTGACCCTGCAACCTGGTGTGCTTCCCACCTTTGGGAGAGCTGAACCCGTTTCTTTCAAATGTTTCAGAGCCTTATAAACACCAGATCTGCTCATAAAACCCCTCAACAGTGTGCACACTTTGCTAGGGGTCTGCCCCGACTCAAACAAGTCCTGAACAGTCACAGTTACTGTGCCCATAGCAACATCAATATTTATAAATGTTTCTGAAAAAGCAATCCATTAATTAGTCAACACAATTAGCCACCTGAGAGTGCAATGGGACCTGCAGTCCTCATCCCCAGGGTTTCTACAGCCACCTTCAAAATCTGTCTACACTTGGTTTGATCACCCTGTACAATAGCACTAGATAGATAATACAAAGTAAACAAACAAATACACGTGTCGTATTTGCCAACGAAAATCTTTCTCGGTCCTAAATAAACAAAAAAATACTTGAGTTCATTCAAGTTCGCAACAGTTTTTCAATTATACAGCAAAACTATGTCAATCTAACTTATTATTAATTATTCTTTATAATCACATCTATTCATCCTCTATTTCGCAGAAGAGCATCGGAGACGTTATACTTCGATAGAGCAATTACCCGACCTGCTTTCGGAAATGCCTAGGTATTGGTCTAGTTAAAATTTTATTCATTTGTTTTATTTAGTTTTTATTTCGAAATGACCGAGATTTAGAGCTAGTTGCTAAGACTACAAAGTAGAGGAAAAGCCCGTAAAAGGTCTTTCTAAAGACACAACGGAATTACGCGAGCAGGTTTTGAACGGCGACCGCGTCAACCACGTTCGCAATCAATATGGCCACTAGGCGACGCTGCAGACAAAAGCGAATTTTCAAAAATAATTACCAAAAAGAGTATTAAAAATCATAATTTACTTTTCCTTTCTTCCAAGTAATTGCACAATAAGTACGTCACAAAAGCGTCCGCGCTTGAAACTGTTCGCGGCTTCGGGCTAGTATAAACAAGGAACGTGAAATCTAAACTGATAACAAAGTTTATTACTCAAGATTTGAAACAATGTGAACTACTTCAACAGATTCCTTAAAGCAAAATGCATACCACTGTATTGGCCTTTTCGATAAGTTTCAAATATTTTAGTATAAAAAGAACCAGAGATTCTTATAGACTGCTTGGCAAGATTTTGCAACTCCGTCCAGCCAACTTCATGGAGTGTGTAATTAAGTTTCGGAGGAAAATAATGATCCCACGACTGAAAAAGATAAGGGTTATATATATCATGGGCCGAAACAGTCAAATTTCTAACCGGCCATTAGCATTGAAGAGAGAGAAAGCTTGTCCTATTGTGCGTGTACGTCCTCCATTAAAAGTAACGTCTTCGACACATTTAGTTTACTCTTTTTAAATAGTACATATGCATGCGAGCCTAAGCATTTTTGGTCTTACTGTAGAAGAGAAATCGCAACAAACAAATTCAATAAATGATTTTAAGCACAAACAATAAAAATTTAAAAACAAAAATTGAAAATTTAAACAATCAATTGAAGTAGTGCTTCTCAACCTCTGGGTCGTGACGAAAAAGAGGGTCTCCGTTAAATTTGATTGGGTTGCCGACGACTTTTTAGGAACAGAAATCAAAAAATCCAAGACAGATTCAAATTCAAGATCTTCTTTTTTAAAGATCACTACGTTTTTGAGACGAAAATAGAGATTTTTATGCTTGCAATAAAGTTTGGGTCGCCAAATCTTTGCTATATATTTCCGCTAAACATTTGGGTCAGTACAAAAAAGGCTGAAAAGCACTCATTTAAAGCAAAAACCACAACGACAGTATATATAAGAAAAGTTTTTAATTTTTTGCAAAGCTTTCAACAATTGTCAAAAAGATTTTTCAAATAATTGCGAAAATAATAAAAGTTAATTGGCTTTAATTTAATATCTTTTTAAATGTCCTTGATACTTCTGTGAAGACCATCAACCTGATTAGGGGTCGTGTTCTGAATCACCAACTCTTCAAGTTGCTTTGTCAAAATTTTGAAAATGAGCAGTTAGTTTCGCTTTTCCACACGAAGTCCGCTGGCTGTCACGTGGGAGAGCTTTAACGTGGTTCTTCGAATGGCGTGAAGAAGTCAAAGTTTTGCTTAAGGAATGTGACTATAATTTTCCCAAAAAAATGGAATCACAAGAATTTAATCAAATGCTAGCTTATTTGACTGATGTTTTCACTCGTAAGAGTGTTTCTATGCAAGGGAAAAGTATAAACATATTAAAATGCCGTGAAAAGTTAAATGCTTTCAAAGTTACATATCTGGTGTCGATGAGTTAAAAGAGATAATCTTTCAAATTTTCCTTCACTTGTAGAAATGGTTGATGACGATGATTTCCTAATTTCCAGTGTGTGTGAAGAAATTGTGGATCATTTGGAAATACCAGGCTTGTCCATGGGAATGGGATTCCCATGGGAATCATCCCATGGGATGGGATGGGACAGCACACATTTGTATTTGCCATGGGAGAGTAGCCATGTCATAGCAACTTGATTACGTCAGAGCTAACCTTAGTTTTTATACTTTTTTATCTTTTAAATGTTTTTTACTCTCCTTTTTTCTTCATATACTTGTATCTACAGGGTGTCAAGAAAGTTCCCGATCCTAAACAAAATTATATAGGGCTAATGACAGAAGGTTAAATCAACAAAAGGTTTATTGTGGTGATAGAACAAAGCTCCATGAACATAAAAAAATCTGGTTTATTCAAAATGACCCCCATCTGTATCAATAACACGTTGGAGCCTCTGTCGGAAATTCTGACAAGCAGCACGAAGGGCATCTTGAGGAATTTTCTCCCATGCTCGTTTCAGGGAAGCTCGAAGATCCTCCAGATTGTTATGGGGTGAAGAACAGGCTTCTTTTTCCAGAATACCCCACACACAGAAATCCATAGGATTGAGATCGGGCGAAGATGGTGGCCACAAATCTTTGGTCCAGAATGAAGGAAAGTGCTCTTCGCACCACTTCTGCGTCTTCTTTGATGTGTGAGAAGGCGCGCCATCTTGTTGGAAGGTGAAGGACTTATTTTTGAACTTTTCCTTCATCGATGCGAGGGCAGGGGTTAAAATATCATTGACATACGAATCTGTATTCACTTTGACCCCCTCTTTAACAAAAATGAGGGGAGATTTCCAAGATTTGGAGATCGCACCCCATACCATCACAGACGAGGGTTTCTGTCGGCGTGAAACGAATCGAAGATGATCAGGGAGGTCCTTGGGCGACTTTCCGAGAATCCTGTCATTCTGGGTGTTGAACTTCGCCTCCATTGAGAAGAGTTTTTCGTCTGAAAAAACGATTTCGCCTTTCTCTGTGCCTCCCTTCCGACGGTTCAGCAGAATTTTGGCCCTCTCCTTTCTTTTTCGCTTCTGGAGGTCAGTTAGGAGTTGTCTTGTCCTGATTTTGTACGGGGACATTTTGAGATCCTGTTCAACAATTGTTCTGACAGACTCATGGCTGATATTCATGTCTTTAGCCGTTTTCCTCAAGGATCGTTTGGGGTTCCTCCGAATTCTCTCCCTGAGGGCCTTGATCTTTGCTGGAGTGCGATAGGATCGAGGTCGTCCACTCCTATCCCGATCCTCCATGGTTCCAAGTTCTTGGAAGCGCAAGATTGTATCGCGAACAGTCGATTTTGGTGCTTTTAGCAATTTCATAATTTTAGAATTTGAATGTCCTGCACGATGAAGTTGAATGATTGCAGCTCTTTTACTCATTTTATTATTATTTTAGCCAAAAAAATTTGAAAAGTGTATCTGAAACATTAAAAAGGAGGATTAAGTGGAAAAATGACGTACAGAACTTATCATAATTCATTGAAGTTTTTGAATTACATTAAATTTAAAAATCGATCGGGAACTTTCTTGACACCCTGTATTATCTATTTTGTGGTGGGACACTGGAAAATATATACAAATAGTCTTTTTTATATAAGATTACGTTTTGTGCATAACATTATATCTTTACCTGTTGTTGGCAATTTATGAAAAAGCGAAGTGGTTTTTACTTTACGTAATCTATGTATTTCAATATCTCTGTGTTTAATATAACAGTTTCAATCTGCTGCAGATGTTTGTTCAGAGTGTAAAGAACAATTCTGAGTGAAGACCTTTAGACCTTTTTTTTTTTTTTTTTTTTTTTTAGAGAACACCTTAATTTTGGGAAAAAAATAGAAAAATTAGAGATGAAATCGAAGTGAAGACTTTTTTTTTAGAGAACACCCTAATTTTTGGAGAAAATATAAAAGAGAACCTATTCTTAAAATTTTGAATGCCATCACTGCATATCGTCCTATTTAGTAGACAATAAACCTAAATTTTTATAAATTTAATTATTTTTATTGAACTGTATTCCGATGGGAATCCCATGGGATGGGATAGGCATAATTTGCTGTGGGATGGGATGGGATGGGACAGAAAAATATGTCCCATGGACAAGCCTGGGAAATACTATCAAAGTCATTTCATGGATATTTTGAAGGAAGAGAACTGGAAACTTTTGAAAAATGGATTATAAATCCATACTTCTTTAATTTGGATTATACATGTATACAATGTATGTATACAATGTATGTAGAATGATTGTGCACAAATCATGTTCTTGAAATGCAGTTTGAAAGCAAAACCCTGGAAACCTTGGAACAATATTGGTGCTTGACAATGGACATGTTTCCAAAACTTTGTTAAAAAGCACTAAGTGTGCTCATCTCATTTGCGACGACTTACTTATGCCAATCTGAATTTAGTGCCCTTCTGTCAATCAAGACAAAATCTAGAAATCACTTGAGTGCACAGGTAGACATGTGAGTTGCTATCAGTAACAAAGTGCCACGTTTTGAAAAACTCCCCCAAAGCAATAAACAGAAACAAAAGAGTCATTAAATTCGAAGTGCCTTTTCAATTTGAATTTTTTAGATTTTTTTAAAAATTATACATAGATAAAAATATAATTTTTTGTAAAGTTCATGCAATGTTCAGTTTATTGTATTTTTTTGTTTCCATGTATTTCATTTTTGCTCATACAATAAATTCTAAAAAATTTGTTATGCAAATTTTCTTGCTCCTTTTCAACTTTATTCTTAAGTAAATCATTACATGTACTGTAAGGGGTGCAAGAAAATATTAAAATATTTTAGGGGTGCAGGAGATTAAAAAGGTTGAGAACAACTGCTGTAATTTAAACAGCGTCATATGAAATTTTTTTGCTTGTTGTTATAGCAAATGTTAATTAAAACAAAATTGCATATTTTTTGAAATTACATTTTGAAAATCACAGCAACCAATGTTACAATCACCTTAGAATTTATTTGAATACTATTGGATAAAATTTAAATCTCTAAGCAGAACTGTTGGCAAAACATACTGTACAAATTCTATTGCAAGTTGTGCTATTTCACAATATTTTGTTTCAAAAAACTGAGAACACTGAATAATATTTTTAAGTGATAGAAATTGATCTGGCAACCTAAGTTAATACAACTGCTTTGAAAATTTGCACAATAAAGCTAGCTATTTTATATATGTATATTTTAACATCTTGATACTCTTTATTTATCATAGACCCCGCAATAAATATATCAGAGTACAATTGTCTTAATTTTTAAAAATAACTGGACTAACTAGAAATTTATCACTAACAAGCTAACACAGGGAATAGCAGTGCATTTGTAAACTAAACAGTACTGCTTTGCATGCACGTGGAATGAATAGAAAAATGAGTGTGCCAAAGATGTTTGCATCTATGCACAACACACACTCATAGTGCGACAACCTCTTTCTCTTGGCAATTCTAATGGCTGGTTAAAAATTGCTGCTAAAATGTAACTAATTCAGCCCAAAATGTGATTGATTAACAAACAAAGCAGCCGTATCATGATTATAAACAAAAAAATAAACTGTTATTAAAAATTTCTTATGGAATTTTACAGCACAGCAGTTTTTTATTGAAACTATACTTGCCAAAAACATCCTATTTCATTCATTCAAGTTATTGTAAAAAATATTTACTTGAATTGATAAAAAAATTTTTAATTTTAATAAATCTCAATTTTAAGCTAATAGAAAATTAAGACTACACAATTAAAGGAACAGCATAAACACCTTTAATATATCTTTTATATTATATGTTGGTTCAACATGACTTAATTTTTCTAAAACAGACTTCCAAAATGCCAGCTTTCCTTTGCCAGGATATCTAGTTCCATGTCGATACAAAGCATCCATATGAACAACCTCATAACCCTGAAAAATAAATGATTAGGCATATTACCAAAATAAAATTAGAACAAAAAATTTATATATATAAAACATCATTATATCTATTTTTTACTAAACTAAATAGCAAAATTCTTATAAATGCAGCAATCTATATCAGGAGTTAGGATATCTTTTTTTATATTAATTAAAACTTTAAATAAGTAAAATCAAATTACACCAATCTTGTGAGAACCATGTACCCAAGGTTGCTGCAAAAAGCTATGCTGACACTAATTCCAATGGCAGCACAGTTTTTGCCTTGCCAACACATAAAACTTATATATGACATTTCATTCTTGCCAAAAGACTAAATAAAAAACTTTACCACTTAATTTTAAAAGTAAAGAGATTTGATAGAAGGGTATTATTATCATTATCTTTATATTGAAGTGAAAATTCTTCTTTTACAAATAAGCAAATCAAGAATAAAAATAAATGAAATATGGTTTAATTTTAAAATGTTTATTGCAAGTAAACATTTACTATTTTTGATAATTCTTCAAATTAATTGTTGTGTAAATTGATAATTTAAAAGTTGAGATTGGCACTATTTCAGAGACAATTAACTAAAAATTGCTGACACCTGATAACACTACCACCTCAGGTCTTGCACCCAAATGAAATAACTGGATGTATACATGAAAATCTAAAAAAGCTTATCATAATGATTTTTTGGGTCTTGTTCACTGTTTTCCATTACTAACCTTGGAGGCTTTAAGGATTCCCAAAAAACTTAAAAACTTTGGAAGTCAGTTAATAAATAGTGAATTACAATCAATCTTTTTGCATCAAAAAAAGATTAGTTATTTTGATGAATATTGCTTTTGTGAAAATAAAAGAATGTTAAATCAAAAATAGCTTTTCTTGTCTTTGAAATATAATTTATTATTTAATAATTTAAATTTATTTTTGAAAGAGGAACCAACATAAGTAATTGGAAAACAAAACTTAACAACATACACAACATATACCTTTATAATATTAGTATTATCAACTGGCAAAGCATCATGAGCAGACGACATTGGATGTTTAAAATATGGAGTCTTTGTGGCCATATGGTTGAACAAACTCCAAGAACTAAAACAGAAATGCAATTATTATGAAATCATAATAAATTTTTATTAATTTATAACAAGAGATAGATTTAAAATAAGCAATGATTGTAAATTAAGAAAAGCTCTATATAAACAAAAAATTTTACTGTAACTTTTTGAAATAAGTAAGCTGCAATAATTGGAAAATATGTTAATATGGTATGAGAGAAACTAGAAAACAATGAAAAACATTTGAAAAATGATTAGTTCAAACCTTGCATTGCATGAAATATAGCAGCAGGTATTCCACAACTGCAATATAACCACATGAAAACACAACTTCATAATGACTTGTCACTTTGTCACAAAAACAATTACTGCTATTTCAGCCCATGTATCTCAGTATTAATTGTAAAACTTATAAAAGCAAAATCTATAAAATTAAAAATTATATCATTACAATTACATTGACTTATTTTCCTGAGTCAAAAACCGTCAAGCAATTACCCAATCTGCTTTGAAAGATGACAAGATATTGCTGTTAAATTTTTTTTTATTTGTTTAATCATATTGTTGTAATTTAAAAGTTTTTACTACGACAATCACTAGGAAGCTGCTATAAAGTGTGTTTTTACTGGCTCTTCAAGAAGTCAGCTTAAGCGATTTTTTTTAGCGAAACTAACCGGAATTCCTTTTTCAGCACCAGGATGGAATAGAGAAGCCGAGAGAAAAAGAATCTCTCAAGACATGTGTCACTAAGGACGTGATCTTGACATGATCTTGGTTCCAGTTAGATACTCTCAACATCCTAAGGATGTTGATAATATCGGTATTTAACTTGAATCAAGATCATATCAATCGCAATTTTCTTTAAAATAGCCGCTTAGTGCGCTTATCCACTCAGCCATGCTACCAACAAAGATGAAAATATCAGGTAAAACTAACCACAGTAGAACGCCGATTATCCGAACACTATTAAGATGGTGATACAACACCATAGCATGGTGTGGACGACAGAATGGGTGTCTTCAACACAGCTCTGCTTCTAATAAAGAGAGACTTGGCGGCGACGAAAAAAGTAACAAACTTTTAAAAAATGAGTGATCACTATACTGTTCATAATGTACCATAAACGACTATTTATGTAGGCTATATAATGCTTTTTATTGCAAGATTGTATTTTGTTTGATTGTCCAAAAAACCAGTTATCCGAACAACCCCTGGTCTCAATTAGTTCGGATAATTGGCGTTCTACTGTATTTATTTTTTTTGTTTAGAATATCTCTACTTTTATCTTCCTGACTCGCAGGAAAGCAACGGAGACGCTAATACGTGGGGCAAACATTTACCCCAACCTGCTTTTGGAGATGCTAACTTGCTATCTGGTTGAAATTTTGTATTTTGGTTTTTTAGTTTTTATAGAGATACATATATTACTGAAATGTAGAACAACATATAAATTTCAATCTAATCAGTAAAGTGGCTTACAGTAATTAAAGAAGAGATAAGAAAATGAAACAAAACAAAACAACGATATCAGTAGCAAGGTTGTGGATTCAAAGTTGGAGTTGTTTTTATAGATGTGCTGAAGACAAAATTGGGGCCAAAATTGCTTTTCTTAATATGCCAAAGTGGGAATTGTTACTTTTTTGGAGACTTAGATTTTCGGTAAATTACATAAAAGCTATAGTCGGAATGACTTTATCAATGGCTTAAAAATGAACCAAAACGGACCGCAAGTAGTTTTCGAGCACAGCGCCTTGGTTTTTCTATAAATTCACCGGCAAAGTGTTTTTTTATTCAAAAAGTTATACCTAGCTTTTGGTTTGGACTGTATTTAAAATACTATTATTGTATTCTTTTTTATTTCTATAGCCTATTTATCCTCCTGATTTGCAGGATAGCGTCGGAAGCGGTATACTAGAGCTAATGTTGAACAATTATACACCGGAACCTATTTTCGAAGATGCCAAGATATTGCTATCTTCTTGTTGTGACGGACGATGCGCACCGTAGCGCAATTGCGTCAACCTGTGAGGTCCCATCCAGAAGGCGAACTGTAAAACCTCCGGCTTGGAAAAAAGATTATTACATGTTCTAATTTCTGTTACTTATTGTTTTCATTCATCGTTTTTGTTAAATTTTGAACTCGCGTCGCTCAGCCTTCAATTTATTGAATCAAACTTTGTAATTTGTTTTCTTTCTGTTCGATCTCTCGCGGCGCGTAATTTTGTTCTTTGTTAATTTGTCAAAGTAATTTTTTCAAAGACTTAGGTGCAGTTACTATACGCTCCCAGATAGTAGTTCTTAATTTAGAATTTTTTTGTTTTTAAGAGAATCAGATTTTATTTAAGGTGAAATAGAGGCTACTTTATTTTCAATTACATATTTTGTTTTGTGTTCTTTATTTTTGTCTAGCATTCTATTTGAATATGTTTCTAAATTCATTGGATCAAATCTTGCTATTTGTTTGCGTTTCAAGAAGTTTCTTGGATTAATTTAATTAATTGTAACGCCCAAATTTGTCGTATTTTGCGTATTAAATTTGGAGATTCAAAACGAAAGAGAAAGCTTAATAAAAGAGGTGTTGTACGCAAATGACTTGGTATTGATGAGTGAAACAATGGGGAGTCTGAAGGAAAGATTTCTAAAATGGAGAAATGCATTGGAGAGCAAGGGACTGAAAGTGAATCTTGAAAAGACAAATGTGATGGTGTGTGGTTCAAGGGTGAAGTCATACGGAGTGGAATATACTCATGTGGAATATGTGGCAGAAGAATGACTGTCAACTCAGTGCTATGTACAAAATGTGAGCAATGGATTTATGGAAGGTGTTCGAAGTTGAAAAAAAGTAACTACAAGTGCGGCAAAATTTTTTTGTAGTAAATGTGATAAAGTGACAATAGATGCGGTAGAAGTGCAACAGGAGGTAATGTGTGATGAACTGGAAACTATGAAGGGATTTTGCTATCTTGACGATAGGTTAAATGCCAATGGAGGAAGACGCAGTCACTGCAAGAACAAGTGTGGGGCGGAAAAATTCAGAATTGTCGTGAGAAGATTTTTTTTTCTATATTTATCCTTTTGACTCGCAGGAAAGCGACGGAGGCGCTAATACATAGGGTAGGCAATTACCCCGATCTGCTTCCGGAGATGCCAAGATATTGCTGTCCGCTTGCAATTTAATAGAGATCTGACTGTAATTTAGAACCGCTTGCCAGGACCACCAAGCAGGGGAATGTGCCGCAAAGTGTCTTTCCCAAGGATACAACAGAATGGCGTAAGTGGGTTTCGAACCGAGACCGTGTTGGTTACGAGCCCGGCGCTTTAACCACTCGACCACGCTGCCAAAAAATTTTTTTTGTGGATAAAAGGAAACATAAATAGAAGCTATGTAAGATAAGCTATGTTATATGGAAGCGAAACGTGGAGAGAAAATGAAGTAACTATTTTGAAAAGAGCTGAAAAATCTGTGGTGAGGGCATTGATAGATATTGGGCAAATGAAGCAGTTGCCTCGGCCCCCCCTCGAAAATAGCACATACAGTTTCAATTCGCTGCAGATGTTTTTTAGAGGTTATTATGAAGTCGGGACGAAAAGTGGGCAATACAAGGTGGTTTCGAGGTGAAGACTTTTTTTTTAGAGAACACCTTGATTTTGGGAGGAAAATAGGGAGATCAGAGATGAAACCAAAGTGAAGACGTTTTTTTTTAGAGATCACCATGATTTTTGGAGAAAAAAGGGAAAGACGAGATTAAAGCTCTTTTTCTTTTTTAGAGAACATTCATTTTTGAAAATCCTTGCCTCGGGTCTCTGAATTTGAATATCCACCACTGGGTGAGGGCAATGTGCAGTGTAAAGTTGGTGGACATGAGGAATACAGTGGAGCTGATAGACATGTTGGAATTAAGCAGCAGATAAGGTGGCAAGGACGAATGGTGTGAGGTGGTATGATCATGTTTTGAGACTACCTGAGGAAGATGTTTTGATGAAGAACATGGTACATGAGGTGGATATAAAACGCAAACAGGGCCGACCGAGGATGAAATAGAGGAAACAAGTTGACAGCAAATGTCAAGGGGGGCGGTGCAGCCGCTCCGTTTGTACTGTACTAAAGCCATCACTGCTCAAAAACATGGACTCCGGTGACTCTGACTTCACAACTGTGGCTAAACTAAAGTCACTTATATAAATGTCGTGTCTCGTCTTTGTCTTGTTTCCCCAAAATCGTCTCGTCTCGTCTTTGTCTCGAAGCTTCGTGTCTTGAGTCCAACTCTGGTCGGTAGCGATTGGCAATGAATATATAGAGCCATCTATATATTCATTGCCAATAAGGTTTTGAATAAGGTGTTAAAAAGTTGATTTAAGTAAACATAATTTGATAAATATTCTTACTTCCAATATAACATAAAATGCCTTTATCAAAAGAAATTACCAATTTAATGAAGGAAATGGAAAATAACCTGAAGGATACTATAAATGAATCATTGAAGAAACAAGAAAAATTATTTACTAACAAATTAGACCAAATTTCAAGTAACTTAAAACTTCAAGCAGAAAAAATCGAAAGCATTATTGAAAGCCAGAACTTTCTTAATGCAGAATTTGAAATATTTAAAAAAGATGTGTCAGAACTAAAAAAATTAAAAATTCCCAATAAAATTGAGTCTTTGGAAAAAAGAATAGAAATTCTAAGAAATAATCTAAATGAGCAAGAAAAATGCCGAGATGATTTAGAACAAGTTCAAAGAAGAGATAATTTAGAGTTCCACGGAATTCCTCAAATTCAAAATGAAAATACTAACTTTATCATAAAAAGCATGGCCAAAAAATTAAATATTGATTTAAAGGATGAAGATATTTCAACTTCTCATCGCTTGCCAAGTACTTCCAATAACCATCCAATTATAGTTGCTAGATTCACCAGCAGAGACATCAGGAATAATATATACCAAAAAAGAAAAAATTTAATAGGTGTAAGAAATTTTGAAATTGCTGGAATGGAGAAACTTTACATAAATGAAAACTTGACTCCAAGAAGAAAACTATTTTCAATGGCTCATAAAGAAAACAGAATTAAAATATAGTTTTCTTTGGACAAAAAATGGCAATATCTTTATGAGAAAAAACAATGCAAGTGAAAAGATTAAAATCTCCTGTGAAGATGACATTGAAAAACTTAACTAAAGCAACTGAATCTTGTTATATGTTTTGCTTTTATCGCATGTAAGTTTTTCTTTTTTATTTCTTAATGTTTAACTTGTTTAATTTAGATATATGCTTAATTGTTTAATTTAGATGTGAATTATTTAAAAATGTTTAATTTAAATGAAACTATTTGTAAACCTAATGTAAGTGTAACTGATTTTGCAAACTTATTAACTCAAAATTATGATAACCATGATAAATTTCTTCTCCATCTTAATGTCAGAAGTCTTAATAAAAATATAAATAAAATAGATGAATTACTAGCAACTTTACCTTACTCTCCACATGTCATCATAATTAGTGAAACAAAACTAAAGAAGAAAAATTATAACACTACTTTCATAAAAAATTATTGTTTTCACTCAATTGATTCAACTACAAATAGTGGTGGCATTGGCATATATTTACATAATTCTCTAAATTACAAAATTCGACCTGATCTGAGACTAAATGAAAACTTGGTTGAAGACATCTGGGTGGAAATTAAATCCGACAATGACAATAAATCTTATATCGTGGGAGGAATATATTTTCATCCCCATTCATCAATAACAACTTTTCAACTTAAATTGGAAGAAACAATTGATAAAATAAATTCAAAAAGGCTGAAGTATTTTATATTGGGAGATTTTAATATTAATTTACTAAGTGATAATTCTACAATTGTTAAATACAAAGAATCTCTTGAATCATTTGGTGTGATAAGTCTCATAAATTGCCCGACAAGGTTCATGAATAAGCAAACTCCATCTTTATTAGACCACATTTACTGCAATGATAACTCGAGTAATATCCTTTCTGGAACTGTTTCTTTTGACATAAGTGATCATAATCCTACTTTTGTCTTAGCACCAAAAAAACAAGTTAAGCCATTATCAAGAAAAATAAATCATCTTAAAATATTTAAAAGAAACTTTTCCATGTTCTCTGAATGTGACTTCTTGAAAACTTTGGAAGAAAATTTAAATAATAGCAATTTGGGCAAAAATAAGTTAGATCCTGAAGAAGATTTTTTACATTTTTTAAATATTTTTTTAAATTGTTTAGAGATCCATGCTCCAACCCAAAAACTTACACGAAAGGAAACCAAATTTTATTTTAAACCCTGGTTAACAAAAAGCATACAAGACAGTATAAAAAAAAAAACAAATTATATCAATTATCTTCCCAACATGCTCATTCTGAACCATATTACAAAAAATACAAACAATATAACAACATATTAACAAAAGTTAAACAGCAGTCAAAGCAAAACTATTTTCAACATCACTTGCAATTGAGCAAAAACAACGCCAAGGAAACATGGAAAACAATAAATCAAATAATACGTAAACCAACTCATCATACAACTTTTACAAAGATTAAATGCACAGATACAAATATTGATTTATATGATCCTAAATACATATCATCATGCTTCAACAAATATTTCTCAAGTGTAGGTTCTAATTTGGCACATGCTCTTCCAAAAGCAAGTTTTTCAAATTCTACAAATTCCATACCTTCTATCTGCTCTTCTATGTATATTAAACCAGTGTACATTGAAGACATTATTAATGAAATAAATCAATTAGATACTAATAAATGTGATGATACTTATGACATTCCTGTAAAAATTATCAAACTAAGTAAAGTTATAATTGCTCCCATATTGTGTGACCTGATAAATAACTGTATCAATAAAGGTATATTTCCAAGTATTTTAAAAATAGCAAAAGTAATACCTATTTATAAAAGTGGTGAAAAAGACCTTGTCTCCAATTATAGACCAATTTCTATTTTACCTCATTTCTCCAAAATTTTTGAAAAAATTCTAAAAGAAAACATTGTGAACTTCTTGAATAAACATAATGTACTTTCTGAAAGTCAATTTGGTTTTCAACAAAAAAAAAGTACCAATGAAGCACTAATTGAATTGGAAAACTACCTTAAATATCAGCAAGCCAATAATCAAATAACATGTGGCATTTTTTTAGACCTAAAAAAAGCTTTTGATACTGTTGACCACAATATTTTGAAAAAAAAACTAAAAATTAAAGGTATTCGAGGTCTATCCTATGACTTGATCTCATCTTATTTGGCAAATAGATATCAATTTACTTGTGTAAACTCACAAAAATCTGATAAAAATATAATAAATTATGGTGTTCCTCAAGGCAGCATATTAGGTCCTATTCTATTTCTTTTATATATTAATGACTTACCTAAATCATCAAACTTAAAAACTCTTCTTTTTGCAGACGATACTGCACTTTTTGCTTCTAGCAATAATTATGTCTCATTAGAAAAAATTATCAATGTAGAAGTCAAAAAAATTGAAAATTGGTTACTTGAAAATAAACTTAGCCTAAATTTAAAAAAATCATACACTATAATATTTGGTGAAAAAAGGAAAAAAAATAAACCAATAAGCATTTTTATAAATAACACAAAAATTTCTAACCAAAATACTGTGAAATATTTAGGAGTTACTATCGACAAACACTTAAAATGGAAACCCCATATAGATGAATTAACAAGTAACGTTTCTAAATCTGTAAGTATACTTTATTACCTACAAAAATATCTGTCCATTGCCAATTTAAAACTAGTTTATCATGCTCTTGTTAAAAGCAAACTGCATTATGGAATACTTTTATGGGGAAATGCTTATAAAACAACCTTATCAAATCTTAATAAAATGCATAACAGAGCATTACGTTACATTACAAAATTACCATATAGAACAAATATAGATAAATTGTTTGCAAATGCTAATCTTCTAAAAATTAATGAACTGTACAAATTTACTGCATCTAAATATATGTTTAAATTATTATACAACAATGGCCCAAAAAATGATATGCAATTATTAAGTGATATTCATACTCATAATACCCGTCAATCAAAAAACAAAAATGTATTTGTTTCTAATTTATTATCCAGTAATTTATCAAAGAGTGTTACTGTAAGTTGCTCTAAAATATGGAACAATTTGCCGAATAATATAAAAGCTGAAAAAAGACCAAAATCTTTTAATAAGTTAGTTTATGACCATTTATTAAATCATTACAGAACTTAAATCAAATTTTACTTAGGCTACTTCTACTTTCATCTTTTTTAATTCTTTTTGTTTTTGTACTACTATACTTATATTTTCCTAGTATTTTAACATTGACACTTCTTTCCATAGTATCATAATACTTCACAATTTATTCTTTCAATCAATATTCTCACGTTCTATTTTTAGTTATTTTAAGTTATTTTTTTCAATTTATTTTCAATTGGCTCATTTATTTGACCTTTCAACGACTAATTTACCTATGTGAACCCTTCTTATGACATAAAAAGGAAAAAAAAAAAAAAAAAAAAAAAAATTTGTGTGAACAAAACGTTTTGAACGAATTATGCATTTTTACTCGCCTTACTTCGAAATCATATTCTTATGGGGGTAGTGATTAAATGACGATTGTCTCTTCCTACCTCCCGCATCACGCTTTTGTATTGTTATTGTTTTGTTTTGCAATTGTATTCACTTGTTTTGTTGCTTTCTGTATCTTTTCATTGGCAGCATTTTTTGCAATGTTTGAGACAATTCTTTGTTTTTTTCTTTTTAAAGAAAATTGTGAATTGTGATGCAAATAAAATAAATTTTCTCTCTCTATATATATACACTGTATCATAGAAAAGTGTAACTTATGTGCTGAAGTTGGAATCGGAATTGTAGTTTTAGATTTCAAAAAATTAAAGTCAAAGCCGTATAGTTTTGAATAAGAGGAGTCGGAATCGGAGTCGAAAATAATTCCTCGGACTCCATGGCATGAGAGCCCATGTCATTTGTTTATTAAAAAAAGTGAAGTTTGATATGATTGTTTCATCTCACTGAATAAATTTTTGTCATATAAAAAAATGTTTAGAACAATTACAGCATAAGAAGAGAAATTTAAAGATTAGTGGCTCCAGTCAATGCATTGCTGCACCAAATGAAAAAACGATCACAATGGCCAGATGCTAGAAAATATATTCTTCGAGTTGTCAGCTGATAGCACTAAAGAGTGCTATCCACAGCATTTTACATTGTCACGTCCAGGGCTGCGAACTCAAAGCATTTTTAATCGAGTTCCAGTTCGAGTTCGAGTTCACATAAAATTTGCAAGTCCAAGTTCGAGTTCGAGTTCTTTAAATTTCAATTTTTCGAGTTCGAGTTCGAGTTCACAAAATAGAGTTGAAAAAATACAGTCGGAATAGAGTTAAGAGAATAATTCAACCGCGAAAAACTGAGCACATGTCAAAAATGCTTTGTCATCAATGTTACCAATTTTAATCTATTATTAAACAAAATAAAAGAGGATAGCAAATTATAATTTGGCACCAACGCTGAGAAATGTTATAGTTAAATTTACTCATTAAATAAACTCAAACATCACAAACTTTTTTCAAGTTCGAGTTCAAGTTCGAGTTCAGAAATTTTTATTTTTCGAGTTCGAGTTCGAGTTCGGCCAAAATTGCCGAGTTCTTCGAGTTCGAGTTCGAGTTTGAGTTCGAGTTCGCAGCCCTGGTCACGTCAAACTTGAGTTTACTGGCTTACTGCTTGATCATAAATGCGAGTTTTGAATTCTCATCAAAGACAGTAAACCTACCTTCTAGTTCGAAATGGTCCGCCCCCTCGTCAGAGTCCTCGGAGCGAGTACCCACTGTAAATGTAGAGCAAAAATGTATGATATTCATGAAAAGGGTGATAGAACTGTTAGCGCAGGAGGAGATTGTAATACCGAATGAAGTATCAAACTCACACATTATTTTAACTATTCAATGTAATCAACCGAGCATCGCCACAAAGGTAACTATAAAGTAATAAAATGGTTTGTAATTGTAAAATGATTCAGTTGCGCTTCAGAGCACGTGTTATGTTAAATCATGTGTAATTTTATTTCGTTATATTAATGTTTGTTTTGTTTTGTTTAGAATGGTTTCTTTTCAGTTTAATAAAGCCTTAGTTTGGTTTTTTTATAAAATAAAATTTTATAACAATTTATTAAACTGAAAATGGATAAGTTCTTAGGCCTCAGATATTTGATACAGATGCTAATTCGGAAGAAGGTCCTAGAAAGTGGCTTCATTGGAAAAGGACAATTGAGAGTTTCATAAAAGAATTGATGGGGCAACTGATAGAGACAAGCTTGATCTTTTGATTGATTTTATTAACACAAATGTTTATTCGTGCGTTACCGAATGTACTACATATGCCGATGGCTTGAACAAGCTAGAATGTGCTTATGTCAAAACAGTGAACAAAATATATTCCAGAGATCGTCTCAATACAAGCCGACAAAACGAAGGTGAATCTCTTGAAGACTTTCTGCAAAGACTGAAGATATTAAGAAATGGTTGTAATTTTGTAGATGTTACAGCGTCGCAGTGCAAAGAACCTGCTATAAGAGATGCATTTATCACGGGACTTGGTTCACCATACATAAGGCAAAGACTTCATGAAGATAACGAATTGCGTTTAAACCATGTATTCAACAAGGCAAGGTCCTTACATGAAGCACAAAAAAATGCTGAATCCTATGAAGTTCGAAATGCTGAGAGAATAGCAACAGTCTCATTTGATAATACCAAAATTGGTCAACCACAGAAAGAGAACGAAAAGAGGCGGAGCAGAGCCGCCAGCTTTAAATATCAAAGTTGCAAGTTTTGTGGTGGTTCTTAGCATAAACGTCCTAATTGTCAAGCGAACCAACGCCTTTATTACAAATGCAACTGCATGGGCCATTTCGCAAGAGTTTGTTTATCAAAAGTTAAGAAAATCCCGAAGACGCTTGCGACAGTGTGCGAAGACGAAGAAGAACACTCGTACATTAAATAACCTGATTGGCGATGAAAAGGCAAATTTTATTGTGTTGGTTAATGGCGTACGAGCTATTTGCCTTATTGATACTGGTACAAAGTTTAACCATATAGATTCAAAATTTTGTCAACAGGCTAAATTAAATTACGAGGAAAATAGTGACATTTTAAAACTGGAGTTAGCTGTGAAAAATTCGGCCGTAAAAACTAAAAGGTTCTGCTCCACTTCCGTTGGATTTCAAGGACGATATTATAATAACGTAAAATTTTTAGTGTTGGAAAATTTGTTGTGGTATGTTATTCTTGGTTGTGAATTTTTAAGTCAGCATAAAAGCGTGAAAGTTGATTTTGGTGGACCTGAATCATCTTTAAAATTAGGAGCCTTGAGTATACTTCGAGGTATACTCGTAAAACCTGTGCTTTTGTTTGAATATCTTAACCCTAACATTCGCCCTATAACAACCAAGAGGCGCGGTTATTGAAGTATGGACTTGGAGTTTTATTGGTGGTGCAGTTTTGAGACTACTTGCTGATGATATTATTGAACCTAATAACTCACCATGGCGGGCTCAGGTTGTGGTAACGAAAAGTGAAAATCATAAAAAACGTATGCGTGTTGATTATAGTCAAAATATTAACAAGTTTATTCGTTTGGATGCCTATCCGCTTCCAACAATGCAGAGGGTTTTAA
This sequence comes from Diplosoma virens, assembly GCA_963680785.1. NCBI lineage: Eukaryota > Metazoa > Chordata > Ascidiacea > Aplousobranchia > Didemnidae > Diplosoma > Diplosoma virens. Next base: position 12,797,711 of record OY796895.1, on the reverse strand, counting down.
GGAAGGTATCACGTTATATATGGTTTTCGAAACTAGACCTTCGAAGCGCTTATCATCAAGTTTCGTTGATACCTGAGTAACGAATTTACACCGGGTTTAAGGCCGTCGGACAATTATATCAATTCAAACGCATCCTTTTGGTTTAAAGCAGGGCTCTTCAAACTGGGGGTTGTGGGATTTTAAATTTTGGATTTTTAGAGATTACGATGATTTTGGAAGAAAAGTAGCGAAATACAAGATTAATTCGAAGCGAAGACCTTTTTTTTTTTTTTTTAGAGAACACCTTGATTTTGGGGGGAAAATAGCGGAATCAGAGATCGATTCTAGATGAAGACTTTTTTTTTGGAGAACACTTTGATTTTGGGGCGAAAATAGCGGAATCAGAGATCGATTGTACGTGAAGACCTTTTTTTTTTTTTGGAGAACACCTTGATTTTGGGGGGAAAATTGCGGAATCAGAGATCGATTCTACAGTAGATGAAGACATTTTTTTTTTTTTGGAGAACACTTTGATTTTGGGGCGAAAATAGCGGAATCAGAGATCGATTCTAGGTGAAGACCTTTTTTTAGGGGTCGCAAAAAAATTTGGCCGTGGAAAATGGGTCTCGATGAAAAAAGTTTGAAGAACACTGGTTTAAAGAATGCAGTCCCATGTTTTCAAAGAGTAGTAAATCAAATAATATTTGACTACAAATGTGAGGGGACATTTGCGTATCTTGACGATATAATAGTTTGTGGTAAAACAAGAGAAGAGAATGACAAGAATTTAAAACAATTTTTAAAAGCTGCTTCTGATTGCAATTTAACTCTGAATGAAAATAAGTGCATGTTTGCTACAAGAGAGTTGAAATTGCTTGGATACAATATATCCGAAGGAGTTATGCGCCCAGATCTGGAGCGAGTGAAACCGATAACTGATTTGCCAAACCCCACAAATAAAAAAGAGCTACAACGAGTAATCGGTATGTTTTCGTATTATGCACAATGGTTACCGCAATCTTCGGAAAAAATAAGACCCTTGCTATTAGAAAAACAACTTCCTTTTGGCGAAAAAGGTCTGAAAGCTTTCAAGTCACTTAAAAATAAATTAGCTTCAGCAGCTCTTCAAATTATTGATGAAAATGTGCCTTTTATTGTGGAAACTGATGGGTCAGACAATGCCATATCTGCATCATTAAATCAACATGACCGACCAGTAGCCTTTTTTTCAAGAATGCTGACCAAAAATAAACGGCACCATTCCATTGTGGAAAAAGAAGCTACAGCGATTGTGGAAGCAATTCGTAAATGGACAGAATTTTTATGCGGTCGACATTTTACAGTGATTACAGACCAACAATCCGTAGCATATATGTACAACTCCAAAAATCATAGCAAAATTAAAAATAACAAAATTTTGCGATGGCGGATGGAACTAAGCGAATATGATTTTGATATTATTTATCGATTCGGAAAAATGAATTGTGTTCCCGATGCTCTTTTCCAAAGCATTTTGCGCCAAGATTTACGATAACACGCTGCGCAAATTGCACGAGTCGTTGTGTCATCCGGGCGTTACACGTTTGCATCATTTTGTTCGCGTAAAAAATTTACCATATTCCGTTAACAAAGTTTTTAATGTTGTTGCAAAGTGTAAAGTTTGCTCTGAATTAAGACCCGATTTTTATAAACCTCAAGTGGCACACGCAATTAAAGCTACCTAGCATTTCGAATGGCTTTCCTTAGATTTTAAAGGTCCTTTGCCGACTTCATTCAAAAACCGTTATTTATTATTATTGATGAGTATTCTCAATTTCCGTTTGGGTTTGCTTGCCCTAATGTCAGCGCGAAAACAGTTATTTCTTGTTTAAACCAAGTGTTTGTAATGTTTGGTATACCTGCTTATATTCAATCCGATAGGGTACCGCTTTTATCTCGCAGGAACTTCTAAGTTATTTGCAAAAACGTGGTGTAGCATGTAGTAGAACTTCAGTCTATAATGCTCTGGGTAATGACCAGTGAGAACGCTATAATAGTATTATTTGGTCGGCTATAAAGTCTGCTTTAAAATCTCGGTGTTTAGATATTTGTCATTGGCAACTTGTTTTACCAGATGCTCTTCATTCTGTACGTTCATTGCTATGTACAGCAACTAATGAAACGCCCACAAGCGAATGTTTTCATTTAAACGTCGATCAACCTTTGGCACGTCAGTACCAACTTGATTAAACTCACCAGGGGCGATGTACTTGAAGCGCCATATTCGCACCAGTAAATACGACCCTGTAGTGGATAAAGTAGATCTCCTGCATGCCACCCCGAACTATGCACTAGTGAGATTACCAAACGGGAGAGAAACAACTGTTTCATTAAAAAATGTGGCGCCGTGTACTAGTACTGATAGTGATGATATCGTTAATATTGACAATGTAAATGAAGAATCGGAAAATGTAGGCCTAAATGTTAACTTAAATGATGGTACTAATGGTTTGAATATGCAAAATGAAAGTATTGAACACGATGACCAAGAAAAAAGTATTGAAGAAGAATCACCCAATATTAATTCTGATGTTACTCCAGTGCCAAGAGGATCTACTCGTATAAGAAAAGTACTGGATAGATACAGAGCTGTTCTATACATTTAACTCAAAGCAATAAGTGTACAATTTAAGGAGGAGAGAATGTAATACCGAATGAAGTATCGAACTCACACATTATTTTAACTATTCAATGTAATCAACCGAGCATCGCCACAAAGATAACTAAAGTAATAAAATGGTTTGTAATTGTAAAATGATTCAGTTGCGCTTCAGAGCACGTGTTATGTTAAATCATGTGTAATTTTATTTCGTTATACTAATGTTTGTTTTGTTTTGTTTAGAATGGTTTCTTTTCAGTTTAATAAAGCCTTAGTTTGGTTTTTTTTATAAAATAAAATTTTATAACAGAGATTGTAAAATACAAAACATTCAGGAGCATGTAGGCTGCTTAACAAGCGACGATTTTGACTCGCTCAAGCCGTTATTCAGAGACCAAAAAAGAAAAGTTACAGTGACATAATTTCAATCATTGATGTGTATGCCTTACCTTTGCTTATTGCTTGCCCAGCCCCAGTTTATGGTGACAGAGCCATCAGTGCTGGCGGTAATGTCACTTTGGGTAAGGATAGATGAATTCTTTCCTTTTGTTTGGCGGTCTCTGCAAGCAGCTCTAAATTTTATTCATATTTCCAAATAAAAAGATAAAAATTTAAAATAAAAGTTTTCAACCGGATCGCAATATTTTGGCATCCGAAAGCAAATCGAGGGAATCGCTTGACGGTTGCCGTAAGTATAACGCCTCCGACACTTTCCTGTGAATCAGGAGGACAGATATAAAAATCAAAATAATATATAAAAAAAATGGTCATTGTGAAATGGGGAAGCAGGGTATAGAAAAAAACTCTGGATTGATGAGGAAAAATCAAAATAAATGGGTCAACACATAAAAACGAGTAGTTTACGAGAGATAAAAGGTTGTAATAGGTCTGTAAACTCAAAAATATCATCATAACTTTTTTTGAATCGAGATCTATTCGTAGAATTGTATATTTTACCAGCGAATAACTGTTGAAAAAGATAGCGGCAATTGAAGGGCTTGTTCAAAGCAGTCTATATGACAGAAATTGTTCGGTCAGAAAGGAAAAAGGGAGAAGAAAATCTTTTAATTGTAAGAAAGAAACGAGAGCGGACGTTCAACATCCCTAAGATGACTCGCCACAGAATGATCTATACATCCACTCTACAGACAGAATATAAATAGAAAAGGAGACTAAAGATAGAACACGATTAATTGAGAACAGATTTTTTGTTCCTGCTATACAGTATAAGAGGGCTTTTTCTTCCTGCCGACGTTATTTCTCCTAATAAAAGTTCCATTAAAAACTATGAAAATAAGCTTAGTTCGGGCTGTCTTCAAAAGCTACAATAAAAGATAAAGTTATGTTGGTAGCCTACTTTTTCCGTAATAATTATCATGTATTGAGTTTTTATTGTTATTGCTTTGCCTTTAACTAATATATCAATAAAGTTTACGGTCGAATTTTTATAATTGCTGCAAAAAAACAAATAAAACTTGTGTAAAAAGATTTATAACATGTTATATGGGATTTGTGTAATTTTTTCATAACATAATTTGAGCCATCAGCAAAAGAGCCAACGTTGATCTATTTTTTTATAATTTTTCTTTTACAATTTATTTGAATCTTAATTAAAACCAACAAAAGGCTGCGTTCTTTTTCGATAAGGAAAAATTTTCACTTATCGAAAAAATTTATGGAAGTAGGGGAGACCGGGGCGAGTTGTTACACGGGCAAGTTGTTACAACCTTTATTAAAATTAAAACAAAATGTTTTAAACGGCTTGATATAAGTCAAAGTATTACTTAGGTCATAATCTTTTAATTTTAAGAAAATCAGGACCATTCTTTTTTTTTTAAAGCTATGAGATAAGAAAAAGTGATTTTAAGTACACTGAAAAAATTTTTGAGCTTTTTTAAAAATTGACTGCACGAGTTGAGTGAGACTTTTTTTTAAGGACGTGAGTGTTTTCAGTATGCCTAATGATGCTAGTTTTTTGTATAAAAAGTCTTTTACTGGTAACTACTTTGAATTTGCTGCTTTAGCTGTAAATGTAGTCAATCCTAATACGGGGTGGGTTGTTACAGCTTGTAACAACTCACCCCAACATGTTCTGTCAGATAAACTGCAAGTATTTTTTTTAGTGCTGTTTATTTAACTGGTTTGATAGTTGTGTTTTTAAATATGCCTCGAAATTATAAAAGAAAAACAAATAAAGCTAATATGCCTTTCTCAACTTACCAAGAAGCAGCAAAAAGAGTAATAGACCATGGGGAATCGCTGCGAAAAGTTGCTGCAGATTTTGATGTAAGTAAAATTAAAATTAGCTTTTGCATTAAAATTAGCTTACTTAAACTATTATTTATCAAGGTCTATTGGTTTATAAAATAAATTTATATTACTTAATAATTGTAAATTTTTATTTTTATTAAGATTGTTATAATTATATGACTGCCAGAGAGTAATTGCATATTTTTTTTATTTGTGTTATCTATTTGCTTTTCCTTAAATTTTTATTTTTATTAACATTGTTATAATTATATGACTACCAGAGAGTAATTGCATATTTTTCGTATTTGTGTTATCTATTTGCTTTTCCTTATAACTTTTCTTGCAATGAACCCCATGGACAGAGAACATCATTTTTGCTTCTTTTAATAGTTCAATTGTGTAAATCTTCTAGTCATCTGCAGTTAGTTTTTAAATTATTTATAATGATTAATTTTATATTGACTAAGTACAAACTAACCACCACTTATTATACGACGTAATTTGTTATAAACCCATAATTATATTGTTGTGCTGTTTTTTGTGACTCCAAATGATAATGTAGAAACATTTGTGCGAAAATTTAACTATATTAACTTTTTTATAACTATTATCTTTTGTATAGCACAAATGAATTAAAATGCTTGTATAGTTTTATGAATGTGGTGTTTGAAAAATAGGTTTACTCAAACTTTGTTATTTATGTTTAGATAAACTTCATGACACTTCAACGGTTCTGTAAAAAAATAATGAAGGGTGAAAAGTTGGAAGTGGGATATAAAGCTCCAGGTTCAATTTTCACCTTGGAACAAGAAAATTTACTTAATCATTATGTTGTGCATGCATCAAAAATTTACTTTGGGCTGTCTCCTCAGCTATTTCGAAAACTGGCCTATGAGTTTGCAGTTGCAAACAACATTAAACATCCAACTTCTTGGAATGTAAATAAATCTGCTGGAGCTGACTGGTTTGGTGCTTTTATCAAAAGAAATAAAAACTTATCAATTCGAAAACCAGAAGCAACCAGCCATTCTAGAGCAACTAGCTTTAATCGAGTCAATGTCAGTCAGTTTTTTGATAACTTGGGGAGTGTTTTAGACCAATACCATTTTCAACCGTATAATATATATAATGTAGATGAAACTGGAGTTACTACAGTTCAGAAACCAGATCGCATTATTGTAGAAAAAGGCCTGAAACAAGTAGGGGCAATCACATCTGGAGAAAGAGGAAAATTGGTAACTATCACTGTTGCAGTTAATGCAAGTGGAAATATGATTCCTCCTTTTTTTGTTTTTCCTAGGGCTCGGTTTCATGACTATTTTTTAGCTAAGGGTCCTGCTGGTGCTGAAGGTTATGCAAACCCCAATGGCTGGATGCAATCAGAGGACTTCTTAAAATTTATGAAGCATTTTGTAGCTGTTACAAAGTGTTCAAAAATCTCCCCTGTTTTGCTTATTTTGGATAATCACCCATCGCATCTTTCTATTGAGCTAATAGAATACTGTCATCAAAAAGGGGTTGTTCTTTTGACTTTACCACCACATTGTTCACACAAACTGCAGCCTCTTGATAGAAGTGTCTTTGGACCTTTCAAAAAGTATGTAAACTCGGCTTGTGATAATTGGATGAAAAATCATACAGGAAAGCACATGACTATCTATGACATACCTCATATTGTGAATCTGGCTTTACCCTTGGCAGCAACGCCTGTCAACATTCAAAATGGTTTTTCAGTATGTGGCATTTCACCATTTAATAACCACATTTTCACTGACAATGACTTCATGGCAAGTTATGTCACAAACCGAGAGTGTCCTCAAGTTTTGTCTACAGCTGATGCTTCACAAACTCATCATTCATCTTCTTTCTGTAGCAATCCATATCCATTCACTTCATCAGCTCTAGCAATCTCACAAATTCCTTCATCAGAAGATGTTGCCTCTATTTCCTCTGCGGTAATAACCCCACCAATTCATCCTTTGCCCAACAATGTTTCTTCATCAACGGAAAAAGAAAAACTACCTTGTGGAGTGACAAGTTCTCCTCAAGCAATTCTTCCTTTTCCAAAAGCCCAACCGCAATTAAAAAAGAGAAACTTTCGCAAGCGCCATTCAGCTGTTGTTACTTCCATCCCAGAGAAACAAAGATTAGAAGAAAAACAAGCAAAATCTGTCAAGAAAAAAAAGCCCAAGAGAAATATTTTTAAACCAAGTCAACTGAAAAAGTCAAAAAACAAGAATGGTTTTGCATTATTTGCTCTGACTCTTACTCTAACTCTGCTCCTAAAGAAATTTGGCTACAGTGTCACAGTTGCAAAGGTTGGGCTCATGAAGCTTGTACCGATGCTGAAAGCAGCAATTATATTTGTGAAAAGTGTGATAAGTGAATTTCTTTGTGTTCTTTTGTTGCCTGTATTGTATATATAGTTTGCAACATTCAGTTTGTGCAATTATTTTCTATTAAACTGCATTGATTTGTTTCATTATTACATCATGAAACCACCTTTATATTTTAAATCATTGTGATTATAAAGCCAAGATAAAAAAACAATTAAATTAATCATAAAACTAAACAGTTAAACTGCTGTAACAACTTACCCCATGCCTATAACAACTTACCCCAGTTGTGGGGCTAGTTGTTACAACAGACAGGTAGTCATAAAAGTAAAATTATTGCGTCATAGATATTAAGTAAAACTGATTTAAAGGTAGCATTGTAATAGTGAGATCTTAGGCTACTTTGCATAAAAAAATGAGCACCATAGCTGCAACAGGAAAAGAGCTATATTAATTTAACTGAAAATTGTAACAACACTCCCCGGTCTCCCCTATCCTTTGCCCAAGAAAGTATAAATACATCAAGTTTTTAGAATAATATTTTCAATCTTTTTCAAGGGATTGCCAGGCCTTACATATCCCGCCATTTAAAACCAGAAATTAAACTAATATAAGTAAATTTTGTAGTACAATTTTTGTCACTTAACTTTTTTGAGAACAAACCATTTTCTGTCTTCAATTCAAAATTATTACATAGTATTATTGTATTGCAAGGTATTTGGTTAATAAAATTATCGTATATTTTTCTTTTTTCGGTTTTTGTCCAAACGTTGACATTATGCTTTTACAACTATTTCCAAAAATATACACATACAATCAGGGGCGCCCAAATTTTTTTGCCGGGAAGAGGGGATAAATTTAAAAAAGGGAACTATTTTTGTTGAAAGTGTAGTCCCATCAAAAGCAAATTTTGGCTACACTGATTTTTTAAAAAAGGCACCTTTCGTAATTGTGACCATTTTCGGCTCAAAAATCTAGTGATTTCTAAAACAAAAAAGATCATCACTTTCAGTCACTGTCCAAATTTTCGATTTTCGTCCCCAAATCATAGTGACCTCGAAAAAAAGGTCATCACTTTCAATCGGCATATAAAATACTGGATTTTCATCCAAAATTTAAAGTATGGACAAGAACCAGAATAAAAGCTTTTACCTTCACACGATCTGATATTTTCATTAAGTTTCCTAGATTTTAAGGGAAATCTAACCTAGTGCTTCTGTATCTGACCACCTATACTCTATCTTTTTCAAAAGGGCAAATTTACCCCTTTGTCACCCGCTTCTGGCTTCCCTGTTCATAGCATCGTTGTAAAAACTTTTTTGTCTCCTTAACAAACCCTTTGTCTGTTACATTACAAATTGTATCACAATTATATACAGCAACACACATATATTCATATTCATATATTCATACTAAAATAAAACAAAAAGAAACCATAACCATAAACGTTTTCGGCTTACATTAGCCCTCTTCAGACGAATAAAATGTTAAGAAACCTTGCCTTCTAATTTAAAGATCGAGATCAATGACCTGATTACATAGTTATTTGTCAAACTTTCAAACGGGTTCACACGAGGTTTTCATAAAAGGAATTGTTGGATAATTGATTTAAAAATGCAAACGCAAAATAACAACCGCAACCCCGATGCACCACGAAAAATCTAAATTAACAGAATCAGTATCAGTATCTTTTATTTCTGCTCCGCCACAACAAAAACAGAAAGAAATAAACAAACATATAGGACTATAGCAGAAGAAGAAAAAGGAAGAAGCAACAAAACGTTAAACTTTATAGCATGCAGACAGTAATATTTGATATAGTAGTTATAAGAATGGTGCATGGTTGCAACACCTTACATAGAAAAGCAGATAAATACATAGAAAAGAAGATACATAGAACAAATAGAATTATAAGACAGGGAAAAACATACTAGGAGATAAAAAAGAAAAGCGCGACAAAGCAAGACGTACCATGTATTTGAGGCATTGTTGCGTTGGCGGCAAAAATATGGTGAAAAAAGAAATAAAAAGCTAACAAATATTTAGCAAAAACGATGATCCATTCGCAAATAATTGTTGATTAAGTCCGGGGTTATGTTTTTTTGTTTAATAGAGCTTCGTGACTTTAATTTTGAAATTAGAATTACATTTTTAATTGTCTTAAACGAATTTACGTTGTATTTGGTATTAGCACAAACATCGCAAGACGTAATATGATCTTTAACGGAGCTTTAAAGTTTTGAAATGAAAGTCCAAGTGTTCATCCATCCTAATGCTCAAATGAGAGTTGACATACTTATGTACGTCAAGCTCGAATCACATGAACAAGAAAATTAATAAACAATATTCGAGTAGAGTGCAGGCGGAACACGAGTCTTCAATTGAAAATACTGTGATACTTTGAAACATGGGTTCTTAACCTGTAGGTAATTTACCACTACTGGGTAATGACAGGGTCCCGGGTGGGGAATCAGTCATCAGCTGGTTTCCAGTTAGTTAGTTATTATCACTTGAAAATAATGTGCTTGTCATCAACTAATTTTGACTACAATTTTAATAATAATGCTGTTAAATCTCCAATAATGCAGTTCTTATAAATTATGTCAAAACTGCATTATACATCGAGAAGTGTTAGCCTCAAGAATGATGTGCAAATAGCTTAAGTAAAAACTAGATGCTGCAATTAAAGTGGTGAACTGCTTTTATTACTCGACTGCTTTGATAACTGAGCTAAGATAATAAACTTATAAGTATGAAATCTGCCGTTTCATATTTATGTGCTTTCTCCAAAGGAAAGATTTTGATTCAGCTGGCGTATTTTATGCCAGAGTTCATTTAATTTCCTAAAACCCAACAAAAAAAGAAGTTAAAGCGGATGTTCCTGATATGACGTTTCGGAAGTGAAAGCAATATTTACAGATATGATCTTGTCATTTAAACAATCAATTGCAGGGTATAGAGTCGAATATGCGGAAACATTGATAGCGCTAGCAAAGGTTAAACTTTAGAAAACAAAAACAGAAATTTGTCGGTTGGAGCGGTGTTTTAAACATATTCAGTAAAATGAGTTTGTTGAATTGACATTTGCAATGTTATTCCAAGTGAGGCAGATAACTACTTAAATAAGTCGATTGACAAATTTTAACGCTTGTTTTTTGATTTTGAACATAACACCACAGTGATGGCATTCACCAGAAATCTGTTCCGATTTTAATGATTATTCAGAAAATAAAAAAAATATCCAAAAAAAGACATGGAGCTAAATTGTGATTTATCAGCCAAAGATGATTTAGAAGATAACACCTGGGATAAATTCTGGGCAATGATGCAATATGCAACCTCAAAGTTACTGCTAATGGTCCACGAAAATTCGGAATCCAGGATTAATTTTGATTTTTACTCAAACAAATGTAGATGTTGTTTGTATTCGTTAGTTTGTAAAGTTGAGTAATGACCGAACTATAACAAGGAATTAAACAAATGAAAATTATTTTTTATTTGTATGAACATTTTTTGTCGATGGCTAAAGGTATTTGTCACATGCTCTGCGATGATGTTCATAAAAAGCAAAAATATATATCAAAATACAAATAAACATATTATATTTACAAAACAATCTATGATCAGCTCGTACGTAATCTCACCATACCCTTTCAAACAATGTGGAAATTTTTAGCGGCATTGGCTGTGGTAAAAATTTTGCAAACCAGCGAATACAAATAAATTATACATTCTCCTGAGTTATAATCTAAAATAAAGCGTCGAATTCTCGTTCACTAAGTTCTCGGTGTTAAATTCTCACGACTTGTACGAAAAAGTCTGTAGCATTGCTTACTTTTTCACTTCACTTACTTCTGCAAATCAACATTTTCAAGCATTATTTTTTTAAAAAAACCACGAAATAGATTGATGAGTTTAAAGTCAGAATTTGCGATGTTAAATTTCAAAAACCAAACCGGGTATGGCATTAATTATTAAAAAAATCACCCTACAATCTGGTATAAATTTTTAAGTGTTGTATATTGAAATGTTCTATTGGTTGAAATTTTAACTTCTGCTACGGTAGAAATGGTTTAATCCGGTTTAGTTTAGTTTAGTTTTGAAATTTCACGAAGTGGGTAACAGAGATTTACTCGAAACCGAAAGTGAGTAATGAAGAAAAAGATTAAGAACCACTGCTTTAAAAGTTTTATAGACAGGTTTTATTTTCACAATTAGTTTAAGTTTAGAGTTGATGATGTTTGGTAATTTATTTATAAACCGTCTGCAGTCATGGCCAAAATATAGAATATTAAGATTATACATGTAAATATGATCACTACATACAGAATGGGAAATGCAAAAATTTTTTATTAAGCTTTTTGAAACATTTTTCAAAAAACCAAAGTGGGTAACTATTAGACACAAATAGATTTTTTAGTACATCATCTTTATTAAAAAATAAAAAATTGTTGAAATATATTAATTTATCTCAATATATAGCGTTTTTCGATCTAATTTGTTGTTTTTGCAATCAATTTCGTTTTGCAAAAACTTTTAATAAAAATATAAAATTAAAAAATTTTTTTTCAATAAATAACATATTATTACGAAATATCTTTTTAAACATAAAAATGTCATTAACTCTATACGGCATAGGTGAATTAATTCGTTCAGTGAAAATAAACTCGCATTACGAGAAAAAAATACAAAGTACAAGTTTCAAACTACAAATGAATGTTTCGAATCGCTTTCGCGTTGATGCCAATTATATAATATGTTATTTAATAAAAAAAAAAAAAATTTTTAAATTTTAGATTTTTACTAAAAGTTTTTGCAAAACGAATTTGATTGCTACGAAATTGATTGCAAAAACAACAAATTAGATAGAAAAACCCTATAATAAGTAAAACATTAACCCGTATTTCCATTTTTTAGGTCAATTTGTATTGTAATTTAAAAATAAACCAGTATGTGTAGGTTTGCGCCATATCCATGGGTCGATATTATCATTATTAAATTTAACGGAAACATCAAAAAAAGAAATACATGGTAATGCAGACTCCATAGTAAATTTTATTATTATAGCGTTGGAAATTGAGCAAACTTAAAAAATCTGTAGAAGAATTTTCATTACTAAAAACAGCAAAACAATTATATACAAACCGTGCGTAAAATTTGGCTCCTTATACACTGTACAACACTGTAAATTTTGGGTATTCTTAGGGGTGGAAATTAACAACCTTATGTATGGAAATTTTAAAAAGCGTGGTTTTACCACTTTTTGCCTGTTACTTTTTGGAAAAAGATGGTAATTTCCATGCAGCGAGGATGTGATTATATACTATAGATGGTTGTTTCGATCATTCGTGTTGGCACAAACAAAAAAAACATCTTCGAGGGTGGAAATTAACATGCTTAATTTTTTTCAAAATTCGCTTGTTTATTTTTAGTTTTGTTATCGTAAGCAGATTCAGCCAATCAGCATTTTATTGCAGGCGCCGTTTCGGTATACGTTTTAAATTTAAATTGAAATTTAAGAATGTTATTTTAAATTAAATTTAAATTTTGGCAAGTAATTTGAATTAATTTAAAACAACATTTTACTTGCAAAAATTATGGTATTTACGTGGCAGAGTGTAAACTTTGCAAAATGCAATACGGAGGACAAACAAAAAATAAATTTTCTACCCGATGAAATAACCACCGCTTATTCTGCATGCAAAGTTAACGTCAAGGATGACAATGACCGAGCTGTCCTCCTTGAACGTTTTTATAAATTTCATTTCGACGTCCATAATGCTAAACCTGATATCACAGAATGCTTTGTCGTTACATTTGTAGAACAACTGGATAAAACTTTATTGGATTGGTGTGAAAATAGATGGATTAATTATTTGAATGCTAAAATTAATATTAATAGAATTTTTCTGTCTTATAATTGTGATTGAGCCTTAAACCCGTTTATTTGTTTACTATCGTTCAAAGTCCACACACTGAGAGGAAACTACAGCGGCTTTCTTGATCTTTTTCAATCAACGCTTTCGATCTTAGCGGGAGTTTGCGGTATTTGATTTTACTACACTACACTACACTACAGAAACTGGAGGTTATTTCCAAGAAACATAAAAAAAATTTATTTTTTGTTTCTTGGAAATAACCTTCAGTTTCTGATTTACTATGCTTGAAAACACTGAAAAATAGGTATTATTGTCTTGAAACTTCGGGTTCGTAAAGAATACATCACTTTGTTGAGTTTCATATATTTATTCATTATTTCAACTGTTTTCGTTACCTAGATTCGTTTAATACAGCTAATAAACTCATATTTTTAGAGTTATAAGTTAAGTTGTTTTCATTTATTGTAACATAATCTTGAAAAACTGTGCAATGACTGCCCGTGGTTGCAAATATTCAGCCGATTCCTTCTGCTATGTTTGAGGTGAATTTTTTGCCAAAAAAGCAAAAAAACACTATTTGAGCAACTGCATTCGTGCAGCAGAAGCCTATTTTCATTATTTCGGAATGCCAGTCGGTGATCAAGATAAATGATGGGCACCACATGTCATCTGTGACTACTGTCGTCGCACTCTTGAAGGTTGGCTAAGAGGAGAAAAAAGAGCTATGCGTTTCGCTATTCCCCGTATCTGGCGTGAGCCTTCAAATCATTATACTGATGGTTACTTCTGCATGGTGGATTCAACAAAACGAAGAAAGGGAAAAAATGCACCTCCAATTGAGTATCTTAACATTCCATCATCTATTGCCCCTGTTCCTCATAACACCACCGACTTGCCTATGCCACAGCCACCCACAAGAGATCAACCTTATCTTGCAGAGACAAGTTCTGAGGATTGCAAAAAGGAGGAAGGTGCGCCATCATCATCATCATTTGTTGTTTGTCGTCGACGTCGAGTTGGGGATGAAAGGTGTCCTTATTACCCTAATCAAGAAGATATCAATGATCTTATTCGGGAGATGGCACTGACAAAGTCTAATGCCGAGCTTTTAATATCCAGATTGAAGCAATAGGATTTACTTGATGAAGGCGTCCGCATTACTTCCCAGAGGAAGAGCATCGTGGTTTTTCAACGTTTTTCTCTTTTAGGGAGGGCTTGTGCTATTGCCATGATATAAGAGGACTTTTCGAAGCTATAGGGATTCCCTGAAATACTTCAGATTGGCGACTCTTCATCGACAGCTCATCAAAAAGTCTCAAAGCTGTTTTACTGCACAACACAAACAAGTGCCCCTCCATTCCTTTGGCTCATTCAATGCAGATGAAAGAGAATTACGAGAACGTCAAAATGCTGCTAAACGCTCTCCGGTATGACCAATACAATTGGGAGGTCATTGGTGACTTCAAGATGGTGACCTTCTTAATGGGGCTTCAACAAGATTTTACTAAGTTCTCTTGCTATCTCTGTCTCTGGGATAGCAGAAATATAAAATTTCACTACAACAAGAGAAATTGGCCTCCCAGGTCTAGTTATGATATTGAAACTCACAACGTAAAGCATACACCGTTGGTGGAACCAAAAAAAGTGCTTCTGCCACCTCTCCACATCAAACTGGGCCTCATCAGGTAGTTTGTAAAGAAGTTGAACCCAGAAAGTGATGCATGTAAGCACATCCAAGAGTTGTTCCCAAAGTTATCTGAGGCAAAGGTCAAAGCTGGAATATTTGTTGTTCCTCAAGTGAAGCGACTCATAAAGTCCGACAGTTTTTCTGAGAAACTCTCTGCAGTTGAGAGGAGAGCTTGGAAAAGTTTTGTTTCTGTGGTTGAAGGTTTCCTCGGAAATCACGGGGCAGATAACTTCAGAAATATTGTGGAGGAACTTGTGGATGCATATGAGAAAATGGGTTGCAGAATGTCGCTAAAGCTCCATGTTCTGCACTCTCATATCGATGAATTCAAGGATAACATGGGTGATTACTCGGAAGAGCAAGGCGAAAGATTTCATCAAGATATCAAATTGTTTGAGGAACGCTATAAAGGCCAGTATAATGAAAGTATGATGGGAGACTACATTTGGAACCTTGTGCGTGAAAGCGAGCTGACGTACAATCGGCAGTCACGCAAGAAAACTTCTTTTTAGTAAAGTTGTGATGTATGATAGTTAATTTCGTTTATATTGTTTAATCACCTCAGTTAGTTTTGTAATAGGTTGCAACATTCTCTCTTGGAATACTTTTAATCAACGTTCAGCGTTGGTAGAATTGCCATAGGTTACCATGTTTAGCATTTTCAGCCCCCGCCCCGGCCCTTCTTGCTTAATCGTTCCCAGTTTAATTAAGCTATATTTTTATAGCCAACTCTGAAATGTTTTATATTGTTACTGTAACACATTCACAAATGACAATAACATTAATAATATGTTAAACAAAAATTATATCTTTTCAATGCAGGTACTGCGAAAAATTTTTTAAACTATAAATGCAAATTAACAAAAAATCCCACAAAGTGATCTATTGAACTCAAAATCGAAGTTTGAACTTTGTGAATGCCCATTTCTATTTATTCATACCATAAGATAACAGAAAAATATGGTTTTAAAAGGGAAACAAATTTTGTGTTACACGGTGTAATCATGACTTCAGTTGTTGTCCCGCTTGCCTTGCAGTTTTATTGCGTCTTCACTTTGTGTCTTCAAGTCAGGACCCGATTAGTATAAGTAAAGTTTTTTTAATAATTTTTAATTAAAAAAAATTTTTTTGAATTTTTACATAAACTGATGATGATCTTTATACGTAGGTCGAAATCGATTTTTAGTTAAGAATTAGTTAAGTTTTAGTTTTTAATTTCCGTATTAAATATTCGGCCAATTGATTTTCGACCGATTTTATTAATAAGTTTATTTATCGCAATTTGACCAGTTAAATAAAATCATCAATTTGACTTGGCTGAAAAGGGTAATAAATTTCTGTTAAAAGACTTTTAACATTGTTGAATGTAAATTCTGTTTTAGAAATTGCTTCAGCTTTGTGCCATGTACCACTTCTATTTAATAGCAAGTTGGACATGTTCATCCAATATTCTGACCGGGTATGTTAATGTTTATCAATGTAACTTTTCTTGATATTACGTATCAATAATTACTCGAATAATTTGCAGAATGAACCTCCGTGACAACACCGTATCCTTGTGTTGTGGCTACCGACCATGCCATATCAATTTATGTACAAAGGTGTTGGTTGTGCAATCGCACAACCTTTGAAGATGCTTTAATAATACTAATAACCTCATACTGGATTTTTGATATCAAATTTTCAGAAGTACTTACAAGTTTGCTTCAATTTTTGAGTTATCTTTTAAATATTTCTAAAAAAATAACAAATATGAGTGTTCAAAAAATGATTAACTCTTTACTTTAAGAATGGCCCTTAAAATTTTGTTTTTTGTTGTGTTTTTTAAATGGTGTTTGATGTTTGTTTAATCGCCCTGTTGCTATGTAAATAAACTTTTCGACCATTTCAAGTTTGTTGAATTTAGAGATGGTATATACCGTGGTACAATAAGATGGAAAGGTGAAAATCATTAAGGATGGAAAATACCACCTTCAAAATTTCCATCCCTAGGGTTGTGTATTTCCATCGTAATATGGAAAATCCCATCCTCGAGTGGACCACCGCAAACGTAAGCAAATTCCACCCCTAGGGTTGTTTTCAAATTTACTGTGAAGAGTCTAATATTTTTGTTTCCATATGTGCCAAAAAGAAATTAGCTAATGTTGGTCCTAATGGGAACCCCATAACAACGCCATTAATTTGTTTATACAAACAATCTTTATATTTTACAAAATTTTACAAAAATATGCTTATCCATTAATGGTTTATGAGTATTATCATCTCAAAAATATAATCAGCAATAATATTAACAGTTTCATTGAGAGGTATGTTGGTAAAAAGAGATACGACATCAAAACTAACCAATTTGTCATCGGAAGAAATATTAGAATTATTAAGCTTCAATAAAAAATCATCAGTAGAACGTAACATGCATTTGTTAGTGATAAGTGGTTTAATTAAAGAGTCCATGAATTTTGCGAGTTTCTATTCGGGAGAATCAATCATCGGTATTACCAGTCTGAGGGGGTAATTGTTTTTTATGAACTTTCACTAAACTATATATTCTTCCGGGTTTGCTGCCAGATGATATTAATAATTTTTGAATTACTTCAAAATCGTACTTTTTCAATTATTTCCTGCAAAATAAATAACAGATTATTCTTTTGGAATTATAGGATGTGCTTTCGGATTGGATTAGATTGGTTGCAAACTATGAAATCTAATTTTGAATAATAATCTGACGAGTCAAGAATTGCTGTGCCTTTACCGTTATCAAATTTGCAGATCTTGATTGTATTATCATTTGCATGGTTTTTCAAAATCTCACGAAGCGCGCGATTCTCTCATGGCATTAGTGGAAAATCTTTTTAAGGCAAATTTAATTTCATCTGAATTATCTTCATCAAATTTTCCGTTTTCTCATTCTTTGTGATCAAAAACCCTGTTGTTCAATACTCGCTTTCATATTATTTTTATCAAAATTTTTAGGTAGGATATAAAGATTTAAGCCATACATAGATTGCACTATAAATTACCTATACATTACATAGGATATGATGATTTATACTCTTAATATTCCATATTTTGGCCATGACTCCAGACGGTTTATCTATAAATTACGAAACATTATCAACTCTAAACTTAACCTAACTGTGAAAATAAATGCTGTCTATAAAATTTTGAAAGTGTCACAGTATTTTCAATTGAAGATTCGTGTTCCGTCTGCATTCTGCTCGAATATTGTTTATCAATTTTCTTGTTAGTGTGATTCGAGCTTGATTTACATAAGTATGTCAACCCGTCATTTAAGCATTAGCATGGATGAACACTTGGACTTTCATGTCAAAACTGAAAGCTCCGTTAAAGATCATATTACGTCTTGCGATATTTGTGCTAATACCAAATACAACTTAAACTCGTTTAAGACAATTAAAAAATGTAATTCTAATTTGAAAACTAAAATTCACAAAGCTCTATTAATCAAAAAAACATAACCCTGGACTTAATCGACAATTATTTGTCAATGGATCATCGTTTTTGCTAAATATCTGTTAGCTTGTTATTTCTGTTAATTTGGATTTTTCCTGGTGCATCGGCGTTGCGGTTGTTATTTTGCGTTTGCATTTTTAAATCAATTATCCAACAATTCCTTTTATGAAAACCTCGTGTGAACCTGTGTGAAAGTTTGACAAATAACTATGTAATCAGGTCATTGACCTCGATCTTTAAATTAGAAGTCAAAGTTTCTTAACATTTGATTTATCTGAAGAGGGCTAATGTAAGCCGAAAACGTTTATGGTTATGGTTTCTTTTTGTTTTATTTTAGTATGAATACGAGTATATGTGTGTTGCTGTATATAATTGTGGTATAGTTGAGAAAGCATACTCTCTTCCTAAATTGTACATTACAAATCTTTTTTTAATTTGTTGTTATAGTATATTAGTAATATTTTTTGAGGTTTTTTTTTTATGGATAGATCGGAAATAAAAATAGTAGAAAAATCAATATTGATCTCAATTGAATTTCCTTTTTTCATTCTTATCAAATGTTTAAATACCAAATTAGGTTCATATAATCAACAAAAAGGTTTTTATTGTTCGGTTTTCCTTTATTGATTATCTTTAAGCTGAGAGATTCAACCAGATTAAAGAATTGGTTCGGTTGCTTTTTAATCAGAAGAGGATTAACAGTTGCTGGAAATCGATATCGCACAAGGCAGATTAGTAAAAGCAGAGAAAATAAATTATTGACGAGAAAAAAGCGGTGTTAAAAGATGAAGCATGCCATTAATCCGAAGAAATCTACTGTCAATGTGACTTTTTACAAGTTCTACATTCGCTTTGAATTTCTTTCAAAGAGTAAGACAAAAAAAGTCATTTCAATGTTAATCTATCATCTTAATTATGAAGAAAAAAATTAACTCGGTCGTGGTTTATTGCAGACAAAAAAAAAATTCAATTGTTTTACAAAGAGCATGCTTGCGACAGCACAATCGTCCTGTAAGTAAGTAGTTATTATTAATATCTCTGGCGTTTTCGGACAAGTTCGATTCCAGGACTGGTCAACTCTGAAACAGTTTTAGTTACATCTTCCCACAGCTGCGCTTGTTCTACATCAGTGGTAATGTTGCCCAGCCGCAGTATTGCAAAGATTGTAATTGCAAAGCCGCAATATTGCAAAGCCGCAATTGCAAAGGCGCAATTGCAAAGATTGCAAAGCCACTTGCCGAGGATTTTTAAAAGGGGGGTGCATAGAACTACAATCAAATATAGTTTGCAAAAAAATTTTTTCAAGTGGTAAAAGAAGGTCTTCGTTTTGAATCTGTTTCGGTTTTGTCAAATTTTCTTCCCAAAAACATAGTGATCTCTAAAAAAAAGGTCTTCACTTTTAAATCTGTCTCTGATTTCTCGTATTAGTAATCTCCAAGGATGGGCTATGGCACAATGCCCCCCCCCCAAATGCTCTACTGGCCACTTGTTACATACTGTACTTTGGCGTATGAAGCAAGAATAATGAAAGATATACACTTTACATCAGGGGTTAATCGCCATCTTGTTTATAAAGAATATTTCCTGGAAATATTTTGGTGGTCTGCAAGAAAATTAGGGTTGCAATAAGTCCACTAGTTAAAGGATTCAAATCAATCTGAATCCAACAACCTTCGAGATATATCTATGAGTCTTTATATTCGAGGTGATTTTAAAAACAAATATTTTTTTGTAGTCTTCACTTGTTTTTTCACATATCTTATAGCACAAACATAATTATAATTTCTTTTTCAATTTCATATTAATAATCTTCCAAATAACAAATTATACTTTAGTGGTCTATGATGTTTAAAAAGCTGGCAAACATTTTTTTACATAATGTGATAAATTTATTCATGGCTCATTGCTTAGTGTCTAAATCATACAATATTTTTGTGGTTAGTAACATTTTAATATTTTATTTGACTCATTTTTATTTTTCCAAAAGTTTCTGAAGTTGATTAGTAACCCAAAACAAAAACCGAAAGTTTCGAAAACTAAAACAGTGTCGCCGTACGGTACGGCAGCGTAAAACAAAGAAAGCCATAAAATAATTTTAACCGGTTGCCGACTGGCTTTTTGGAGACGTCAGCAAACATTGGGTTCTATCGAGTTTTTTTATTGATAGGAAATTAAAAAAAATTTTTTTAACAATCCCGTGATTTTGATACGGAATCCTTTTCGAGACTGACGGATAGAGGCCAATGTTATAAATGTTATAAAGAATAATATCATTTCCAAATGCCAACGATCTTCATCCGGCGGCTTTGCGATTACCAATTCAGTTCGATTCAGTCTTTGATGTAACAATCGCGTGACGTAATTGCTGCTGTTGAAAAGCGCTAGCTTAATCTTTTCGAAACTTGCAGATTAGAGAACGTTTGTGATGCATGCAGACATAAAACCAATATTGAATAATTTTGTTTGCAATATTCGTTCAGAACTTTAAATTTTCTTTTTCTAGAGAAAATAAAATTGAAAAAAAATCACAAAAACAGAAAGGTTTTTTACTGTGTTGAAAAAGTCAATCATCAAAGTTTTTTGTATGACTTATAGAAAAAAATGATGATTTAAATCAAGGACCAATCTATCTGGGCTTGTGTTTGCAGGTTTAAAGGAACTAAAATTTATTTTCAGTAAAACCGGTGCAGAATTCAAATAAAGCAATATGCTAATTTTTTTTTAAAAACGTTTGAATTTACTTTGGAGTTTTGAGATGATAGTAGCTTTTTTTGCGAATGAAATTTAATTTATTTTGCGTAGTAAAATTAATGAATTTATTTGACGATACCTTTTAAATATGTACTACATTTTGTATGGACGTAAAAGATTTTTTGCTGAGTACCCAATGTGATACAAATCACATTTCTTGTTTTCAAAAACTCTTCATTCAAGCAGAATATTTTTATTTGTCGGCATTAATATTTTTATTTTTATATGGTCGAGTGGTTAAAGCGCCGGACTCGTGACCAACACGGTGTCGGTTCAAAACCCACTCGCGCCATTCTGTTGTGTCCTTGGGAAAGACACTTTATGGCACTTTTCCCTGCTTGGTGGTCTTGGCAAGCAGTTCTAAATTATTACAAGCGGACAGCAATATCTTGGGATCTCCGGAAGCAGGTTGGGGTAATTGCCTACCTTATGTATTAGCGTCTCCGTCGCTTTCCTGTGAGTCAGGAGGATAAATATAAAGATAAAATAAAAATCAATAAATTATGCAGCTTGTTTAAAAATTAATTCCAAATTCCTCATAATTCTTCAAATATAAATTTCTTCTTCGCTCGTCAAGCTCTAGGAGAGTAAGCGCGATGCTTAACGCTTGTCGGGTAAGTCCCGGTCATGAGGTACGGCCTTGGAATTACAACATAGTGGATTCTATGTATTCCTTGTTCAGTAAATCCGGGAATAAGTTATAACAGCTGCTTTGAGTCCATCTGTCGTCAGCGATCTGTGGTCTAGTGGTATAATAACCTGCGTGGAAGGTCACAGGTTCGATTCGCGGTGATATAAGCATCACTGACGAGCTCTAATAAGAGCGAAACTCGAGTCTGGTGTTTCTCATCTTTATGCAGCTTGTTTAAAAAAAATACGTATATAATTTAGGTAATAAAATTTAAATAATGTAAAAACAAAAGCGCCAAATGTCAAAATTTTAAAAACTTGTTGTAAAAAACAAAGTTAGTTGATCAAATTTCCAAAAATTTTTTTAGCCTTACGAAAACCAAAAAATTATTTTTGAGAAAGCACCTGCTGGTGAAAAAAAGAAACATATTAAGGTCGATGTCAGCATTTCAATCAGTTTAAAGCAGTGTTTTTTAATCTTTTTTGTCCATTGCATTACGTTAGCATCTGAAAATTTGCAATCTCCCTCTTTTGCATAAAATTTTTTAAATAAATTACACCAATAAATATATAAATTTCGTATACCACGACGTCGCACTTTTTGTTGCAAATTAATTAACTTTCAAGATGTTGACTTTGTACCACCCAATATGTTCAGTTGCAATTACGTAATGCAGATTAATATTGCAAAAGAGAAAAAGACTTAGTAAAAAAGTATAAGGACAGTTTCCTGGCAGGACTCAGTAAAAAAAAAGGTGTGGCAGTTAATTATTAAGCAATAGAGACCTATTCGTTTGTCAGTTATTGTTTGTTATTTTTCTTATATCCGTATGCTGCGAGCTGCTTTTGCAAGTTTTTTAGATTTTTTTTAGATATTAATAGTTTAATCGATTAAAAATCTATAATTAGACGATGTAGCTTTGTCAATTATTATTAAAAAAGACAAAACAATCTATTTTATTTTCCAGTGTTTAGATTTGAAGCTCTGTTTTTTTTAAAGATTTCTCAATTGCTTTAAACTAGCGATTTCCAACACGGGGTACACGTCCTATAGCAGGCAATTATAAAATAAAGTCCACTGTTTAATCCCAAATCTCTGGTCATAGGGTTAGACCTTGAAATTTACTTGAAGATAAAAACGCTTTCTTGCGCATTAAGGGGATAAATAAAGATGAAAATAAAAAATTTACATGAAAACATTGTTTTATTACGTTTGAGTTAAATACGAGTTCATTACGACGCATAGCAAGTCAACAAGGTAATCATTTGGTTACAAGGATCATGTTAGATTGTGATTTTCACAAAATCTGGCCAAATATGTAAAAACAGTCCTAGGGCAATTCGTCGTAGATATTAAAAGTCCATCATGTTAGATAGTGGTTTTCACAAAATTTGGCCGAATGTATAAAAACAGTACTAGGGCAGTTCGTCGCAGATATTAAAAGTCCATATTAAAAGTCGGCGAAACAGTAAACTTCACCCAAAAACTATTAAAAATTCGCCGCGCCGAATGAACCCTTGGTGAATTTATTATGTGCCGAAATGGTTGCGACAAATTATCTGCGACGAACCGTACAAACTAAACCTAGAATTTTGGGTTTAACAGCAAGCTTTATTTTCCAATCGCCCGCTATAGCACTTGCGTCCCGCGCGGAAATTACTGGCTTTAAGCAATCAAGCAGTCTTTTAGAAAACATAGCTTACAATCTAAACAAGTGATTCTCAAACTATATGCGCGTAACAATTTAAAAAAATTAGTCAAGTGCTGGTGAGCCGCAAAAAAACGGCATTGTAAACATACTGTTTAAAAGAGAAGAAATTTTTTTCCGTGAAGCAGCAACCAAAAAGCTCAAAAATTCCAATGTAATTCCCGTTGTCAAAAGTTTTTCGGAATTAATTGTCTTCCAGGCTCGTTTCGTAGACGATTTGCGAAACTTGAATACTTCACATGGAAACAAACCATTTAAAATCTAGTGCAGAACAATCAAAAAACTCTTCAATTTATTTACAGAAAGTTTCATTGAAATTCAAGGCTTTTATGTAATACGCTATGATAACTCAGGTACAGGAAAGCGTTGGAAACCTAGTGACGACAAAAAAGATCATCACTTTGGTCCAAATGCGCCGCAAAATTTGGAAAGGGAGCAATGCCCACGGCACAAAAACTTAGCATTGATTCTTTTTTTCTTTTGACTTTTCATATTTAAGGGATTCGCCAGAAAATTCAGAACGCTAACCACTGTACTGTCGATAGAATAAAAATTTTTTGATAATAATTGACAAAACTATGTTGCCTTATTATAGTTTTTGTTTTGATTCAATTATCAAAAAAAAAACTAAAAAAACTAAAAAATGCAACTCACAGCTGACGTTTATGAGAAAAATAGCAGACAATAAATTAGTGTTTGCAAGATTATTTCAAAAAGTTTAATTTTAGCTGTTTACCATTCAGGTTTTTATTTTGCTTTTGCTAAAGAAACCTCTAATTTATCTGACTTTCCTCTATTTCCTCGGTCAATTATTGTTTCATCTTATATATAGAATTTATAAACAGCAGGAAGGACTAATAAAAGTAATTCAACACTAAAATTTTAGTAAGATTTTCTATGAAAATTTTAGTATCGTTTTGAACTGACAATGTGCGAATAAAAACATTATCTGGATTTTATAGTTTTTTTAAAAATTTAAAAGATTTTAAATAATTAAAAATAAAAGATTGATGGTTTATTAAATGGGTGATATTGTATAATATTTTAGTGAACCTAAATGTTCCTAGTTTAAAGCTAATTTTTTTTAAGTCAATGCTTATAAACGCTTCTATTATTAAGTCCAAATCAATGCTATTTGTAAGGTAAGCGATAATACTTTATTTTTTAGAAACTTTATGAAATCCCAGTTTTTATTGTAAACTTGCATTGTTATTAAAAAAATGGCTGGAATGATATCGATGATAAACAATCGTTTGTGGGAAGAGCGATGCAAGCATGAATCATCTAAGTTTTCTCGTGATAACTCCAATTCTACGAGAAGCGCTCAACGCTCTGTAACTCCATTGATGAATAGGAGAAATTTCAAAAGCAACTTGTAAGAAGGCGTATTCTATAACCACGTCCATATTATCTACATATTTTGTAATAAGGTTTACGCTACATTTTGATGTGCTGCTTTGACACTGGAATATTCTAGAATTTTCGATTCTGTAAAAAGTTTTAGACCAAGACTGCCCAACCAGCGGCCTGCAAAATGTTTGGCGCGGCCAGCAAAGGAATTTTTAATCAGATGTTCCACCGATATAATTATTGTACTGCCGCTGAACAAAATTTGGAATACAAAATTTATAGAGCTAGAAAGAGGTTTTTTGCACCTTTTTATTTAAAAAAAGTTTTTACTTCGAACAGGCAATTGGAAAAAGGTTGCGTACCCATGTTTTAGACCAGGGGTGGGCAATAATTTTCAAAATCGGGCCACATTGGGAGTTTTGGAACAATTCGTGGGCGGCACATAAACTGACATTGGTAAATTGTAATAATTATGAGCATAGCTGTACCTGCCGGGGGGGTAATTGCCCCCCAATTTTCTAAGATTTGGGCAAAATTAAAATTTTTCGGGCAGCGATATAAAAAATCTGGGCAAAGTCAGGAAATTTAGGGAGGTGACGATGATCAACTGCAAAAAATTAATAAGCAAATTTAGGTGAAGACCTTTTTTTTTTTTTTTTAGAGAACACCTTGATTTTGGGACGAAAATTGAAAATTAGGAGACTGAATTTAAGTGAAGACCTTTTTTTTTGGAGATCACCATGATTTTAGGACAAAATTGGTTTTTCGTCTGAGAATCTCAGACAATTTTTTTGTCATATCCGAAATGTTCTATAAAATCATGATTTGGGCAAACGTCACAAAATTTGGGCAAAACTTCATTGCCCCCCAAATTTTTTTGGGCTGGCACGGCTATGATTATGAGGTCATTTTGAAATATCATTCGTCGCTAAAATGTAGTATCTCTAAAAAAAAGGTCTTCACTTTGAATACTTTGAATCTGTCTCGGATTTCTTGATTTTTGTTCCTAAAAATGGATTGCATGTGCGTAGTTTGCCCACCCCTGATTTATTCTTTTTGTCTTTTTAAAGTATTTTGCGGGCCGCATAGATGCTTTTGGCGGGCCGCACCTTGCCCACCCTTGCTTTTTAGACTGAGCAGATAAGTTGTTCTTTTAACGTGATTTAAGCGCATATTGCATAAAGACAAGGTTTTTTTTAAGTTAATCATAATGTTTTTGCAACATAAGTTAATAATTTTGTCAAGATAAAGTTTAGGCTTTAGATCGCAAAAGCAAAAACAACAGAAATGAATTTGTGTGGTGGAAATCCTAACTTAACCCATTAACCGCCAAATTAATAAAACTTTTAGATGTGAATTTGGACTTTGGACCTATAAATCTTTGGACCCTTAAGAGGTTATTTTAAGGATTTTAGAGTTATACAAAAATTTATAATAGCTAAAAATGACCGTCCCATTTATGGGACGCTTGCAGAATGTGTTAGCTCGGTATTCATAAATAAAGAAACTTTCTTGAGCGTCCCATTAATGGGATGCTGGCGGGTAATGGGTTAAGCCCTTGAAAAATTTTTCTGTCAAGCAAATCAAAAAGATGTCGTGTTTGAAAGTGAAGCGAAATTGTACATTTTTACATTGCTTATGATAAAAAGTACAATTAAAGTATTTTAATTTTTTAGTCACTTAAGTTTTTTTTGATTTTGTGTGAAACTACGTAAGAAGCTCTACTTCGCATTCAGCATGCTTTCTCAAGCAAAGTTTATTTTGTGCGAAACCGTAATGTTACGTCATACAATCGACCAATTCTTTTTGATCAGGAGTTGAGCGCTAAAAAAGAAGATTAACTTAACGATTAAAATACAGTTTTCCCATTGACGAGTTAGTTTTGTGTCGTAATTCTCTGACTTGCGAGCAAAAAGATGAGAGTTGGATGCTCAGTCAATCTGAGTGATTTGAACCGCTATTCAAAAAGACATTTCGCGGCCGGTTCTTTCGTGGAGTTGTGTTTTTTACTTACAATTACAGTACGACAACGTTTAAAAAAGAAAGCAGCAATTAGGTCAATACGGCGATATAAAAAAATAAAAAAAATTTTTTTTAGTTATCATACTATTTGGTTTGCCTCATAAATTAATTGTTCAAAAAAGTAAATGTACACCAATTGTGTCAAAAATATACAAATACAAACAAAGTTTGTCTATTATTTTACAAACTGTTTATTAAATGGATATAATCATGTTAGCTCTTTTCTCGGTTGCCAAACGTAAAATGGTTACCAAACAGGTTGCCAAACGTAAAATGTCGTGAAATAGTAAAACATCAGAGATCTTTTTAATTGTTCATTGATATTAACAACACAACCAGACAATTCCACCGCCTTGCGATTTGAAAAAAGCGGTTTCTTTTTTTACGGTCGTCTTTTACATAAATTCAAATAAAGATAAAATAAAAAAGATTATAAAAACAAAAATAATGTTTTACAACGTGATGTTTTTGGATCCTAAGGGCTTTTTACATTTTAAATTAAGCGCACATCAAGAATATTCCAAAAACAAGAAACAAATGTCATAAAAATACTTGGCAATTTACTTCTCGAGTCGGGTGAATCACACCAATCTTGACGGGTTCCGCTCTATCGTGGATACAACGTGTTTATAATGATTTGCTCTTTTAGACCAACAAAGAGAACCGCTGGTAGATGTAAAGATTTCGATTCTTTGCCGAAAGGATGGAAAAAGAAGAAGTAAGTGTTCTAAAGTTAAGTAAAAAATAGAAAAATGCCTTTTGCAACAAGCGTTGGAAAGTGGGAATTTCAATTATCATTATATCAATATTGATTCTTTTGACTTGCAAGTACGATTAACAAATTATTTTTGAACAACTTAAACAATTTTTTTAAGGATACTGGAACAATTACTCAAAGAATTACCGAAAAGCTACTTAAGCAGTTTTTTGTTTACTAATTGCGACTTTTGGAAAGACCGGGAAAATGCTGTCAGATGAAATTTTTTAGTTTTTTAATTTACAGCGTAGTTTTGAAATCTTTAAACAAGGAAAATGTAATAATTAAGTGACTTTTCTAAAGGACATAATAACTTTTATTTACGACACCAATATCAAATATTGTTAATAAATATGCTATTTAGGTAGGAAATTTGGAGACAACCTATTTAAAATCGCTTTGTGGTTGGAAATTATTTCCTAATTTAGTACCCATTAAGTTTAATTTTTTTCTGTTATAATTTTTTCTGGTGCAATAAAATCCAATACTTTAATAATTTATTTTTAATAATTATACAAACTACTCAATTGAGATAACTTTGGAAAGCAGAGTTTTTCATAAAGTTTTTAATTACAGCGATAAAAAACTCCCATCTATTTCCCTTAATCATTTTAAAAAACGTTTCTTTTAAAGAAATCGGTCACAGAAAATTATGATTGAAATAATTAGAAAGTCTTCGTTTTAAGCTTTTGTCTCAATTATTTTTAAATAAACTTTCATCTTCAGAACATTGCTCCACATTTCTTTTTCCACTGATAAAAAAATTTTAAAATGCGGCAGCTGCAAACAAATGTATTTAGAAAATATTACATTCATCCCATGTTAAGAAGAGGAGTTTGCACACTCTTGTGCGGAGGGGTTGTGGTTATGACCGGAGTTGTTTGGATTTTACTTGGTCATTTGTTTTTCTTTGATATGGTAAGTATTCATCGACAAAATCTATTTCTAAAATTTATTTAAGTGAAAAATAAAAGTCAAAAAGACATCTTTGCATTTTTTGTAGTTGACTTTCCTGCCAGAAAACAGCCTAAGAGCTCGTTTCCACTGCAAGCGTGGAAAGGATCATTCTTTGTTTGTTTTATTAAAGTTTTTTAAATCAATAAAATAAACAAAGATTGCTCCATTCCACGTTCGTAGTGAAAACTAGCCTAAGACAAAGTGCTCGAAACACCGTCCGTAATGTGGGTTTCAATGATCGCTGAGCAATTTCAGACTAAGCTTTTAGAAGCAGCAGAGGTAACCCAAGAGTTGGACTCTAAATTAGCTTCTTTGAGGGTTTAAGAGACGATTACTCCAAGATAGCCTTAAAGGAGGGGTAGCAACAACAACAACAACAACAACAACAACAACAATAATTTTAGACTAGATCTTTTTGACCAGAAGTAGCGCTAGCTTTTTCTAAAAGCCGAAGGAAAGGTATGAAAAATATTCTTACATCTATTGTCTTTCAGAACAGTTTTTGTGATCGTAGTTTATTGAAACTATCCGAATAAGTAAAAAAATAGTCTTTTTCCTTAAAGTTAAAGTGAAGAACAAAAATAAGTAAACTTGACGTACATCGTAAAAAAGGTTGATCGAACGTCAAGATTAGAAAAATCTTTTTTGGTCTTCCTTGTAAAGTTTTAGATAAAAAATCTTCCACCATTTCGAACAGTTTCGAATTAACTACGATCTGCAATTTTAAAAAGTTGCTCTCGGAAATAAAACTCGGAATAGAGTTTTGACCTAAAAGAAACAAAATCACTGTCACAGGAAAGAAACATGATTTGGTGTTTATTGTAAAGATTTATGAAACGAGCATCTAAACCAGTGGTGGGCAAACTACGGCCTGTGAGCCAAATTCGGTTTGCCAAGTCATGTCATTTGGCCAGCCAAGTATTCCATGTTATATCTAGAAATGTGGTTATTTTTTATTTTCATTTTTCATGTCACCTCCCTGAATGGTGTCACCTCCCCAAATAATGTGACAAATCAAAGTTAACACTTTTTTGGTCATCAAGTAAATTTAATCTCGAGCTAAAAAGTTTTTTTCCTCTGATCTAAACTCACAGGTTGCAGTATTTGAGATTTTAGCGAACACGCATGCAATAAAATTCCGAAAAAAAGGAAAAATAGCAGGGCTTGTTTAGCTTTTATCGTGCTTATTTTTTTATTGGCTTTGCCAATTGCACTTTTTTCCTACTGTTTCTGTTCATTTAATTGTTATAAAAAGCCCAGTAAAATTTTGCAAACTTGTTAGTTGCACCTTTCAATTTTTTACTTTCAAAAACTTGTGTCTATTCAATCAAAGTTTGACATCAACTTAAAAAAAAAAATTTTTCCCCAAATTTTTTTGTTTTATTTCTTAACAATAACGAGTGAGCTACTGAAGTAGTTTTTTCTGAAATTTAATTAGCCTATTTTTGTCGGTAACAATTGTCAAATTTTGACTTAATTTTATCTTTTATTTCAAAGGTGTGCAAACTTTTTTACTGGAGGGTCAAATACGTACCATCAACCACATTATTCCACGGGCCGGACTTTTATATATATGCCTTACCGACTATTGATAATGACAGCGATAAAAGTAAAAGTGTGCAATAATATGAAAATCAATAATACCAGTATTATTCGAAAAAACATTACGTTTAGATAACAAAGAAAGAGATATATCAAATCATAGCACAACAAAGAAATTAATCTTCGTGAAAACAATTCCGTGAGAAATTTGCAGCTGGCTTTTTTTCGTAACCATTTTATTCAAATTTACTTTAATTAAGGTCCTGGCAACCCAAAGTCCATTTTTCAAGTTTTTGTCTGTCATAAGTTATGACTCATAACTAATCGATACCATATTTTCGAAGGGGCAAACAGGGAAGTTCATTTATAGAAAAAAATTGTCCCTAAAAAATAATGTTCTCTAAAAAAAGTCTTCATTTCGAATCATTCTTGGATTTCATGATTTTTGTCTTAAAAAAGAAGTGTTCTCCGACAAAGAAAAGGTCTTCACTTTGGATCTGTCTCGGATTTCATAATTTTTGTCTCTGAAAACTAGTAATAGCGGAAGAAAACAAGAACAAAGGGGATCTGCAATTGGAATCTGTCTTCCATTTCTGGAAAAATGACTAAACAGAGCCCTAAAAATCGGGACTGTCCCGTCAAAATTAAAACTTATGGTAAGCCTAGATAGGGAGATTTTATGAAGCCCATTTTGAAAAAATATTGTTTACACAAATAAGTTGAGCCAAAAAGTGCCTTTTTAGAAGCCATAAATGTCCTCAAATTTGGGAGCTTATTTTGGTCGAGATATTTCTGGTAAAAATCACCATGATTCATTTCCACATACTTGGCCTTTTGGTCATTCCCCTATTGAAGATCAATTAGTTCCATCTGGATATCAGCTGGGGCTTTGTCAACGTCTGTGTGAAATAATAAAGAAAATATTTCAAAAGAATGTCCATGAGATTTGAAGTCTTTGAATGGGTGGATACCCTTCCGTTTTGGGAGCGACACTCTCCTTGGCTCACCGTAGATCTCTGGACCCCGATCATATCTTGTATGGTCTTTTAAGTGGGTCCTCAAATACTCGCCAAGTGGGACTAAGATCCAGACGCCCGTTTGTGCCAGGTGCGCGGAATCTTTTAGATAACCTTGCCAGACTTGGCATCCGCGCTTCTAAATGGAAAAACCACAAATGGAAAACGGAGTATTGGGAAAATGCTTTCAGGCTCCGTGCTTTTGTGCCCGGGATCGGTGCCAGACCCCTTGGGATGGGCTTACCCCGAACAGCTTGGGTTAAGTTCAACCGCCTGCGGACTGGTGTTGGGCGATTCCATTGTCCATGCACAAATGGGGTCTCGCTCCTTCACCGAATTGCGAGTGGGGCGCATCTGAGCAAACGGCAGACCATGTACTAACAGCGTGCCCTATACATCGGGCACCACATGTAGCACGAGGTCTGACGGTTTTGGATGACGAAACTCGATGCTGGCTTAATAACACCACTGCCAGCATCTGATTCAAGCAGTGCAGCAGTATGGGGTAGTAAAAGGATAAACCCTCGGCCCCAGTCCTGTTTGTGTCTGACCTGTAGTGGATACCCTTCAAACGACGACGACGACGACGAAGTCTTTGAAGCAGGCAAAAATTCATTCAAGAATTTTAATGTTGATCTGCAAATCCGGTCTTCTTCTCGGGACGCATTCCCGTTTCCTTCAAAGTTGAAAAGTGAGAAAGATTGGCATTCTGTATGTGAGCTTCCCAAAGTCTCAACCTGTTCATACAGCCTTTTATGTGACCATATATTTCATTCGCATACTAGGCTTTTTGTTGAAGCTTTGTATTGAGGCCATTTATGTGCGTAATAATGTCGACCAACCAAGTTTCATCTTCTATTTCAGCGATTGGTCGCTCTTTATTTTTAAAAAGTAGTGCAACTTCTTTTCGAAGTTTGTAAAATCGTTACAACATGCCACCCCTGTTCAACCAACTCACCTCGGAAAATGAATCAGATCTTGATGTTCTGTGTTTAGATCATCCAGAAAATTCTGGAACTACCAATGGTTAAGTCCTCGTGCTCGAAAAAAATTTACTGTCTTAATGACCGCGCCCACGAAGTATTTAAATGTGAAGGATTATGCGTACAGATTTTGTTGATAAATGATACTGTGAAAAATTGCTATATCGTCACTGATATTTTTCTCTCTCAAAGAAGATTTCAAGAGACCTACAAATTTAAGGCAAGTTGCGGACATGGATCGAACTCAATCAGTTGCGATTCCGCATAAAGTGAATAGCTCCAAATCAAATTTATCAAAACCATTCAAAAGTTCAAAAAAGATATCAGCACCAGTCGTAGTATCCTTCATACACTGTAATGACAGAAGTTCTTCAGTTTCGTTTAACTCCTTGTCTACTCCTTTTATAAACATAGCCAACTATGTCGCGTCCTTCACATCGGTGCTTTCATCGATTGCGAAGCTCCATGATACAAAGTTTTTCACTTTGTCTTTGAGATTGTCACAAATGTCACCAGCAAGTTTATCGATACGTCTTGCTATCGTCCAACGCGATACACTTATTTTCTCGAACTCCTGTACCAATTAAGGGCACATTTCTTCTGCGACATCAAAGCGCTGTTTCACAAAATTACCATCAGAACACGGCTTCATAGTTTGAGCTATCATTATCAGTACGCATTGAAACATAAAACGCTGAGTTTTCGATTGTTCTTTCAATTGTTTAACTTTTAGCTCTCTGTTACATCCATCTAGCTTTCCTTAAAACATTTTTATATTTTATTTCGTAGTGTCGTTTAACGTTGTACTCTTTTGTAACATTTAGAGTTTGATGGCAAATCAGACACATGGGCCTTTTGTCTGCATTTTCGATTAAAAAGTATTCAGAAGTTCATCTTCAATTAAATTTCGCATCTTTCCTCTACCTTCCTCTTTCTTGTCTCTTTGAAATTTGCAAAACTTGCCATTGCGCAGTTATGAGTTAATTGAAACCAATTTTCAAATTTGCGAAACTCTAGTCTAATTTATTAGAATTAGACAAAATCAACAGATTTGCTAAAATCAAAATTCGTGAAGCTAGAATAATGGCGAACAGCTGACCTAGCCCACATTCAAACACCTACAGTGCGATTGGACGTTAAGTGAATCTTTTGAAAAAATGCACAGGGGGCGGATGAAGGTACTAGTACGTTGTTGCTAAAACTGGGCAAAAAACATTTTATACATTGCTTTCACTAGTCCGGCGGGTTAGCTCAGTGGTAACATCCGCGACTCACGTGCAGAACGACCTGGTTCGATTCTCCGTAACGTCGACTGAGTGATACTCGTTGTGCCCTTTGGAAAGGCACTTCACAAACATTCCAAGAAATGTGGTCAAGCTGCTTACCTTCAATGGTGACCGCGGTTAATTCACAGAAAGCAGCAAATCGGTGTGGGTGGAACACAACGCCATACGAATGTTTGTTTTTTTGTTTTGTAATCAATGAGCAGAAGACGTTTCGCACAGATCACAATCCAAATTTCTCTTTTGATTCTCTGATTTTACTAACATTTACAAGAAGTTTTAAAGCTTTCCAAGCAACGAGCTCCAAACCAAGCAAAAGTTTGAAAAGCCTTTCCAACGAAGAAAGCAAAGTTGTTTTATGCTTTGTCCCGTGTTTTTTTAATTGATTTTATCAAGCGCCGCACTGAATGTGTTAAACGTTCACGAGCCACACTCTGATCAAAATCCGCAACTCTCTGCGGGCCGGATTTGGCGCACGGGCTGCAGTTTGTACCCCCTGCTTTATTCAACTGCTTTGCAATTTAAAACTACCACACAAAAATAATCATTTCTACGTTCGGATAAGTTTTAATACAATCAACAAAATTTTTATCATCTATATTAACATTGTTGTTATATTCTCACATAAAAAAGTGATTTGCATTTTATTTAGAAAAGGACCGTTGGTCTCGGTTTGCTGATTAGCGGCTTCCTTGTGACCATGCTAGGAATAATTTGGTCTTGCACTAACTGGACAAAATTGAAGAAATTAAAAGAAAGAAAAGCTCGGAAACATGAAAAACGTGTAAGAAAAATATTACTTCTCGTTTATTTATAGTTATACGAGTATTTCTACTCTAATTGATAAACTTTTTTCTGACGAATTTACTACTTTGGATATTTTTGCCATCAGTTTTTCCAAGAAAGCTCATGAAATTTATTATTTGTCTACTAAAAACAAACTTAAACTTTTTAACAGCAAATTAATTTTTTTCACGTAGATTAGTAGTACTTTTGGAACATTTTTCTTATAGCTTATTGCATCAAAGTTATCATTTTCATTTTTTTAATCAGCAAAAACCAAAGTTCTCTTAACTTTTTAATTATTGAGAAATATGCTTATGTCGTAGATACTATAAATAAAAATTAATAAATTCCGGATTTGTGTTTTGAAAACTCATAAACCTTTTTTAAGAATTATCTTTGTTTTTTTAAAAGTTTTTTAAGGGTAGCTTGGATTTTGTTTATTTTTATCATTAGCCTGTTTATTGGTTTTCTTTTTATAATTTTTAATTTAACAAGGCAAACGCATAAGAATAATTAAGTAGCCTATTTGTTTCGTCATCTAATTAATTCAACAAATCAGACATAATTTTATATTTATAATTAGTGCAACATTAACTCTGTTTAAACATTGTAAAAACCATGGTTCCGTAGTAGTTCTCTAAAAAAAATGGACACCAGGAGTCGGAGTCAGAATATTTTATCGTACTCCAACTCCTGGTGTCCAATTTTTTTTAGAGAACACTACTTTTTAAGGACGAAATGCAAGAAATCGGTAACAGATACTAAGTGAGAACCTTTTTTTAGAGAACACTTGTTTATTGGGTCGAAAATCATCAAATCCAAAACTGATTCAAAATGATGACCAGGGTTGCGGAGTCGGAAGGTTTAATCCGACTTCAACTCCGACTTCTAAAATTTTTAGAATGCCAACTCCGACTCCTCAATAAGGACGATAGC
Source organism: Diplosoma virens (assembly GCA_963680785.1). NCBI lineage: Eukaryota > Metazoa > Chordata > Ascidiacea > Aplousobranchia > Didemnidae > Diplosoma > Diplosoma virens. The sequence continues at coordinate 12,762,749 of OY796895.1, read as the reverse complement.
ATTATGCAAAATACGATTTGTTTAAAATTACGGTGGCCAAAAAAGGTCTTAACTTTGAATCTGTCACGGATTTTTTGGTTTTCATTCCTGAAAAGTAGTGTAAAAAAAAATTAGACATCGGGAGTCGAATAAAATATTCCGACTCCGACTCTGCAACCCTGGCGATGACCTTTTATTTTAATGAGAACACTTGTGCTTTGAGTCAAAAATCATAAAATCTGAGGTTGATTTGAAGTGAGATCTTTTTTTTGGGGACGAATTTATTTCTATTAACGAGCGTACCAGTTTGCCCCTTCGGAAATATGGTATGCCTACGCGTAATCTTATTGTCTTTTTTGGGGATTTGGAGTCAAAATCCTTGTAATTCTAGAAGCTAAAGTGTGAGTCGACATCTTAGCAATTCTAGGAGTCGGGATTGGATCTTAAATCTTCCGACTACGCAGCCCTGGTAAAACTATAATTTTGTTTAGGCAGCTTACATAAAAAGAAATTTTGTGTGGTTCATATTAGTCGAATTGTTTTCAATTTTTTTTTTTTCTTTCAATTTTCAGCTGTCTAAAGATAAATTTCTCTGACGATGACGTTTCAGTTCTAAACCATGCATGTTAAAAAAAAAAGAATTTTGCATTTTTTAGTTTGATCACTGGATCAAAAACAGAATTTTTTTGGCTTGATTCAAACCGACAAACTAGCATTACAAACAGAAAAATTAAGTGATTAAAAAATAACAGCAGACAACACGCAATAGCCGAAGCATTGGTTTCGATCGGCATTCGATATTTGAAGTGATGGTGGCCATTCAAAATGCTTGTCATTGAGCTATTAAGAAAGTTATTTAAGGTTTTTCCTCACTTGAAAACATCAGCCCTTGTCAAGTGACTTATTTACACGTAAATAATGGCATTGATTTGGAATTTTTGGATGAAATTGTAACCAGGGCTGGGGAGCCGGAGCCGGAGCCGGAGCCTTTTTAAATATTTCTGCGGAGCCGGAGCCGGAGCTGGAGCCACAAAAATTTTAATAGCTCCGGCTCCAGTAATGGTTCATAGGATCAACTTCATAAAATAAAATTGACTGTTATGGATTTTTAAACATTAACATAAAAATAAATTTTGTGTTATATAGATATCTTTCTTTTCATTTATTAAGCAAAAACATCTCTACAGCTTATTTTATCTGATTAAGAAATTAAGAAATAGATGAAACAGGCTGTTGGGTTGTTTTGTAATAAATGAAAAATCAATGTATTTGTTCCGACTTTCATTAAGCGCTCTACAAAAACACGTCGAAAAATTTTTTCCTAATTTACGAGTATATATATTGCTTAAGTTTCATATAATATTACAATATATATATACAGTATGTAGAGAGAGAGAGAGACGTCGTCGTCGTTTGAAGGGCATCCACTCCAGGTCAGACGCAAACAGGACTGGGGCCGAGGGTTTATCCTTTTACTACTCCAGACTGCTGCACTGCCTGAATCAGATGCTGGCAGTGGTATTATTAAGCCACCATCGAGTTTCGCCATCCAAAACCGTCAGATCTCGTGCTCCATGTGGTGCCCGATGTATAGGGCACGCTGTTAGAACATGGTCTGCGGTTTGCTCAGAGGCGCCACACTCGCAATTCGGTGAAGGAGCGAGACCCCATTTGTGCATAGACGAATGAGAAGAGAGAGACAGAGAGCAAGAGTGAATCGAACTTCATTGCAAAGTGCTCAAAGAAAAGATCAGAGCAATTTCGTACAAAATTTATTTAAACTCTATTTTAAAAAATCTCAATAGTTTATTTCATCCAATAAAATCAGTTTTTTTTATTCATATTTTATTTTTTATTTATTTTATTTTAATCTCTATATTTATCCTCCTGACTCGCAGGAAAGCGACGGAGGCGCTATACATAGGGTAAGCAATTACCCCGACCTGCTTCCGGAGATGCCAAGATATTGCTGTCCGCTAGTAAGTTAGTAGAGATATTACTGCAATTTAGTACTGCTTGTCAAGACCACCAAGCAGGGGAAAGTGCCGTAAAGTGTCTTTCCCAAGAACACAACAGAATGGCGTAAGTGGGTTTTGAACCTAGACCATGCTGATCATCAGTCCGGTGCTTTAACCACTCGACCACGCTGCCGACATCATATTAAGGTAAGACAGGGAAAGTGAGGTCATCTTAATATGAATGCATAACCTGAGTCATTTTTTCCTATATGACATCACAGGAATTGCATTATTTTCTTGATTAGTTTAACAAATTATTCTTAATAAAAAATCTCAGTTAAATAGTACTCAGCTCTATAAACTTTCGTTTGTTCAACTATTACAAATAAATATAAATAAAAAAGAAAAAGATGATGATTCAACGTAAAAAATTTTTGGTATTAAAAGATATTAAAAGGAATAAAAAGAATAAAACCTGTCCTTCATCAGCTGTTTAATTAGCTGTTTTTATTTATAGTTATCTGAAAAAATTGAATAAAAAAAAGCTTATAGAGCCGAATGGTATTTAGCTGAGATTTTTTATTTAGAATAATTTTTTAAAATAATTTTCTAAGTCTATGTATCCTACAATAAATATACCATCACTATTTGCAAGTTTGGACCTGTTTTACTTTTCGACAGTTTTGAATTATTTTTGTAGTTTAACAAACTACTGTACATATTTTGGAAGCATAAAATTTAAAAAGCTTAAATAATATCTCTATTGTTAAAAAAATTTAAAATTTTGAAACGACCTCTTATAAATTATGTTTTGCAGAACTACGATTATTTATCGTATAAGATTGACTTATCGTACTATGTTTTCTTAATGATGTTATGAAAACATGGTACTGTGGCGAGCTATTCTATTTGTGATATTTTATATTGGCAACATAACATTGCCACGCAACGTGACTACGCTATGCGAACATGTGCTTTATTCGAAATATAACGAGTTGAGAAGCAGACGCGTGTTGGTTGTTATAAACTATAAGTTGAGATTAGTTAAGGTTAAATAAAAGTTAAACGAGACAAGAACACTATATTGGTGACCCCGTTATATTGAATACGTTGGCTTTCACCAGCGCGTTATCAACCTTAGCCTAGACAATAAGTACCGGTAACTAAGCTTAGTCATGTCTCTGGAAAACGAAACGCTGCAAAAATTAGCCGAAGCGATTTCAAATCTCAACGCTACTGCGACAACAGCTACCGTGCCTCAGGCACCCGAAGTACAGGCAGTTTCAGTGAAGCTACCAGAGTTTTGGCCAGATGACCCAGAAGTATGGTTTATCCGCGTCGAGGCACAGCTGAGATCAAGGGCTATTACACAAGATCAGACAAGGTTTGATTATGTAGTTGCGGCGCGAGATAACCGGGCAATTGTTGAGATTAAGGCTATGTTGACTAATCCCCCACAACAAGACAAATACAACACAATTAAAAAGGCACTGCTGTCAGCATTTGGAAAAACACAAGCACAAAAAGATGCTGAGCTACTGAATATTTCGGGATTAGGTGATAGGAAACCTACAGCGCTGCTGCGACACCTAGAATCTCTCAATAATGATGCTGCCACTTTACGACGAGCGTTTTTCTTAGCTCAGCTCCCAACTCAAGTACGTGCCATTTTAGCATTAAAAGAAATTGACGATATTAGTGAGCTAGCTAATGCGGCTGATAGGATTATGGAGGCTAGTCAACTTACCCCTACAAATTCGACGGCGGCTGCTGTTCATGCACCAAAACTTAAAAAGCCAAGCTGTGACTTCCAAGCTGCAAAGGCCAGTTTCAAGCACCCAGTTTATTTGCTTTTACCATCAACGATTTGGAACAGAGGCTCGTAACTGTCGTCCCGGATGCAAATTTGCGCAACTACTGGACCCATCGTCTTCCCACAACAGCAATCTTGCAACCCAGGGAAACGTAAAGGCCGGTCGTCGATAACTACGGCGGCCGGCGACTTTGGATCAAGCACCCTGTCAGTGTGGGATAGACACACTGGTACTTCCTTTTTAGTTGACACTGGAGCTGATGTCAGCGTCTTTCCAGCATCTGCAGCTGACAAACATACCCGGGCTCCTTCTGGCACTCTCACAGCAGCCAATGCATCCAAGATCAAAACATGGGGACAACGAACCCTCACCTTTAATCTTGGCAAGGGACGCACTTACCAACAAGACTTTTATGTAGCAGATGTTACACGCCCTATTCTTGGTGCAAACTTTTTCATCGCTCATAATGTCGCAATCGATCTTCGTGGCCGCCGCCTTATCGATTTTAATCATGGAGACACCTTCTCCACAATGTCAGAGCCGAATGCCAACATTCTTTCAGGTTTATCATTAGCTCCCTCAAACAGCTTTGAAAAACTCTTGCAAAAGTTTCCAGATATACAGACACCCCATTTTGAACCACAGATGAACAAACATGGAGTTGAACATTATATCATTACTGAATCTCCACCCACTCATTCACGACCTCGTCGTCTTCCGGCCGATAAACTGTCAGTAGCTAAGGATGAATTCCAGAAACTGGAGCAAGCTGGAATTGTTCGTCGTTCCAACTCGCCTTGGTCATCTCCCCTACATATCGTGCCCAAAGCATCTGGAGGTTGGAGGCCATGTGGCGACTACCGACAGCTCAATGCCGCTACAGTAGATGACAAGTACCCCTTACCCCACATTCAGGATTTCAACAGTCAGTTAGCGGGCTCCAAAATTTTTTCTAAAATAGATCTTGTCCGAGGATACTACCAAATCCCTATGGCAACTGACTCCACCCTAAAACCGCAATTGCAACCCCTTTCGGACTGTGGGAGTTTCTTCGAATGCCATTTGGTCTGAAAAATGCAGCTCAGACCTTTCAACGGCTAATGGACGGAATTTTTCAACAACTCCCATTTGTCTTTATATATCTAGATGATATTCATGTGACCCGCAAATCAAAAACTCAACATCTCACACACTTAGAACAAGTATTCCAACTACTTGCCAATAATGGTTTAGTGATCAACAAGACAAAATGCCTTTTCGGAGTAACGGAACTTGAATATCTTGGTCATTTGGTAACTACCAGTGGCATTCTTCCTTTAAACAGCCGAATTGACACCATACGAGACTTTCCAACTCCAGAAAATCGCCCTACTCTTCAGCGCTTTTTGGGCATGATTAACTATTATCACCGTTTTTTGCCTGACATTGCACCCAAACTTGCACCGTTACACGCAGCCTCAGCAGGACGTGGCAAAGCCATCACCTGGACACCAGAGTGCCAAACAGCATTCGAAAAAGCTAAATCGGCACTAGCACAAGCCACTTTACTTCATCATCCCAAACCCGATGCAACTACAAGCATCACAGTGGATGCTTCAGATGTGGCTATAGGTGCGCAGTTAGAAGAATTGCAGCAAGGCAAGTGGGTTCCACTTGCATTTTACTCGAGAAAACTTTCTTCTGCTGAAAAAAACTATAGCGCCTTTGATCGTGAGTTGCTTGCTGCATATAGTGCAATTCGGCACTATCGACATTTTGTTGAGGCTAAACCATTTACCATCTATACCGATCACAAGCCATTGGTATTCGCACTTACAAACACCGCAGAACGTTCCCCACGGCAAGCTCGCCACTTGTCTTTTATTGCTGAATTCTCAACTGATATTCAGTATATCAAAGGCAAACATCTCGTATTAATGCTGCTACGCTACCATTAATCGACTTTAGGCAACTGGCTGCTGATCAGCTGTCATCAGCTGAAATAGAAGCATATAGAACTGCTATTTCAAGCCTTAAACTCCAAGACGTAAAGTATCATGATGTAACGCTTTTGTGTGATGTCTCCCTTGGCAAACCCCGACCTATTCTTCCCCAAGAATAGACTTTTCGAATATTCAATGCAATTCATGGATTATCACATAGTGGGCCCAAACCAACCCAGAGAGCCATCGCTGAGAGATTTGTTTGGCATGGACTTAAAAAAGACATTAAACGCTGGTGTAAAGCTTGCCACAACTGCCAGTCAGCCAAAATACACAAACATACAAAAGCTCCCTTGGTCCAACGCAATACTCCCAATGGTCGCTTTCGCAGCCTTCATATTGACTTAGTGGGCCCGCTTTCCCCCAGTGAAGGGATGAATTATTTGCTGACTGTTATTGACCGTTTCACTCGTTGGCCAGAAGCAATCCCAATACCAGACTCTAAAACTTCCACTTGTGTCAAAGCTCTCATCCGACACTGGATTTCTCGCTTTGGTGTTCCAGAAGACATTACGACCGACCGCGGGCCTCAATTCACTTCTTCTCTATCGTCAGAACTTGGAAAACTCTTAGGACTCAAGCTACACAATACAACTGCTTATCATCCCCAGGCCAACGGCATGGTAGAGAGACTACATAGACAAATAAAGACTGCACTCAAACCATGAACAACTGACCCTTACTGGATGGATCATCTTCCATTTGTACTTCTTGGCTTGCGGGTAGCATGGCGAGAAAACCCAAATTGTTCACCGGCAGAGTTGGTATATGGATCAAGTTTGAGAATACCTGGTGAATTCATCGACACTCAAAACAACCGACAATGTGAACCTACCTCTCAGTTTTTGCGAGACTTACAGCATGCCATGCATTCTGCTATACCACCACCAACCATGTATCACACGACACCACAACAACATCTTCCACCCAATTTGGCACAATCTGGATATGTTTATGTGCGTGTAGACAGTCATCGATCACCATTACAACGCCCTTATGAAGGACCATTTCGCATAATTGCCACATCGGACAAATATTTTACGTTGGACATTAACGGACGATCAGACAAAGTTTCAGTAGACCGTCTCAAGCCAGCATACATCTTGCCCAATCCGAACAACACTAACAATTCTGCCATACCACAGACTCCTCCCGAACGATACACACAAGACGAGATGTTACGTACACGCAGTGGCCGAATGGTAGGACCACCGCCACATTTAGCAACAGACTATGTTACAACAATCACATCACCGGAGATGATGCATTGCTGGGGGGAGCATTGTGGCGAGCTATTCTATTTGTGATGTTTTATATTGGCAACATAACATTGCCACGCAACGTGACTACGCTATGCGAACATGTGCTTTATTCGAAATATAACGAGTTGAGAAGCAGACGCGTGTTGGTTGTTATAAACTATAAGTTGAGATTAGTTAAGGTTAAATAAAAGTTAAACGAGACAAGAACACTATAGTACTATGTTTACTAATAATTATAGCCTATTCTTTATTTTTCCTGTAAACACAGGAAGATTCAATAAAATGAAACAGACTGTTTTGGTTTTTTAAAAAGTAGTTAAATAAATTTTGTATAATACGTATATTTAAATATCTTTTTTCAAATAGAATCTTTTTAATTGAATAAGGATCAAGATTCTATTTAAATAAAGAATCAACAGATGTTTGTGGTTTTTTCAAAACAGTGATTAAATAAATTTTGTATTAAAATATTGCTCTTATTCTTTAATTGGGCACTCTGCGAGGACGATTGATTCACTTTTCAATACACATATATTCTTTAATTTACAATGGCTAATGGTGAACAATTTAAAACAATTAAGGAAGAAGCACTCTACATGAATTATGCAACTAATTAAACTAGGTGCTTTTAAAAAAAATTGTTAGCCTCATATAAAAAACAAGGTGAATTCTGACTAAGAAGATTCGGAATCGAAAAATGTTGTTGAAATCGGCATCGGAATCAAAAAAAATTGGCATCATCCCATCACTAATTTAAACACTCAATGATTAAGAGAAAATAAATATCAAAATTTAATATGACTAAAACAGAATGTAGCCCTGAGAATTGGATAAGTTAAATTTTTTATTTGGTTTAATTTTCGCATGATTGTTACGTCTTAAATTTATCTCTTAAAATTATAGAGTGAAGATTTGGCTGACTCAATCTTATTTATTGCCTTAATAATGTTTCATTACAAACGTTCTCGCTTATTTCCTCGTGCGTTAAATTTCTTGGGAGTTTTTTGTTTCGAGCACATGCGCTTCTAAAGTTTTCCATTAAAAAGATAAAGTTTAGCTATTTGCAGTGAGGAGTTGCCAATTCATCATATTTACGATTTAACCTTTTCAATGTTTAGATAACGCCACAATTGATTTTCATTTATTTATATTTCTTGGTACTCGCTTTCGGATTTGATTAATATACCTGTAATTGTAAAGATCAGAAGTCGTGATTCTTGTTCGAACAGAATAGTTTATCGCAAAAAAGATTTAAACACTAAACGATGAACTACTTGTTTACTAAAGAATTGGAGAGCCGGAGCCGGAGCTGGGGAGCCGGAGCCGGAGCTAGTGGATAAGTGCTTGATAGCTCTGGAGCTGGAGCCGGAGCTAGTGAATGAGTACTTAATAGCTCCGGAGCTGGAGCCGGAGCTAGTGCTCTTCTACAGTGGCTCCCCAGCCCTGATTGTAACATTTAAAAAAGTCCGTTTCTTTAAATGCAGCTGCGTTGTGGCAAATGAATAAAATAACTTAGATAAGTATACCTAAGTGGCATAATAAATAGATAAAAAATGACATTTTGACAAGCTATGCAATAAGTTATTCGTTTCAAAAATTCTAGTAATCGAAAATATTTCAGAAAAAAATTATCGAATCGTCTTTGCTATAGACCCAAAGCAGAATAAACAATTTTTGAAATAAAATTAAACATATATTTTAATTTTGCATTAAGCTTATGGTCTAAGACAGGGATTCTTAAAGGGGGCCACGGGAACTTTACCGGGGGGCCACGAGAAGAATCCTTATTTTGGGCTTTAATTTACTTTTGAGACAAAATTGAAAAAATCAGAGATAGTTTCAAAGTGATGGCCTTTTTTTTCTTCACTTTAATTTTGCGACGAAATTGACAAAATCAAAGACAGTTTCAAAGTGATGATCTTTTATTTAGTCTTCACACAACTTTTGGGACAGTATTATAATCAGGGGCTATGGGTGTTTGAGAATCCCTGAAAGAGAGCCACGGTCAACCAAAGTTTGACAACCACTGGTTTGAACGAGAAGCTGTCGTCAACAAAACAACCCTATCTGATTATGTATATCTAACTTTCTTGATTTTACAAAACAAACAGCCATTTCTGTACACTTGTTTTACAAGAAAACGTGGTTGAATTTTTCGCTGAAGTGAATCAAGAAGATCTAATTCAAATACCAATAGTTTATAACATGAAAAAATTAGGCTTACACAAAAAAATTTTTGTTCTAGTGAAATTGCATCTATTTATTTTCAGGTTCAAAAACAAATGGCGGTTTACGACGAGGCAACTGCGCAGGCGTTAATGATAAGAACTTCCGGACATGCAGCGGGATGGCCAAAAAAAAGTTCTGCAATAGTCGAAACAGATATGGCTTGAATTTGTGAAATTGACGAAAGCCTAAAATACTCGAGGTTTTTATCATCATTAAAACCAAAGTTGTTAGTTAGATTATATAATAATGCCAGGTTAGGCCATCAAAAAGTTATAAGCTACACTTTTAAAAACTGCTGCCTGAATCATGCTCATACTAAATCATGTCTTTGAAAAATTTCAAAGAAAATTTGAATTTTATGATTGTTGTCGGCTTAATTTTTTTAAAGACTTTTCTTGACTCGAAAAGTACCGAGGACCTTGCAGAATGCTTTAATGGCTTACATCAGTAAGTAATTTCTATTGCAGATTTTTAAACTGGCAGATTTTGGGTTCAATGTTGTATTGGTTATTCTTTGTTTTCAATCATGTCTGAATTCTATTTATAGTTGGCTATCAAATAGTACGTCGAGTTTGCAATTGTCATCAACCAATCAAGTGTTTTTTAATGGAACTGCAAATTTTATTTTTGACTAATTTACTGTAGCTCATTTGATACATATTGGCAAAAAATGACCATCAACACGTTTCTTGCGATGCGTACCACATGTGGCTCGCAATAAGTTTTTAAATACATTTATTTGTTATTTTTATTTTTTAAATACCCCGCAGTAGAGGAAAAATACAGTTGCCACGTTTCGCAAGAAAACGCAAGAAACGTGGCAACATTACCAATAGAATTTTTTCGTTTGGTTAGATAATAGATTTTAAATGCAACACTAAGAAAAATCTTTTTTCTCGGATATTTTTTTTATCTTCGAGTAAATTAGTTTTATTGACAAGAAAGTTATCTTCCGTAGAGTTGGTTGGTTTTATATTTTTGTTTCATTTTATTGATTTTTTAATTGCTTTTTTGTTATTCGAATTGCAAAAAGAAAAATAAAACTTTGTGCTCAGCCAAACTGTCGTGGGTTTTCTGCTAGAAGTTTTTCTATAATAAAAGACATGTTTTTTACTCTCAACAATCCAGAGAAGCCAATCTGACCGAAAAGGCATCAGAAGTGGAATGGACAGTTACAACTCTGAGATATGGGAAACCCGTAGCTGACCAATATGCAGACAAAGTATTATCTTTGAAAATCCCTATCATATGTGAATCATTTTTTTAGAACTTGAGTAGTAGGCCTATCGTTTCAACTGAACATATTAACAAAGCTGTGATGAGTTCATCAATACGGTCCGTCTAATACTCAATCAGCTGCGCAGATCAAAATTCCACTCATATTACTGTATAAAACTGAAAATACAAATGAAAATATTGCAAGCTGGCAACTTCACCTTGGCATTTTCGAAAGCAGGTCTGGGTAATCGCGTAACGATTTCTCTAAGTTTAACGACTGAGACCTTTCCAGCAAGTCAGTATAAGAGGTCAATCATTTTCCCATATGGCGCAATGTAACTTTTACGCAAACTCTGCTCTCATATGATATTTTAGCTATATATCCATTTATTTGCAATATGTAGTTAACTGAGAAAGAAAGGGTCTAACTTAGTCACTAACCAGGTCTTTTAATCTCTCTTACACCAATCTGTTAACCTACCGACACGCTTGACCAAACAAACATTTCTACATCATTTAGTTATTTCCTCATTACGCGGTGAAAAAAATGCCTGAAGGCATCTTATTTTATTCACCTTTAATAGCTAACTCTACTGTGTTTTGTCAGATGTAGCAATAAGTTGCTTTGGAAACCAACAAGGGCCGCTTTTGTGGCTTGTACCCACCGGTACCTATAAGCAATTTTACCTATAACCAGTGATAAGATTCAGAGGGTTCGCGGGAACCGGTTCTTGGAATTTCAACACGTTCAGAAAACCCGGTTTTAATTTAACGTAATATACGCATTTCTATATCTCTGTATAATGAGGGAACCTGTTGTTAGTAAGTTCTATACGAAAGAGAATCTGTTCTTAAAATTTTGAATCCCAACACTGCCCATAAATCGCATCTTTGAGTAACCCTATCAAAAGCAATAAAAGCGAAACAAAAAATTTTACCGGCAGCAATTACATATGCAAGACTCAAAATTAAAAACTCCAAAGTATCGTACATTAATTATTTTTTTCAATACTGTCGATTTTGCCTGTTCGTAATCTTTTTCCCGCTTGTTGCTGTTGTTTGGAAGAGCATCCGCTTCCGGTCAGACACAGATAGATCTTTATCCTTTTACTACCTAAACTGCTGTGCAGTCCGGATCAGATGCTGGCAGTGACGGTGTTGAGTCAGCATCGGGTTTCGTCATTCAAAACTGTCAGACCTCGTGTTCCATGTAGTGCCCGATACATGGGGCACGCTGTTAGGAGGTTGTCTGCGGTTTCATTACTGGCGGGCACTTGCAATTCGGCGAAGGAGCGAGACCTCATTTGTGCTTGGACGAATGAAATCGGTTAACACCAGTCCGCAAGCGATTGAGCTTAACCCAAGCTGTTCGTGGCTACCCCATTCCAACTGGGCTGGTGCTGCTGATGGATATGAAAGCACGGAACCTGGATGTATTCGCAAGTACTCCGTATTCCATCTATAATTCATCCACTGAAAAGTGCGGACGTCTAGTCCGGATCTCTAATCCGACAAGTAAATGTAAAATCCCTCTTCTGCTGACTTTCAGCTGCATGGCTTGGGCCGGCCCCTCCTCCCATTGATTTTTTGTCCGTAAATCAACCCGTACCAACCACGGGGCAGGCGGATACGGACCGATGTGCTTATCCGTACTTGCACAGACCGCAAGGCTTCATAGAGAATACTTCCTGCAATGATTTTTTCATTGCTTGTTATTGGCTATGCGTGCTTTGCAATTTTACTGCTTTTTTCGAAATTTGTTTTTTTTATGCCATCAGGTAAAAATTGCATTTGGTTTCTTCTTTTTTGCATAATGACGTAAATAAATGACTGATATTTAATAGTAATGTTCATAACTGCTTTCAAAATTGGTTTAAAGGATTTTTGCCGGGTGATTCTATTACTGTGACCTCAAACCAAATATTGATAAGTATTCTAAATACTAAAACTATAGCTATCGATGTTATTTTGCTTTTGGTTTTCTTGATAGCTTTTTTATTTTTATTTTTTCAGCTGTTTATCGAAAACTTTCGCGACCCCAAGAAAAAAGTCAAAAGACCACCAGGTTGAAAATCACTGTTCTAGGAACAGTGATGGCTTTACAAAAAGGGGGCTCAACTTTTTGTGTTCCCAAAACAAAGTGATCTTTAAAAAAAAAAAAAAGGTCATCAATTCAAAGGTGCTACTATAAAGAATAAGGCAATATCTTGCCTAGGGGGGGCTACTTTTTGAAGGGGCCTGGTCCGGCCGAGTGGTTAAAGCGCCGGGATTGTGATCGACATGGTCCCGGTTTAAAACCTACTTGCGTCATTCTTTTGTGTCCTTGGGAAAGGCACTTACGTCACTTTCCGCTGCTTGGCGGTCTTGGCAAACAGTTCTAAATTAAAGTCATACCTCTGTTAAATTTCAAGCCGACAGCAATATCTTGACATCCGTTTATAGTAAGATATCCCCACCTAAACGAAGTTGATATAACGCTCTTAGCTAATTTAACTACAATCATGGCTGAACATTAAAAAAAATAACAAATTCAACTGAAAACGAGAAAGCATATTACAATTTTAAGTTTTTGTTAAACGTTACCTGTTCAGGTGAGTTCTCAAAGTTAATCATCAGCGCCATAAGGTGAATAAGGTGAAAGGGTTATCTATTTTGAAGCTTTTTAACAATGTAAGTCAATGAGATTCGCAAAATACGCGTAAACATTTTTTGCTTTAGTTTTTTACCAGTGCCAATACACTACATCGTGAACGTAATCTAATTTTTCTCATGAGCATTTTTTCGCTTATTCTATCTAACTTTTATGCGATTCCAAAAGATTGGCGATTATTCGGCACCTACGCAATATGCATACATTACACTACGTGTTAAAAATCATTCAATAAATTAAAGCAATTTTAATCTTTTATTAAACTGTTGTAGATCGCAAAAAATATATAAAGAATTAGCATAGCCGTACCAGCCCAAAATAATTTGGGGGGCAATGAAGTTTTGCCCAAATTTTGTGACGTTTGCCCAAATCATGATTTTATAGTACATTTCGGATATGACAAAAAAATTGTCTTGAGATTCTCAGATGAAAAACCAATTTGGTCCTAAAATTATGGTGATCTCTAGAAAAAAAAGGTCTTCACCTAAATTTTGGTCATTATTTTTTGCAGTTCATCGTCGTCAACTCCCTAAATTTCTTGACTTTGCCCAAATTTCTTGTATCGCTGCCCGAAAAATTATGGTTTTGCCCAAAATTTTATTCTCACAGCCCGAAAAATTTTAATTTTGCCCAAATCTTAGAAACTTGGGGGGGGCAATTGCCCCCTGACCCCCCGGCAGGTACGGCTATGAGAATTAGGTATTCTGATAAAATTTTTTGAAAAATTTTGCTGAATGCGGCTTGCGAATTAGGCTTTCGACGACTGTAAACTCAGTAGGTTCAATCTCAAAAAGGCGAAAATACACTTTTTGACAAACCCGCCACAATATTGCCACCTACTTTTTCGTGATCGAAAAATTTCAACACGATACACTTTAAAATATCAAAAAGGCAATTCAAACAGCTTACGCAACAAATAACTTATGTAATTTTTTGAGATACTTCGAAAATTTTTTTGTTAGCAACTTTTAATTAAACACGTACAGTGAATAAAGTTATGACGACAGCAAACGACTTATAATAATGACAAGTAAACTTGCGGTTCAAAACAAACAGCCATTACATGACTACAGCTCATCACGTACACACATACGCGCCGTGAAAACACGTGACAAAGAAAGAGAAATTTGATAATTTTCACAAAGCGCTATCTTATTTGATTTGCTAAAACCGAAAAAAAAGTCTGCATTTGAACCAAAAATAACTATTAAATAGAAAATAAAAGAATCTATTAAGCTTCCTGCCCTGTCTACTGTAATCACGAGATTATATATATCAAATTGCATTGTAAATAAATTTCGATCAAGCAGAAAAGATAAAATGATAACCCAATAGAGAACAGCTCCTTTATCACACGGACGTTTCACGTTGTTTCGCGATCAAAATGCTCTTGGGTCTGTAATGTGGGTTCTGACTTTTCAGTGGGTTGTCAAACAAAAAGAAAGTAAAAAATACGCAATTGATAATTAACTCAATTAAAGACTAAAAACAGAAACAGGTTAAACACTGCGCATGAAATGCGTGTAACATTGTCTTCTTGTGTTCCCAACGGGAAACAGCTGATTATTAAGAATCAAGCACATCCATTTTATTAAATGTTTTTCTTGATATTTTAAATTTCACTTTTACGTCGGGATTTCGTTAAGGAATAATATTTTATTTGTAAAAATAAATAAAAGAATGTGAAGATGATAAAAAAATGAACATATGAATTGACGATGTTGAATAAATGAACCTAGCGAACAGAGTTTGTATTTTTGTATAAGTACAATGGGTTGCGAGGCAAACTGTGTTTTTTCCTGTTAGGCTTAGTAAGAAAGTTGGAAAAACGCTGCTCTCGAGTTCTAACAAATTCTACGGTTAAATACCAAGTAAAAAAACTTGAAATTTCTAACTTTAATATAAATTATTTAATGAAGAATGACAGTGCATTACGCAACGCACGGCTTTAAAAGAATAGGGAACGAAGACGTATAATTATTGTTCAAGCAAATACGAGATTTAAAACAAAATTTGTCAAATGGTAGTATTTTAAGTTGCCACTTTCCGGCACTAAAGCCTCGTTTAGCCCTGGCGTTAAGGCTCGACGAATTTTTATCTAGAAATTTATCGTTTACATCCACCGGAGATGCTCGCCAAACTTTAATAAACAAACAAAGTTACGCTGAGCGTATATATAAAGTGCAAACCAAGCTAAAAACAAAACTCGGGTTGGCGGTTAATACGCTTAAAAGCCAACAGTGCTTCGAGTTGCTTTGTGTTATGTAGAATAAGATTATAATGAAGTATCAACAATAATGCAAATAGTCAAAGTACTAGATCAAGTACGGAAAAAGACAAAGCTGTCACGATGATTCGATGTAGAACGAAAGTGTTTTTTAGTCGTCACAAACAGAGAGTTTAGAAAACTAAGAATTACACAATCCTGCCTCGATCTTAAACACTAAAATATAGAAAAAAAGAACAATCTATACATTACGTAATGGACAGCTCGACTGCATCCAAAATAACACCAACTAGAAAACAATAGTCACAAAACGGACAGAAAAAAGGTTGGCAAAGTTAACATAAGCAAACAAAAACAGTTGTAATTATTCAATATCCAACTGTAATATGAACTTCACAACGGGCAACCAACGGTAGATTTAATAAGACTACCGCCAAACGAGGTGACAATAAATAATGGGGAACAAACACGGGATAGATACAGAAAAGTAGGCAACTTCAGCAGAAAACGAAAAACAGAATGTGTGATAAAAAGACAAAATGACAATACAATGTTTCACTTGCTTTTTCATAAGGTGCCTTTTAGTCACATGACTAAGCAAAAAAAAAAAAACGAAACAAAACAGTATTTAGAAAACTTCTTTTATCTATTCAACATGAATATTTTTTAAATATATGTATTTGGAAAGCAATTCTTTTCCAAGATCACCAATTGTCGATTTAAAAATCAAATAATCACAAACGCTCACAGTAAAACGTTTAAGTAAACTCATCAATTTCGCGACTGATCGAAGATGAGCAATAGAAAACTATTTACTATATTAGCGTTCGGCAACCTTTTGCATGTTACGGAGGAAAAACCAAATTTATAACGTTATGTCGTGCCGCTCTTTTTTCCAGCTCCAAAACCGTTCACAAAAACGTGAAACTTTCACAACTATTTTTCTTTGACAACCTCTCACAAAGTTACCTTTCAAAAAACAAAACTGTCACACAAATTTAGAATGAAAACGTTTTTTTGTCTTCACTAGATTTTTTTAGACGTAAAAGCAATGTCGCACAAATTTAGAGAGAAGACTTTTTTTGATAGAAACCAGATTTTGTACTTGAAAATGAAGCGTTTTTGCAACCCCGCTGTTAACTAGATGTATCGCAGTTTTACTACTGCATATATTTTTTGAAATTGTTACGTCGAAATAATAGGATTGCAAACGAGACGGGAAGCCGTAGGTTGCCGAGCCTTGTGTTGCATCAATGATTTTGGTTGTTAAATATTATTCGGAACCTCTTAAATTACAAAAAACGCGACCGATTACTTTTAAACGAAACGTGATTAAAAAGTAATCAATGCAAGAAACAATACAATAAATTGTGCGTGGCACACTAACAAAAAATTACCCTCTCCTTCGGAGTGAGCTCTATCAACGGGATTAAAAAAAAGCACAACACTTTCATCAACAACGTCCAACTTCAAAGGCAACTATGTTTTAATCAATATCGGAATCGTCGTATCGACCTTCGACCATCATTCGAAGAAGTTTGCCGACCTGATAAAAAAGTGCGATTGCCAATCAAGTTCAACCGAGCACAAAACGAGACAGAGGAGAAAAACTAAACGCTTCCGAGCGTTCGGCTTTTCTGCTGTGACACCAGACAAACATTAAGGCTGAAAAATAACTACTGTTAAGCAATTTTGAAAGATAAATCATAGACATCTACGAGATGTGTCCGAAAAGTAACGAGACTGGTGTTATAAAAACTTTATTGAAAAATATTGCAATATACCAAAGTCAAATTCCTTCAAAGCAATCTTTCTTTTGAAAACACTTTTATAACGATTAACCTTTCCCAATTCCCAAAGGCTCCGCTTCTCGTCACGTACTGATCGTACGAGGCGCCGAAGAATGTCTTTTCATTTCGAATTCCTACCCCAAGGCCAAACAGTGAACCAAACCGTCTATAAAGACATTCTTCGGCGCCTCGTACGATCAGTACGTGACGAGAAGCGGAGCCTTTGGGAAGCCTACGCATTGGCGCTCCACCACGATAACGCTCCTGCTCACACAGCCCTGAGTATTCGTCAGTTTCTCGCAGAAAGAAACATTACAACTTTTGGAGCACTCCCCATATTCCCCCGATCTGGCCCCGTGTGACTTTTTTCTCTTCCCTAAGATCAAATCTGTTCTGAAGGGAACCCGTTTTTCTGACATCGATTCCATCAAAATGGCTGCGACGACGGAGCTCAAAAAAGATCTCAGGAAATGCCTTCCAAGAATGTTTTGAATCGTGGAAAAGGCGAATGCAAAAGTGTTTTCAAAAGAAAGATTGCTTTGAAGGAATTTGACTTTGGTATATTTCAATAAAGTTTTTATAACACCAGTCTCGTTACTTTTCGGACACAACTCGTATATCATAAACTATTTCAAACACAGTAATTTTATTATATTTCTGTGAAATTGCAAAGCAATTTTTAAAAAACAGCTTTACGTAAAATTTTTCCGAAAAAAAATCCCTACCTCGTTTGGCCCTCCAAGTGCACTAGCCAGCAATTTCTCTACATTTCTCATTACCGACACTTTCTGTTGGCCGGTTAATGGATACTCCAGTTTATCAGGCAGAGGAGCACCCCGATGCCAGAAGTTCAATGATATTGTAACTGGAGGAACAAGGGATTTGGAAGAGCATGCAGTTGTGGCATTTGAAGCAGTGGAAGAAGGAAAACCATGATCAGGAGGATTACGACTGGTTAGGGATTCAACTTGATGCCACCTAAACAAAATTAAAGATTAAACAAACGTACAAACTGATAGATATAAATAGGAAAAACGAAATATGTCAGAAAAACTGTAGTGCGAGTATATCAATTATGTTTTGTGAAAGCGTAATTTAGGAATACGTAGCCTCATTCTAAAAGATCACAATCGTGATATATTACAATCGTTATAATTACAACTGATAAAGATCATAACACTAAAAATAGCTCGTACTGCAATAGTTAATAAACTGGAAGGCAGCGCCGTAACTACCACTGGGTCCCAAAACGAGAGAAACCCTGCACATTTTCTTCTAAAATATTTACGTTAAAAACTAAAATAACTTGTTATTATTAAAAACCGAATATTATTTAAAAGTTGTAGAACGCCGATTATCCGAACTAATTGGGACCAGGGGTGGTTCGGATAATCGAACAAAACAGAATTTTGCAATAAAAAGCATTATTTCCACATATGGTCATTTATTGTACGTTATGGTCATTTCTAGTTGATTTATAATTTCAAGTTTTGTCTCAATAGTAAATACATTTCTTTTTCTTTTGGTTGCAAACATAAGTAGTGACTAGATTAGTTTGAAACTTCAAAGAAATACAACACGTTGTCAAGTGGTTTTTGCTTTCAAACGTCGCGCTTTTCTCGAAATACAATTTGTTATCGGATGTTTCTCGCTTACAGACGTCACGCTTTAATGATTTTTGTTAAAGTAGTGTTCGAATGATCGGCGTTCTACTGTATAATCTTTTCGTGCAGCATTTTCGTTGTTGCGTAAGGCTTTTTGTCGTAGCCTACTTAGAGCCTCTTTCTAGCCACTAATGTTTGTGTTTGGCTTGGCTCCTGCCTCTTATGAAACTTATATGTTGATAACGTATCAAACAACCTTTTCATCCTTTGCGATTATTACTATTTTGTGACAAAATAGTTACAATATAAAAATTGCAATTGTCGTAACACGAATTTCACAGTTGAAACCACAAGCCCGCAAAAGCAAATGTCAGGAAACAGCAAAACTACAGTAATAGTGAGGACTGAGATAGAGCTAATATGGTAGGAAAAAAGTAAAGCACTAGTCTCAAGCTTTTGCAGGATATTTTTATAATTTTGAATTATTAAAGGCCGGCAGTAGGCTATTGTATGCGCTACCGAGACGTTAGCGCGCCTGACTACAAATCTATCCGAGTGCTGAAGATCTGGTTCGATTCTCACTTCGGTTTGAAGTATAATAAAGATGCCAATTAATTTTGGAGGTTACATGCTTTTAGAATTTATAGACTTACAAACTATTGATTAAATTTTATTAAACTTTCCAGATTCTGAGTAACAATATCATTAAGCGCTAGTCGACTACAATTTAATATGAAAAGAACTTATCAAAGCGGAGCAAAAAAAGAGACAAGCTAAAAGGAAAAAAGTAGCTGACAATTGTTATACATAGACTGTCATAAGAGAGAAAATACGAGGGTCAGTCAATAAGTAATGAGACTTTTTTAATAACTCAAGTTTGCAATGACTGGTAATCAAAAAATGCTTTTTTATTTTTCAACATAGTCTCCCTCCTTTGCAACACACTTGTTCCATCTTGATATTAGATTGTCTATTCCTTTGGCATAGAATTCCGTGGACTGGGTCCTTAGCCAGTTGCTCACAGCAGCCTTCACTTCTTCATCAGTCTGGAAGTGAATTCCCCTCATACTCTCTTTGAGTGGGCCGAAGAGGTGAAAATCAGATGGTGCAAGGTCTGGGCTGTAGGGTGGGTGTGTTAGAAGTTTCCAGCCTAAATCTTCAATTTTGGCTAGGGTTCTTGCTGCTGTGTGGGGCCTTGCATTATCCTGAAGGAGAATCACACCTCTTGATTGAAGTCCTCTCCGTTTGTTCTTAATGTCTTTTTTCACTTGAGTTAGCAGCTCACAGTAGTTCTCTGAGTTCACAGTATTGCCCCTTTCCAAGAAACTGATAGTGATCGGCCCATTTCTGTCCCAGAACACAGTGAGCATGACTTTCCTTAAACTTTTCTGAGATTTGAATTTTTTCTTCACTGGGGAAGAAACATGCTTCCACTCCATTGATCGTCGTTTCGATTCAGGTTCATAATGAAAGACCCAGGTCTCATCAGTTGTCACTATTCTCGATAGAAATACATCTCCCTCCTTTCTGTATCTGCGTAGTGATGCTCTGGAAGCCATCAGGCGCTGCATTTTGTGATCATCCGTTAACATCTTTGGAACCCAGCGACAGCTGACTTTTGAAAAACGCAGCTTCTCACGCACAATTGCGTACACTGTGCCATGGGAGATGTCCAAGTTTGTAGCAATTTCATCTAAAGTGACCCTTCTATCAGATTTGATCAGGTCTTCAACTGCCTGTACTGCTTCTGGGGTAGAGACATCCACAGGTCTTCCACTTCTCAGATCATCAGTAATGCTTTCGCGTCCATCTTTGAATGCTTGCACCCATTTGTAGAAGTTTGCTCTAGACATACAGGAAGGACCATATTGTCTTTGCATTCTAGACAGAATCTCACATGATTTTACACTCTCTGCCAACAGAAATCTGATGACTCCTCTTTGTTCCAAGCATGAGCTGTTTCCTAGCCTAGTAGTCATTTCAATTTATCGTCACACCTACAGTAATCTGAAAATAAACAAGTTTTGTTGTAAATAAGATGACAACTCCATTCATAATCATCACATAAAATTTCAGTTGCATAACTCCAAGAACACCAAAGTAATTGAGAAAGTCTCATTACTTATTGACTGACCCTCGTATTTTCATAAATTTTGCTCCAAGAAAGTTGTAGCAATGCCTGTAAAGCTTTAAGTGAGTCTTGATAATGATTTAGCTTCAATAACATTGCACAATCTAATAACGGATTTCATTCAGCAGAAAGAGCTTGATATAAAAAACTGCCATGGACAAGGATATGATGGCTCTTCAGTGATGAGCGAGAAATACTTGCAAAATATATTTATATGGCTTGCAAAAAATATTTATATGTGGCTCCACATGCTTACTACGTGCATTGTGCTTCGCACAACGTAAAGTTGGCGTTAACAGTTGCCATGGAAGCTATGACTGATATCGGTCAATTTTACGACACCATTGACCCGATATATAATTTTTTCGGACATAGCGTTGTGCGGTGGCTAAAGCTTCAAAATGTCTATAACTATTCTTTCTCAAATCCAACATTAAAAGCGTTAAACTTAATTCAGTGGTCTGGTCGATATATGTATTGCTGCTACGCTTACAAGGAAAGATTTTATGACTTTATGATATGCTTGACTCACATAATACTTACCAGCACAAGGTCAAAAAAAAATAGATGAAGGTATAACAATAAAAAACAGATGGAAAACTTTGACTTTGTGTTTATGCTAGTTGTCCAACCCAAGATTTTGCAGATCGTCTATATAGCTTCGAAAGCCACGCAGTGTAAACCAACTGACTTAATTTCTGTCCATAAACTTTTGAAAACTGCTGTTCAAGACATTGCTCAACACAGAAGTTTTAACGCAGTCCATTGGTTGTATCATTAATTGCAAAAGTTGCTCGCAGCTTTGAGTTTCATGCCTCGGATTTCCTCGGCAAAAAAGCTTTTTTTATTATTCTAATCAGCATATGACTCATTTGAAAAGTTTTTCTGTAATGTCACATCTTCGAAAAAACAGAAACAAACACAATGCTTCCCGTGGTGAGAAAAGTTGACCAATTAAATATTATGCCCAAAATGGAAATCCCAAATTGGATGTTTGCACCGGGGCCCCAATTGACAAAATTACACCCTTGCTGGAAAGAGTGATATAGGTTAACATCATTTGTGTTCATTTGCACAGTTGATTTAATTTACAGATTGAACAAGGCTTTTCATTAACATATCTGCAGTGCATCTTTATTTGGCTTAAGAATGGACTGCAAGAAGCGAAAGTACAATGACTCGTACGCGTTACATTTACAAAAATTGTTAAAGAAAAACCTCAACGTGTGATTTATTTCCAAGTTCTCTCTAATTATTGCTTATGAAGTCCTCAAAATTAATACTGCATTTCTCATCATTTAAAATACTTGCAAAACGACCGAACTTTTTTGAAAAAAAACAAGTTTTTCCCAAAATACGAAACTTGATTCGGATAGAAGTTTAAATGAAACCAATGCAAAACTTCTTGCAATTTCCATCTCTCACAATTGCGAAAAAACTCATAGGAAGCCGATTAAACGATGTGCGAAAAAAAATGGCTGAAACTGTAATTGGAAAGGCAGTTATCAAGAAAGCAGTCGGCAGCGTGGTCGATTGGTTAAAAGCGCCGTGATTTAATGGCGAACTTCATCGACACAAAAGTAGATCGGGGTAATCGCTTTACGGTTGCCCTGAGTGTCTCCGATGCTTTCCTGTAAGTTAGGAAGATAAATATAAAAATTTTAAAAATTAAAAAGAGAAAAATATTCATTGTTAAACAATACTCTCGAACAATATCCAAATCCGACTTCTCCAAAAGGCTACTAATCAAAATTACGCAAAGAAACCGTCTTGAGTTGGAAATGACATAAGATGTGCTCTGTCAGGAATTTTTTCACGAATGGACAAGCTACTTAAACAATGTTAAAATGTTGCATTGAATTTGATTAAACGAAAACTTCAATACTGTTTTGAAGTAAGTAAACTATTTTGAAGTAAATGTTCGTACATATGATCTAGATTTCGTATTAGGTTGTAAGGTGGAGTTTGGTTTTTAGCATTGCGCAGACTAGTCATTTTTGCAAGGTAGACTATACGGAGGTTTTTTTTTCTATAAAGGCCCGTTTCCACCATGAGCGTGGAAAAGAGCATTCTTTGTCTCTTTTATTGATCTTCGATTGAAGCGAGCGGTTAAAATTGAAGCGAGCGCAAAAAAAAGCAATAAAACAAACAAAGAATGCTTTTTTCCACGCTCGTAGTGGAAACGGGCCTTAACTTATTGCTTTCACCGGATACCAAGCTTATGGATCGCCAAAAATCACTCAGTGGACCCCCGGTTGGAAACCACTAGCTTATTGCGACGAAGTGATACGACTAAATGAGAGAATATTATTTGCACTAAAGTGTGCACCACCACAAATGTCATTCATAAACAAAGTTCCAAAATTTCGTATCAACCAGATATTACAAAATTTGCACTCTTGGCAACTTTCTGTAAAGCTAATTATTAGAGACGGTAATATACTCACCAATACATAGGAATATAAAGTACGTCACCAGGACCTACAATAGTTTCAAGGCAATGGGCGTTTCGAAATTTTGGAAATTTTTCGAAGTCTGGTTTATCAAAATTTACCTAGAAAACGTGGACTTAAGTAAACTTTTATTAATTTTCTATCATTTTTAATAGAAAAAAATTAAAAATTTGCGAAAGCACAATTTTATCTTTATATTCCAAGGCAATAAAACAAACAAAAAATATCAAAAGCAATTCAGCAAAAAAAGACTTTTAAATCATTGCTAGAATAATCACTAGTATAAAACAGGTGATTGTTGATAAGATAGAGCAGTGGTTCTCAAACTTTTTGCTTTCGCGGCACAGTTGGACCAGAGTGCAGATCGTTTTTTGGTCTTCACTAAGTTTCCAACGTTTTCTTTACCTCATGCATCACAGCATATTAAATAAAAATCTCAAATTTTCATGTAACTTTCTTTAAATACAAGAAAGAAAAAACGACCCTGGAAAACAAATGATCACCAAAATTTTACGCAATAAGAATCACATTGAATTTTTAGCTTTTTCGTGTTTCAAAAAAACATAATTTATTTTTAAGTTTTAAGGAGTATGTTTACTTTGTCGTTGCGCAGCAATGGACTAATATTTTTTAAAAAGTTTCGGGGAACACTTAAAAATCTCTTGCGGCACACAGTTTGAGAATCACTGATGTTGAGAGAGAAACACACGCCGAATGCATTAAATGCTTGAGCGTAAGAAAAGATTACAATGAAAAGTTGAGCTTTTGCTTAAAAATTAGAAAACAGCAATTTAAGCTTTTTCTAAAAAACAAGCAATTGTAGACGAATCAAACAAAGTCTCCCATGGGAAAAAAGACAAAAAAAAACAAACAAACTTGACTTTGACGATCGCAAGGATGCGCAACAGGATGCGGATACAAGCATTCAAACTGATCCGGAGAAAACAGGAGGCACCGCTTGTAGCCAACCAACTGTGTGAATAAGTTTTCTTGCTCGTCGTAATGAACCGGTGTGATATTACCTACGAAAGTGCAATGAACAGTCAAGATTCGTGAAAACCTGGTTTAAGAAATTCACTTACGCAGAAGCTAGCAAGCTGCAGTTACAAACAAGTATTTAGCGGAAGATTGCATTACACTATTCCACTCTTTGCATATACAGTTAATTTACTCAGTTGTTTATGAGATTCAGAGTAAAACTTGGTCAAATATTTAAGTTACGATAGAAAATATGCATTGTTTAATACAACAGCAATAGTTTAAGAATAACGCAAAAAAATGTAGGATAGTATATTTTAAAAATATGAAACAGCTTAAAATTAGGACAACTTAAGTTTTTGCTGTTTCAAAAGTGAAACAAGTGTAAATAGCCATGTGTTTTCACATGAATTGTACTCGTACTGTAAAAAAGACGAAAGACGACAATACCGGAAAAGTAAAAATCTTAGCCAATACAATTTCTACTTGTTGTTTTGGCAAAAACGTAATTATACCGTTGACCTATGGATAGTCATTGATATTAAAACGCTTTACAATAAACAATAGAAAAATGATGATTTACCAAACTTCTGATTTTTAAAAATCTCAAATGTAATTTTTATTAGCTAGTTTTTGACGACATGTTCATTTCGATACAAAGAACTTTAGTCCTACCGAGACAATATTATAGTCGGCACAGTAGGTTTGTTGTAACTGGGCCTTGGAATCAGAATAAACAGGGTTTGTTATCATTGGGCATTTAATACTCTTTATTAAAATCTTGCGCAAAAGCGTTGACATCTTTAATTTTTTTTTATTTGGCGACAGAAAATTCTCGGTGATTTATTTTTGGCTTACTTCCAAATTTTACTCATTTGTGAAAAGGCAATATAGTTCAAGTCGTTATAAAGAAGTTTCCTAAAATAAAGCGCATCGACAAGCATAAACCAAGTAAATCACCATTATTCATTTAGCCTATCTGTTAAGAAGAATTCAACTGCTCAGTTCAACTAAACTTTAAACCTTGATATTACTAAATGACCACTTCTGTCAAATATAGAGATAAAAAAATAAATAAATTTGTGTAGCGCGATGACCGGCGTGTCTTCACGACGATTAGTATTTCGCTAAATTTATCGAATTTGATCATTTTATAGTTTGTAAAGTTGATTATGATTGTTGTAAAAATACTCAAAAATGTTTTCGTACTATGTCGACTGCTACACCAGTATTTTCCAAACTTTGTGTCACGACACATTAGTGTGTCGCTTGTAGTACGATGCTGGGTCGCCAACTGGACTTGTAACAAGATTTGGCACTAGCTATTTACAGTTCAACAAATTATATCCTAGGGGTTTTCGACCAACAATATAACTTTTGCAGGCAACAATACAGAAAAAATTTCCAAATCTTGACATTCAATTCATGATTGGATCAGAAACCCGTTTATTTCAACCGACACAAGAAACCTCTCTCTTGCCGAAGAAGAATTAGCAGAACTAAAAAATGATCAAAGCCTTTTACTGGTGTGTAAAAAGAGTGACTTGGATAGCTTATGTCTTTTGTATTTTTAAAATAAAGAAATTTCGCAAATATTAAAGCCATAACTGAAATGATCAAAGAACCCGCGGCCGTCTTTTTATAGAGTGTGATTTTTACCTAAATCGAAAGAACTACTAAAAGTCACGAATCTGCTGAAAAATGACTATTTTTAACCCTTAATCTCTATCTTGGGCCATGCAAATACTATATAAAAAGATTTATAAACTGTAGTCCATTAGACCCCAGAGTCTTTTCATAAAAAACAATTAGTCATCAAACATTCCAGCTTTTTCAAAAGCACATCTATGCGAGTTTATCCTTCCAACCGTGTGGTAAAGACTTTTTTTTCGGTCTTCACAGGGTATTTCACTTGTAACAATTGCATTTACTACCCAGAGAAGTTAAATATCTCCAGATGAAGATAAACAAAAAAAGTTTTCCCCTTACAGTTGGAAGAAAAAACTTATCGGAGTTTCAATTAATGACCTTTTTT
This sequence comes from Diplosoma virens, assembly GCA_963680785.1. NCBI lineage: Eukaryota > Metazoa > Chordata > Ascidiacea > Aplousobranchia > Didemnidae > Diplosoma > Diplosoma virens. The sequence continues at coordinate 12,736,439 of OY796895.1, read as the reverse complement.
TTGTATTCAGACTTTTGTATGATATTTAAACTTCAGATCCATGGGCTCTCAAAAATTGGCCTAGGCTCCATGGGCTCGAACAAGTTTAAAAACTATATAAAGGTACAGTATATACAATCTTATTGAACAAGTCAAAATTACAAAAAATCATAAAATTCAAAGATTTTCTTTAAAAAAAAAAATGAAATAGCCTACTTAAAATCGTTTTTATAAAGGCAAAATTCAGAAGCTCGGCCAAAAAGGAGAATAGGTTTAAGTCTATAAAAATTTCATGATTTTTCATGGATTAATTTTTAATGTGATGTCATAGCTTTGATGTAGTTAATAGTTATCAAATTTACTACGTGCTGTCAATCACGATTTTTTTACTTTTTCTCCAAAAATAGAAAATTTTTATCAATGTATACTTTGGTAGTCACGTGATTTTCTGTTTTAATCCAAAAATTATGAGCACGGTATAAATACGATTGCATCACAAAAATTTGTAGATGATTTTCGACGAGTTGGACAACACTGAAAAGCTGATAAGACAAGAAATACAGTTAGTGACGGAAATAACGAAGGCAAGCGGTAAGGGCGATTTTGCTTGGATATTGGGATTTCATGCAAAATTTCGGTATTAATCGAAAAGTCTTATACCGTGATAAATGAACATGCTTGTGAAGTTAAAGAGCTATTCGTTAAAAACTGTAATATTGATTGGCAGATCCTTTTGGTACGAATCATTCCAACTTGGTGTGGCACATAGAAGTCGCTGCTTATACTGTTAGCTGATTAAACAATCACAGTTGCCATGTCAGTATTAAAGTTATTTTGCAGTACATACTGCCAAAAAAGAGAACTACACTTAAAATCATTCAGTGTAAAAAGTTATTCGTTTTGTTATCAAATCAAGACAAAAAATAGAACAGCACTCTTTAGAAGACACTTTGCAAACATTAAGATAAGGTTGTAAAAAAGTTTTGTACAAGGCTATAAAAGAAATAACTCCATAAAAATTATATTTATATTTTATTATACAGTGTTGCTGAAAATTGCAAGAATATTAAAAAAAAGTGCAAATGGTATAAACACGTTAAAAAGATAATCTTAACTAAATAATAATGTTTAAGCTTACATTACAATTTCATAATTTGTCTCAGTTAAAAGAGCTACGATTAATCTTTAAAGATGTTGCAAATGCCAAGAATCAAAATTCACAAGCGTAAGAGTTGAACTTAAAACAAAGAGAACAAACCTTCAAGCCCAATCAACAAAAGATTTGATGTTAGAGAACCCCAACTCAAAGTTGCTCGGTATTTTTCAATTAAACCCCAATCAAAGCCAATATAATCATCGAGAATTTCTTTTTTTACCGTATCATTGAGAGTCTGCTGCAAATAAATTCTAAAAAATTTTTTAAAAATGATATACAGGGTGATTCACCGAAGTGTTGACAAATACTTTATGTGATTCACCGAAGTGTTGACAAATACTTTATTCCATTATTAACTTCGCATTACCTCTTCAGATTGTTATTATATATTCTAGAGTAAGTTTTCAATATCAATAAGAATATTTAATCTAGAAAAGTAAGATGGCAAAGACAGTAAATGACATCATTGAAGGGTATTGCAAGAAAGGACTTCCACCTGCGAAAATTTTCCGGTTGATGAAGTGAGTTGTGAGTCGTGGAGGTGTTTACAAGGCTGTGAAGAGGTTCAGGGAGACTGGAAGTTGTGCTCCAAGAATCAGAAGTACTCCTGAAAAACCCATCAGGACAAAGGAACTGATTAAGAAGGTCAGGGAGAGGTTGAGGCGGAACCCTTCAAGGAGCGCAAGAAAACTGGCTAAGGACACCTCTGTAAGCGTGAGCACCATGCAAAGGCTTCTCAAGGATGATCTCCACGTCTACCCATACAAATTTACCAAGAGGCAGCTCCTGTCAAACGCCACTAAGAAGAAAAGGCTTGATAGAGCTAAGGTTTTGATCAAGAGACTTGTTGTTGGCACGCGGCCTCAAGTGCTTTGGACAGATGAGAAGCTTTTCACTGTCCAAGCTATCCACAACCACCAAAATGACAGGATTTGGATTCCAAACAAGGACATGGTGCCAGTTGAACGTTGCAGTTCATTTAGGAGGCAGAAACCTTCTTCCGTGATGGTTTGGGCAGGAGTCACTTCAACAGGCCTGAAAACACCTCTAATCTTTATCGACAAAGGCGTGAAAATTAACCAAACTATCTATTGTCGGATGTTGGAAGAAAAAGTCATTCCCTGGGTTCAAGAAACAGTGGGAGAGGAAGGAATTACGCTTCAACAAGATGGGGCAACCTCCCACACAGCCAAAGCAGTCCAGCATTGGTGCAAGACCAATTTTAAAGGGTTTTGGGAGAAGGAAGTATGGCCCCCTTCTTCACCCGATTTGAACCCAATGGACTTTGGGATTTGGTCCATTCTGGAGCAAAAAGCCTGCTCAACATCCCATCCAAATATCGAAACCCTTAAACGAAAACTGAAGGCGTCATGGGAAGAAATTGACCCAGAAGTGGTGCGTGCCACGTGCGCCCAAGTACTTCCACGTCTTAGGCGCCTTGTGAAAAACAAAGGGGGCTACATTGAATAATTTGAATTTTATGTGAAAGCCCATTAAATTTCCATTCTATCTATTAAAAACTTGTTTCTTTTGCCCTTATAGTAAGTTGGATAATTCAGTTTTAATTTGTCAACACTTCGGTGAATCACCCTGTAATAATAAAGAAAAATTGTATAATGCAATAATTTTCATGTTACTTGTCTTTTGAATTTCGTCTTTCCTTTAACATATCAATAAACTTTGAAAATGAAACTTCAACACGCTTCACTGGATTATTGTATGTTTTGAATGTATTTCCTCGTTTGTAATCACAATACTGAAAAATAAAACAGTTAATAATACAAAAATTTAAATTTAAAAAATCATGAAACAAACTATTAAAAAAAAATTAGAATATTGTTACCAATAAAGGTAGTACGAGTATTAGGCATTTTTATCAAAAAAGCAGTACAAGGTATACGTAGTTTTAACAAGCTATAAAATAACTGGAATTTTAAAATGATATAAATAAGAGGTGGCCAACTTGTCTGGCTGTTTTATCCACTTTAAATGTATTAGAAACTTGCAATCAAGACTGTGGAAAAGCAATCTTAAAAATTATTGATCTCTAAAAAAAAATACTTCACCTTGAATCTTTCTGAAATTCTAAGCCCAAAATAAAATGCTCTTTAAAAAAAAATCTTCACTACAAAAATAGGCCATAATTTGGCCACCCCAGAAATAAAACATTTTTGTTCACTCAAAATCAGATGCAATCAACCATCTAAGACATCGCAATCAACATGTTGGCCTTGACTGATATAAATAATAAACAAATAGAATATAAAAATTATTTTTAAGTTAAAAAAGTACAAATAAATTTTTTAAATAAATTAACTAATTAAAAAAATAATAATAATTAACAAACTCTTGAAAGTGATTCCTGATTGTTATTGCTTACTTTAAATCGATTGTCTTCAGAGACATAAACATAAAAATCACCATTTCCCAAATGCTTTTGCAAATACCCTAAATTCCATTTTAGGGCAGGTTGAACAATTGCTGAATTATCAATAACCACTGGGAGCTTAAAAAGAACATTAGTGTATAATAAAATATAAATAATTACACTTGAGAACACAAAGAAATAAAGTCAAATTATCAAAATTTAAGCAAAACAAAAGAGCAATTGAAATTCTAGGTTATTAACTTCATAAAAATGATTAAAGTTTGATTGTGTTATATTTTACAAGATAAAAAAATAACATATGTCTGGAAAAACTTGAATTAAAAAACAGAAATGTAAAAATAATGCAACTAAGTTGATGGAGTGAATGATATTGAGTTATATATACAGTGTTGGCAACATAGTCAAGTGGTTAGAGCATTGTGATTGTGATTGACATGGTCTCAGTTAAAAATTACTAGTGCTATTCTGTTGTGTCCTTGGGAAAGACACTTTACGGCACTTTCCCCTGCTTGGCAGTCTTGGCAAGCAGTTCAAAATTACAGTCATATCTCTGTAAAAAATAAAAAAAATAGAACAAAAAATTTCAACCAGACAACAATATCATGACATCTCTAAAAGCAGGTCAAGGAAATTGCTTGTCCAATGTATTAGTGCTTCTATAGCTTCCTTCAAGTCAGGAGAATAAATAGAGATAAAATAAAAGATAAAAAAATATAAATTTTAATAAATAATTATTAGACTACAGTTGAATAAAACTAGATATCCAAACTTTTCTTTTACTAAAGCAAATTTTAACATAAGATATTGATATTTTAAATAGTATTTAAAGCTTACAGAGGATTTCATGCGTCTCAAAACTTCAGGATCATTCACAGATAATCGAGGAATGCTTTCAGAAATAAAAGTGTATTTCTTAATTGAAGCAACATCATAAGTGTGATTTGATGATTCAATCATTGCAAAAAGTCTATTAGAAATTTTATTACTCTAAACTTTTACAAATAGAAAAAACTTTTAAAATCAAAATTTTAAAATTGAATAAAACTTTTTTTATATTGTAAAAAAGTTGAGTCTCTTAAAGAAGTCACTGTATGCAATTTTTTGGGTCTTTTCAAGAAGTCACTGTAAGCAACTTTCGTACACGAAACTAAACTGAATCCCCTGGTGGTTACATTTTCTTCTTGTTAAGATCTTTTTCCTCTTGTTTTTTTTTTTATTCCATACTGGTGCTTTGGAGGAATTCCTGCTAGTTTCATCAAAAAAATTGCTTATGCTGACTTCTTAAAAAGAATCGATTTTTTTTTTTTGGTTAAAACTAACCCAGAATGCACCAAAATGCAATAGACAAGAAACCAAGAGGAAAAGAATCTCTTCAAAAAGCGATAGCAATGACAGAGGGGATTGGGTTAGTTTTACGAACGAAAATCGCTTAGGGTGATTTCTTGAAGAAAACCCTCTTTTAAACTTTCAATTTTGGTGTTTCTCCTACCATGATTATGCAGCATTTACTCATTATTGGCTCAAATGGGTATAATTAAAGTTTACGTACGTAAATTATTTAAGCTGAAAAACGATGGAAAAAAAGAATATTTATGTTTATTATCTATATGTACAGCAAATTTAAATGGGATAAATAACATGAATCATATTCAAACATTGTTCAAAGTATTTTCCATTGACAACCGTTTGTCTATGTAATTGTCAACCGTATTGTCGTAAGTTATTTTTTTCGGTGAAACTAACCCAGGATCCTCCCTTAAACACCAAGATGAAAAAGAAAACAAGAGGAACGAATATTTTTAAAAAGCGACAGTAATCAAAGGTGATTTGGGTCAGTTTCATATTCTTTTTTTCCATCGTTTTTCAGCTTAAATAATTTACGTACGTAAACTTTAATTATACCCTCAAATGTATATAGTTATTTATTTAAAAATAAATTTTTCCAATTTTTAAAAAGTTATAGACAACTCTAGTTTAAACACTAAAAGTTATGGGACAACTACTTCTGCTTGAAACAACAAACATTATTCAGTTTCTTCTACTTTTCACAATCTTTGTTAAATTTGTTAATTTGTTAGTTTTGTGGATTTTTTACCAGAGTTGCCACAACTAAATTTTTTTAGTAGGGAACTGCTATGAGGTCGTGTCTAATTCGATTAGAGTGAGAGTAAAAAGGAAGAAAACTAGTTGCTCTAAGAGATAAAAAGAGAAAAAAACGTCGCGCAAATTGTTCTTGCGGGCCCAAAGTGAGCCCAAATTTTTTGGAATTTTTTTTATTTGTCAAGATGCTCAAGAAAAACTTAATTTCTTTTGAACCAACTACTTTCTCTCAGAAACTAACCCTGTATCTCCCTAAAAACTAACTCTCACTCCAATTAGCTTTTCTTCGAATAAGACAAGACCCTGCTCTGGGCAATGTTAATGTAGCTCAGTGTAATAAAAAAAAAGACATCGGTTTAAATTGAAAAAGAAAAGTGTTTCCTAAATAATCCAAATTTTTTTCTAAATAATCGCTATATTTTAAGCTTTGCAACTGAATTCTTTTAAACTCCTTTTCATGCACCTATAAACCTACAAGAAAGCATACTAAAAATATGTCACCAATTTATGATAAATAATTACCATTCAAAAATAATATAAGTATTTAGTTTAATAGATACATAGATGTATAGGCTTATGCATAACTTCAATTGTTTTGTAAAAAAAAAAAAATTAAAAATATACTATGCTTGTCGATGCGCTTTATTTTAGGAAACTTCTTTATAACGACTTAAACTATATTGCCTTTTCACAAATGAGGAAAATTTGGAAGTAAGCCAAAAATAAATCACCGAGAATTTTCTGTCGCCAAATAAAAAAAAATTAAAGATGTCAACGCTTTTGCGCAAGATTTTAATAAAGAGTATTAAATGCCCAATGATAACAAACCCTGTTTATTCTGATTCCAAGGCCCAGTTACAACAAACCTACTGTGCCGACTATAATATTGTCTCGGTAGGACTAAAGTTCTTTGTATCGAAATGAACATGTCGTCAAAAACTAGCTAATAAAAATTACATTTGAGATTTTTAAAAATCAGAAGTTTGGTAAATCATCATTTTTCTATTGTTTATTATAAAGCGTTTTAATATCAATGACTATCCATAGGTCAACGGTATAATTACGTTTTTGTCAAAACAACAAGTAGAAATTGTATTGGCTAAGATTTTTACTTTTCCGGTATTGTCGTCTTTCGTCTTTTTTACAGTACGAGTACAATTCATGTGAAAACACATGGCTATTTACACTTGTTTCACTTTTGAAACAGCAAAAACTTAAGTTGTCCTAATTTTAAGCTGTTTCATATTTTTAAAATATACTATCCTACATTTTTTTGCGTTATTCTTAAACTATTGCTGTTGTATTAAACAATGCATATTTTCTATCGTAACTTAAATATTTGACCAAGTTTTACTCTGAATCTCATAAACAACTGAGTAAATTAACTGTATATGCAACAAGTGGAATAGTGTAATGCAATCTTCCGCTAAATACTTGTTTGTAACTGCAGCTTGCTAGCTTCTGTGTAAATGAATTTCTTAAACAGGTCAACAGCCTCGTATTTGAAATACGTGGCTGTTGACCGCAAGTCATCTCGACTTGTCTTTCAAGAAGTGTCTGACCTTTGGAGGGCCACAACACCAGACGCAGTAAATATCTCTGACTATTTTTCACAGAGAGAATTTACTGCTGCCCTCCAACATTTAAAACCAGGTAAAGCTCCGGGACCTGATTCCATCTGCCCCGAGCTTATACTCCATGCTGGAGCTGCTTTGAAGTTCTGGTTACGTGACTTCCTTTCTTCCTGTTTGCGCAGACTCAAAATTCCCAAGATCTGGAGAAGAGCGCTTGTGGTCGCGATCCCAAAACCAGGAAAGCCCGTGACCCAAAGAGTTATCGACCGATATCTCTGCTCTGTGTCCCCTACAAGATCCTCGAGAGGCTTATCTACGCCCGCGTTGAACTGTTAACACAAGAAATTTTTATATGCAGTTAAGTCTACTGAAAATGATAGTTGTCTCCTTGCCCTTAAAGTTTCTTCAGAAGTTTGTGGACTTAACAGTTTAATAACCACATCGCTTTTTGCTACATCACATTGTACGAGCAAGTCAACTGCCCGTAAGATTCTATAAGAATAAGTGATAGGTCGGGCAGAAAATGCGCACTAAAGTAGCCTATTAGCTCTCTCTAAACACACCAGTCACCTGATAGTCTCTTCAGCATCCGAAAATACTTTCCAGCAATTGTATCTTGGTTCAAAAACAACATCTGTAGAATGCTCGAAAAATTTATACTTGTATACATAGCGCTGTTGTATACATACTGTTGTATGCTTTGTATACATAATGTTGTAAATGGCATGGCATATTCTTTAGATACATTGCGGATTGATGCTTTATTTTCAATAATTTGTTCTACAGCTTCTTTTGTCAATCCCGAAAGAGTAGCACTAATTTTTCTTGACTTATTTTTAGCTCTAGGCATTTTTAATATTTGTTTATAAACGTACAGTATCAAAAAAATAAAGTACTAGAACCCAATTTATTTAATCATAAAATCCGGTACACAGTGAATCACTTGCGTCACTGATCCACTGAGGCATGATCCATTGTGTACTACGGCCGGTCTATAAGCAAAAGTAATAAAAACATGCCGTTCTACAGCAAACTTTGCTTCACATTTTATTAATATTCATCCCCATATAAAGCTCTTATTTTTCATAAATACAGCTTTGCCTAAGTTTAACCTTGCGCTAAAATATAATCAAAAGTGATAACTAACATTTTTTTACTTTTTACCACCAATATTAGTTATTTCTTTCCTGAAAAGTAGTTTTAACTCTGTGCTGCTTGGAATTTTGTTTGTGAAAAGAAAGCTTTACTATCGTCAAGCAACGTGATTATTGTAAAAATATATGAAATATTTTTCAATTTAGATTGGGTGATTCACTGTGTACCTACTGTGATTCACTGTACCCCAATCTCCCCCACATTTCTTGAGCCCTATTTTAACAGTCGTCCTGATGAGGAGTGGGTGGTACAATGCTATGGTTACCTAAAGAGGTCACATTTAGCTTGTGCCGAAGATTTGAATACATATTTTTGTCATAAATGTGATTCTGAAATTTATGATTAGGCTAATCCAGCAGTGAAAAAAACTGTTTTAACATTTTTAGACAACGGCCAAATACCTCATTTTTTGTGCTTGATATTCATGTCTATGACTAAGCTATGTGTGATTTTGTTGTGTTTACTTTTTCATATTGTTATTTTCTTCAAGTTACATTTATATTTAAACATTTATTAGTGATTTTTGTTGCTGTTACAGCTTACCCCAAATGGTGTTACAATTTACCCCATTGACGGGGCACATTGTAACGCTTTTTTTAAATATTTAAATCGTAATTTTAACTACTAAGCTTTGAAAATTATTAATTTATTTTTTTGATAGGCTATTAATTAAACAGTAACCTAAATTTTTCATATTAAACAAGAATTTTGAAAAAAAACATTTATTATGGGAGAAATAGCAAAGAGAAAAAAAAGTGATACTACGTGCCCCGGTCTCCCCTGATCTGGCTGACGGAAGCACGATCGGCCATTCAGTGGACCATCCAGCTCCCTTCCTTCCCTGACTTAAATTTTTGGGAGACAATAGAGTTTTGCCCAAATATTGTGACGCTTATCCTTATCATAATTTTCTAGTATTTTACAGGTATGAGAAGAAAGTTTGTCTAAAATTTAGAGTGAAGGCTAAAAAAAAGGTCTTCACTTTGAATTTATACTAATTTTTCCATTTTCGTCCCAAAAACATAGTGATCTATAAAGCAAACAAAAAAAGATATTCACCTAAAATTGTAAACTTTTTTTCTGCATTTAGAACTCATTTTCGATGCACAAAAATTGTTTTGCCCAAACAATTCGGCTGCCCTACAATTCTTGATTTTGCCTATTGCTGCTCAAACAATTTCTATTTTGCCCAAATTTTAAAGAATTGGGGAGACAATTGCTCCCTTCTCCGCCGGCAGGTACGATTACGTTTCCATCTCCGCAAACGAAGAAGAATCATTTTTGCTTTAACGTATCGCTTAGAAAGTCGTTTATGCACCACATAACAAGTAAGTGATCAAACAATTGCTGCAAATTTAAATAAAAAATTATTGTTCATCTAGACCTATACAAGTAAATTAAAAACTAAAATTGGAACGTCGAACACAAACTGTTGAAGGTAGATTTCTGATTCCGGGTCAGGCTCGTCGTCGTCGTCGTCGTTTGAAATCTCGTCGTCGTCAGGCTCGTGATTAACTTTTACTGGATCAGTTCCGATTGAGATTCAGCAAATTTTATTTTTTCGGATTCAGTTCCAGTTCGGGTTCAAAGAATAATAACGGTTAATACGAGTGTACGGGTCCAGTTTGACGCCCTGTCGCTCCGACGTCAGTATAGTGCTATTCTGCTTCATACTTTTTAAAAGTATAAAGCAGAATAGCTATTGTCGATACACTAGTACTACTTTATTTGATGCAGTAACCCTTGAAAAGCAGTCGTAAATCGACGTTTTTTCGACGTAAATAAACGTATTGTTATCGATAATATTTAATCAAGGAGTACGTTTTATTGTAGGATTTTATTTTCACTGTGATTGCACTAATGTTGCTCTACCTTTTGACTGCTTAGTTAACATTGGTGGTCGTTAAAAATATATAAGGTATAGTTTAAGTCTTTATCTATAACGTCTTCACAGTGTTCAAAACAATACCTTGGTTTAAGCTTATTTAGTCGCGGCTGGTAAATAAAAAACGAAGAGATGCTGCAATTAGAAGCGCCGGAAAATTTTTTGGCCGTCAATCGGAGCAAAATTTTAAAAAAGGACTCTTTTTTGTCAAAAAGACACTGTCAACATACGCAAATTTTAAGCGTAATTATAAACAAGAAAAGTTTAATTAAAACACTTTTATTAACTTTACATTTTGGTTCCGGTGTTTCGTATACTTAACCAGCAAATTATTTTATTATTTATTTTTTATTTTATTTTTCTCCATATTTATCCTCCTGACTCGCAGGAAAGCGACGGAGGCGCTATTACATAGGGCAAGCAATTACCCCAACCTGCTTCCGGAGATACCAAGATATTGCTGTCCGCTTGTAGTTTTAATAGAGATATGACTTGAATTTAGAACTGCTTGCCAGAACCACCAAGCAGGGGAATGTGTCGTAAAGTGTCTTTCCCAAGGACACAACAGAATGGCGCTAGTGGGTTTTGAACCGAGACCGTGTTGACACGAGCCCGGCGCTTTAACCACTCGACCACGCGCCGATTATTTTTCGTTTACTCAAAAAGGTGGAACGTCTCTTTTGCAGATGACTGCTTTTTTTAATTTATCGGCTTTCATTTTGCACTACAAAAATTTACACTTTCAGTTCCACAAGTGAAAACTTTTTTCCGCTTTTATCAGTCTTATAGAGAATTTTTTTTTTAATTTGCTAAAATACATGTTTGTTGAAGGTGTTTTTCTAATTAAAAAAAAGTACTATTTTTCTAAATTTTGTTTCTCTCGCTAAATTACACTTATATCAGGTGGCTCTTTTCGAAAAAAGTTAGGTGACCCCTTACCTAAGTCGATAATTTAAAGCTTTATTGAATTAGAATTTTGTCGATATTATATAATTGTTGAGACAAATCTAGCACTATGTTTCTATCTTGCAAATTTCAAAAGCAATTGCCCCCTACTCCCTCCTTTTACCACCCTTAAATCTATCATTCGTAAAACACAAATCGTGTTAATTTGAAGAATTTTAAAGTTATTGCTAAGGAAGCACTTTAACTAAAAGCTTTATTCCAAAGAAAGCGAAGCGTTGTCCTTGTTACGCCTGCGGTTAGCCTACAGTAGATCAAGTGAGCTGCAATGATTGCCAACTTGCTCAAAAAATTATCAATAAAAAAATTTACAAAAAGTTTTTTTAAAACTTAAATTTAATAAAAAAAATTGAGAAAAATCAAAAATTATTAATTTTTTAAGTGTTGGTGAATATTTAAAACTTTTGCACAGATATTTCGGGGTGCTGCAGCTCTGCAGCTCCTATGATCGAGCCGCCACTGGGCTAATTAATGTGAGGCTGAATCAAGTGTCCACTAACATAAATATATTGCCAAAAATTAATAATTAGAGAGAGATTTGATACAATTTTTAAAGCGGTTCTCTACCACTTAGAGAGATAGTTTGATATAATGTTACTATCAATAATTATGGGGAGAAAAATGAAGCAATATTGGTCAGTTTAAATTTAACTGTCTTTGTTTATAACGATAAACTGCGTCGTTAAAATCAAAAACCACGGCAAAGCAGTAAACTTTAAATATATGGTTTGGATATGAACGTTGCTAAAGATGATTCTTTTGGCTGCAGCAGGGCATTTTAAAGAAGCATAAACCTTAATTTTTTTGGTTTTTAATAACAATTGCTATATTTGGGCCTGGTTAGATTTTGATGATTCTATTTAATGTGTATGTATGTAGGTTTTTGATATTTCTCAAAGCAGGGGTTCTTTAACGTTTTGGGACGCGCCTCCTTTTGCACACAAACAAAACTTGTACCCCCTCTTCTTCATGCAAGCAAAACACACGTCCCCTTGACAACACAAACAAAACCCAAGCCCTTTTGTCATGTTCTCTATTTTTGTCCGAAATTGAAGGTGAAAACTAAAAAAAAGGTCTTCAGTTTATTTCCGTTTTCAAAGCCTGCATCTTCGTTTGCAATTTAGTTTAAAGTCTAAAAAAAGATTGTCACTGCAGCTATCAATTCAGTTTGCAGCTAGTTGCTGGCACCCCCCTAATGAACCTTTCACGCCCCCCGTTTAGGAGCTTCAGTACTACAGGTAGACAAAAAGGAAGCAATAAAAATGATATAGGTTAAGACATGTTGATAAGCATTGTACGTACTGTATATTGTAAACGTCATTATAAACTGTTTTGCATTTATTATGTTTGCAGGCTATATGTGATTAGATATTTAGCGATTATAATGTATAAGCCCAAGTCTTTAAACAATACAAACTATGTGGAGTAGAAGAAAGAGATTAAATTCAATTTTTTGTTAATGAAGGAAAGACTCGCGAATCTTAAAATTCACTCTTCTTTGAAAGGTGCTGGCGTGTCCGTCTATAAAACAGAATTCAATAACTATATCCGTCTAGTGTTGAAGTTGTTAAAATAAGGTCAGCGAAATTCCTCCCAGTTACAAACTACCCTTATTTAATATGCACAACTCTATAACGCCCGATTCAGAAAATATAGTTATAACTTAAATACGAAAGAGAGGAGTTTATTTATTTTTTATCGGCGGTTTCACACGTGCAGCTAATGAACACAATACAGCATAAAACAATACAAAGGTCACCATTCTCTGAGCGAAATTCTGGTTACTGTCCGATGAGAGCGATCTCTCTCTATTTATAATAAACCCAAATTGGGCCACGTGGCTCAGATGACAAAATTAATAATAATAATCAATTTTATGCTCTTGTACAGATCACGGCCAAAACGAGGTCACATCGAGATTATTTAATTAGGACGATGCATTTAGGTCATTCAGAACGGATACAGGTTATTACATTTAATTTAAAAAAGTCTATAAATTGATTAATCTGTTAAAGGCGTCAAATATATCACATTTCCTTGCTGTTGGAAGCTACGACTCATTGCATTACGATAGGTCACAAAAAATAATCCAATTTTCTCCAAAGAAGCGATTTGCATTACGTAACACTATGATTCTCCGATAATTGAATATATAAGAAATACTGTATATTGTCTATTTAAGTAACTGATTTTACATTTAAGATCAACGGAATGAAATAAGACGTTTCAGGGTCTTCAATCTCAAATTTTAATTCATATTTTTGTTGCTGAAGTCAGCTTCAAAATGAATGGATGCAATATGATTAGGTAATTAATTTAATTCTGATTTAGGTAAAGCCATTAGTAAAATCTCTTTTCTACTACGAGCATAGAATGAAATATTCTTTGTTTCTTTTAATCTTTCCGCGCTTAAGATCTAAGCGAGCATTAAGCGAAGCAAAAAAAATCAATAAAACAAACAAAAAATATTTTATTCCATGCTCGTAGTGGAAACGACCCTAATGTAGATTTTTTCTATTAAAACTGCCACATAAAAGCATAATTACGGGACCAAAACAAAAGTTGAATCATGAGCAACGTGAGCGATTGATACTGTTAGTATGATGAAGACCGTGATCGATGAGATCTCCGCTGAAGTCCAATCCTCGTGACGTGATAGTTTGTTGATATAACTTCTTAACCCTATTCTCCCCAACGGCTGGGCTTCTGAAGCCCGGCCCTTGCGAAAACGTTTGTAATTACTTCATCTTTGTAGATAAAATTCTGGAATTTCTTGACTTTTCCTAATTTGAAATGCTGAATAAGATGGTACTATTTTTAGGTGCCCTCGGGCAAGGGTTAACGGGTAAAATAGATGTTTTTTAGAAAATTTGTGAATTTTTGCTGGTTTTCGCAAGCAGAGCGTGGAATTTCAATTTCGCACCTTTATTGAGTGACATGATTTTACCAAGAATTGGCTTTGCGTGACGAAGCGAATTACGTCCTTTGCCGACGTCGAAATGCCTTCGGCGATGCAGAACTTATTTCATGTAAATCGCATTTTCTTTTTTTGAGCTTTTGACGATTGCTTGGAAACATTTTACACATACGAGGTCTGTTCAAAAAGTATCCGACTTTTTTGTATAAAGCACACAACACAATAAATTTTGCAAGTTTTATTCAATCTCCTTCAAAATATTCCCCTTGGTGGTTCACACACTTATCCCAGCGCTTCTGCCACTTCTCAAAACACTTCATAAACTCCTCCCCCGGAATGCTCTGAAGCTCCTCCGTCGCTTTTTTCATAATGTCTTCTCTTGACTGAAATCGCCTCCCTTTCAGAGTTGTTTTTAGCTTAGGGAACAGCCAGAAATCACACGGTGCTAAGTCGGGAGAGTAAGGAGCCTGTCTAATAAGTGGCATGCTGTTTTTGGCTAGAAAAGCTTGGACCACATGTGCAGAATGAGCGGGAGCATTGTCGTGGTGAAGCTGAAAATTCTTTGCTGCCCACATGTTTGGCCGCTTTCTTCGCACAGCATCACGAAGGCGACGTAGAATCTCCAGGTAGTACTCTTTGTTGATTGTTTGACCTTCTGGTGCGTATTCATGATGCCCGATGCCACGGGAATCAAAAAAACAGGTCAGCATAACTTTCACATTGCTGCGGACTTGCCGAGCTTTTTTTGGGCGTGGTGATTCCGGATGCTTCCATTGTGATGATTGAAACTTGGTTTCTGGGTCATAACCATAAACCCAGGTCTCATCACCAGTGATGATTGTCTTGATAAATTCTGGGTCATGATTTGCAACATCCAGCATGTCCTCCGAAATTTCCTTCCGGAGTTCCTTCTGTTGCTCCGTCAGCAGCTTGGGGACAAATTTAGCCGACACTCTCCGCAGGTTCAAATCCTCAGTTAGGATTGAATGAACTGAGCCTGTGCTTATTCCCATTTCTGCAGCAATCTCTCGTACTGTTAAACGACGATCCTCCAACACTTTTTCACGAACCTGATCCATCGCCTCCTCGTTTCGGCTTGTGGATGGCCTTCCTGAGCGAGGATCACTTTCCACTAATGCACGGCCATCTTTAAAGCGTTTAAACCATTGCTTTATCTGAGTTGGGCTTAAGGCCTCATTTTCAAAAGCTTGTTGAATCTTTCGAATTGTTTCAACTTGAGTATCACCAAGTTTTTGACAAAACTTGATGCAATACCTCTGTTCGATGCGTTCTGTCATTGAAATGAAATTTTCTGAAAATCAAAAAACCGATGAACACGTACTACACGCCTGCACTAAATGCTTTACACAGAGAGATACGAATGACGAATCGGCCTGAAACGCTTCACGATTACGCGTGAATGTGTGTGTGTGCAGCCACGCTTTGCACGGGCAGTTTGCTCATACCTTATTGGCGAGAGGGAAAAAGGTCGGATACTTTTTGAACAGACCTCGTATACGTTCTTTTGTACAAAACAATTGCTGTTGGACTGCTTGAATACCAATCAAGCGGACAAAATTCAATCTTTACACTAAGCATTTTTATAAAACTTTCTTATAACTATTCTTTCATGGGAAATAAATTAAATTAACAGTTCACATCTTAGCTCTTATGCTGACGCCTTCAGACAATTAAACAACACCTGACTTTTTATAATGAACTTTTTATTTATATTTCACGTTGCATTTGAAGTAACAGGCCGTTTTTATGTTGAAATTTGTCTTACAATGAAAAATCCGACGTATAGTTTTATAAAAAAGTTTATAGCTTTTAGATGTGGATTTTGCAAACAGAAAACATAGAATAAAAACATGACGATTGAATTTCAATGAAACAGCGATTTCCAACATGTATAAATTCATGACAGTTCTAAAGTCTGAAACTTACACAAATGACTTTTTTCCTCCCAAAAAATTTTCGTGCGAAATTTTAAAAAAACGATCCTTACTTATTGCAAAATGTTTGATAAATTTAGTTCGAAAGTTAAATAAAGACCAAAAAAATTTTATTTTTGAAATAGGAAAAGAACTTTTTATGTAAACGTAAAGACCATTTATGGTCTTAATTTTCCTTTCGCAATGAATTTTATGTTTGAACTTAAAATGTCATTCAGATAAAAATTCGGTATGATTTCTGGTCTAATATGATTATCCTATTATATTCCAACATCTTTTTAGTTTTAAAATGACCCACTAACTGGAAATCTTTGAATGAAATCAACGTAGATATCTTACCTGGGCTATTTGCAAAGGTTTTTCAACGTAAAACCAGATAAAGCTCCGGGCCCTAATTTTATGTGCGTAGAGCTTATAATCCATGTTAGAGCTGCTTTGAATTTTTGATTACATAACTTTCTCTTTTCCTAATTGCGTCAACTCCAATTTCGAAAATCTACGGAAGAGCGCTTGTAGCGCGATTCGAAAGACAAAAAAGGCGGTAGAAGACCCAAAAAGTTATTGACAAATTTATCCACTTTACGTCCCCTGGGAAAAATTTGATACGCTTACCTACGTCCACAACAAGCCAATTGATGGTTTTAATGCAAAAAGTCAACCGTGGATCAAGTCGTTCTGTTATTAATAATCGACAATTTTTTCGAGACTAAGAAGAATCCCAGTGCTATTTGTCAATCTGACAGCTGCATATGACACTGTTATTTTATGCAAACTTGACTTTAACTGCAAGTTGCTGAGGTTTTTGCTGGATAAATGCATGGTTTGAATGATTATAAAACTAGTTCGCAACGAAGGTTTCACTTTAACGCAACAGTAAGCAAAATAATCTCGGGTGTCAGAGAAACAGTGTTCCTCCAAAATCACTCACGACTTTTTTAACATCTAGATGCATAATCTGCTTTCCACAATATCCAGATTAAGAAAAAATGTGAACTAAAAGTTTACAATGATCAACATTCACCCTTGTGTTTGGTTCCGATTTATCTTGAAGTACATGTAAAACAATATTAGTCACTCAAGTTTTGTCACCACCGTTTGGCATTGCGCAAAAAACTTCGCCTGTCCCACTGCTGAGGTAACGTGGGGCCTCAAAGCGGGTGCTGGTGCCAAAACATCAGATACAGCTCTCTTATTTTTAGCCTATTCAACAGCCGAGTATTGCAGTCTTGTTTGTTCTGATAGTACTTGATTTATATATAGTGTTTTGAATGAGGCTTTGCGCGTAATCAGTGATGCCTTCGTTTCTCTCCAACGGGCCACTTAACAGTTTTTGCAAACGTCCAGCCATCTGAGCTTTCAAAACTAGTAGCGACACTTGTTTTGGCTAAAGTTGGTACTCTAGACCTGTGCTCCGCTACTTTTTCAAACATGCGGCACACTTTGAAAAATTTCAAAAATTAGCAGAACACCTGGACCAGGTTAAAGAGCTAAATTTTGAACGCTTTCCGTTATCTGAAGTTTCATTTGGCTATCATAAAAAACCAAAGAACTCAATCTAAACTCAAAAAATAAAGTGATGACTTTTTTTTCATTTGAAGTTATCAATTTGCGGATATTGTGCACAATCTAGCCTGGTTGAAAATTGATCAAAAAAAATTATCAATTGATATGCGGAGAGTTTTTATGATTACTAAATAAAGCTTCATATGAAAAAAAGCGTTTGAAATTTAGTAAAGACCAAAAAAAGGTCTTGACATTACACAATGAGATGTATTGTTTAATGAATTTTTTAAGTTTTTCGGTTGCTACTTTAGAGAGACATAACTTTATCTCTATTTTAAAGACTATGTTTCTCCTTTTTCCGCAGCAGATGAGTTGCAGAGTACTTCTCTAGATCCTGACTATGGTTTATTTATCTGTTATCAAATGCCTGTCGATAAACACAAAGATCTAAACACTTGCTAGTGTCTGCTGTGCAAAATCTTGAACAATTTTGCTGAATTAAGCGCATCCGATCTGCCCATCACATAAATCATAGATCGAACACAGAGTACTATGAAAGTACATCGGCCTCGTGCTTTCATTACCAGCGCCTTGCCTTATCCGTTCGAAATAGCGTGCTCGGAACAGTTTGAGTTATGCTCAAACGCTTTCAGACAGGTTAAAGACAACTGGACGCAGCCGACTGGGGGCAGCTTAACTAACCAATCGACTGCCTCTAGTTGTCCTTAACTCGTCTGGTTGCGCCTAGTTGGTTGCGGCCAGTTGGCCCAATCCGCCTGCGGACTGTACAGTAGTTTCGCGTTTTCATTTGTGTATAGAAAAATGGGGTCTCGTTCCTTTCTCTCATTGCAAATGCGGTGCCTTGCACAAACCAGAGATAACGTTGTATTAAGGAGCACGAGGTCGTACAGTTTTGGATAAAAAATAAACTGTTGTGGCTTGGTACATTGCCAACAACATTTAATCCAGGCAATACAATAGCAATTTCCAGTAAAAAAATAAAGCACAGGGGCCAGTCCTATTTATGTGTTTTACTTGAAGTGGATACTTTTACATGCTACAACAATTTCGGCATAGAATCGCCCTGTTTTACGTAATGATGAAAAAGGGCCGTTACAGCTTAACATCTCTTTCTCGAAGTTATCTTGGAGAGGCTTGGTGGTGATCAATATTTTTTGAAGGTGATTAATCTAATCTTCCACAGTGTAAAATAAAAAACGCACTTTTTAATTAAATATATTGGAGCCCAAATGTGTTATTTTATCCGTATTTCATGAAATATTTTTCATATTGCAAAATAAAAAATACTATATCTTTCTACTTTTGTTACCGAGATTTGCTTATTTTCTAGTTTTGCTTTTAGGTTTTTACTTGTTCATTACTTTTTTGCCTTTTCGATGCCTGTTTTTCAAACGATTGTTTTATTATAATTTTTTTGTTATTTTGAATGACACAGTAAAAGTAACTGCTTGACTAAGATACATTATGATTATTTCCCAGTCACGTTTCCTACATTTAATCTCAATTATACATGTATGTTATTCGAATATCTGCAAATGTTTAGCGACAAAATAAACAAATATGAATCCCAAATTTTCACAAATGTTAGAATATTGCTGTTCAAGAAATTTTTATTGGGCACTCTAGTTTTTATAAACTGTAATTTAGAGTTGCTGATAAAGACTTTTTAATTGGAAAAGTGGCATAAAATGTTTGTTCTAATAGAACAACAAAATATAATAAGAAACGAACATCTACGATCTTTATCTGTTCCCATCAAAACGACACATGCAACCTCTCGCCAGCAATAATTCAACCGCACGTTGAAAGAAGGCCTTTGACTGGCTTACAGTTTAATGTTCAACGAAAAATTAAATTGATTTTGGGCAAAAGTTATTTCCGTGGGATTGACTTTAGTGTTGTCGAAATTATGTTTCAAAATCTAATTTTAGGAAACGTTGTTATTTCTGCTATGATAATGAAATTAGAGCAGACCAGAAAATGTAAAAACAAAACATAAACAAATCACAAAATCTGTGTCAAACATGCGGCTCTTCCACGTCTTTGCGGCACTGCTTACAAATTTGCGCTTCATGTTTTGATCGATGCCGAGCTACATTCCACGACTAAAGGCGCGTTTACAGCCGTTTACAGTACTTTTTTCTTTCAGCGCGATCATGCTGAAAGAAAAAAGTACTGTAAACAGCTGTAAACGCGCCTTTAGAGTTATATAGAGTAATATTGTTTTCTCAGTGTTTTTTTGTAAAGTAATGCAATGGCGTAGTTTCATTTCAATAATTAAAAAACTCTTTTTGCGGCGTTGAAATACAATGTGCATGTAAACAGTGATATATAAAAGATAAAATTTTGTTGGTTTTATAATATCTGTAAGTGGATATTTTAACACTGCTAAATATTAAAACACAGCCAATTTCAAATTCTTTTGCGTAAAAAAAATTCATTTTCGTTTTTTTATCTTTTTTTAAAAAAAGCGGCGATAACTATTAGTAACCACAAAAAAATGTGGATAAAACATGTGAGCAAGTAAATGAAACTGGTCTAAAATATTGTTTATAACTCGACCATTCAAACAATGAAACAAACTTCCTTAGCTTCTTTATTGTTTGTAATTGTCGTGCGGGTTGACGTAACTCTTTAGGTCCAATTTTTAATTAGGTTTATGACTGTTACAACAGCGAAGCCGTTACAATCGTATTTCACGCTAGTTATATGAGTGTCTAAACGTAAAAATTGAAGTGACCTTGCTAAATTGCAATTTTGCATACTTTATCAAATGATTTTTCAAAAACTTTTTTGCTCTAATAAAACTTAAATAAATGATTTTTACTCTGCTTAAATTTCATAAAGATAGCTTAAGTAGTTTTGGAGTTATAAATCGTTGATTTGGTGGGCTTCTGAATCCCGGTCGTTGAGGAGTCAATAGCTCGAAAAAGGTTAAGGAGAATAGGGTTAATCTACGTCATTTGATTCTGGCTTTGACTCGCTGTTTCGTAGCGCAAACCGCTTCTTCGGAGAAAATTAGATTTTTTTAAAATTAACTGCAATAACTTGTATCCGTTCTAAATGACCTAAATGCATCGTCCTAACTAAATAATCTCAATGTGACCTCGTTTTGGCAGTGATCTCTATAAAGGCATAAAATCGATTTTTATTGTTAATTTTGCGTCTGAGTCACTGGCCCAATTCGGGTTTATTATAAATAGAAAGAGATTGCTCTTATCAGACAGTAACCAGAATTTCGCTCAGAGAACAGTGACCCTGTTTGCTGAATGGTCAGGTGACCATTGTATTATTTTTTGCTGCATTGTGTTAAGTAACTGCGTGTGTGAAACCGCAGGTAAAAAATAAACTCCTCTCTTTCATATTCAAGTTACAGCTATATTTTTCTGAATCGGGCGTCATAGAGTTACGCATACTAAATAAGGGTAGTTTGTAACTGGGAGGGATTTCGCTGACCTTATTTAAACAAGTTCAGAACTAGACG
The DNA here is from genome assembly GCA_963680785.1 of Diplosoma virens. Lineage (NCBI taxonomy): Eukaryota > Metazoa > Chordata > Ascidiacea > Aplousobranchia > Didemnidae > Diplosoma > Diplosoma virens. Next base: position 12,715,358 of record OY796895.1, on the reverse strand, counting down.
GATATAGCTATTGAATTACGTAAATCGTCGGACACGTCAGCATTCTCTCAACGAAGAGTGAACTTAAGAATTGCGAGTCTTTCCTACATCTACAAAAATTGAATTTAATCTCTTTCTCTTCTACAAAAATTGAATTTATAATTTGGTCTTTGAACCAAAAATTGAATTTATAAGTAGTCCTTATAACACTCACGAAGTTTCGAAAAATTTGCACGGAAACACTGAAAATGAATTAGCTATTTATTGAACTTACCTTATTTGCAAAAACCTGTAAAAAAATGTATATAGGCAAACCATCCCCCCAACTTGAAACTCTCGTAATGATGGAAAGCTATTGGCAACACTTGTTAGATTTGCTGACCCTTCATTGAGCCCAAACATTTACTATTTTAAACGATAAACACTACAACCACCTGGCCGTACCGGTATTTAAAGTTATTTTATGCTTAAATATAATCGTGATTTTGTTAATGTTCATTAAAGCAGTGGCAGAGTTAGGATTAATTTTTCCACTCATCTTTCTATAGTACATTTTAGCTTGCCATAAAACTAACGATCTTTAAAATTCACATGCAGTGTCACTTTGAAACTGTAAGAGGGTATATAAAGGGTGATGAAAGTGTTAGGCTTGATAATCTGTCAATAATCCAATTTTGTGGCTTTTTTAGTCATTTTTTTACCTTCTTTTTGATACTTTCCAGTCATTTTTTAATAGTTTGTTTCTTTTCAATGTTTCCTAGAAAGTACCCTTATTATTATTTCTTTAGTCAAAAATGTTTCATTTCCAAGAATCTTTTCAATAACTCAAATTTCTTAGCACAATTTCGGTGATAATTTCGATGTAAGCTACCTAGGCTACATCATCAGCTACTCCGCTGACGTCTGAATTTCTTTTAATTAATTTTGGCTTTTGACTTTCATAGTTAGAATTCCAATTTTTCAAAGAGTTTACAAAAGAATTTCTGAATGCTTTAATCCTTTCTTTTTGATTTCTTTGGCATTCTATTAATTTTCACTTCTATTATTCGAATTATTCTATTAATTTTGGCTCTTGATTTTGATAGTTAGGATTTCAATTTATAAAAGAATTCTCTCAGTGCTTTAGTCCTTTTTTCTTTTCGAATTTTTGACATTCTGTAAAATCAAACCTCACTATAGTCTTTTGGTCTTCCAATCTTTTTTTTTACATTTGCAAAATCAAAACGTCACTGACGATACTCCAATAGTCAAAACAGCTGTTCGGCGAAAAATTTTGCTCCCCAAAAGTAGATTTGAATTCTTTATTTAGGCTACCCTATATGCGCCAAGCTAAGTTATACCATAAATTTTTTTTTAATGTTTTATTACAAGATTGCCTTTTCTTTCAACAATTTGAGATCCCTTTACTACTGTATGTCTTTCATTTTTCTAATGTTTTTTTGTCTAGTTAAACTTTTTTACCCAAATTAGCTAGCTTGATTATTGGTTGCACTTTACCTAGTCAATTTTCAATCGTAATTGTCCTGGCTGTTGAAAATTTGCGCAATGGGGTTGTAAAAAGCAAAGTGATTTGGTGTGATGTGATATCTTTGTACTTTTGCTCGGTAACGTGTCATTTGCCTCGATGTTAAGAGGTCAAATTACCCCTGTGTGTGCATTTTCTCGACCAGTTGAATATATTACAGGCCAAAAGCGAGTTTGTTCATATTCATTAAAGCAATGGCAGACTTTGGAGTGATTCCGGACACATCTTTCTATAGTTAATAATGTTTCTTCGTTCTTTAATCTCATCATTCTAGAATAAGAACAACCTTTTACATTCAAACAGCTCTACGATTTTAAAGAAACTAAGCTCGCTTCAACTATCTTTTTTAATTTCAGGAAAAACAAATTCTTTTTTTCCTTTGCGTTTATATTTCGAGCTGCTTCCTTGCAGCTGTTAGTTCTGTAAAAAGACAAAACGTAAGCGTGGTGTAGTTTGCAAACTTCTACAATTATATTCTTGTACGAAAAACAGAAAAAATGATGTAACAATGGCTATACCTCTTTCATCGTCGTTTCTCTAGATTAAACATGAATAAATATAATTGCAGCAACGTCACTACAAGAACAACGAAGAATTGTTCCTTTGGTGAAGCAAGCAACCATTCAGGTTTTGATGACTTCACATTGAATTTTGATTTGTGGGATCTTTATTTAAAACCAAAACCGCAAGAATGGTTTTTAATCGGTCTGTATCTTGTAATATTCGTGGTGTCATTGACAGGAAATACTTTAAGTAAGTTTTTGTGTTACTTTCTGTAGTCTAAACCTATTTGAACTTTCAATTAATTTTTACAAACAATAAATTATAAGTTAATTTTCAAAATTTTCCTGAATGTGTTTGTGAAGCTCAGATATTTTCGTTCTATATTTTTATTACACGGAATTTTTAGAAGAAAAATGAAATTAAAACTTCGAAACAATAGCTATCCGGGTGAGGACATGAAAATATTATAAATCTTGAAAATATATAAGAGATTTTTATGCTGCAAATTAGCTTAAATAAAATAAACAGTCCCGGTTTAATCTTTATAATTTTAAGATTTTTAATGAATTCAAATATCCGTTTAACGATAAAATAACTACAATAGACTAAGACAATTTATTAAATCCAAATATACGTATGTTAGCTTTTTTACTGGGGGAAGAAAATTTAGGTCCGCCGGCTAAAATTTAGTCTATTGACTCTTAAACTGCGTTGTATCGAATCTCAAAGGTTTGGTGGGTCAGTCTTTGGGGTTCGGCAAAGATCCAGATGCACTTGCACACACTCTGCACCAGTAGGTTCCAGCCAGGGGTCCGTAAGATCCTTAAAAATTCAGGGGCTTGCAGAGTTGCTAATTTTTTTGAAAGGGGTCCGTGACTAAAAAAGGTTTTGAACCATTTCTGTACATCCTGCATTCGAGATACTTCTGTACTGTTCTAACGTTCAGTGGTAATCCCGGGGAGACGTACAAAATTGTATGATTTTTATGCCGAATAAACCGTATTTTGCAAGAAAATCAACATTATCGTGCAGATTGCGTTAAACATTCTGAGTCTATTCTCATTTTTGCGTGCATGGTCAATATATTCGATGTTCTAAATCACCAAAAGCTAAAGCGGGATGATGTGGTCAATATTATCAAAGTGGAAGACATTAAACGTATTTCAGAAGAAATTACATGAGAGAATGGCACTTGCCAAGGTGAAGTCGAGCACTTTAAAACTTGTTTCTGAAGGGCAACAACATAAGTCACATTGATTTGGAGTAGATATAAGTATATTGAATTTCAATTAATTTTTTGTGTAACATTCATGTTTTGTTAGTTTTGTTTCGTTAAAAATTGTGATTATTTGCAAAAAATGCATTATTTATTTTGGGTTTATGTTCTTCATTGGATATTTTTGGAATTTTAACGAAAAGTTTGGGTAGTGCTTGTATTAAACTTGCTCTGTTCGGTTTTTTCAGCAAGTTCAAGAACTACCGATTTAGTTGCTTTTTTGTATTTGTTTTGTCACTTAAACGAATAATATTATTTTCAACTTGATTGTAAGAAAAGTTTATCAAAAAGATGATTTTGTAGTTCATGTCGAGCTCATACGAGTAATGTTTTCATAAACACTTTTTCAAATAATTTTAGCAAGCTTTTTTTTGGAAAACAGAATTAATTATGTTGGCTCTAAGTCTAGAAAGTTGATTTATCTGGCTTGAGCAACACGCATCGAGTTTTATTTAGTCGACTTCAGCAATCGTTAAATTAAAATGAAGATCTTTTTTAGACATTTAAATGGTTTTTAAAGACAAAAAGCAATTTTTAACCTTCAATCTTAATCAAAAAACTTTTTTTTCATCTATTGAAGACAATAAACAGTTTTTGCTTTATTTGGAGATAAATTAGCTCGTCAATTTTTGGATTTCTGATGTTATTTTTAAGTGGTCTTTTTCAGAAAAAGTTTGGCAACCCCAGCTCTAGCAGAATATGACGTTTTCGTAGCGCGAAAACAGTATTTCTCAACATCATGTGGTCTTTCCTGGTTTGTGACCCCTTTTAATATTTCCATAGGCTACGATCCCCTTTTTGCTCTGTTTACTGTGGATGAACATTTAAAAAATATTCTACAAAGTATGGTTGCAACCCCCTTGAAAAAACTTGGCGACTCTCACAGGGGGTCGCAACTCCCAGGTTGAGAAACGCTGAATTAGGCGTTTAAGCGATTATTTTTTGTGAAAAATGAGTGCAGTACAATTTATCAAGTATATTGAATAAATATAAATGCAAGAAGACTCTATATATACAGGGTGCTTCAAAAGTAAGTGGATAGTATTTGGAATAGATTTATGTATTAGTTATATTTGTGCAATTGTATTCATTATAACTATGTTTTTTGTGCTGTGTTATAGACAATTTTTTGATTACAATTATTTAGATTCAATTGTCAATGTAATGATTGTGTTAGTAAATATAATTGTATGTATATGTAATCTCAAAATAAATGTTATCATTTACTGTCCATCTACTTTTGAATCACCCTGTATATAAATCAATAGACATATTTCAATCGAAAATTAATGTTTTTCTCATTTCGCAGCAGCCTAATTAAAAAAAGTTATTAACTTTCAAGTCTCTAAGGCACTTTCTGAACGTTATTCGTTTTATGACAAATTTTCTTTCAGTACGAACTGAACCAAGCTTATAGTCACCTTTTAATAAACTATTATCGATTTTTTTTTTTAAGTTCTTGCTTTCGCTTTTCCGAAGCGTTTGCTAGAATTCAATGTTTAAAAAATAAAAAAATTCATAAACAGCTGGCACAACTTTCTGTTTGTGGTTTTTACACCTCAAACATCCAGTTGTGGACCCGAACGCTGGGTAGGTAGTTCAATGAAAACAATGTTCCACCAGCGCAACTGCGAAAAACACCGCTAAGCCACAAAGGCATACTGGCGGTGGTTCCGATATGCTAACCACATCGAGTTAGCTAACACGGATACGGGTAAAGACAAGCAAAACCCTGCAGTTCCCATTACAAACATATAGTAAGAATGGTCAAGTCAATCAACAAGCAAGTGCCAACAGACCTGTTTCGTCCTTATTAGGACTCGTCAGGACGCTAACAACAAGCTTAAGTGTCCTGACGAGTCCTAATAAGGAAGAAACAGGTCTGTCGGCAGTTGCTTGTTGATTGACTTGACCATTCTTAAAAAAATTCATATTGGGTCTATTTTCAAGTTGTATAAAAAGTTTTTTAGAGGCTTTAGAGAAGTGGTTTTTAAACTGAAGTATGTGGATCTCCTGCAGCTGGTGGGAAAATATGAGAGGACCTGATGCGATCATTGGTTTGGAGATCATCAGCAGTTTTTTGTTTCATAAAGTTCGATTTAAGCATCAATAGTCGCTCGATAAATCGTAATTTTTTATGTGCAAACCTTTAACTAATATCTTCTTTTCACTTTGGAACGGAGAATAAAATGGTTTAGTCAAAAATCGTACTCGTTTCGAAGTCAATATCAAAAAGGTTATTACATTATTTTATAATCAAACTCTAATTAGAAAGTAATTTTTTTGTTTGTTCCGAAATTCAAAGATTCCGCCTATTTCCATGAAAAATGAAAGTGCGGCCAGCTAGTGGCGTGTCCATGGCTCAGTCACAGAAATTGGACGATTGTTTGCAAACGTGTGTGCTGCTAGAAATTTGCCAGTGTTCTAAGTAAATTTTGGTTCTTTCTTCTTGACGCACATAAAGATTATTTGGTCTATTTTTTAAACTCAAGCGATAATGATTATGACGCGACTAAAAAATCTCTAATTGATATAAAACTCTCGCATCACCTCAGCATTCGGTAAAAAAGTTTCAAAACTGCTATATAGCACTAAAAAACGACTTACGAAGCAGTAACTTTTACCTAAATCAGATTTTCTGTAATATATTCTAATGTGAGTAAAAGGGCACTGGATTCAACGCAAAAATTAATTAGGATGTTTGGCCATTAACTTTGGGCATTGAGTTCGATTCTGGTTAACGTTTAAAACCTTGTTCATATTGCAGCTGCTACGTTGTGGGCATGTACAAAATATCTAAATTTTACAATTTACTTAATTATAAAGTGTATTCTAAACAAATGATGTATTTCCTTCTGTTTTCATTCATAAATTTATAGAATTGGCATCATGGCTGAGTGCTTAAGAGTGCCGTAGTAAAAGTGGACGCAATAAACATAGTCCTGGTTAAATCTCTTTTTGCGCCGTTTTGTAGTGTCGAGGGTAAGACACTTTATGCCACTTTATTTTACTTGGCGACCTTAGCAAGCAGCACCAAATTTCAGTTATATCCCTAAACAAAAACTAAAAAAGCACATGACAATTTCAAATGAACAGCAATATCTTTGCATCGGCAAAGTAGGTCGGATTAATTGCTTGACCATTTGCCGTAAGTACAACGCCTCGGACCTTTTCCTGCTACAAATATACAAATTTTTGATTATGAAATGAAAAAATAAGCCATAATAATCTTGGCTAAAAAAAGTTGTAAGATAATAATTGTGTTTGATAAGAAAATTTTATTTTAATTCTATCTCCCTTGCAAAATTTGCATTGTTATTCTCTATGTGGCTCTTTTGGAAAAAAGTTTGGTGATTTCTAGTCTAAATCAAAATTTCGCAAAATATGTTAAGATTTGATTTTGTTCAAGATTATACTGTATAATTGAAGAAAAATGCCTCTGTTTTGCAAATTTTAAAGGGCACGGTCTTCCTCCTGTGCTCCGACGTTTTTTAAAAATATTGTAAGACTGGGGCAATTGCCGGGTCTTTCGGCGCCCTTAAAAATAAGTAAAATAAAGGTATGAGCTTGATTTTTGTTTTGCATCTGTGCAACTGCATTTTGTTCTGTATCAGCGCAAATGTATTCCTTTTTTTGCAGTTGTCACTTACATTCTACGCAAGAAAACTTTACAAACTACTCTAAACTTTTTTCTTTTAAATCTTGCTTTGAGCGATATTCTGGTTACATTGATTTGTCTTCCACCAACGCTGATGGTTGATTTTTTTGAAACTTGGTTGCTGGGTTCAATTCTCTGTAAAGTTACGCCGTATTTACAGGTAATTTTTGTCACTCTAGATTAAAGTCAAACCAAATAAAGTATTAAACTTTTAATTGGTTTTAATAATAAACAAGGTAAACAATTGTTGGCTATGGATAGAAAGCCAGACACTCAAATTGTTGCAACTGAATATTTCAGTAGTTCTCAATCTTTTTTCAATTTCGGCACACCTGAAAATGATAAATATTTGAAAATAATCTTTTAAACTATTTTACTTTCCAATAAAGGCTTAAAACTGAACAAAAGTTTTAAACTTTAAGGGCTTGTTTCTACTACGAGTGTGGAATAGAGCATTTTTTGTTTGTTTTATTGATTTTTTTGCTTCGCTTAGTGCTTAAATGCTGAAAGGAGTAAAAAAAATCAATGCATGATTCTACGCTCATAGTGGAAAGGGGCTTAAAACAAAAACAAAAATTTTAACTGTTTGGCTACCCCTAACAACCAAAAACTGCAATACTAAGGTACCTCGGTACCCCGGTTGAAAATAACTGGATTATTCTTTCATTAAAAATTCAAATAGGTGGTTTGTGTTACAGAATATAGCCGGCAAAAAACTCATTTCTATGCTTTTAGTCCGACACTAGTCAGGAGATAAACGTTGGAAAGCGTGGAGATGAGTTTTTTGCTGGCTATATTAAAAATTCACAATTAAAGGATCAAAGTAAAGCCTCAAAGCATTCAAAAAGCCGAAAAGAGAAACTAAATTTTTTTCTCTAATGGCGTTCTTGTTAATAACACGCACTAGGAGTTGTTACGTTAATGGAAACAGAGCTAAAAAGTCAATTTGAGAAAATGAAAATCTTTGAATGAAGAGGTTCAGAAAAAAGTTGTGTTAAATAAAATCGATGTAAAATGAAAATCGAATTGTTTTTCATTGGCAAAATTCAAATTGGAATCGACAAGTACATCGCCATTGAACTTCAGAAAATCTAATTCGCCTAAGCAAACATTGCTTTCTCTTACAGCTTTTGGGTATATTCTTTATAATTAGTTTTGATTTCTTATCCTCAGCATTACGATTAAAGGTAATTTTTAAAACTAATGCTCTTGGCATCGTGGAAGCATTTGTGACCAGGAAAACCTTTTAATTTTCGTAACTAGTACTGTCAGGGACAAAAATACACATCTTTTTCATGTGATTAAGTTTTTTGATGCGTTTGTTATGTATTTACTACTTATAGCTGTTGCATCAAAAATAATTATAAATCACCAGAAAAATATGCAAACAAACGATCCGTTTTAACAATTTTTCACCAAGCTTGCCATTCTATCCTAAATTCTTATGTGGAAGTTTTAATATTTGTACGATTAAATATAGTTTATATCAACTTTTGGTAAAAACCATTCAAGTCAAATTCAACGTTCTTCATGAATTAATTGACCACATTCTTAAAAAAAAGCGGGAAGAAGTGGGAAGATGTAACAATTTATATGCAAAAAATTTAAGCACAACCAGATTTTTCGGGCATTGAGTACGTTTTTCAAGGCCTGAAAAAATTATTGCACCTGAAAAAATATTTCTTAAATAAAAAAGTCTTTTTAAGTCCAACTAGTTTATTTCATTGTGCTTTAGGCTAGATTCAACCATAAAATTGTCCTTTTTGAGACACAGAACAACCATAAAACTACTTGTAAACTGTTTTTTCCGGAATCTAAAATAGCTAATATGTTCTGCCTAGAGCTATATTTGTTAGGTATGTACTTTGTGAAAACAGAAAGAATCGTTAGTATATGTTTGTACACAACGTCGCAAAATTACTAATTAATAGAATTTTTTAAAAACAGGTATGATAATAATATTATACTTCACCAGTGAACCAATCAGTGTGCTGCTCGTAAAGTTTTGTTTCAGTTAAATTTTACGAGCGTTTTTACGAGTTTTTTTGTTCTTGCTTGCAATGCGACAGTTTATCAATGAAAATGGACACACAAGTTATCGTTTGCTATAAAATGAAATATTAGATCTTTGTGAAATCCTTCTTGATAGCCAGCCATTTCAGAACTTAATGTGTTGATTTATCAGGACAAATTTATCAGTACTGATTTATCTGGATTCCATTTTTTTCGACCACATGTATGAGCCTTTTTTACTGTTTGTTGTTTAATGGACGAAAAAATAAAATTAGTAATTGATTGATAAATTCATTAAATAAAACGTCAGAAATATTCACATATTGCAATTCTGAAAATATTTGGTTTCAAAAGCTTTTTACAAATTTTTGGTGCATTTTGCAATCAAATGTAGTTATTTTAAATAAAAAAACATTTACTATAAGAAAGAAAAATAAACTTACCTTTTTTTCAAAATCGTTAGTACCTTTTGCTCTATCAAATCTTGTACAAATGCGATCTCTATTTTCAGATGACAGTCATTTGCGTTTCGGCTTTTTCACTGAGTGCGATTGCGTTAAATCGTTGGTTTGTTGTGTGTCATCCACTGAAAGCGTTGGAGATAAAATACTCTCGTCGCATTGCGGTGATCGGAATGACTCTTATCTGGGGTTTCAGCTTGGGGACGCTTTTCCCTCTTGTTTTGGTGATGCAATTGGATCAAGCTTTTGAAAATTATCCCGAATTAGAGTTATTGAAGAACTGCAGCGAGAGCTGGTCTTGTAAGATTCCATCATTATATTGTAATTTATTAACATTTTTTTAATCTTGTTTTTTACATTCCGCACGACCAAACGCGTAAAGCTTGATTTTCTTGAATGTTTCAAATTGTTCGCATCCCGTCTTTGCATAATCATAATAAGCTGCGAGAAACGTTTAATCTGCGATATATAACCTCAAAGTGTCAAGCAATTAAACCAACTTCATGAAGATTCCAGTGTAATGTTGCCAGGTCAAAACTTTGCATTTTGGTTTCTTAAGTCATTCATTGGTGATATTATTGGCTGGAAGAGACCACTTTGCAGATCGGCAAGTGATGCAAGGTTTTCCGAAGGGTAACACCGCATGAATGGGGGAGATCGAGGAGGCTTGTTACAAACGTAGCATATTACAACCGCTTCGTTTTTTAATCAAAATTAATCGCTAACGAACTAACTGCATAAAGCTTTTGCTTTGATTGCATTCCATTGTTATTCAAAATATTTTACTTGTTCCAACATAGAAACACAAATTTCTTGGAAAAAAATTGTTTTAGAATAAAAAATCAAATTTTTTAAAACTTATTATAATAATGTGATTAACAACAAACAGCGTTTGATTAAAGGTTCTTTCTATTGTTATAGAAAACCATATTTATTTTGATTTTTGGTTCTAAAACATTTTTTGAACTTATTGCGCAAATGGGATAGATTTAATGCATTTGCATAGAATTGTGCATTTGTAACATTTCATCCCATATACTAACCGAGTTGTGATCGAGATTATAAAATTGAAAACTCGGATTTAACACAACACTTCTGCTTTTCGAGTTTTAAAGGCACAATCTGCCTCTTTGTACACCACGTTTTAAAAATTTTGCAAAGCAAGGGGGCAAATGGCCAGGGCCAAAAAAACCATGCAATAGTCGGCTGATTTGTTCGTAATAAAAGATGATTAAATTAAAAAACAAACTTTAACAACCTTTTCTGGTCTCCCCGAGGGGAAGACTTGAAAGCAGGGTTACGACTCCGTGCATTTTTAACCAAGTTCCAGTTCAACAATTAAAATTTATCAAGTTCGATATTCTCCTATTTATAGAGAGAAGACCAAAATAAGGTTTTTGCTTTAGATTGCACATGTATTTTATGATGGCTTCTGTATTCAAGTATGCATATGTTTTAGAAACATCTTACCAAGTTGGGATTTTTGTTCGGTCTCCGGCAGTCGAACTTAATCAACTTTTTTCGAGTTCGAGTTCGAGTTCGCAGCCCTGCTTAAACACACCATGTCGATTATAATAGCAAAAAATTACGTTTCCAAACACATTCTCGCTGTTTAGCCGTCATTCGATTTTTAAGTTAATTTTATAAATACCTGATCTATATTGAATAAGAATAAACTTTTCGGCCATGTCCTTAAAGTTAAAAATGTATGCTGCATGTTTTTATTTGCAATTCGTAGAAGCAAAATAGTTATATGAGTTTATCATTTTAAATAGATTCAAAGCAAAACTGTTTTCACAGCTTTCACAGCTCAAGTAACCTTCCATTTGTTTTACATCATATTTTGCTACACTTTTCCGTTGGTGGTACTCTTATGCACTTATACAAAAGTGTTCGTAGAGCTACGTGAAGCAAAGGTAATTAAGGTTGCATGTAATAATTAGTTTATTGTTGGTAAGCAAAACAATTCAAAAACATTTTGGCAATTTTATCATTCCTAGAAAAACCAGTAAATTTTCTTTAATAACACTGAAAAACTCATTTAACAATTAGGAGTTTGAACTATCTGCTTCGTTGTCACTGAACGTTTTAGGAACTTATTGCTAAATTTGGTTCAAAATTTTCCAATCATAAAAATACCTGAAAAAAAACTGCCCAATAATGCAATTTTACTGATTTAGATTCCCGGAGAGAGCAATCGGTGTAGTCTTACTGGTCGAAATTGTGTGTGTAAATCACCTAAAACAACAAAGCGGTTTATAGGCCTGCCTTTTAGTTCTTGCAGCGACAAAAGATCTTCAAAAATATACGAGGTAAAACAACAAAACATTAAAAAATTTTTGTGATTTTGTCATCGATTTTGTCAAAGTAGTAATATCAAACGCTTTTTAAACTTCTAAAGTTTTACGATTGAATTCACGAAAGGTGCGTCCACAAAATTTTCAGTGCTACTTAACTTTTGCTTCGCTATCTCACAAAATTATGGAAGATTGTAATAATATTTAAAAAAATTCCAAAGACAAAAGTTTGTTTGAGGATTATAATTTAAAGAGAATTTTTAGGTTCTGTTTTGTGTCTTTTAGAAAAACAAACTAATCGTTAAATTGGGTTAGGGTTGACGTAAAATACCTGTAACAAGCGTCATTTTTTGTTTCACAATCAAGTCTTTATACTTTTTTGCGTCTTTATTTCAAAACCTGTTAAGAGTTTGTTGTATTTAGGGGCGCCGACAATTTTTTGGCGGGAGGAGGAGCAAAATTTGAAAAAAAGCACCTTATTGTTTTTAAGGTGCAAGTATTACAAATTTATCACTTAGTATCGAACCGTTTTTAGCGCCAAAATTTAGTGATGATTACAAAAAAGTCATCACTTTGAATCAATGTCCAAGGTGAGACTTAAAAAAGGGCCTTCACCTTCAATCAATTTAAAACTTTGATCAAATTTTTATGATTGTAAGAGCAAATTTAACTCAATGCTTTTGTATCTACCAACCTTTACTTTCTCCTTTTTATAAGGAAAGGGGGCAATTTGAAGAGAGCAAAAGGGCAGGAAGAGCAAGTGCCCCCTTACCTCCCAGTTTCCAGCACCCTGGTTGTATCCATCGTAAAACAGCATAGCAGCTGAACCACACGCTTCTTACCAGAATTTGTCGCAGGATTTACGAGTCGTTGGCAACACTGTGTAGGCCTACGGTTGTGAATTTTGATTTTCATTCCTTAAGATATTTTGGTGACGTCACAGGAATTTTTACGGTAACAATAGGGTTTTTCGTAAGAAAATATAACTTTAAATATAACTTTTCGTTTAAAAACAAAGTTCAGTAATTTGAAAACATGTGCTTGTCCCAGCTGACCGTAAGTTTAATGCACGAATTGTTCTGTCGCCGAATCACACTCACAATTAACGATTTTTTGATTAGAGAGATGGAGATGTTAAATCGAATTCGACTTATTGGAAAGCAAAACCTGTTTGGAAGTACAAACAAAGAGCTCTGCTTCAAGTAGCTGTAGCTGCGCCCAGTGAACATGGCGAATTGATGAATGGTTTGCTATTTAGTTTTCTTGTTATTGGTAAAATTTTGAAGATAAATTGTAGTCTTTTAAAAAGGTTTTTCATAAAATTCACATGTTGGGCGTTTTTCTAAAATATAAAAGATAAATAGTCAATTTTTTAGCTTAAGATTGAAAGTTTTTTTTTTTTTTTTTCTTTTGCAAAAGCGCCTAAATCACGAAAAATTATTTTTTAAGAATAATTAACTATTTTTCAAAAACAATTTTGTAATACTACATTGTATACATTGAAAGTCAATTAGTTTAGTTAAAATGCAAATAAGTGGCTCGTGCCTGGTGGGAGTTGCTTTTGCCTAAGCTGTCCATTTTAATTTCTTTTTTATTTATATTCTATGAAATAAAATATTTGCTTTTATATCATTAAATTACAAACTTATTCCTTAAAATATATAGTTTAAAGTTATAGCAGCGCTTATGAACCAATGGGCCGCAAATCTCTTTCAGTTGAACCGTGCGCTTTTACTGAGCTATTTCAATTTGAAGGGAGCAAAGAGCAGCAATGTTATTTTGATTAATTTTTTCATCAGTTAAAGCTGACAGAGCCTTTTCTTTTGGTCTTCATTTTAATGGTGCCCGATTTTTTTCGAAATAAAGTAAAGTTGTGGTTCTGGGAAGCCACAGTTGTTTTCCAATTTTTCCAGAGCGCAATGTCAAAAAGGTTGTGAACCATTGACTTCTAGTATAATTAATCAGATGGAAAGAAAGATCAACTTTTTAAAGTCACGGAACATGTTCTTCGACGGAGAGATGACTCTGCAAATCTAACGAAACAAAATTTTTCTTCAAGAAGCACTTCAAAAACAGCCTCCACTCCTGGTTGCTCCACTTGCTGCAGACACGTAATTTGTTGTTCCTTTTTTTCTATGATCAAATTTTCAATTAAAATTTCTGCCAAGTATAGCGTTTTTTCTTTTTAGTATGATAAAGTATAAAAGTATTTGTTAAGATTATTATTTTTTTTTTGTTATAGAAAGCTGGGTCATGCGTTTAACAAACAAAATTGATATAGGCCTACTACTTTAGGTTATAGCGAAAAAAATTACCAGATGGATTTAGAGCAGGGTGGTCCAAGGTCTTTGCTGCTGCGAACTCATTGGTCGCAGTTGATTTGAAACTGTCTGAATAGAAAGCTAAAGTTGTTTTGTATTTATCTCAAACGTCAAGTGAAAGCCAAACAAAGGTTTTAAATGGCGAGCGAGGACTTTTTTCATTATGATTTGATTTTTGAAAAAAATCGGTCTTTGAATAAAAACTCTTGCGCAGTCTCTCAAACCGTTTCCTCGGACTGTTATAACAGCTTGGCACTGCACCTGATCGAAAAGCTTTAAAATAATTTAAACTTTAAAACGAACAAGACCTACAAAAATCACACAAAAAGAAAAAGGCAAATAAGAAACGTTTAGATTTTCGACGCAGGCGTCAGTTGTTCGATCGAGGAGAAGATGCGCATTGATGCAAGTTTTCTTGATCGTCGTGTTTGCTGTTTGCTACGCTCCTACTATGGTTCTAGATCTAATGCGAAAGTAAGTTTGGATTGAAAATTTATTTAAGACTGAAGCTGAAAGTCACGTTCGAGTTAGTAAAAAGCTTTTTAAAAAATTCAGTATTAATTTCACAAGTTTTTTTATCAAAATTTTGCAAACCTAGCATTGCTGCTGCAAGCCAAGCTTAATTTTTTAAACAATCAGTCACCAAAGAAAAATCAATAAAAGTAATTTTAGCCTATATATTTTTATACTAATAGACGTTAGTTTGTTGTTTGTTAAGTCAAAATATTTTGAATAATTTTGACTAAAACAATGCTTTTGAACATATCATCTTTCTATTGCTCTCAAAGTGTGTTGCGAGTTAAATTGCAAAAAGCGAATTGATCATTACTTTTTACTCTTCAAAGTTATTTGTCGGAATTTTATGTTTGAAAGAAGTGAAATTCTGGTAGAAAAAAAGAGTCGCAAATTTTTTTGTGCGATTTAGAACTTGCTTGGTCGTCAAAACAATTTTATATTGACTGAATTTTTTTTAAATCAATTTTATTGTAGTGTTCTCAATTCATTTGCTGTAACGGAAAGGGAAACAATTCGTTTTACTTTTGCAATCGCACACTTTTTTTTGTATTTGAACAGCGCTCTTAACCCCTTAATCTACAATTTCTTCAGTGGTGAGTACCTACATTAATAAGCTTACTAAAATGATTTATAAAAAAATTCCTTGAATTGTTTTTTTTTTTCTAAATTCAGCAGAATCTTTGTCTTTAATTTTGTGAGCCAATTTTATTTCAATTTACAATTGAAGTTATTTATATATTAGTTTTATAGACCTGCTCACGATAAAAATTTTAATAGTTTAAAATGCCATAAAAGACACGATTTTGTTCAGAGAAATTTTACAATGAATTCAAGAAAACCTTCCGCTGCTTTTACAAACCTCATCTTCGTCTTGCCACAAATACTTCGACGATAATTTTCATCAAGTCAGACACCTCTCGATCTCATGCAGCTTTGCACGATGGCGGTAAAGAGTTTAGTCAACATGTTGAACTTGTTTAACAATAAAAGCTCTGGATTTTTGTTTATTTGTTGTGGTGTTGTACAACTTCTTTGTCAATTAGACAATAAAAATTTGATTGTTGCGTTGTCTTCTTTTCAAAAGTTATTTTACCTCTTGCAAAAAAGCACTGATTGGAACCAATTTATAGGCTATATCAGCTGTTGCTAAACTATATCGAATAATTTCAGATGCGATTGCTATAAACAGAACGCATTACAGACCTTAAATCTTTTTTTGATCTTCCTTACATAGTGCTCAATAAAAAAAATACGTAAATAAGGAGCCGGAATCGAGTCCAAATTTTTAAAAACTCAAGCCCGAATCCTTTTTAGACTCGAAAGCGACCCAGAAAAACAGGGCCCGATTTACAACTTTTCTGAGATATACTTTAAGCCTAAACAAAGTAGTATATTGCTCATTTGTAATTAAAAAGTAAAGATGATATATGCTCCAATATTATTATTAACCAAACTATAAATAACTAATAAAAAGTAAATAAAATAAAATACATTATCTATTGTAAAATCCAATATTGAATATGTATAGTGATTGCTTTAATAGGGTGCGAACTGAGCGGTCGCACCGCCCCCCCCTAAAAAACATCAAAAAGTTCCCCCTCCAACGTAAGATATTGCTGTATTTCTTCCTAGTAGCATCAAGATGGTGGTGTCCTTAAAGTAAAGACTTTTTTTTAGAGACCACTTTGTTTTAATACACTGAAAAGCGGTCTCCCTGACATGGTGAATTTTTTTAAAGGTCGCTTTGCTTTGGAACACTAAAAAAAACCTCTTACTTTTCTTGCACCGGGCCTCCCCCTTTTTATAAGGTCATCACTGACGATATAATACATGTGTATATTGTATATATTATTACAATATTTACAATGTGTACATCGTTTCTATATGGATGCTTTGGCGATTTTTTTTTTTCATACTTTCTGAAATAATTTTTTTTTAACATGTCGAATTCGCCTCTTTTCACTTTAAAACAACTTCATATTCTTCCATTTGAATTTATTTTATTAGGTAATTTATTTTATGACGTCACAGATATTGCATTATTTTTTTGACTATTTACGTACTATGTTTTCATGGCAAATGACTAATCATTTTTTAACAGCCTAATAGTCACGTGACTCTGCTGTAAATAAATCAGGCGCTGTTGTTTAAAAAAAAGTGATTTAAATTAATATTGCATATATATACTGCATTTATAATAAAGAGATCTATGACATGGAGTAACGAATTTTTATAGTAAATAATGGAATCGAATTTTTCTAACCACAGAAAGCATGTTGCAAGTGCTTCTATTTAAGGGTTTTATGCTTTAAATTCAACAACAAATAAATAGCTTTCAGGAAAAAATAATAAAATTATCAGCTATGGTAATTTTGCGGTTTTATTTTGCAATGCCTTTTTCCCGATTTACTCCCAACCCAGTTAGAATAAAGCTGTAAAAGATTAAATACTCAAACAAAGACTGTAAAAATAAAACGAAAGCACTTTTTCACATAAGACTGTTTATCGAAACCTTCCCGATGGAAACGTAATATTGAACCTTACTTTGGTTGCGTAATTAACGTCGTGTAGAAAACGACATCGTGTCCAATCGTACGTTTGACGAAATTGTGCAGTTCGTATAGCGCCCGAGGTTAAAAAAAAGTCGAAAGTTTTTGGTTTTAGTTTGTGAACTGAGAACTTCTAATTGGCACACTAATAGGCTTATAACATTTTGCTTGTAGAGAATTTTTTATTTAGTTGAATTTTTTTCTATTTATGTTAGTTAGTAATTTTTTTATTTTTATTGAAATTTGTAAGTTAAAGTTTATTTTCTGCTTTAATAAGCGCTGCCATGAAAAAGTGAATGTTTTAAATTATAAGAAACACAATTTTAAGCCGATTTTTTAGCTTTTGGTAACGAACTACCTGGTTAAATTTACAACTTTGTTGGCAAAGAATTTAAGTGAGGTATTTTTGCATGAAGTATCAAATACACATTTGTTACTTTACTAAAATGATTAGTGTCTCAAGCTATGAAGGGAGTTTTAATTTTGAATAATGATGACTTTATAAAACTTTGAATAGCACTTTAAGCATTAACTAAGTTTAACTTTATGGATTCTTTTGAGTATTTTTTTAGATTAAAATTTTCAAAGTGTTTGATTCGTGGCAATTAGCTTTTTTCGAACTAACTACCTGCGTTGCTAGCAGAACAAACTGCCGTTGTTAAGTTGCTTTTTACAGTCAGCTAATAATTTAAATAGCTTGCTTAGGCGATTTACATTTGAGTTCGACTATTAAAGTTATCTTAAATTTGATATTCTGTTATCAAGATAATAAACACTAATTAACGGGAAATTATTAGATTATGTTTTACTTGTAGTGTACAGCCCAGAGGGGGTAACTTTTTGGTTATTTGGGGCCAGATTTTAAGTTTTGTGACAAAGGAGGCCGCATAAGTTGAAATACCTAAGAAAATAGAGAATCATTTTGAATTTGTTCCAGTTTTCTTGATTTTCTTTGCCAAAAAGTAGAGATCTCTAAAAAAAAAGTCATCACTTTGAATCTGACTCGAATTTCTTCATTTTCGTCTCTAAAATACAATGATTTCTAAAACAAGGTTTTCTCTTATCAGCAATAGTCATTAATGAAATATATGTCAATTGAAACATAACTCAATTGTTACGGAGCCGGACAAAAAAGCAGGTTTCCCACCTCCGGTATAGCCAATGATGATCGGTGGCAGTACTTTTACAGTTTATTGGATCTAGTTTACTGCAGCTTTTGCATAAATCGTACGTGGTCGAGTGGCTAAAGCGCCGTGCTTTGATCAACATGGACTCGGTTCAAAATCCACTTGTGCCATTCTTTTGTGTCCTTGAAAAGACACTTTACGGTACTTTCTCCTGCTTGGTGTTCTTGGCTAGCAGTTTCAAATATTTTAGTCATATCTTTATTACATTACAAGCAGACAGCAATATCATGGCATCTCCCGAAGCAGGTCGGGGTAATTGGTTGCCCCATGTATTTGCGCCTACGTCGCTTTCCTGCGAGTCAGGAAGATAATTATTGTATAGCTAAAAAATAATAAAACAAATTTGTTTTTCATATTTATTTAACTGTAATGATATATAAATTAAACCAAAAACGTAATTTGGTGGGGAACTCTGCTACTTTGTAAGTGCAACCATAAAAAGCAACTGGTTAATTCAATTTCAAAACCACATGATTTGGTTATTTACACTGTTGTCTGATAGCATCTGGATACAATTTAATCGCATGTTCTAGTTTTTAGTGCAAGTAATCATAACATACTGGTATTGTTGCAAAATTATTAGTTACATATTATTATTGATTCTATAGCTGAATAGGCTACAATACTTTAGAAAGCAAAGCAATAATTGAGAAAATATTATAATCAGCAAATAAAAAATTGACTTGTTTTATACAATATAAGCTTAACTAAAGTTATCTTATGAAAAACATACGCAAAAGTGCTGACAAAAATATAAAACATTATAAGCTTTTAACTATGCTTTTGATAGACCTACAAGTTTACTGTACAAATTACAGGTGTTTTATATATATTTTAATAATTTTTATTGATTTTTTTGAATAGTTTATGCTAAAAATTGGTCTTGCTATTTGCTTTATTTATACACCTCAGACTCATGATCCGAAAATCTACATTTAAAAAATCACTGAGAACAAATTAGTTACCGTACACAGTATAGAATTTAGGATATACGGTTACCCGGACTTTTTGTTATCCCGGAATTTTCAGGAAAAATATTTACCTTTCCATTGCAAAATGTAGCACGAAGATGAAAAAATGTCACACAATTTCGTCTAAAAAATTTACTGAAAACTAAAAAAAAGGTTTTCATTCACAATTAGTTTCCAATTTCTTCTTTTTTCACCATAAAGTTCTTCACTTGCAACCCACGTCTTTGCTTAATCGTAGGTCGCAATCGACCAACGTGTTCAGCAATCCTGTTTTTAAATTATTATATTACTTTCAACTCAAATGCAATAAACCGGGATTTCCCGGGAAATTTGTTGGGGATCCCGAGACATAAACCATTATAGAAATACTTGCACGCACACAAAAATCCCAGAACAACTGAAGTCAGTCTTACACACGAAACAAACATAGAATTTAGGACAGTTGATCCAAACGACAATTGACCAAGCAACAATTGATTTAACTATGCAAGTTTTTACAATACCTTTCTCTTTGTTATTTTTAACCAGATTTAGTAACATCAGGGTACCACTATGAAAAGTTGTGATGCCGTATTTTTCCTATTTTCCCATTAGCAGTTTCGATAAACTGTCGTTTCGATCAACTATCGAATCATGATAGAATCCCTATAAAGATGAATCTAAAACAGTGATTCTTAATTTTTTGTGCCCGTTGATTCCACTTTTAGTAAAAAAACTTCCATTGACCCCCAATCCAGTACACACTGTTAACTAATCTATTATATCGTTAAGAACTTTTTTCGGTTCACTTTCGAGCTTGTTTTCTCTGTTAAACTTTAATGCTTTCTCTATTAAATATCCACACAAACAACTGAAGATCAAAAAAAGGTTTACATTAATACGTAATTACACGTTTTTTAGTCTAGCATTTAGTCAATTAAGATATCGTTGCTTCATTGCTGCAGTATAATCCATTAGCCTTTCATGGACTCCTGGCTATTTATCGAACCCTTGAGTCAAATCGACCACTTTTGAGAATCACTGATCAAAAAGGACAAATGCTATTGTACGAAATGCTGTTTTGCTTCTTGTTGTGTTCTGCTTTAACAGTTGTAAATTGTTTATTATCAGGGGCGCCGAGTTTTTTTTGCCAGGGGGGGGGGAATTTAAAAAAAGGGTACTTTTTTTGTTGAAAAGGCACTGCCAACAAAAGCAAACTTTGGTGGTCATGCTGCAATTTGAAATTTTAGTTGACATGATAGAATTTCAGTTTGCACAGGACAGACCGGTATCTCGGAAAATTTTATTTTGCTAATCTGCTATTTTGGTTTGATCGATTTTTGAGCAAATGTTAACTCTTTTAAATAAACCTAGAGTTCAAAACCTTAATCTTAAGATGTGCTACATCTTGCAAAAGCCTTTACGTTGACTCTGCCATGACCACTCACTGCGATAGCCGCAGTAACAGCCAATTTTACTCAAGTTTTTCTCAATTAGGCTAAACATTAAAACAATACAACTCTATTAACTGGTTACTAAACCAAAAGCTATCCAGCATAGGCTACCCACAACTTAACTTTTGTCAAAATCACCCTAGCTAGTTTTGAAAACAGCATTCAACAATTGCGACGTTCATGCACGGCAGCCAAAAGCATATAAATACAGATCGAACGCATTTTGCTTGGGGACATCACAAAATGCTCTTCACATGCTAATCAGTGAATACTTTTTAGTTACCCACAACAGAACGCTGGCTAAAGCATTTACGCTATCAAGAGTACCAAAGGTTAAAATAGATGGAACAATAAAAAACTTAAAAAGCTATTAACAAGTGGGTAAAAGAAAAAACGTAATTACATGAGCATAAATGGCCCTTTAGATTGAGGTTTGATGTCAATTATTAAACGCTGCACAATTAATGTAATTGTAACCCAAAATAATTTATTAGTGTTTCGCCTGCTTTTACGAAGTCATCTGAATTGATATTGTTTAACAAGTTCTTATGAATGTTTGCGAACATTCGATTATCGAAACAGTTATCTTTCATATTACTTCTAAGCCATGTTTTGATTCTTCTCATGGCACTGAAACACCTTTCTGCAAAAGCCGAAACGAGAGCTACGCCGCAGTAAATTTAAAGCAATTTATGTATTTCCGAAAAGCATTTTTTGCTTGTCGGCTTTTTGCTTAAAACTTCGCGAACTGTTAATATCTTTGTTACTTTTTTCAGAGACGTGGTACTTTCTTTGTTAAATAACTTATTATGAGCATATAGGTCTGCGAGTTCTTCTGTAAACACATCAAAACGAGCAAGACTCTTAAAATGTTACGTTATAATCACAATCATGGCATACATATGTAACACAATCCTTCAAAAGGGCTAGGAATGTCATGCGTTAAGTCTTGGTGTTTTTATTTTTAGACTTTAATGTGGGCCATAAGTGAGTATTGAGTAGCCAAGTCGGACAGCTTGCGTTGCTTGTTACAATTAAATTAACGCCACCATTTCTTTGCTTCTAAGTCAAAAATTTTTTTATTATTACTAGAAACTTTTGCTCTTTGTGAGCACTTAGAAATTTTCTGATGCTTTATTCTTTTTTTAGAACGCTTGGTATAACTGTTGTTAGGAATACCTAAACTACCGGGAAGTAGTTTAGGTATCCCTGATTGTTGTATATGGCTATTTTCCATCAGTTAATGAATCAAAAATCAATTTTCGGCTAAGATATAATTCAGTTTGCTGCAGTGGCGTACCGTGACTTTTCAGGTCAGGCATGCAATGATGAAATGATGACGTCATCACTCTCAAAATTTAGCTCAATTTTAATATTTGATAAAACAAGCAATTTTTTAAATTTTGCGATTTATAGTCCTAGTAAATACACGAAGTTTTTTCATTAGTTAATGAAAGGTAAAAACAATAGTTTCTACTTTCTAGGGTTTCTCTATACTGTAATCACAAATATAAAATGTTTTTCCTGTATCGAAGTTGTCTATCGAAGTAGGCAAAAGTCCTGAGTAAGCTTGCTTTTTTCTATACTTTCTATAATTTGCATCTGAATGTGAGTACTGAGTAAACGAAAGCAGTTTGTAGCAAGCGATACTAGATCAGTTCTTCAACAACGTCACGCTCTATAAACATGGGCGTGCATGCAATATCAAAACTGCATGCATAGATACGATATCAAACTGCTGAATAATCGGAGATTTAGAGATTTTAATTTAAGAAAAATTTCGCAAAAGAAAAGAAATATTCGGATAAAACAATGTCTGCAATGGAATATGCATCTATAATATTTCTTAGAACTACCGGTAGGTCTCGTAATTCCTTCTAGCAACAGAGTCAAAAAAATGCAACTTAGATTTTGCCTGCGTGTTTCCAATTTTATTTTGTATTTTAGTGATAAGCTCTAGCTGAAGCTGTACTGAATGATCCGAGTTGCAATCGATAAAACGTATTTATGCTGTTATATCAAAAAAATAATCAACATAATATCATCAAAATTTTTATACTTTGAGAATTTTTTTCAAGATTATTTTTTTATTTTTTTATATAATTATTTTTTTATAAAATTTCTAGGCATGCATGGAGAATACGCCCCTGGCTTACTGATTCAAGTAAAATAAGATGTTTACCAGAAGGTTAGGTCGCTTACAATATGAATAACTCTATATTGCATACGTTAAAACTTTTATCTTGCTTTTATTACTGTACTATAAGTGTCTTTGTAATTTTACAAACATTGTTGGATTTAATGGTGATCAAGATTATATAGGTTAATTGTAGAGCATAACAAAAAAATTTATCTGTAATACTAATTTTAAAAAGCACAATCTGCCCCCCCGCTTCCGGCGCCTCTGCTTATTATATTGTTGGCTGTTTCTGTTTATTCATTCTGATTAGGCTTACTGTACTGTTGAAAAAAATTAGACTACAACAACAATCATTAGTAGGCCGATTAAATATAAATTACTATTTTTTCGTAGTTTATTGAGAAAACATATGTGGCTTACAAACACAATCCAATAATGTATAAAACCAATAAATGTAACCAATAAACGTAAGGTAACCAATAAATAAATTGAACTGCACTGTGTTATGTAATTTAAATGCAATAAAGATTAGATGAATGGGCAAAAATAAAGTGACAAAAATGCATAGGTAAGCTATATAAAAGCAAAGCAGATTCACGCAACATTCAAGAACATTTAAACAGCATAATAGTAAAATTCTGCAATTCTAATGTGCAATTGCTTTACCTACGTACACAAAAATGTAAGGGAGATTTAGTCATAAATTATTAGAGTACTTAAACCATCATTTACTATAGTTTAGAAAACCCAAAAAACATGTTATGAATTTGATTTACAAAGTCTGCATATTGGTAATTACACAACAGCACAGTTAGCTGAACAATCTTATTTTTAATTTTTTTATAAAGCATTAAGGCAATAAATTGAAAAACGAATTTACCAAGAGCTGCAATAAAAGATTGAATCAGTGAGTTTTATAAGCAAAAAACCACCTATTTTTACTGACTAGCAAAACGTATTCTAATAATAAAAGTTTATCAGATTTTGTTATTTAACACTAGAATTACCGCTTTTTTGATTTACCTAGAATTACCGCGAGCGGTCAAAATGACCGTTTGTTCAATAAACAAAAAATGCGCAATAATTTAGCTTTACTTTATCTCATAAGTTTTTTTAACATTTGTAGTAGACCTAAATGATTTAAATCTTTGTAGGTGTGAGTTTGGTGCGTTTTAGGCTTCTTTTTAATATCATGTTCTAAAATATATACTGCATAGGCCCTGATCTCCGAATTACAAATGTACATTGAAGGCCTTCAACCTGCTTTTTAGCTGCGTGGTTAAAATTTTCTCAAAGTTTTTATTGTATTTATGACAAACACGGGGTCTCAAACTAAATTAAAAGCAATTTACCTTAAAAAGAGTTCAAAACATCAAATGGTTATTTTTCATCATACTGCTGTTTACATAAACCACAAGCGGCTATTCGAAAGCATACAAAAACAAAGAAAATTGCAGCTCTCTACACAGTCCACACATCCAACTTTTACACAACCTGTGCCCTTTCCGCAAAAAAATTTTGCAGTTTTGTTTTGCTCACAGTTTACATTAACTTGGCTTTGTTTTCGCTTTCTGCTTCCATTCACAATCGAATTTTGATGAGAATTGTTGAAAAGTGGAAGCAAAACTTTGTCTAGTTGAGCTGTCTTTCCTTGAACATATGCTTCGTTTAGTTCAGTGGCGAGCTGAAACATAAAATTCCTTCTCGAGATAGCATCTCCAGTTTTCTTCTTGTTCAACATTTTCACCTTCGCTTTCATCCCCTGAATCATCTTCTACAATTGCGTTCAGCCAAGCTAGAGCTTGGATACTACTCACTCGTTCTGGTCTCGTCATTCTGCAAATGACTCAATATTATGAACTAGCTAGTGACTAACTGTTGCCAGATACTGCTGCAATTGTTGCATGATTGTTTTGAAACAATAACAGAACAAAAGGCTTTATTGTAAAGGCAACTTTAACAGTAGAGAAATTACATGTTGCTTTCCGGTCAAAATACCCTTGGCGGTAATTTAAGGTAAATCGCCCTCCAACATCCACTGTGCTCATTGTAATGCAATAAAAATTAACATGCCAAAAGTTGACAAAGACTTAGGAAAAGTCAGAAAGTTTCAATATTCTAAGACTTATCTAAGCAGAGATATGAGCGATTAAAAATCAAAAACGATCAAAATGACCGCACCGGTAATTCTAGTGTTAACTAACAGATTATTTTTGACCCAAGTCAAGTTTAAATCACCTAAGTAAGCTATTCGCATTATTAGGTGGTTGTACAACCAACTTAACAATGGCAAAGCTTGTTCCTGTTAGCAACGCCGCTAGGTAACTGAAAAAAAGCCTTATTAACCTTGGTTAAGTATGTAAAAAGTTATACTAAGCTTTCAAATATTTCTCAGCTGAGAACCAATTAGATTTAAACAATATTTGCAATTGGACATCTGTTGTAGAAAAAAAAGAACATCACCACGGTTTAGCGGTTTAAAAGAAAGTATAGTCTTTTTGTATATTAAAGAAAATCGTATTTTTGACAGAAAATTGTCAGGCAAATCTTTGTTCGTAAAATCGAAACTTGTAGATATTCTAAAATTACTGAAACACAGTCAAAATTCAACAAAAAACATACCGACAAAACTAAACCAATTTTTTGGAATTTGTGATGGGCTAAAAAAAAATTATTAATGTAGGTCTATTTCTAGTCGCTTAGAATTAAAATTTTTTTCTTTAATTTTTTCAGAAATATGGTAAAAAAGCGCTATTTCAGCAAACTTTTTGTTCTTCGTGTGTTACCTGCATTGTTGCTCTTTTGTTGTTTACTTGAAATATTCAGATATTTTGCTTCTATAACCGCTACAGAAAAACTGCAAAATCAAGAACGTAGTAGCTTAATGGTTTCACCGGAAGTTAAAAGCAAAACTTCAAAGAAGTCTGACAACAGCTTTGAACTCTATTTCGACAAAGAAGACATGCTTGATGAAAACGGCAAGCAATTTCGTATTACAATTTGGAAATTCATTTCAGGAGTTCCCGGGTATGCTGCCAACCCAGAAGAATGCTTAGACAATATTTATTGCAATGTAACTTTTGCATCCGCACCAGATGCATCCTCAGCCCATGCCATTGTTTTTCCTGCTGGTCATTTTGGCATGTATGAGCCGCCAAAGAAACGGTAAAATTATTTTCTAACATTTGGTTGTTAAATAGGTAGTCAAAAAAATTACATGTATTAAAGTAAAAGAGTGATAGAGTTTTATGTAGTTGGCTAAAATAAGTCTAAGTTAACTATTTTTTCATGACAAATTTGTTTGCACCATACATTTTAAATAATTTTTTTTCTTGTTTTAACAAGCTTATGTTTGTTTTCGCTTATAGTTGCCAACCAAACGTTGATGCAAATTAACTTTATTTGAATTCTCCGACATAGATTTATTCTTGAATGGAAAAAATTTTTTTTAGTCTTTAAAGCAAAGACATACATTTTTAATCTTTGTTGCAAGAGAAAAACCTTTCTTTTTGGACTTCACATTGCTTTCTTATGCAAAATTAACTTTTTTTGATTTGAAAATAATGAAAGTCGTTTAATGACCTCTGGTCTACAGTAGAATGCATAAATAGATAAGCGGATTGTAAACTAAATAAAAATCACGTATAATGTTTTTTTTTATTGATGCTTTTTTAGCCATGAAAAAAGTTTGACTGATTTTTAAGTGGATCGACTTCTAAAAAAATTTTTTCTATGGGGACATTTAATTTTACGATTACAAATTACAAAAAAAAGAATAGAAAATTCGATCATAAGTAAAATTTTTTTTAAATTGGAAACTTTTTAAATTTTTTTAAATTGGACAGTTTGAACAAGAAGTTTTTATTTTTATATAAATATATCAGAATCTTATTGTTTTGGTGTTAAAGGTAAAAGTTAAATTATTACATTTACTATTTGTTTCTGAATTCCATCGTAAAAGCAACTATCTAATTATAATTTATTTTATTCCCTTATTTTTTTAAAAACTTGACTGATTTATGAAAATTAATTTTATTTCAGAATGCCTCATCAACTTTACACGTGGTGGACTTTGGAAAGCCCTTTGCATATTTCGACCCCGAACGGGCCCATTGACGAAACTTTTAATTTAACAATGACTTACAAAACTGATGCTGAAGTTTATTCTCCTTATGGAAGTGTTAACATGCTTCTTCGTTTTCTGAAACATAAAAAAGAAACAAGTTTGGAAGAGCTTTTGGAAAAAAAACGAAACAACAACAAAGTAGCAGTTTGGGCGGTTAGCAATTGCTACGGCCGACGAATGGACTATGGAAAGTCACTAATAAGTGCTGGGTTGAAAGTAGACACTTTTGGACGATGTTTCAAAGGTCGCCAATTAGGAACCGGACCTTATACCGAATCTTTATACAATGAATTGTCATATTACAAATTTTACTTTTCCTTTGAGAATTCTATTTCTTGCAAAGACTACATTACTGAGAAGTTTTGGTTTAATGGCTTGCGATCAGGTGCTGTTCCAATTGTGTGGGGGCCAAAAAAATCCGATCTTGAAAAAGTTGCGCCTACTAAATCCTTTATTCACACTAGCGACTTTTCATCCCCAAAAGAGTTAGTAAAATATCTAGATTATTTAGCCGGCAACGAGACGGCGTACGCTGAGTATTTGCAATGGCGAACGTGGGTTAACCATCCCGAGAAAATAGAAGAGCGTTTGCGCATGCGCAATCGTGATAACGACTTAAGAAGTTTTTGTAAGCTTTGCAGTATTATACAATCGGACGCCAAAAATCGTAGATTGGGTAGACCAACCCCAACAAGAATTATAAAATCTGTTCGCCGAAAATGGTGGGACTCTGAGAAAAATGAATGTCACAATTAACTATACAAGGGTACCGCTAGTATTGGTGATCGGTAAATTCCACCATGGTAAATTCCACCATAGGTAAAGAGTCAGGGTTAGAGTTAGAGTCTGGTATTCGTCGACGAAGATAAACCTCACCGTTTTTGATTAAACGTTGGAATATACGTGACTGGGGTAAATTTACCGGGGTGGAATTTATCTAAAGCCTTAGTGTTATGAATTTGTTCTGATTGACTCGAAAATCAAATAATTTTCAAAGTCATGAAAATTTTTTATGAACCTAAAAAAATTGTTAGTGCCAATTTTCAAGGAGATTTTTGATAAAGAAGCTAATGGTGGAAATAAATTGTGATTCAAAATCTTTCACATAGTTATCAGAAGTGGAGTTTGTCACGAGAAAATAAGATGCTTAAATAAACTCTTGTATACATTTTATCTAATAAATTTTGCAATTTTTTTAGATTATTTATCAGTTGTATTTATAATGAGCATTTTTAAAAGCGACCTTGTACGTAACGGTTATAAGTTTTTTATTTCAAACAACAGGTTTATTTTATCTAGTACATTCACTTTTTTAAACATTTTTTGGCATAAAATTACGCATTCGCGTAGAAAATCAAAATATAAACAAAAACTTCGTGTCGAAAGGTTTACAACAAAATAAAAGCTTTGGATTATTTTAGGCTTTTAGATAAGCTTTACTTTATTTATTTTCAAATAAATTAGTAGTTTGTTTCTATCTACTGTCACTCACTCTATATTTCAACATTGAATTTTTTTATGCATCCTTTGATTTTTTGACCAACTGGATGCTGCTTCAATATGGCAAATAGAGTACTTCTAGTTTCTATAAATGTCTTTTTTTTAGTGAAATCAATCTCTTCTTTATTTTTTAACAAAATTTTTATTAAAAAAAAGAGGAAGCAACTGTTTAAAAAGTAGGCCTAATTTCAAAAAAGTAATGCTTAACTAAGATGAAACAATAAAACGTAGTCTATGTTATGAAACTTATGTTATAAACCAAATTAAATAACATAAATTTCACACTATATATAGGCGATTAATACTGTCAAAATAAGTTTTACAATTATTTATTTTTGTGTAGTGGGTTCTCTTCTGAAGTAGCTTCCAATTAAATCCAATAAAATCCTACGAAAACCGACTGTATTTTCGTCTTTTTTAGAAACTTGTGGCTGCAGGTGTTCTGAAACTATCTACTTAACAAATAAGCAATAAATTAGACCTAAAATAAAAATACTCACGTCAAAGTGGTGATGAAAATTTATATTTTGACTGCATTGTCAAGTAATGACTAAAAAAAGAAGCATTACTTGATTAGAATTTTTAGCATTATTTGATAAGTCTGTGTTGACTAAAAAATGAAATGAAACCTAGTAGGTCAGGAATGTTTGTTATTCTTTAGCGAGCATGATCGTTGTTAATTAAAATTTAGTTTAGCTTAAAATATGCTCAAGTGGCTGTGCTTTTTTCGCATTCGAGAGGTAAACCTAATTTGATTTCCAAGTTTGTTTCTATTTTTTTGGATTTTATCATTCCCATCACCACTGAGGGACAATAGAGACCATGCCCCTGAAACTTCTTAGTGTCTCCAATTTTTTCTCGTTTTATTTTTTGGTATATAAATAAATTTTCAATAATTTATACTACTTGGCAGGTCCTGCAAAAGCATAACCGAAAGGTCCAAAAAAAACTAGAATCGGAGCAAGAAAGTCTAGTGAAGACTAAAAAAAAGGTCTTCGCTTATTGAAAGTTTTCAAACAAACGAAGTATTTTTTGGTCTTCACCTGGTTTTTCGGCTCCAATTTTAATTTGCCCTGATATGCCTCGTCCTGGAGACTGCTCTGGACTTCGGCCCTGGCTTTATTGTTTCGTCGAGTTGTTAACCTGTAACTTCGTTTGTGCGATAGTTTTTTTCACTTTTCTAAAAAATAGAAATTAGTGTAGACGCGGAAGCAGTAGGATTGGAAGCGAAAGCGGATTGAAAGCGGTCACTCAATCAACCGCTTCCACATCGTATTTTTCAGTCATTTTTTGCTTTGGGACAACCATCAAGCAACCCCGAGCTACTTTCGAAGATGCCAAGATATTGAAATTTTTGTTTAGGTTAGCTGAGCAAACTTAAATATACGAAACATGGACCAGCTTGCTGAGGCCACCAAGCAGAGGTAAATGCCTTTTCCAAGGATCACAACAGAATTACAAAAGTATAGAGATTTAAACCGCGACTGTGTTGATCAAGTAATTCACCATCAATGCCGCACTTCTATATCTACTCGGCCACATTACCTAATGTAGGTAGGCATTGTACACCGTTAGTTACAGTTAGGACATTAAGACGATGTAATTACTTGATTTTTCATTGTAACTTTTATCGCAACTGAAGTATTAAAAAACCTTACTTCACTTAGTTAGTAATCGAACATGCCGTCCCTTTGTTTCCTAACATACTCTTTCACCGCAAGAAAAAAATAATTGCCAGGATATGATATCGGGTAAATCTTGACTAAAAAGCAAGATTCTCTGACAACATTCTTTTTCTTCAAATTCTTAGTCAATGTGATTACAAATTGTGATGAGCACATCTAAATTGTTCGTTATATATAAAATAATAAAAAAAAGAAATAGAAAAAATATATCTATTCAGTTGAACAAAAAAATGTTTTTTCTTATTCAAAACACAAAAAAAAATAATACACGCTACAATTCTATATTTCCAAAAGTACAGTAAATGAAATCATCTGTTGAAATTTTAGAAATTTTTTTATGTGCAAATGTACAGCAATACAGACGACGCATTTCAACAATGATGATGAATTTTTTTTTAACGCAGCGAAATGTTTTTTGAAGTGCGCCCTGCAGTACGTTATGCACGAAAAAAAACGCGTAGAACCTGCTTTGGTTGCAATGAAGAGAATCACGATTTCAATCGTCAACTATGTCACATAAACAACTTAAGTGCATTATAATTGTGCACCAAAATTGTATTTATTATTTTTGTGTATTATTTCCGTCACCAAAACAAATAGATTATTCTGGAAAAAAATTTCCAAACTTACGCCTAATTTGCTCAAGTTTTCTAACTTTGAGTCAATTAGATCAAATGCAATTTTTCTCCCCAAAAAATTGAGTGCAAAGAAACGACATAGTTTAAACCTCAGATTTTTCAAAATATGTCAGGAGTTTAAAACCAACTAAAAAACAAAAAATTGTATGTTTAAGCGTTTGTTCCTTAACTTATTTATTTATTTATGTTATTAATCAAAGGTATGGTAGCATTATATTCTACCACAATCTAGTCAAAATCTTTTCAATCGAAATCAACTTTAAATGTTAAGCTACACTTACATCGATGCTCGTTATCAAAGGGAATCCCTTTAATAGTTTCAGAAAGTCTTTTTTCAGAAGTCTGTTATGCATTACCAAGTTCAAAGGTGTAAGATATTAAAACTAGTACAACCATTTTAACATTTTGAGTAAGTTTATGAGTTTGTAACGTGATTAGGGCTACGCAGACTTACAGCAGCAGCTTGGCAAAGTCATCAAAAAAACCAATAAATCTGTGGTAACTCCATTCACTAGTGAAATCTAAATAAAACATAGAATTGGTTATTGATGCTTCGTAATAAGAGCTTTGTTTGAAACAATGGGCTTAACTTTTGCATTTTTGTAAAACTTCGGTTTATTTGAATTACAGTAATATTATGTTCTCGTCAAAACCAGGGCTTCTCAAACTTTTTTATTCTGCGACTCCAATATGTGTAGGCTTATCTCACGTTAATTTTTTTCTCTGGAAAACCACGCATGTGCATGAAAAATTATGTAATAATAACGAGAAATGGAAATAGTAACCTAAAGCGAATTAACAAAATTTCAAAATCTTCAAGTTTAAAGGAGTCAAAAGGGTAGGGGGTCCCCCTACCCTTTTCCGACGCCCTTGCACATACGTACTAATAACAAGAATGAGAATTAAGACCAAAATTAACATAACCCATTCCTAAACTCAAAAGTAAGAGATAAAAAATTCAAATTTGCCAAATTTTTGTCGCAAAGTTTTTTGAGTTTGAACGAGAAGTTGAATAATAAAAATCTATTGAGTTTCCAACACTGACATAAATATTAAAGCGCTTACGCCTACTAAACCATAGTTAAAGTTTACTTTGTTACGGTATTAAGTTTTTCTCTCATAAATTTTATTGAGATTACTACAGTTTTCATCTCTTTAGAAGAGATGAAAACTGTAAACTGTTTTTCTTCTAAAGAGATTAAAACTTCTAAAGATTCATTTCAGTTAAATACATGTAGGCTAAGGTTTTCTAGTTTTGGCATGCTTACAAATTCCATTTCTTTTACGTATCTTTGAGTTAAATTTTTACAGTATAAGGATAAGTTTTGACAAAAATGGAATTCATTCCATACAAACACTTTACATAAATATCTGACCATCGCTAAAGTTTATGCATTTAACTACATACCTAATAACTAAAAAACAGTGGTGGGCACGGTACTTCTTAAAAGTACCGCGGTACCGGTACGGTACTAAAAAAGCATTGCGGTACCGGTACTCGGTACTTTTGAATAATACGAATTAATGGTAATGACTAAAACTCTGTCATACATTGGATTTCATTTGACATTTAAAAATTGTATTTAACAAAGCGGAAACAATATTGTACGTATCCAACTGTTCACTTTCAAAAATCAATTATGCTTTGGATGTAAAAAACATGCGTGAATATGTTTTTAACTTGATTTTTCGCATAAATTGTGCCTTGAAAATATGAAAGGCCTAATGAATACGCTGTCTTCTGCTTTGTTTTTTATATTAAAAAAAGTTTGTCAAGAATCGTACTGATTTCCATATCACTTATTATAGTGGTTTAGTCAAATTTATTCCCAAACAGTGGCGTACCGTGACTTTCAGGTCAGGCATGCATTGATGAAATGATGACGTCATCAGTCTCAAAATTTAGCTCAATTTTAATATTTGATAAAACAAGCAATTTTTTAAATTTTGCGATTTATAGTTCTAGTAAATACACGAAGTTTTTTCATTAGTTAATGAAAGGTAAAAACAATAGTTTCTACTTTCTAGGGTTTCTCACTAATCACAAATATAAAATGTTTTTCCTATATCGAAGTAGGCAAAAGTGCTGAGTAAGCTTGCTTTTTTCTATAATTTCTATAATTTGCATCTGAATGTGAGTACTGAGTAAACGTAAGCAGTTTGTAGCAAGCGATACTAGATCAGTTCTTCAACAACGTCACGCTCTATAAACATGGGTGTGCATGCAATATCAAAACTGCATGCATAGATACGATATCAAACTGCTGAATAATCGGAGATTTAGAGATTTTAATTTAAGAAAAATTTCGCAAAAGAAAAGAAATATTCGGATAAAACAATGTCTGCAATGGAATATGCATCTATAATATTTCTTAGAACTACCGGTAGGTCTCGTAATTCCTTCTAGCAACAGAGTCAAAAAATGCAACTTAGATTTTGCATGCATGTTTCCAATTTTATTTTGTATTTTAGTGATAAGCTCTAGCTGAAGCTGTACTGAATGATCCGAGTTGCAATCGATAAAACGTATTTATGCTGTTATATCAAAAAAATAATCAACATAACATCACCAAAATTTTTATACTTTGAGAATTTTTTTAAGATTATTTTTTTATTTTTTTTATATAATTATTTTTTTATAAAATTTCTAGGCATGCAATGCATGCCTTACATGCATGGAGAATACGCCCCTGTTCCCAAACTTTTTGGGTCACGAAACTTTATTTTCAAATCTTTTTTATCATGCACCCCAATCTTGTGTCACATCAATTTTCTGCCCAAGCAACGAAGAAAGATAAGACAAACCCAAAAATAAATAACACAAAATCCGTAAAAAATAAATGCTTATAAATAGGCGTATCATATTTCTGTAGGGGCAAATCGGGACACTCGTTTATAGACAAAAATTCATCCCTAAAGAGAAGTGTTCTCTAAAAAAAGGTCTTCACTTTGAATCTGTCTCGGATTTCATGGTATAAATTACTTTACCAGGTATATATGTTGACAACTTTTGTCATATCGTCGCGGACCCCTTGTGCGCTCATCACAGACTTCATTTTGGGAAACTCTGGTTTTGGTAATTTAGTAAAATTACTCAACCTTCGCTGGCCGTTAAATGTTATGGTAATTTTTTATATTTTTGCTTGCAAAGCAACGAAATCAAAATTTCATCAAGTCCCTTTTGCATTGGTATGAATATGAAATCTGGTGTTCAGTAGATTTTTGATTTTATGCAAAATATTTCCATTTTTATAATTAGACAACTAGAATGTTCCTTGCAAATGCAATACCTTCAGAAAATATTAATACACTAAGATTAAATCCTATAATTTCTGATATACCATATTTAGCACCGAAAGCGCTAAAGATTTGACATAATTGCACGCAAAAATGCTACTTTTTCCAAAGCT
Source organism: Diplosoma virens (assembly GCA_963680785.1). Classification (NCBI taxonomy): domain Eukaryota; kingdom Metazoa; phylum Chordata; class Ascidiacea; order Aplousobranchia; family Didemnidae; genus Diplosoma; species Diplosoma virens. Next base: position 12,681,169 of record OY796895.1, on the reverse strand, counting down.
AGAATGTCTTTTTTGCACAATAATTATTATATGCACATTAAACACAATAATCACTCTTTTTAAACAATTTTGGAAATGAACTTTTCATATAATAAAAAGAAATACAATTCATTCTAAGAAAAAATTGAAATTTTAAGTGTCACATCGTACTTTTTTATAATTATTTCAAAATGTTATAATAAACCTAATTTAAAAAATTTAGTTAGGATTGATTACTTAGATGAAATTAATTTTTTTGGATTTTTGCAAGCTTTTTTCTTTTTTAGTAGGTTAGTCTAGCATACGTAGTAGAATATTTTATAGTCGAACTTGACTATTGCTCTGACGTATATTTTTTGATTTTAAATTTACCGTACATTGAATTATTCACATTTCGTCAGAGTTGGGCTGCCCAACCCGAGACCCACAAAGTCTATTGTTGAAGCCTGCCAAAGAATTTGTAATTACATAATCGATCAAATTATTGTATTGTTTTGAACCAATCCAATGACGAGCAGAAAAATCGGAATAAATAGGCTAATTTTCGTCCCACTAGAGATTTTTCGCTTTATATAAGAATAAAACACGTAGATATATCAAACTGGTGACCTTTTTTATTTGGTCTTAAACTAAATTTGTAGTCAGAATTTCTGTTACCAAGGAGGTTCATTCCAAAATAACACATTAAAAATAAGTAAAGACAAAAAAGAAGATACTTTGATTTCTGCACCGATTGCGACTGGCAATAAACTTTTCGACAAAAGTTGGACCATAATCATTAAAAGATCGAGCATCCCTGTGTCAGAGTATAAAACAACCTAACATTTTTCAAAACAGTCATTATCATCAAACTGAATTTCTACCGAGAGTAATTTGCGATTTTAATGTTGATTTTGTTACAACGTACGACAACGACATTTTTTTTCAGAATTATTTAATTTATAGTACGAATTTTGACATTAGAATAAAAAATAAAACATCGGTACAACCAATCATAGCCGTACCTTCCGGGGGGGCAGGGAGGGCAATTGCCCACCCAAGTTTCTAAGATTTGGGCAAAATTGAAATTTTTGGGGCAGTGACAAGAAAATATTTGAGCAAAGTCAGAAATTTTAGGACAGTGACAATGATCAAAACTGCAAAAAATAGTTACCAAATTTAGGTAAAGACTTTTTTTTTCAGAGAACACCTTGCTTTTGAGTCGGAAATTGAAAAATATGAGATTGAATTCAAGTGAAGACCTTTCTTTTTTTTTTTTTTTAGAGATCACCATGATTTTGGGACAAAATTTGTTCTTGGTTCGCGAATCTCAGACAATTTTTTTGTCCTATCCGTAATGTGCTAGAAAATTATGATTTGGGCAAACGTCACAAAATTTGGGCAAAACTTCATTGCCCCCCAAATTTTTTTGGCTGGTACGCCTATGCAACCAATTAATGATATTGCACTCAAGCATAGCTCAATATTTATGCTATTCAAATGTCTTTTGACCTTGTTTACGTAAATGTTCGATACAGTCCCCAGCATAATTCAAAAGTAGGGCGGAAGTCCTTTGATAATTTTCGATTACCTCAAACAAACTGCGACAAATATTTCTTAAAACTTCACTTTTTAAATCAATCTATATAGTTCGATTTTTGGTCATTTTCATCAAACGCTCAGTGCAACGAAGAAAAGTAGGCTATTCTATATAAAGTTATTTCAAACATAAACTTACAAGGAGGAAAAATGAACGCACACCTATCTACTGTAGATATTATACTGTACAGAAAGTAACATATAAAAATAAAATAGCTATTCACGCCAAGTCATTTATGCTAAATTTTAATACCGGTGCGTAGTGTTGTAAAATATTTTTCACTGCTTGTTCTTGTTGCAAACAAAAATATAAGAAAAAAGCTGGAGCAGGGATCTTTTAACTCTGCTACATTTGATGTGTCCTCTGCTTAAATAAAAACAAGTCAAATAACCTCTGCTGGTGCGCTTTTCGTTAAGTTCAATATTAACACTTAAAAATGATTGTGTTATTTTTTGCGGTAATTAGAATTTTATTGGTTGATTTCATTTCAGTAACCTCTTTTTATTCTCGAGGAATAGAATTGGGGGAGCCGTGTCAACTTTTCAAATAAAATGAGTAAAACAGAAAATTGTGCACTAAACTTGACTATTTTTTATTTGGGCACAAGCTTTCGTGGGCTACTGCTCACTTCATCAGGTGCAATGGCTACTGCTCACTTCATCCTTCCGTTGCACCTGATGAAGTGAGCAGTAGCCCACGAAAGCTTGTGCCCAAATAAAAAATAAAAAATAGTCAAGTTTAGTGCACAATTTTCTGTTTTACTCATTTTCTTTTTATTCTGTTAAATTTGGTCAAAAAATGGAGTTTGAATAAAGTTTCAAGAAAAACACAGAGTCGAATGACATAGACTGACGCTGGCGTATAAAAAAATGATACAATTAATTATATAATGTAAAACTTCAACCGCATAAGCACTTAACGATCTTTCTTCAATTTAGTTAAAACAAAATCTGATATTTAAACCGATAAGTTAAAACAATATTTTTTCAACTAATTTTAAATTTGTTTTTTTTTCTATGCACATTTATAGCATGATTAAGATTGAAAGAAAAAAATAAAACAAAATAAGCTTCATACTCAAACCCATCATTCGTTTTTAAGATTTAAAATTTTTATTGATTTTTATCATATTTCAACTCCATTTATCCTTTAGGCTTGTACAAAAACGTTGAAGGCGTTATAGGCTACTAAGGGCAACTTTTAAGCGATACCGTACCTGCTTATTTAATGCTATATATACAGGCCCGCAAGCAACCAGAAGATCTAGCAGACAATTGCTTTCAGAGATGCCAAAATATTGAATTGGGTTGGAATTTTTAATTTACTTTTTTAGTTTTTATTTGAAACATAACTAAAATGCTAGTCTACCCAGACTACCCTACTAGCCTGAGTAAGCTAAGATTAAAATAAAAAGTTGCAAAAGAGCTACTGGCTATAAAGAGCGTAAAACGTTCCTAAACCTAACCTTACTTAAAATTAACTAGTAACTACTACCGGAAGGATGGGGAAAGTAGGCTACTGGTAAAAACTTAAGTTTGACAAATGTCAATTTGTGATAATACTATTGTAAATCAAGAAACTACTTTGAAGCTGCAATCGATACGGAAAACAAAAACATGTCGCAATGCTTGCAAAAAAAACTTTCAATAACCCTAAAATTAGATGGAGTACCGCGGTACTTTTTTTATAAAGTAAAACCTTTCGGTACCAAGTACCGACCAACTCTCGGTACCACCTCGGTACCAAGTAACGACGATACCGGTACCGGTACTAAAAAAGTAACATACAGTACCGCGGTACTTTAGTACATGGTACTGCCCACCACTGCTAAAAAATCATTTGCCTAAGTACAACAATTCTGTAACATGTTGTATCTAAAAGTCATAAAATTAAAAAATCTTCAATTTGCTAATTTTTTTTTCGTTACACCTTGTCAATTAAAGTGTTTGTATGGTTTGAATTCAAATTTTGTCAAAGCTTATCCCTATACTGTATTGTAAAACTTAAGCCAAAGATACGTAAAAAAATGCAATTTGTAAGCATGCCAAAACCAGAAAATCTTATTTACATGTAACTGAAATGAATCTTTAGAAGAGATAAAAACTGTAGTAATCTCAATACATATAAAATTTATGGGAGAAAAAACATTTGGTGGTACAGAATTTGAAGATTGCGCGAAGTAAAAGATTTTTCTTCCCAAAGCTTTTCATCTGACACTCTTCAGGGGAAATCGTCAGAATGAAGCCGAATTGAAACCGAACTAAGTTATAAAGGGGGAAAGTACTGTAAGAAGTCAGCCAATGAGAGAAAAGATTAAGAAATTTTCAAAGAGTAGACGAATTCGTTTTGCTTATACAGAAGGGGATTGAGAGATTTAATGAAAGTCGCTTCAAGAGCAGAAAGGTGAAAAGAAGAGCGACCTCGAACGAGAATAGAAAATTTTTTGTTGCTGTAATAAAGGGCGCATTGGGCGTTGTCAAGAAGATGTTGACCAATGGCGGATTTGTGAAATTGTTGTGGGCGTGTGTTGTTCTTGCAAGAGCGGGAAAGACTTTGGCGGTTGGCCGAGGCACGAGGATTGGTGATGGATCTAGGAACGTGTTGTTTAATTCGCTCTTCTAGCCGTTGAGACGTGCGACCAACGTAGCCTACCGACTATCGCAGTGGCACAAAAACTGCTAAATAACATTGCTGTGATGATGGGAAGGCAACACGTCTTTCTTAATCGCTGGAAAGAGCTGTCGGGTGTTGAAAATAACACATGGAGAAAAAGCAACGTTTCACAGCAGACGTAATCTGCTTTTCGAACTTCATCGAAACGTTTCCAATCCATGGGATGTGTAGGTAGACTTTTTTACTGTGTGGACCGGGTTAAAATTTAGTTGCTGAGGTTTTCGCTTGAAAGCCGAATTGATTACATGTTCCGGGTAGCCATTTTTTAAAGAATTGAACGAATTTTGTCAAGCTTTTGGTCCAGTTTGCTTTTAGAACAAATCATAAAAGCTCTGTGAACGAGAGTACCAATTAGATTGATTTTCCGTTTCTGGGGGCTAAAAGAGTTCCAATGTAGATATTGGCCAGTAAAGGTAGGTTTCCTGTATACTAAAGTTAGAAATTCTGAATCATGCCTTTCTACCAACACGTCAAGGAAAGCGAGAGAGTGATTAGATTTCTTTTCATTAATGAAGCAAAGTGAGGGATGAAGGGAGTTGAGCTGGATGAAAAAAGTGTTGCAGTCTTGTTCATTGTTGAATACGGCGAAAGTATCATCAACGTACCGGAAGTGCACTAACGGTCTTTTGACGATGTTGAAAAGTTTTACTTCTTGGTAGCCAACAAAAATGTTTGCTAAAGCTGGACCGAGCGGTGAGCCCATAGCGACGCCGTCGATTTATCGATGCATGTTGTTATTAAAACTAAATTCCACAGAGGAGGTGGCTAGCTGCATTAATTCGACAAAAATGTTGCGTGGAAAGGATGGCGCCGTTGAGTCGTCAATGTTCTTCAACAACTTCAACAACTAAATTTTAACCCGGTCCACACAGTAAAAAAGTGCCCAGTCTACCTACACATCCCATGGATTGGAAACGTTTCGATGAAGTTCGAAAAGCAGATTACGTCTGCTGTGAAACGTTGCTTTTTCTCCATGTGTTATTTTCAACACCCGACAGCTCTTTCCAGCGATTAAGAAAGACGTGTTGCCTTCCCATCATCACAGCAATGTTATTTAGCAGTTTTTGTGCCACTGCGATAGTCGGTAGGCTACGTTGGTCGCACGTCTCAACGGCTAGAAGAGCGAATTAAACAACACGTTCCTAGATCCATCACCAATCCTCGTGCCTCGGCCAACCGCCAAAGTCTTTCCCGCTCTTGCAAGAACAACACACGCCCACAACAATTTCACGAATCCGCCATTGGTCAACACATCCAGCGGCATCCAGCGCTGATCAACACATGCAGCACATCCAGCGCTGTAGCATCGCTTTGAAATGCAGTGCCGCTGAATTGTACTAGCCTATTGAGCCTGGCTTTACAGTTTATAATTTAATACTTAATACAGAAAACTATTTCATAACTTAATACAGAAAAATTAACGTCATCAGCATATATGTTCTTAAATTTGTTTATATCTTTTTCGATATTTTTGCTTCGCAACAACGCATGGGGATTTAAGAAGCCGAATACTTCATTAACATACAAATTTCACTGAACCGCTTCTCTGCTTCACTCCGAAATCGGTCCATAGCTTCTAGCATGCATCTCTTGATTTTTTCAACAGCCGAGAGACCTACGTCTTCTGCATGTTTGCCAGGGATCTTTTTCTTCCTTCAGACACGTCGCTCTTCAACCGGAATTTTTTGCTTTTCGCAAATCTTGATAGCAGTTTCCATACTTCGCTTAACCAGCGCAACGCGATCATTGACCAAAAAAGCAATAAAAGCATTGATCTTGCGGGAACAGTTCTCCAGTGACAAACCTCTTCGCTGTAAATATTTAGATTCATAAGATTCTCTTAAAACTTCCATCCAAAATTGTAAAAAAAACAAAGGAAAATTGCTGAATTGCATCCAATATGCACGAGCTAGCTTGTCCTCGTGTATCAATATTTTCGTTTTGATCACATAGCTCGTTTAATGCACTCACTACATCAAGGAAATATGCTGAAGGGCTTTCACAGCTTCGTAATGCGCACTGCATCGAGTGCAAAATCACTCTTTTTACCACAATTGGTATATGCTAAAGTAACATTTCCCATCTTTGAGTAGAAGCAGAAAAAAAAGAGTAGACCCTTTCCACAACAGCAAAAAACGTTGCAGAATGTTCAGACGATGCCACTGCGTGAACGCCTGCGAGGTTAAGCAAATGATTAGCACATGGAATAAATATTGCTTTAGAATTAACTTGTTTTATTCTACATTGTACTCCAGAACGGATTCCAGCCATGGTGGAAGCATTGTCGTATTCTTGACCTCTGCGCATCATTATGTCCAAACCATTTTGCTGAAGCTCATCGAGAATAAACTTAGTAATTTCATCTGCGTTTTTTCTGTGCAGTGGAAAGAAATTTAGGAACGACTATTTTATTTGTACCTTATTGCTGTCAACTTTTACGTATCTAACAATAAGAGCCATTCGATCAATATGAAAGACGTCGAAAGTACTATCGAGTAAAATGGAAAAATATTTTGCTCCCTTTATTTCTTCCAGAATGAGATGCTTTACCTTTCTTCCAAGAAGCTCAATTAATTCATTTTGGATTGTTTGTAAAAAGTACATTGTCATGGCCTTGCTAGAAAGTTGGAAAACTGAAAGATGTTCCCTGATGACTGCATTATATTTTGCAAGCAATTTTAAAGTTTCAAGATAAGTCCCCTGGTTTCTTGAGTTAGAGTCTTCACGATGGCCACGTAAAGAAAGATTTTGCTTACATAGAAACTTTATGACTTCAACTCCACGATGCAGGATTTCTCTCCATTTATTTTTTTCCTTATCCATGAGATCTTGCATTTCGTTATCAATTGCTTGATGAAGTTGAAGTCTCAGTGCAATCTCCTTCCATTTATCAAAGCACTGCTTGTGAATTTTTGAATTTTCATGATTAAAAATACATGAATTTATATGCCAGAAATTAACAAAGGGTTTGGAAACGAATTTGGCGTAGCGTACGTCGGCAGCATGGTTGAGTGGTTAAAGTGCTGGGATTGTGATCGACATGGTCTCGGTTCAATACCTACTTGCGCCATTCTGTTGTGTCCTTGGGAAAGACACTTAACCACACTTTCCCCTGCTTGGTTGTCTTGGCAAGCAGTTCTAAATTAAAGTTATTTCTCTATCAAATTACAAGCGGACAGCAATATCTTGACATCTCCGGAAGCAGGTGGGGGTAATTGCTTATCCTATGTATTAGCTCCTCCATCGCTTTCCTGCGAGTCAAGAGGATAAATATAGAGATAAAATAAATAAATAAAAATTGAGAATTATCATTTCTTGATTGAAACAACTTGCAACAGAAATAATATAATTTTGAATGGCTATTTGAATAAAGCAACCATGATCTAAGAACTTCATCACCGTTTTTTAAAGTCTTATAAAACCACTTCTTACTCAAAAAGCTTAACGATTCCTTCTCTTTGTCTCCTTCTTTAATTACTCTAATCGCTGGCTTGAACAGTCCTTCTTTATTCTGATATCTTTCAGGTCCTGCTTTGACCATCTCAACTCGCATGTAATGAGTTATCATTGTGGTCAAGTAGCCACATCGTTTATATCATCAATTTTATCTTTAGCTATAAGTGTTTCGTTGGTAGAAATACTTTCAATGATCACTTCTTGATTACTTTGCTCAAGTTCAACTGTCTTTTCCGTTTCCGTGTGAGGTAGAGATTTGCTGAAGCTGCTAACCTCTTCCCTTTCGTTAGCTGAAGAGAGTGAGGACTGTAAAGAAATGTTTACAAAATTCAAAATGGCTCCTTTATTCTTTTTCAGCTCTTCTTCCCTGGCTCTCTTTTTTTTTCTGAAAGAAGCTCTACTTTCTTTTACTCTTTTCATTGGTAGACTAACTTTACGTAAATTAATTAACTTTAAAAAATTAGCAATTAAATTTTTTAACTGCAATCTGCAATATTAAACAACACTGTAGTAGCAAATTTGATGTAGCCGAGCTATAACCTACTAAGTCTGGCGTAAAGATGTCAAATCTTTAATACTTTTTTTCCAAAACCTATAGGCTGACAAACTCTACAGTGCCCAAGCATACAGCCGACATGACCTCAGCAGAGTGATTAACAATCTATGCCTTCACAGAGAGCACAGAGCATCACAATCGAAAAAGAAAATTGCTAATAAAATCATTACATTTTGCCGCCCTCGACAACATGCTGCTCTTGGATATATCCACAATATCCAATGGTTAGCTATGCCACTGCTTTAACCTCTCGACCACGCTGCCGACTAATCTACTCAAGTAAAGCTTTTTTTTTTAGTCATTACTTGACAATGCAGTCAAAATATAAATTTTCATCACCACTTTGACGTGAGTATTTTTAATTTATTAATAGGTCTAATTATTGCATATTTGTTAAGTAGATAGTTTCAGCAGGGATTCAAAGCACCTGCAGCCACAAGTTTCTAAAAAAGACGCAAACATAGTCGGTTTTCGTAGGATTTTATTAGATTTAATTGGAAGCTATTTAAGAAGAGAATCCGCTACGCAAAAATAAGTAGGCCTAATCGTAAAACTTATTTTGCCGATACTAGTAGCCTATATTATGTGAAATTTATGTTATTTAATTTGGTTTATAACATATACCAAACTAAATAACATAAGATAATATAACATAAGTTTCATAACATAGACTACGTTTTATTGTTTCATCTTAGTTAAGCATTACTTTCTTGGAATTAGGCCTACTTTTTAAACAGTTGCTGCCTCTTTTTTTTAATAAAAATTTTGTTAAAAAATAAAGAAGAGATTGATTTCACTAAAAAAAAAGACATTTATAGAAACTAGAAGTACTCTATTTGCCATATTGAAGCAACATCCAGCTGGTCAAAAAATCAAAGGATGCATAAAAGAATTTAATGTTAAAATATAGAGTGAGTGACAGTAGATACAAACAAACTATCAGATGAAAATAAATAAAGTAAAGCTTAATTGACAAAGATATTAAAAACTAAAATAATGCAAAGTTTCTATTTTGTTGCCAACCTACTGACATGAAATTTTCGTTTATATTTTTAAATATCAAATATCAAAATCCCTGTATGACTAAAATCTAGGCTAATTTTTTTCATTTAAATCTACCTTAAAATATTGTTGGCTCTTCTTTTATATCAGTTCTGCAGCTATTATTAAAAGATAACCTTAATTTTTTTCTTTTGAAAAGTTACAGAAAAACTGTAAAATACAAAACACAAAAAAAGATCAGTAGTTTGAAAATTGTTAGTCTATAATCGTTTTTATTACAAAAATGTTTTATGTATTTCTATTTTTGTTCAAAGTCAATATGTATTTTTGTTCAAGCAAATATGGTAAAAAGCAATACCATTATCTCTTAAGTTTCTTTAGTAATATATTAATTTTTTTTTTAAGAAAAGATAAGAAATTGTTAAAGTATTATGAAATTATGCTGTCTTCATTAGATCAACTTAAAAACAATAATGCATCAATAAATGATTTTTTTTCATGCACAACAAAGAAAGCAAGTGGTTCAATATGTTGTGCAATAGTCAATAATGTTGTTAATGATTCAAAAGAAAATTTTATGAAAGTCAAACAATTTACTTTTGATTGCATGGCTTCAAGTATTACTGAATTAGTAACTGATTTACTAAATGTTATCGAGGTCATTGATAATTTATTGTATAAAGTTGAATTTTCATGTGTTAGAATTGAGAAACAGTTGCAAAATGGGAATGACTACAATAGTTTTCCATTTACACCTAATACAGATGATAAAAAAAATGTTTGCTCACAGCCATTGTTTAGAAAAAAATATTGGCATAAAATTTCATCCACATTCCCAACAACTAGTGTTAATGCTATATTTAATTTCACTGGAAATAAATTACCTTCTACTAATGCTTTTACAACTGAATTTCACTTATCAATGTCAGATGTAATTGAAGATAATAAGGAAAAAATACAATTTGATTCTTCCAATTATTCTTTGAAAAATTGCAGCATCTTTGAATCATCATTGTCAAACAGATTATTAAGTCAATGTAACACAGAAAAAGATGATTTATTAAACTGCAATATAAGCACTATTACTTCTTCCCAATCATTTGAATCAGAGAACATTTTTGATCAAGATGATGCATATTCATCTTTTGCCAGATATATTTCACCCAATCAAAAAGTTCCAAACATCAGTCTTCAAAGTTTAAAGGTACCTGTGAACAAATGCAAAGTTAATGATGTTTATGAAATAAAAAATCACTTTCTAATTCATAGTAAAGCAGAAATTGAAAGTGAATGTGCAGTTTCTGCTGTCAAAAATGATTCATTATTAAAAGCTAATACTAGTGTAAAAAACACATCAATTGAAAAGCAAAAATTAGTCTCATTGGAGCTTTCCCAAGAAATTTGTAAAAATGTCAGTTTATTTTATGATTCATCTGAGTTTTCAAAGAATAAAATCAGTGATTTTAATTCTAATATCAATATTGATTCTTTGTCTCAAGAGCTCATTAAAAACAAGATTGTAAGTATTAGAGACTCTTCACACTCCAGCCTCCTAATGTTGGATAAAACTTTAGAAATTGACCAAAAAAATGAAAAAGAAATTTTTTTTACATCAACTCCTGTGGTACCTCAGGAATTGAGTCTAAATGAAAAGCATAGTCCTAATGGAAATAGCTTTTTATTATTAAAAAGGTCAACCTTATCAACCTCTTCTTTTGAAAGTAATTCTAAAACAATCAAAAGCAATGAGTCATGGTATAAATTTGTTAACAGTAATGTGTTGAATTCTCATAAAAACACTGTCAAAAGTTTAACTAAAAAAACAGCTTTCAAAGAAAGTCATTGTATCTGTAATGACCTTGAAAAAAATATTTCTTGTCCTGAAATTTTTGAATCTTGTGACAGTAGTTCTATTCTTGCACCATCTGCAAAGTCAATAAACAAATCAGCTTGTATTGTTGTCAGTCATAGTCAAAATAATGTGTTTGGTGACTCTTATCTAGCAGCTAATTTAGGCAATGTTGAAAAGGTACCTGAATCTGAAAGATCTACTTTGAAAGCTTCTTTTGCAACTGATGATGTGGAAAAAAACACTAATGAAGCATTGTCAATAAGTATTTCTACAGATAAAAAGTCTGATTTGAATACACAAGTCTTGATAAATACAGCCTCGGGTCAATTAATAGTCAGGTGGATAAATTTTTAAAAATAATCTCTATGCTTTTTACAATGTTTTGTTTTCTAGATGCCCAACTTTAGAAACAGTTCAAGAAAAGAAAACTATTCAATGGAAACCCTTTCCATGGAAACAAAATTGTAGTGAAAAAGAAAACAAGGGCAAGTTTTTTTTAAAGCTTACACAATTTTGTGTCTAGTTTACAATAACAAAGTTTACAATAGCAATAACAAACTACTAAATCAGAAAGTTTTTTTGCTATTGTACCTAAAATAAATACAAATAGTTTAATTGAATTCCTTGCATCTGTTCATGTTGGGTTGTGCTCTTGAGCTTGGCAATAAGAGCAGATTTCAAATGCTTATTGTGCCTTTTAAAGGCCTTTTTGCAGCCTATGTTTTTTAGGCTAGCCTTAACAGAAGCCATACTTTTAAAATAAGGTATTATAAAAATACACTTTATATTTAAATATAAGATGGACATTCTATTATTTTTTTGTGATAAATTTGACTCCATTTTAAAGAAGAAACTATTCAATTTTTAATAATATCAAATCAATTTCGTTTTTGTACCATACATTGTCGTATAGGCTGGGTCACGTAACCTACGGATGTTCAAGTGTGTGCATTATGCTTATAAAATATATATGTTTGTTATAAATTCTTGTAAATTCTGAGATCCAAAAAATCTCAACTCTGCACCATTGTTTATGCACATTTTTTTCAGCAGTGGTAAGGTAAGGGTCTTTATAAAAGGACTACAACCATAAAATGCAGAGATCAGTGTGATCTGATAATTGGCTAATTACTTTTATAATTTTTTTAATGATTTAATCAAGTTGCATGTTTCATATAAAGTTTAGTTTCAGGTTTGCAGTCTGTTCCTGAAATCAATGAAACTTCCAATTTGACTCGAGCAATATCAAAGCTTGATGTTAATTTAATTACTTCTTTGTGCTGTCAAAATATTGGAAAAAGATTTTGTACTGGAGTCTACAATGCTCCGATAAATTATGAAACAACTTGCACTTTTAATACCCATTATTATAAGCCCTATGATGTAACTTTGCCACCACTGCAACGTAACAATGATAATTTGTTACCTTTTCAAAGTGATAATGAGAAGATGCAATCAATGCAATGTGATAGGATTAACTTGTTAGATGGTGGTGATAACAACCTGCTTCCAAATCAATGTATTGATGATGCAGAAACTCATGCTGTGCCTCAAATAGTCAATTGCCAAAGCAATACTTTAATTCATAAATGTCAATCTGAGGTTGCAAACGATCAAAAAGTTCCCAACTCTCGAGAATGTTTTTTCTCTAACCGCGAAGAGGATCTTTATGAAGATAAGGATGGAAGTGATAATTCGACCGATGAAGGACATTTAAACCAAAATCAAAGAAAAAAAATTCGCCTAGATGACGAGTGAGATGTTTTTGATTTTATTACAAAATGAGATCATATGGTTAATTTTTCGGTATATTTTACAGCTTATTCCATTACTTTAAACATCAATTGTTTTTTTTAACTTAACTGATTTTTTTATCCGAAAATAAAAGTACAAAAACTGTAAAATCAAAACTTTAATTGGGTGGTTGCCAAACTTGGTTTGAGCGCGACCCAAATCTGGGTTTGGTAAAGATCTCGCGGCTTGAACCTTGCTTAATGAGTATAATTTGAGCAGAAAAAAATTAAAATTAGTTTGATGATAAACTATTATTTATTTTGCGAAATCAATGGATGATAAAGAAAAAAGTCCTTCACTTGAAACGTTCAACTAAGTTAATTTTACAAGCGAAGAGCGAAAATTTCATGATTCATCTGAGTTTTTGATCATCATCATCAATTTTATCTCTTGTTAAAACTTTTTATTGAAATAATGATAAGGGCAAAAAAAAACTATTAACCAAAATATCCGCAACGTATGACAAGCCTTTCTTCATGTCACTGCTAATAGTTATTGATTTTTTCCAAGTCTGGTTTTTGATTGTCTGCGACGCGACTCGTTTTTTGATTCTTTTCGACCCATTCTTTGGGAACCGGTGCTTTCGTTTTATGCGAAGAATAGCATTAGGTTTTTGAAAAAAATTAAGCATGCGCGTGCATTATTTTATTTAAGCTTTTTTGGAAATCTAAAACTAAAGTTGTATTTACATTTGCTTTAAAAAGGTTATTCAATTGTGACGACTCCTTAACAAGGAAGAATAGTGGAAGGATAGAAACTGCTTCTAAGTCGAATTATATAGAATGTAAGTTATTCGTCTATCATTTAACAATGTCTGTGAGAAAAACTTTGACTTGAAAATAGAAACTAGTAGCCTATATCACTTGTGTTTAAGTTCTTACAAAATATGCAAGGTGAACATAAGTTTTTATGCCAAAAAAAGAAACAAGTTAAAACAATTGTTTTTGGTTATCTGCTTGTACGTACTTAAAGTATATCTTAAAGTTTTTAGTTGAAAATTTATGTTATCCTAGTTTAAACGAACTCCTGTTGTTGATCATAGACCATCCGAATGATATCGAACTTTATGCTAGCAGTTTGAAGAATCTTCAGCGTTGCTAATTCCATTACTTCTCTTATCCATGCAGTTGGCTTGTATAAATTGACCCAGCCTTTAGAAAAAAGTCAAACGAGGTAATGTTCGATCAAGGAGATCGAGATCTCGGCCCACTTCTGCCAATCTATCTTTTAAGAAAGGTTGGAATAAAAAACTGTGAGACACCCGACGTATAGGACTTTTATCTTGTTAAAAGACTTTATAAACCTGAAACTACTTCAACATAACTGATGTGATGCAGCATGAATTAGGTAGCATCTCTTTAACTGTATAGTCAAATACTAACACAATACAAAATTAATAGTCTGTTAAAAAAACCTTCAGAACCAGCAGAGGTAATCCAAAAGTGGGGATTTAGATGGACTTTTTTGAGCGGTAAAGAGATGGCTACTCCAAGTTATCCTTGGAGGAGGGGCAACAAAAACAACTTAAATTAGGTAGTACCTTATCTGATGCATGCTTTGCAGCAATAGACTCGGGGGAAAAAAAGTCCCATGATTCTCTTGCGCAATTGCACCACCGTACATGTACCTAATAGCATTCCTTTGGCTGTTCAACCGCATGGCGCAAATTCATTGCTCCCACGATTTTCTGCATTATTTCTGTTAATTAGTCGTGACATGCGATCTATGTACCAACTCTCCGAGGAGCTAAAAATTATGCAAACGTTGAAATGATGTAAAGAAAATAACACATTTTTGTTTGTTTTAGAAATTTTATCGTCTAAAACCAACATTATATTACTGGTATTTCAAAAAGAAAATATAGTCGAAGTGCTTAACCGCCTCGACATGTAATAAATTGCCTGTGAAAATTAGAAACTAGTCTTGCAAAAATCACTTTACTTCGATAAAAGAGCTATTGTAAAAAAATTTTGTCATTTAACTATAGTTTACATTATTGAAAAAAATCTATTTTGTGTTTATTGTGTGGTCCAAAATTGAAGGTAGTTACTCTTCAATGAGTAGGAACGGCGTACCACTTTCATAGGCTCATTTGAACATCAAATCTTAATTGCTGGTGATCTTTTTTATTTAGTTTGTACTTGCAAAACAAAACAAATTTGTTCAAAAGTTAAAAGTGATATTTTTTTGCTCTTCATTTGAAGTGGTTAGCATTCTTTGCCGTAATAGCAGTTTTGTATTACTTGAGGATTATCGCTCTTCAGTTTTTTGAAGTAAACCTGTGATGTATTTGATACCACATGCTTTGAGAAAAAGATCGAAAACTAGACCAAGTAAGTTTTTAAAACCAAGACAGAGGCCCGGCAAATTTCGGGATCGAGTTCAAAAACAATCGATACTAACTCCGACACTGAAATATTTATGTAAAATATTAAGTTGTTACAAAAGTTCGTTCGCATTTCTGATTTTCTGACGCATAACCGTAAAGAAGAAGCGTTCATAACGTGTTATTTTCAGAATAGTTCTAGTCTTTCGGATGATCTGTGTTTGGTGGGACTGGAAAGGTGTGATCCATTTCGAGATACTTGAAAATAATCAAACAGTTAATGCTCAACTTTATACTGAGCAAATGAACAGGCTTATCACACCGATCCAGTTAAAAAAGCCAAACCGGCGGTATAGCGTGATTCTGCAGCATGACAATGCTCGCCCTCACGTTGCTACCTTAACCAAAAATGCAATTCAAGACTTAGGCTGGGAAGTTTTACCACACCCACCATATTCTCCTGATTTAGCACCCTCTGATTATCACTTTTTCAGATCTCTTGCTAACAATTTAAAGGGAGTTTAATTCAGCACTGGCATCGAACTCAAGACGTAGCTCAAACATTTTTTTGCTTCTAAGTCTGATGCTTTTTACCGTCAGGGTATTGAAAAGTTAGTGGAACGATGGCAAGATGTCAAAAACAACGGAGGTGAATACATTATCTAATAATGTATTGAAAATTTTAATAAACAACGGGTGTCGGACAAACGCGAAAGAATTTATTTAACAACCTAATAAGTACGCCTTTTACAATTCCATTTGCTTAAAATTTTCAATTTTTCTGAAAGAACAAGGTTGCATTTCAAATAAAAAAACAACTTTACATCTAGAAAGGCGCCTTGCTCTAAAAGGTTGCATCATTACACCATTTTAACTTCTAAACTTTAACAGAAAAAGCCAGAACACACAAGATGTAGTTAGTAAGTTTAAAAAGAACAGAATATATTGATATATTACTTTTTTTCCAACGTCAAAAACAGCTAAAAACGTGACCATGGCCAACTTCATCTAAATAATCGGTTAGCGTGCTTTCAATGTGACAATTGTTTAATTTAAAGGTCGATTTTTTTCATATATTTGGCAAAAAATCTTGATCCAAATTTAAAACTGTTTTCTCCCACAGCTAGAAAAAGCTGCCGTTGTATTGACTTTGTTGGCATTATCCTGTGGGCGTTTGTAGCATATAAGATCTACTTACTCTAAAACAAGCTACTGTATTCCATTTAAGTCGCTTCTCTTAATAAAATTCTTAGCGTTAATAGCATTTTCATAATAAAATTAATATTTTAAAAAACTACCCAATTTATCTTTCTATCTTAGACTTAGTTGTTTATTTTTATTATTTCTCATTTGAAAAAATGTTTACGAAATCGGTTCACTTTATTTTTTTACTGTTGAATTAATGTGGCGTAAGTTTGCTAGCGGGTGATGGTACAAGCTCAAACTTCAAAGCAAACTTTCATACCGTTTTGCTACTGAAAAAACAATTAAGAATTAAATCTTTTCCTTAACGGATTAGCGAGGCACAAATAACTTAAATAACAATAAAAGTCTTTTGTGAAATTAACGTGAGAAAACTACAAAATTAAGAGATAAAGGAAGTTAGAATCTTAGTTGCATTAGCACTTACGAATTAAAGCTGGTCAATTAAGTGTTGCTCTTAATCAAATTCCAAAAATTATCACAATGACATCGACAAAATATCAAGAAATATCTAAAAAATTTTGATTTGGGGACCACTTTAAAATACAAGACTAACACCCTGAAAATATGATCTTTATCAGTGGATTACGACCAGTTTTACTGCTGTTACTCTAAGCATAGAAACTTTTGGAGAACAAGCGTTAAAACGTTATTTTAATATCGCAAAAGATTGGTTTTTGTTTGTCGAAGACAATTAATTTATAAAAAAATTATTATTCATTATTAAGATATAAATTTTCTTTTAATGCAACTTTCTGGATTAATTTTAATTTCAGGCGTGGAAAAACTTTATCCTTTACAACCATTAAAAACATGCAGACGCCCTCTTCGCATCGGATTATCAAAGCGAAGAAAAATAGCACCCTTGCACCACGATCACCTTTCTTGATGCAATCAATACTCCGAATGTTTGTGTTTTTATTGTTGTGTTTATTTCTGAGATTTAAGTTTTGTTGTATGATTGCAGTTTTTATTTTTTAATGATTTTGCAAGTTAAATTTTAATTTATAAACAAAAAAAAATTGTAATAATGAGATGTATTGTAAATTCAATGGTTTATTAATTGTTGATATTTTCCTACAATTGTTTTTTATTTATTGCCTTTATTCCTATAAACATTAATTTTATTTCTTTAATTGCCTGCAGTTGTTTTTAACAATTAGATTTTTATGAAGTTACGTTTGAAATTACTAGATTTTTAGTTTGATTTTTAAAATAAAAAAATTTTTTGGAAGTATGCAGATGTTTTTTTTTTATCAATTTTATAATTTATTTTGAAAAACTAGAGAACATTTTTTCTCTCCCGACAAAACAGGTGCTCCACTCAGTAGATAGATTAATATTTTACTTTATCAGTACGTACAAAATAACACCAATATATCAAAATTATAACAATATACAGATGCTTTTTTCTATCAATTTTTCATTTATTTTAAAAACCTAAAGAAGATTTTTTCTCTCCCGACAAAACACGTGCTCCACTCAGCAGATGGATTGATATTTTACTTGATCAATACGCATAAAAATGACACCAATAATTATATCAATAACCAACAAAATTATATAATGGAGATCAGAGATTAGATAAAAAGCAAAACTAAATTAATTTGTAGTGTATGAGAATCATCCACTTGAATCTTAAACTAGACCAGGCTAATTTGTTTAGGAAGAGACTTTTTAAAAAGAATAACCCTGCCAAGTACCTCAACGTAAACCGTAATATTTACAAATTGATAGCTTTAGTGCGGTGCGAATGGAGCGACCGCACCGCCCCCCCCCCAAAAAAGTAGCCCTCCCTAAGCAAAGTATTGCTCTATTTTTTCATAGTAGCACCATGACGATGGCTCCCCTGTCTGCATCTTAACTTTAGAATGAAAGCAAAGATAATGTACTCGATTGAAAGTGATGACGAAAGCAGTGATAATGTACTCATTTTTTTTTCTTGGAGATCACTATAGTTTTGGGACGAAAATGGAGATTTTGGACATTAATTGCAAGTGATGACTTTTCTTAAAATCGCTATATTTTGTGACCAAAAAAGTTAAAAAGTGGCCTGCCCATTTTTTTGCACCAAGCCCCCTTTTTGTAAGGCCACCACTGTATTTACACGTCACAATGTCCCTGTGTTTGAAACCCATACATAACACTAATCTCATCTTTATAATTATGACAAAGTATTGTATGTATACCTTTCGATAGTCGGTGAAAGATGCCTTTGGAAGCATCAGAGATCATCCAACTGAGTGAATCTAGGTTGGGTCCTTTAGAGGATCAAGAGGGTACGATGTTTCTTTAGATGTATACGGATGGTTCTTTAGATGAATGCGATGTGTCTTCAGAAAGTACGATGGCTTCTCCAAAATTAGTCTTGGAGGAAAAGCAACAATATCGAATTTAATTGCTGAAGAAACAAGACAGCACCAAAGAGTAGACACTTGGTTATAGTACATCACTCATGCCTCTCCTATCTAAGCCGGACCAGCAGTGTTTCAAGTTTAAACCGTCATTAGAAACAATCGGTCTACTCAGAAAAGCTAAATGGAGTGTTTGTAATTCAATTATTTTTTTAATTTTGGTTTATCAACTTAAAGCAATTTTCCCGAGTTTTAGCCCAACGCGCATTATAATCCAGAAATAGAAAAAACTACTTTCATTCTATTTCAATTCGGAATTCGACTCTTTTTTTTGAACTTTGTAAATTTTTTACCTTAATATAAACATTATGTCTTTATAATTTAGCTTAATTTGTTAAAAAACCCAGTGGATCTGTTCAACCCTATTGGATGAAGATTTTAGGACGATTCTCGTGAAACGCATCTCAATTAAAATTTTTCAATAAGAGAGACAAGAATCAGTCCAAATTTATTAAAAACTTATTTATTTTAAATTTAAAATCGATTTCGATCAAAAGATCATCATCAGTTAACGATTCTATTAAGTCTGTGAAATTTTAAGAATAAAAATTAATAGAAAATTATTGAAAATTATTGATTAATGACTAAATTTAGTAAATGTCATAGAATAAAATAAAATGTACTCACTTAACAAAACAATTCTTTTCAAATAGTAAAGTAAAAACTTACTGTCAAAATTGTAAACTGCTAGTGCCAATTAAATTAAATGAATTATACAATAGTAAACAGGAATAATGATTAAAAGGCAAAGCTTTGCGTTATCGAAGCTTACTTAGTAGCGTGACAAATTATGTAACATAAATGAAAAGGGATCTCGTGCTTCGTATCACAAGTATACAAAATTATTTGGTTAGACACGGATCTAAAATGCCTTATTGGTGAAGGCACCCAATCAATGAAACATAATAATAATCACAATTTCAAATTATATTCAACATTGTAATAATAATATACGACAAGCGCATGTTTCGATCTTGTTTGATCTCGTCAGGTATATATAATTACGATTACAATTAGAAAAATAGCAGTAAATTTGGAAAGGATAACAAGCCGAAATAGTTCATTGCGGAAAAATTTGAAAAAAAGCCAAAGAAATCAACGAATATAATGAACTATGAGAATTCCAATGCAACTCTTTTGTAAATTTGGAATTCTAACTATTAAAATTAAAAGGCAAATTAATAAGAAGAATTTCGGACGCCAGCGAAATAGTGGAATAACAGAATGACGTTGTCTAAGTAACCTAGATCGAATTAATAACCAAATTGTGCTAAGAATAGGGAAGTTATTTAAAAAGATTACTGGAAATTGAAAATAGAAATTGGTAACACGTCGAATAAATTGAAGTTGATAACTCGTCGAAACCATTGAAGAAATTTGAAGTTGATAATGTTTTATCAACTTTTAGTTTAAAGACGTTTTATCAACTTCAAATTTCTTCAATGGTTTCGACGAGTTATCAACTTCAATTTATTCGACGTGTTACCAATTTCTATTTTCAATTTCCAGTAATCTTTTTAAATAACTTCCCTATTCTTAGCACAATTTGGTTATTAATTCGATCTAGGTTACTTAGACAACGTCATTCTGTTATTCCACTATTTCGCTGGCGTCCGAAATTCTTCTTATTAATTTGCCTTTTAATTTTAATAGTTAGAATTCCAAATTTACAAAAGAGTTGCATTGGAATTCTCATAGTTCATTATATTCGTTGATTTCTTTGGCTTTTTTTCAAATTTTTCCGCAATGAACTATTTCGGCTTGTTATCCTTTCCAAATTTACTGCTATTTTTCTAATTGTAATCGTAATTATATATACCTGACGAGATCAAACAAGATCGAAACATGCGCTTGTCGTATATTATTATTACAATGTTGAATATAATTTGAAATTGTGATTATTATTATGTTTCATTGATTGGGTGCCTTCACCAATAAGGCATTTTAGATCCGTGTCTAACCAAATAATTTTGTATACAATAGTAAACATCAAGAAAAACAGCTGATTGCATATTAATAAAGGCGATTGTGACGTGTGAAGAGTCAAAAGTTGAAATACAAAATTTCGTAGTAATGTAAATCAAGACAGAAATAATATAGTAGTGAAATGAAGAGTGTAAGTGCAAGGTAGTGTAAGTGTAAGTAGAAAGTGTAAGTACAGTGTATTATTTAAAAATTTTTTTTTTTAATAGCAATATAAAGAAAAAATGCCTGGAGAAAATATATAAAGGAAGAAAGAGAAAAATATAAAAATATAAAAATATAAAAGAAACGTACAATAAAAAGAGAAGAGAAGCATACAACGTTGAATAGGAAGAAGAGTAGCTTGAATATTTATAGAGGCATCTAAGAGATGAATCCAGCGGGATTCACAAATGTCTAAAGAAGAATTTGAAGGTTGTTGTAAGAAAGTAACTGTATAGCATTCTGAAATAGGTTTATTCTTATATGGAAGATCAGTGTGGTTCTTGTGGTAATGTATTGATAATGCTGCCTTTTCACCTATTTTATAATTTAGCTTAGAAGTAATTTAAATACATAGGTCAGTAGCCTGGTCATTTAAATATAGTTGAATATTTGGACAAGATCCAGCACCATACTCGCAGAACTAGTTTTGCCTTCTTTTGTAATAATTTGCTGTGATTAAAGTATGGTATGGATACGTAGAATGCTTTATATTATATTTGCAACCTATGCTGTTTCTGCACCTGGGCAACTCAACTAGATTATATGATGGCTTAAATTCAGTCAATATTAAATGTAATCAGTGAACAAATCAATGTCAATGGTGGAATTGCTAGGCTGGAGCTAGCGGACCATTTGCCCACATTTGCCTTAATACCGAAAACAAAAGACAAAACTCCTAAAACATCCCCAAATTTTTTTAAACGAGATATGAAATGTTTTCAACTGAATTTGTTTCTCGATGATCTTAATTTAAAACTGAACAAAACTAGTTTTGAAGATTTTAGTGTAGATGAGAGCTTTGAAAATTTTCTTAATATATTTGCTGACATTGTTAATACTCATGCACCCCTAAGAAAATGTACTAGAAAAGAAAAGAAATTAAAGGTTAAACCTTGGCTAAACAAAACTCTACTTAAATCAATTAAGAAGAAAAACAATATGTTTAAAGACTTGCATAAAAATTTTAATCAACAGTCTTTTCACAAATGTAAAGCTTACCGCAACGCATTGAATAGAACAATTCAAAGCGCTAAACAAATGTACTATAATAAATACTTTTCAAGTAATAAAAATAATCCAGCAAAAATTTGGGATGCAATTCATGAGCTGGCTGATTTGAAACCTAAAAGGAACATAACCATAAACAGATTAATGAAAGAAAACGGTGATTTTGTTGAAGAACCAAAAGATGTTGCACAATTACTAAACAAATATTTTGTAGACATTGGAAAAAACATGGCTAAAGCTATTCCACCAATTCACTCAACGTATAAACCGCCACCTTCTACCTATTCTAAAAACTCCCTTTTTATGTCTCCTACAACCCCAGAAGAAATAGCAAATGTAATAACTTCATTAATTAATAAAAAAGCAATACGAAGTAAAGATATTGAGACCTATTTTATCAAAATAAGCGGTGTTATAGTAGCACCCATTCTCAGCAAATTGTTTAATCAATTTTTACTTGAAGGTAAATTTCCCAAATGTTTAAAGATTGCTGAGGTAATCCCTATATTTAAATAGGGAAGTGCAACAAATGTATCAAACTACCGACCAATTTCTCTGCTTTCACAGTTTGACAAAATTTTTGAAAAAATTATTTACAATAGAATTATAGATTTTATTGAAAAATATAATTTACTGAGTGATCATCAATTTGGTTTTCGACAAAATTCTTCTACCATTCATGCTGTAACTTATATATATGATAATTTAATCAAAAATGTTGATAAAGGTCTTTATAGCTGTTGTATTTTTTTAGATTTATCTTAAGCTTTTGACACAGTTGATCACCACATTTTGCTTTGCAAACTAAAAAATTATTTTGGTATACGAGGAAAATCTCTTAATCTATTAATAATTAAAAGTTATTTGACTAATAGACGGCAATATACAAAAATTTTAAACAATTTCTCCGATGAACTAGAAACTAATTGTAGAGTACCACAAGGATCCTGTCTAGGTCCATTATTTATTTCTTTTTCATTGTACCACAACGATTTACCACTTGCTTCTCAAATGAATACAACCTTGTACGCTGATGATACATATTTAATGATGTCCGACTTGAATTTAACGTCATTGCAAAATCGAATTAATATCGAATTAAAAAATATTGATTTTTGGTTGAGAAAAAACAAACTATCTTTAAACTTTTCAAAATCAACTTTTCTATTAATACACAAACAACCTTCCAGAACAATCAAAAGTACTTTTGAAATTAAAATTAATGATATTATGCTAACAAGATCGCCAATAGTCAAATATCTGGGACTTTTCATCGATCAAAATTTAAACTGGATACCACACGTTAAAAGTTTATCTTTCCACCTAGCTCGTTACACAGGACTATTTTATACGTTAAAATTATATACCAATATGGACACTATGAAATTATTGTATCATAGCTTAATAAATAGTAAATTACAGTATGGAATAATAGTTTGGGGTGCAACATTTAAAACATATTTATCTGAAGTGAATGTAAGAATTAATCGTATAATTAGAGCTTTAAGCTCAAGTAACTTGTACACTCCCATGTCAAGTCTTTATAAAAAACTAAACTTACTAAAATTAGAAGATCTATATAAAGTAGAACTGGGAAAATTCATGTATCTATATTATAATAAAAAAACACCAAAAATTTTTAACAGTTTTTTTAAAAAAATTACAGAATTCACTCTTACAATACAAGACAAGTATCTCACTCTACGTTTTTTTTACCGAGAATGTCAAAACATGTACTCAAAACTCAATTTCGTACAAAGGTACAAAGATTTGGTCAAAACTAAAACCAGAGTTGAAAAACTTACATTGGAATGCATTTAAAAAACAATTAAAAAAAGTTTTATTGATCAATATTAAGTTTTCAAATTTATATTATCTCCCAACATTTTAGCATATATTATGTAATTGAATAGATTACTTTGTTTTGTAAATCATATTAAATATAAATAGTCTTTTGCTATACCTACAATGTAACCCCAGTTTTGTACTTTTACATAAATAAAAATAAAAAATGCTTTGGCGTAACTTGATGTTAATATGCATAATCAAGTGAGATTGAAATTTTTTTTTTTTCGCTGTTGTTTTATAAACTTTTGTTTCGTCAAAAATTTCTTCTTTTTATTTTTGCTGTTATTTTTTTTCTATTAATCGCACTAACACAATTGTTATTGGTAATTGTAATTTACACGGGAAGCATCTTGACTAGTAAACCTTAGGGTTGTTCGGTGCTTCCTTGCCCTTTTTTTTTGCATTATATTTCTTTGTTATTGTTTTATATGGTTTTGGGCAAAATAAATTTTGTGTGTCTGTCTGTAAAATCTCCCATAAAATTTAATCAAAGAGCAATAAAAATTTTTACTTTATTTTGAATTCAAAAAGCACCTTCAACCGCATTTTTCACGAAAGCCAAAACTGTATTAAATTGAATTCAATTGAATAGTTGGTTAACTAAAGGTTAACTGAAAAGCAAAAATAAAAGAATTGTTGTCCTTTCAAATGTGATCGTCAAAATTCGAAGCAATTTCTGTTCTATAAAACTAAATGCCAATTTCTAATAAATATTCATCATTAAATAACCAAAAGTCGAAATAACTTTTTGGGCCAAATTGAAAGTGAAACAGTCCCGCGGTCCATTTTAAGGAGAAATGCGAAGTCGTCAAAATTTTGAAGCGAGTTCCGAGTCCGACTGCGCGCCAAAATAAAGAGTCCAAATCCGAGCTTGCATCTCTATTTAAAACTAAAAATAACCTCTTTCAATTCTATAGAAGAAGTCAGCCAAAACTGACATAAGTTTCAAAAAAAGTCGAAGTAGCAATATTTTCGTTCTGCACAAGTATTTAACACCAGGGGCGCCGCAAGCAGGAGAGGTGCGGAGAAGCAATTGCTCTTCCTGCTTTTTTGCCCGTTTACATTATTCTCCCTGCTCGACCAAAATAACAAATCAATCGAAGATAAATGCTATTATTTTGTTTATAATCTGCACCTTAAATTTAGGAAAAAAGTAGAGATCAAGGACTCGATTAAAAGTGATGAACTCTTTTTAGTTTTCACCTAAAATTTGCGACAAAAGTGGAGATTATGGACATTGACTTAGAAGTGATGACTTTTTTTCATCACTAGATTATTGCGCTGAAAACAGCCGCGATACGATATGATAACTCTGTAAAACTTTTTTTTTGAAAAAAAAGCTGTAAAACTTTTAATATGTTTAGATGTTTTTTTGCTTTCTTTCGTAGCGAATATACAAAATTAGCCTAGTAGTTTCAATGTTTAAAAGTTGTGCAACTTTTTATCAAAAAAACTAAAAGCAACATAGTGCGACCAAATATCACTCAGGCCACCTAGTGTTTATATGAAAAATAAATCAAAATTTATAAAAGTATTAAGTTGAGTGAATAAAAAATTACTCGTATAACAATGCTCCGCAGCCTTTTCTAAAAGACTTTTTTTTTTTCTTCGCAAAATTTACAACGCTTTCTTTATGTCAAGTGTCATGAAACGAAAGCGACCAAAAATTCCAGAAAGTTTGATTTTGGACACCAAAAAAGTGTACTATAGACATTTTTTGTCTTCGGTGGCTTTCCGACCTTTTCTTTCTCTGAAATAAATATTATTAGCAAAGCCAGATTTACAATTAAGGAAAAACTAATAAAAATTGCCTAAAATTGCTATATCGGTTTTTTTTTTGTTCACTTTATGACACTTGAGATAAGAGATGCAAAAAAGAGAGTTTTTTTTTGTCGATCGAACTGTGTCAAAAATTTTGGAAGGTTTGTAAATCTTCCCTGAGTGTGAAGAGATTACTGAACCCTGGAATAGTGCATTTGCCAAGTAAGCTGCAAAGCTACGATGATGCAGACGTTTTTATATTGCTGGTTATGTTAAGGTAACTGTAGCGTCGCCAAGATGCGAACCAGTTCCGTGTTCGCGCGCTAATTAAAGTTCGCGCATGGCGCCTGGTAATTGTGTGCGCTGCAGTTGTCTTCCCTTTGGCGATCTCTGTTATGGTAACGATAGCATGAGACAGTTCTATCCTTTTTGGTTTGACCTTGCTACAAGAAGGTTATTAGTAGAGCCTGCTGGCCGCTTACATCTTTCCCTTTGGAATTTAAATAGCCTATTGGCTGAAGTGTTCGGAAAGGAACAAATTTGTTTAAAACTAATCTAATCTAATCTAATTTGTTGAATCTAATTTGGTGTTTTATATATATAATCTGGTGTATAATTGTAAAGTCTGGAATAAAATAATATTATCTGTCGAAGTTCTATTCATTTCCACTTCCGAACTAACAAAGAGTTTAAACAAATTTGTACGAGTTATAGCGAATTTGGCGCAAGTTATAACGAATTTCGACAAGTTATAACAAATTTGGAAGAATTTAGCAAATTTAATATTTATTGCTTCGACGATCGATTCAATTCAAATAAGATAATTCTAACTGAATAAGAACTTGATAAATTATTTGCTTTGAATAAGAACTTTGAGCACATTGCAAGAAGCAGAGTTATTTTTGTTCCATTTGTCTGTGGTGTCAAAGGACGCATCTGAATACAAGTCTTGAAGAAAATTCCTAAGAAGTTGGAAGACCGCAAGGAAAACGCTATTTGAACATTTAAATTTGTCCGCTCCAATATAGAGCACGGAAGGTGTTGAAACTTTAAGTAACTAATTTACTATTGTTAATTATTTATTGTGTCAATTTATATTTGTTTGAACATTTATTACGAATGGAGTCTAATACTCCCGAGATTAACCCGCTTCAAGACGATGTACAAAATGCTATCGAAAGCTTGCGATCTACACTAAACAATAATTATTTAAACGCCGAAAAATTAATGTCGTTGCGTAATCCGGAAATTAAGTCGTTGAACGAGAGCGTTGCTAAAGTAGAAGATTCATACAATGAATTAATGAAAATAATGTCAAGCAATATGACACCTGCGCGAACCATAGCCGATGTAGCAACTAATAAACGCGAGTTTGATGAGCGAATAAGTGACTGGTTCACTCGCACAGGGATTATGGGTTTTAATAAAGATTTTGCCCGTTTTAATGCCGCGCCCACTAACTCGACTAAATCTAGTAAAAGCTCACGGTCTTCTTCTCTCACGGTTAGGCGACTTCAAGCCACTCTTAATCTTAAAACGGCGCAATTACAAGCTAATCATATGCGAGAACGGGCGGAAGAGCAACAGCGTAAGTTACAACTAGATGCGGAAGAGCAACAGCGTAAGTTACAACTAGATGCGGAAGAGCAACAGCGTAAGTCACGACTAGAAACGGAGCTGGAAGAAAGGGAGGCTCTACGCAAAATAGCTCTTGCCGAGTTAGAGTGTAAAGTGTGGGAAGAGGCAGAAAGTAAGGATGTCAAGGGTCCCTCCTTTTCTAATCCAAATCCCTCAACTTTGTTAACTCCAAGTAGTGTAGGAACTCAATTTCCAACCGCTTCCATGGCTACTAAGAGGGTTACTTTTGGTGAAACAGCTGTATCACCAGCTAATACTAGCCGTTCTGGTTACGAGGCGAATAGTGGGGCAACGCCCTTGAATGAAGGTGCTTCTCGTCCATCTTTAGATGCTCCGCAACATTTACCTACCCGATCTTATTCGCCATTTACCAATACGCCCTACCAACCGTGGCTTTACAACGTCGATTATGATAGTATGTTTTTGCCTAGACCTGAATTTCCTAAGTTTAAAGGGGATCCCCTCGAATTCAAGTCATTTCTTAATAACTTTGAAACACACCTTGAGCCAAGGGTTCATGATGAACGAACTCTGTTTTGCCTCTTGCTTCAGCATTGTAGCGAGGATATACAGGGCCAAATAAACCATTTAGCTGGCCAGGAAGCATGCTACCAAAGGGCCAAGCAAAAACTTGTTCGAGAGTACGGATCGCCATGGATCATATCTGACGCTTGCTATCAAAAACTTAAGGAATTTCCGGCAATTAAAAGTGGAGCAAGTCGACAATTGAAAACCTTTTGCGAACTACTAGAGAAGACCCTAGAGATAACAAAAGACATTCCCCGATACACAAATCTAGATACTTTAGATACTCTTACCGCCTTGGTAGGAAAGTTGCCTTATAATTTACGAGGGCGATGGGTGAAAAGGTCAGTAGAGATAGAAAAAACTAGGGGCTTTGTAGCGGAATTTTCCGATTTAGTTGAGTTCGTGAAACAAGAATCTGATGTTGCTAATTCTTTGTTCGGCCTCAGAACTTTGAATGATAAATCTAACCCCAAGTCCAAGCCCTCTAGCTCTAAAGCAACAGTAGCTTTCTTGGAGGAAGAAAATAAAAGGACGGGTTTAGGATCTTGTTGGTACTGCAAAGATACAAGACATAAGTTGCTGAATTGTGCCAGTTTCTTAAACTTATCGTTAAACGAACGTTATAAATTCGTAAAAACAACGAAGTTATGTCACAAGTGCCTAAGTTCTAAGCATCGGACGCCAGCATGCAAAAGGACGAATACTTGTAAGGTCGATGGCTGTTCTGGAGCATTTCACCATACCCTCCTTCATCGATCTGTCGATAGCAAAAAACTTAATACCTGCGAAAAATCCACATCGACCTCCGACACGATTGAAAATACTAACGTATCTAGCGCTTTACTTACAATAAAATTCGTGCTGAGAGTTCTTCTGGAACTGTATACCTATGCGTTGTTCCAGTCCGCGTAGCTCACAAAAATAAAAGTATTTTGACCTATGCATTTCTCGACCAAGGTTCTACCCACACTTTTTGCGACGAAAACCTGGTTAAGACATTAAACCTTAACGGTCCTGAAACCAGCATTCAGATTAAAACTATAAACGGGTCCTCCAAAGTCTAAAAGTATATTATGCGACTTAGAAGTATCTGCCCTTAATAACGATAACTCGTTTTCTTTAACCAATGTACATTCCATTGAAAGTATTTCTCTGCAACCTAACTCAATCCCACCTAAAAGAGAACTCTCTCAATTTCAACATCTTAAGGATATAAGATTTGACACTATACCAGGCGCTTCGATTCAAATGTTAATAGGTGCTGACGTTCCAGAAATGTTTTGCGTGGGAAATATACGAAAGGGTCCTAAAGGCACACCTTACGCCATCGAAACCCCTTTAGGTTGGTCTCTATTAGGTCCCTCAATGACGCTTTCTTCCCAATCAAACTTCAATGTTAACTTTCTAAGTTGTAAAGATAATGAGCTGCTGCAAGCAACTGAACGCTTGTGGAAGTCAGATTTTGAAAGGGGTACATCAGTATTGAACGTTCCAAACTCTAAGGAGGACAGAGCAGCTTACGACGTGATGGAAACTAGATTATGCCTTGATGGAGGACATTACCAACTGCCATTGCTGTGGAAAGACGAATGTCAGAAGCAGCTTTCAGATAATCTACCTTTAGCTAGAAAACGACTGTTTCATCTGAGGAACCAATTGCTTAAAGACGAGAAGTTGAGAAAGGCATACACAGAAGCTATCGAGTCATACTTGAGTGAAGGATATGCCCAAGAAATTACTGAAGAAGATATTAAAAATGCTTCCACTGTGTGGTACCTTCCCCATCATCCCGTAGTTAATCCGAGTAAACCTGGAAAGCTTAGAGCAGTTTTTGATTGTGCGGCAAAATTTAACGGAACTTCTTTAAACGACAAACTAATAAAGGGTCCAGATTTGGCCAATAGTTTAGTTGGTGTCCTTACTCGCTTCAGAAAGAATAAAGTCGCCCTAGTAGCAGACGTAAAGGCGATGTTTCATCAAATTAAGGTAGACCCCCGAGACCAAAACGCGCTCAGATTTTTATGGTGGAACAAAGGAGACCTATATAAAGAACTGAAAGCTTATAAAATGGTGGTACACCCTTTTGGTGCAACCTCATCCCCGAGTTGTGCCAATTTCTGTTTGAAGCAAACCGCTCGTGAATTTGGTCATTTATATCCATCTATGATATCAGGAGCCGTGCTTCATAATTTCTACGTTGACGACTGCTTGGTTTCAGTTTCAACAGTTAAGGAAGCAGTCACGATGCAACAAAAACTCACAGAACTTTTGGCCCGACGCGGTTTTCACTTGAGGAAATGGATTTCTAACGATGACAAGGTGTTGGAATCTATCTCCGAATTAGAAAAATCAAATTTAGGCCAGTTTATGTTAGATAACGGTGTGAAGGAAAAGGTCCTGGGCATTCAATGGCATGTAAAAGGCGATTACTTTACTTTCGACATTCATGTCAACAAAAAATCTTTCACAAGACGAGGGTTGCTTTCCATGACAGCTAGTGTTTACGACCCCATGGGATTTGTAGCTCCAGTAATTTTGGAGGCAAAATTATTGCTTCAAGATTTGTGCAAACAGAAAGCTAATTGGGATAGCGTTATCAGCGAAGAAGAAAGAGTTAGATGGTCTCGCTGGCTCGAGGAATTGCCTTATTTAAGTGAGCTTAGGATTCCCCGGTGTTTTACCCAAGTAGCTGCTGCTAGCTATGAGATTCACTGTTTCGCTGACGCATCTTCGTTTGCATACGGCGCATGTTCGTATCTTCGTATAATTGATACAAAAGGTTTTGTCCATTGTTCGTTTCTTTTGGGAAAATCTAGATTGGCCCCAATTAAGTCTATATCAATACCTAAATTAGAATTAACAGCCGCTGTCCTAGCCGTACGCTTATCTTGCTTATTGAAGGCGGAGTTAGACCTACCAGTAGTTTCAACTTTCTGGACCGACTCTACAGACGTACTTCATTGCATAAAAAATAACACCAAACGCTTTCCTGTGTTTGTGGCCAATCGTTTAACAATCATTGAACAAAATACTGAACTTGATTGTTGGCGCCATGTGCCGTCAAATTTGAATCCTGCCGATCTTGCTTCTCGTGGCATACGAGCTAACTCTAACGAAGTGAAAAGGTGGTTAAAAGGACCAGAGTTTTTGACAAAGCCCCGCACCGAGTGGCCTACAAATAAGTTGTCAAACCTAACTCCGCCCGAAGAATTTATATCGGCTAAGGACCAGACTATTTGTTCAGCCTTGGAATCTCGCTTTACAGGTGAGCTAAACTCAATAGATAAACTCATTAATCGCTGCTCTAATTTATACAAACTGAAGCGTTTGACGGCCTGGATTTTGAAATACAAATTCTTCTTGCAGAATCGCAACAGTTTTGATTGTAAATTGAAAATCCTTAAACAGATTACTGTCGAGAACTTGCAAAATGCAGAAATTGAACTCGTTAAATACACCCAGAGGCAGCATTTTCCATATTTGTTTACGAAAACATCTTCACATAGATGGCCTTTATTCATGCGAAAGATTAACCCTATTTTTCTTGATGGAGTAGCGCGGGTAGGTGGCAGGCTCGCACAACTTGATATTGACGTAGACATAAAACATCCAATAATTATGCCTCAATGTTCTCATTTGACTGAGATAGTTATAAGACAGCATCATGACAAACTCGGCCACGCAGGCACTAGTCATACCTGGGCCTCGTTACGACAGCGCTTTTGGGTTGTCAAAGGTGCAGCTGCTGTCCGCCACTCTATAGGTCAATGCATAAAATGTAAAAGACGCAATGCTTCGGTAGGCAAGCAGTTGATGGCTGATCTTCCGAGCTGTAGGGTACAGACAGACAAGCCACCCTTCTATAAAGTAGGCGTTGACTACTTTGGTCCTTTTTTGGTTAAGCAGGGAAGAAGTCGGATTAAAAGATACGGATGCATATTTTCATGCTTAACAACAAGAGCAGTGCACATCGAGGTGGCTAGTGACCTATCTACAGACTCCTTTATAAATGCACTGAGAAGATTTATAGCCAGAAGAGGTCAACCCGATGAGATTTTCAGTGACAATGGAACTAACTTTGTAGGCGCCGAACGTGTTTTGCGCGAATCACTTCAGAGTCTACAACAATCAAAATTGAATAATTTCTGCCTTCAGTTAGAAATTAAATGGCGCTTTAACCCTCCCTATGCAAGTCACATGGGTGGCGCATGGGAGCGAATGATACGCTCAGTGCGCAGAATTTTAAATGCATTAACTCAGATGCAGACATTGACTGAAGAATGTTTAGTAACTTTAATGACTGAGGTGGAGGGGATTTTAAATTCCAGACCCTTTAATGCTCCATGATTCTGAAGAGGAGCCTTTAACCCCCAACCATCTGCTACTGCTAAGAGGCAACCCTAACTTACCGCCTGGCACGTTCAACACAAACAGCTGTTACACACGCAGGCGTTGGGCCCAAGTGCAATTTTTAGCCAATCAATTCTGGCGACGTTGGGCCAAAGAATTTCTTCCCAATCTTTTGCAGCGGCAAAAATGGTTCAACCGCAATAGAAATTTCGAAGTAGGGGATGTGGTATTACTAGTTGAAGACATGCAACATAGATCAAATTGGGTAGTGGGGAGAGTGATTCGAACCTTAACTGATAAGGAAGGCCTTGTGCGAGTGGTCCAAGTTAAGGCGCGCAATACCGTATTAACTAGACCCGTTACGAAATTGTGTTTAATTGAAAAAACGGCTCAGTAATTTGAGTGAATTTACGTTGCATTGTTTATTTGCTATTTATGATAATTTGTTTACGAAGACTAAGTTGAATAGTGTAATTTTTGTTTAT
Organism: Diplosoma virens; assembly: GCA_963680785.1. Taxonomy (NCBI): domain Eukaryota; kingdom Metazoa; phylum Chordata; class Ascidiacea; order Aplousobranchia; family Didemnidae; genus Diplosoma; species Diplosoma virens. The sequence continues at coordinate 12,648,530 of OY796895.1, read as the reverse complement.
TCTAAGTTCAATCTCCATTTGTGTTATTAATTTGATGTGTATTTATGTTGGATTTACTTTATTTGTGAGCTGCTGTTACCGCCGTGTTGACGACGCCTTTGTAATGTTTAAAATGTTAACGTAACATTTTGGGGGGGAGTGTAGCGTCGCCAAGACGCGAACCAGGTCCGTGTTCGCGCGCTAATTAAAGTTCGCGCATGGCGCCTGGTAATTGTGCGCGCTGCAGTTGTCTTCCCTTTTGGCGATCTCTGTTATGGTAACGATAGCATGAGACAGTTCTATCCTTTTTGGTTTGACCTTGCTACAAGAAGGTTATTAGTAGAGCCTGCTGGCCGCTTACATCTTTCCCTTTGGAATTTAAATAGCCTATTGGCTGAAGTGTTCGGAAAGGAACAAATTTGTTTAAAACTAATCTAATCTAATCTAATCTAATTTGTTGAATCTAATTTGGTGTTTTATAATCTGGTGTATAATTGTAAAGTCTGGAATAAAATAATATTATCTGTCGAAGTTCTATTCATTTCCACTTCCGAACTAACAGTAACAGTACAGACAACACTTTTAATTAAGCGACAATAAACGATCTATTGATAAAAAAAAATGGGAACTAGCAGCACTGCGCAATATGGCATTAAATTTACGTAATAATAGCAAAATTTTTAATTGATTGTGACAAGACTTGAAAAAACTCTAACAATAAATACATCTTATCTTTATTTTTAAATTTTGTCATGAAAAAGAATTAGTTTTATTTGAATAGCCCAAATGTTGCCTAATTCATTCGAAAAACAGCAAGATGAAATTAACCACACGATAATACGAGAACAAGAAGTAACTAGAATTTCGAATTGGGTGAAACATATCATAAAGACCATTGATGAAGTTGCAGCGGACAAAAAATTTGCTTGCGAAACTTTAGATTCTTTAATAAAAAGAAGATTTGCTTCGAGTGAAGGGAACAAAGATTTTCTTGAGGATGTAGCTGCCTTTTGGAGGCATAATATTGAATATGCAGACATGAATAAGTTTCATGAACAGAATTTGTTTATTAAGGACGAAGATATAAGCGCTACCAAAACGCCGTATCAAAGGCATTTAAAAGAAGCCTTAACTCACTTAAATTTAATTGAAACTTACGCCGGCGTGCAAGTTAAACGACTAAATAAGATAGCCGGAAAGTTTTACTTCACTCTAAAAAACGACTTACCTCGGAAAAAGATGGAACTCTCCTACTCCCTCAAGCATGCACAGAAATGCGTACAAAAAGAGAGAGAAAAAAAAGAGGCATATGACAGAGAATTGAATCACGAAACCAAAAAAAGAAGCTTCTTTGATTGGCTAAGAGGACGTCCTAGGTACACTCATGGTTTCCAATCAATGCAGTGGTATCAATCAATGGCGAAAGCCCAATACGCGCAAGCAATAAGATTGACTGACGACGCTTTTGAAAAGGCGAATTTACGGTAAATAACTACTTTAATATAATAAAGCAGAGTAAACAACTTTAAACCAAGGTACTAATTTAATTACGTCATAAAAGCAGTTTTAAAGCAACCATCCGATTCCAATGAACGAATAATTGAAACAAAAGGTTTAATTACAGTACGTTAAGTCAAAGAATCGGAAAATTTTTATCGAAGAGGAGTAAGGTTTTTCTAGCTCCTTCTTTTCTCTCATCGATGTATCATTCTCATCTTTCCCAGGCTAAATACTTGCTCCAATCTTTTATTACGAGATAGCGAGTATAAAATATTTTTATGGTAATTTTACTTGAAGTATAAATCATTACAACATTACTGTACAAGTATATAGGCCTATACTTTTTCTTTTAACTATCATAAATTTAACCATAAAATCTATTTATTCTATTGACTTTCAGGTAAAATTGTGGGCATTAAGCTTTATTAAACTGGCAAATGATTACGCAGACCGGTATTTGAAATGTTCAAATACTATTGTCTATTTGAAATTGTTTTACAGTATTTATTTTTTTTGTATTTTTATTTAGTTGTTAGGGAAAGTGACACAATAAGCTATTTTACAGTTATTCGGATAAGGTTCCGAACTATTGCACGATCGATGATCATTTAATCAGTTGATAATTAGCACTTTAATGTGAAATACAGATTGTACCAATCGATGCGCACAAAAATTATCATACCTAAAATAAAACATGTAAATGATGTTAAGTAAAAAACTAGGCTAACAGCACTAGATGCATTATGTTATTCAATAGCTGTTACCGCTACTCGGTTTACGCCTCTATCTCGTATTGGTCTACGAAGCGAGAATCAGAATTAGATTTTTTGGGTATTGAGCATATATTTTTTGGGTATTGAGCATTATTTTTTGGACCGGAGAAAGATAGTCTATGCCAATTTTTTGACCGGAGATTGATAGTTTATGCCAATATGCCAATAGGCTATTTTTCCCCATTTTCAACGAAAGATTCAGTTGAGGTTACTCACCAAATCTTCTTCTTCTTTCAGCTTTTCCCTCTATTTAGGGGTTGCCACAGCAAACGATACTACTCCACAGTGCCCTGATTCCAACGTCCGTTACCCCAGCACCAACTTCTTTCATATCCTCTTTCACTACATCCAGAAATTTTCTCTTCGGCCTTCTCTTATTTTCTTTCCCGGTAACTCCATTTCCATCACCTTTCTTCCTACATATTCCTGGTCTCTTCTCATGATATGTCCATATCACCTCAATCTGCCCTCCCTCATCTTTATTCCTAACCGTTGTACCTTAACTGCACCCCTGATGTGCTCATTTCTAATCATATCTTTTCTCGTCACTCCCATAGCAAACCTTAACATTCTCATCTCTGCAACTTCTTTCTCTTTTACTTGTTTCTTTGTGACCGCCACCGTCTCAAGTCCATTCACCATTGCTTGTTTCACCACTGAGCTGTACACTTTTCCTTTTACTCTAGCTGGTAATCTCCTGTTACAGATTACTCCCGATACTTTTCTCCATTCGTTCCATTCTGCCTGCACTCTCCTCTTTACCTCCCTCTCATAACTACCAGTTTCTTGCACCGTTGATCCCAAATACTTGAATTCCTTTACTCTTGACATTTTTGTGTACTCCATCTTCACTGTTTTGTCGTCATTTCTTCCATTTAAGCACAGATATTCAGTCTTTGATCTAATTACTTTCATCCTTATTCTTTTTAAGGCATACCTCCAGCATTCTAGTTTCCGCTCCACTTCTTCCTTGGTCTCTTTGCAAATCACAATATCGTCGGCAAACACCATCGTCCACGGTAGTTCTCTTCTTACTTCGTCCGTTAACCTATCCATCATCATAACAAACAGAAACGGACTTAACATAATGCAGTCCGATCTTGAACTTGAAACTTTCTGTAGTTCCTACTACACACCTCACCACTGTTTCGCTTCTCTTGTACATATCCTGTGCAAGTCGCACCTACTTTTCCGCCATTTCTGATTGTCTCATACAGTATCATAGCTCTTCTCTCGGAACCCTGTCGAAGCTTTCTCTAGGTCCACAAATACACAATGTAGCTCTCTTTGACCTTCTCTGTACTTTTCTATCAACATTCTAAAGGAAAACATGGCATCGGTAGTTCCCTTTTCTGGAATAAATTCATATTGTTGTTTATTCATCTTTTCACTATCCCTTAGCCTGAGTTCAACTATTCTTTTCCATATCTTTATTGTATCGCTCATTTTTATACCTCTGTAGCTTCCACAGCACTGTGTGTTTTCTTTGTTCTTATAGATTGGAATAAGCACACTCCTTCTCCATTCTTCTGGCATCCGTTCATCACTAATACTTTGCTGAACAGTCTGGTTAAAAACTGTATCCCTATCTCTCCCATACACTTCTAAACACTTCCAAACTTCTATTGGCAACTTTACCTTTTTCATCCTCCTCAGTTGCATTATTCACTTCTTCTCTACTGACACAATTTATTTCTTTGTTAGCCACTTCTTCTTCCTCTGTACAAGGCTTTTTATCATTTTCCTCGTTTATCAGTTTCTTCAAAGCACTTCTTCCATCTCTTTAACACTACCTCCGAACTTACCATCACATTACCGTATTCATCCTTTATAACCCTCACGTGCTATACATCCTTCCCCGCTCTGTCTCTCTGCCTAGCCAATCTGTACATATCCTTCTCACCTTCTTTTGTTTCCAATCTAGCATACTAATCTTCATACGCACATCTCTTTGCCGTTGAAACTGCCTTCTTTGCACTACTCTTATTTGTACATCTATTTACTATTTTCATCTCTTATTTTATCCCATGCTTTCTTCGCTTCTTTCTTTTATGCTCTCCTGTACTTCCTCATTTCACCACAATGTCTTCCTATCTCCTTTAAGTTTTCCAAATGTCACTCCCATCACACAATCTCAGCTGTTATTTTTAACATTTCCGCTGTTTTGTACTACTCATCAGGTAACCCATCCTCGCCTCCCAAAATCCTGGTCAGCTCCTCTTTAACGCTTCTTGACAGTTCGTCTCCTTCAGTTTCCACCATCGTATCTTTGGCTTTACTATCTCTGCTTTTTTCTTTTTCACCATGAGAGCCATTTTGCATACCACCATACGGTGCTGCTTTGCGGCTCACTCATTCACTATTACCTTACAATCGCACATTTCCTTCACGTCCCTCCCTCTGCACATCACATAATCTACTTGGGTATTTTTTCCGCTACTTTTATACATCACCCTGTGTTTGTATCTCTTCTTGAAATAAGTGTTGACAGCTGCCAAATCCATCCTCTTTGCAAAATCCACAACCATCCGTCCTTCCTCATTTCTCATTCCAGCGCTGTACCTCCCCATTACTTCCTCACCCTCCATGTGTCCTTCGGCAACATGTTCATTTAGATCCGCATCTAACACTATCCTCTCCTTTTATTATACACTTTCCATCAACCCATCCAGGTCTTTCCGAAAATCATTTTTCTCCTCCATGCTGTTCCCAACCTGTGAAGCATACGCGCTTATTTTGTTTAGTATCGACTCTTTCTCCTTCAGTTTTATGACCATCAGTTTGTCTGACACCCTCTTCACCTCCAAGACACTTTCAACCAACTCCTTACTCACCACTATCCCTATCCCATTTCTTCTTCCATCAGCTCCATTGTAGAACAGTTTGCAGCCAACTCCAATGTTCCTCGCTTTACTCCTTTTTTACTTTGTTTTCTGTAGGCACAGTACATCTACATTCCTTCGCTCCATCATGTCTTCCACCTCTCTCCCCTTCTAGTCATTGTTCCTACATTTAAGGTACCTATTCTTATGACTGTGCGTCTCCCCTTCCGCAGTTCCCTCTCCCTCTTCACTCGCTTTCCTCCTCTCTTTCTCCTCTTATTTTCCTTAAGCCCAGCAGTATCATAGTTTCCACAGGTGCCCTGCCTTACGACACATGAGACGGTCGTTGGTAACCCGGGCCTTAACCGATCCGGTATGGATTTATCATCATTACACATTTTGTACGATTTGGCAAAAAAAGTTTTACGCCGGATGCTGTTCTGCCATACCCCTCCCCAATTATTTGGACTTGGGACCGGCATCAGGAAACGCTGGAAAGTGAATCTGGTGGCTGGATTAGGTTACCAAATATATAAGATAAAATAATTAAATTACAAAACCAACGTAGAAATTTTTATTAAAACCTCAACAGTCTGTTTCGCCTTTTCGGCTCATCAGGAGGTGATTCTAAACACAGACGAAAAGTACATAATTAAGATGATAAAACATAAAACTAATTAGTTAAGAGCCAAAAGTAATTATTAAACAAATTAGAATTAAAGATAAAATTAAAATTTTAAAATTTAAAATTTAAAAATTTGGTAAGCAATTTAAGCATTTTCAAGTAAACAAGCTAAGAAAATTAAAATTTTGTAAACGAGCTAAGCATCTTCATCTACGTATCTGACGCTGCAAAAACTAATTGGTAATCAAATTACACGCGCTATAGGTGGTGGGAGAGAAAGAACATTGCAAAAGAAGAAAGTAACGAGGTGTGAACGGACAGCAAGGAAATGGCTATGCAAGAGAAGATCAGGGAGGTACAGAAAACCAATAAATAGATAGATATAGGTGGAAACACGACAACAATGAGCAAGCACGGCGTAGACAGAGGTGGTTAGGGAATTGCAAATTCAAAAGTTCTAAAAATGAAAGATTCAAGTTAAAATTAAATTTTTTTTTTTTTTAATTTAAAAAATATTTAATGGGGCTAGACTTTTTTTAGTTTAAATTTGTTCCGGTGTCAGCATTTGAAGACAAACTCGGATCGCTTATTCAAGAGCGTGCGCTGGTCGGCTTGTAAGATGGCGAGCTTCTCTGCTAAGCAAAGGTTGCAGCGCTCATCGCTGCTGGTGTATGCAAATGAATGATTTGCAAATAATTGACCAAGTTATCGGCGGTTTGATTCCTTTGTCTTTATATTTCTATACTGTTTAAGAAAGTTCTGTGGCGTTTGCTTTATCTGGGTGATTGAAGGATTGCAGGTGGTTGTAAAAGAGGGTCTTAAATTCAGTTCCGCAGCAGCCAAAGTAATGCTGGGTGGTTTAGTTGGGAGCACTGATGGATGCTTTGTAAATGATGGACTTTGCTCGCCACTTTCCATTGAGTGGGCACTCGGAAAGGTTTCTGCAGTTGCATGGTAAATCTTTGTCGTTGGTGGGGGAGTGCAGAAGTTTCTTTATTGTGATTGTTGATGATGCTCATCATGTTTGGCATGCAACTGTAGCTTAACTTTACGTTAAATTTATTATATATTTGGTGAAGTTTGTGGTGTGCGGGGAAGTGTTTGTTTATAAGATTGAAAAATGCTTTTCCTGTGTTGGTCTGTACTTCTTCGTTTTAGGGAGGGTTAAACCAGATAACGTTTCTTTTTCTTTTTTCTTTTATTTTTGCATTTGTTTTTCTGTTCGTCGTTTTTCAATTCTACTGGGGCTAGTTTGTTGTATTTCATGTTGACTTTGTAACCACTGTTCTTTAGAGCTTTGGCGTATAAAGGAGATGCTTGGTTGAACGAGTCTTGGTCGTGTGACAATTTTCTGATTCTGTCGTTGATCATGTCTGGTAGATGTTTTCTTATTGATGGTGGATGGTTGGATTGGTTGTTGATATATAAAGGGTGTTCGTTAGGTTTAGGGTAAGGGAAGAATTTGTTTGATTTGAGGTTAAAGGTTACATCTAGGAAGTCTGTTTGAAATAGGTTGATTTTGGCCGTGATGTTTAGTTCGATTCCTTAAAAACTTTGATATATTTTTCCTGGTTCGCTCCATTTCAGGTCCAGATTTATTTCTAAGGACGGCGAGTCCGTCATCGCGGTATAAACCAAAGTCTTTTGTGCGGATAATATTTGATAGCTTGTTTAAAATAAATAGTCCAACTAGTTCGCATATTTAGGCTCCATTGAAGGATCCCATAGTGACATCAAATAGCGAATCTCTTTTTTTTTATCCAGGCTTCTTCTTCGTTAAACAAAAGTGATTTTCTTGAATGTTGAATAATTTGGATAGCATCATCATCAATTTGGGTGAAGGATTTTGCAAATGTAATGGCTGTGGATAGGAGTTTTTTGTGATTAAGGGGTAAAAATCAACAATATCGAATTTAAGGAATTTGCAGTCTTTCTTGTCGGGGATACATTGAAACCAACTTATTGCGGTAGAGAAGTTTCGCCATTGGTTTAGGTGTTTTTTGGAGCGGATTGCACGGTTGATGTTGTCTAAAAGTTGTTTGCCAACGATACCAATTTGGGATTTAGTCGGGTTGATCAGCCCGCATTTGATGTTGTTGGGAAAGTTGGGTTTATGGTCTTTGATTGTGATAAAAGCGCTTTTATTTGAGTATTGCTCGATGCGGTAGTCGAGTTCTAGATTGATCACGATTGATTTAGCTTCTTTGTTGATGTTTTTGATGACTTAATTGCAGGCGTTTTTGTATTTTGCGGTTATGTTGTTGTTTAGTAGTTTCTTGTATTCGGGATACTTGCATTGTGTAGAAATTTGTTGTTTTATCAGCTTGTTTACTTGATTTACTTGAAATTACCAAATTTTAAAATTTTTTAAATTTAAAATTTTAAAATTTTAATTTTATCTTTAATTCTAATTTGTTTAATAATTACTTTTGGCTCTTAACTAATTAGTTTTATGTTTATCATCTTAATTATGTACTTTTCGTCTGTGTTTAGAATCACCTCCTGATGAGCCGAAAAGGCGAAACAGACTGTTGAGGTTTTAATAAAATTTTCTACGTTGGTTTTGTAATTTAATTTAATTTAATGCTCTGAGTTTTCATTGAGCCCTTGCTGACAGTCTTGCCACTTTTACTAAGATAGGATAATAATTGATTTAATAAGGGATTTAAAACTTATTTAGATCTGGGTTAGGTTACTCACCAAATATAAATAGTTACTGAACAAATATAAAAGAGATTTAAAGCGAAATCCTTTTTTCTTTTTGGTCTTCACTTGTTTTTTTGCCTTTAAACGAAGCAGAGACCGAAAATCAAACGTGCAAATAAAACGCTTTTATCCAAAAAAATTTTAAAGATTCAAACGAAGTTTTATTTTAAATCTTTGCTATTTTGGTGATTTTCCATGGAATGATTCGAAATCATAATTCGTGGTAATTGCCGATAAAATTCGAGCAAAATTGTTTCGTTCTCTCCCAGATCTTAATTGCTACTTAACTCTAATTTGTGATCTCTTATATTCGTAACGTTTCATTTTTTTTCCTTCAGCATTTCGACGTGCCAAAACTCTTTTCGCTGTGATTACGTGGAATTGTTGAAAAGTTACATTTTAATTGAAATGAATCAACATTGCAAAGCACTTGAATATCTCACTTTGGCTTTTAAGTTTGTCTTGGCCTGCGAAAGAGATTTAGAACCTGAAAAGGTATGCTAAATGAAATTTGAGAAAACCGTTGTATTTTATAGAGGTGTTGTAGCCTAATATAGCTTTATAAAAATGACGGTGCGACTAGCATATTTTTTTTATAACTGTTGTAATTTTAATATTAATCTTTTTAAGATTTTCTTTGTAGCTTTGTGAAACATAAAATAGTATTTTTGTTTTGGAGTAGGCTATACAAGATTTTGAAAGTTTACTACTTTTCAAATTTAGTTAGTACACTACAGCAGGCTCTTCAAACTGGGGGTCGCGAAAGGGCTCAATGGGGGTCGCGGGATTTTAGATTCTAATTTTTGGAGATCACCATGATTTTGGGAGAAAAATAGCGAAATACAACAGCAAATTGAAGTGAAGACTTTTTTTTTTAGAGAACCCCTTGATTTTGGGAATAAAATAAGGAAACCAGGGATGAAATCGAAGTGAAGACCTTTTTTTTTTTTTAGAGAACACCTTGATTTTTGGGGAAAAATAGCGGAATCAGAGATCGATTCTAGGTGAAGACTTTTTTTTTAGAGAACATCTTGATGTTGGGGGAAAAATAGCAGAATCAGAAATGGATTCTAGGTGAAGATCCTTTTTTAGGGGTCGCGAAAAAATTTGTCTGTGCAAAATGGGTCTCGATGAAAAAAGTTTGAAGAACACTGCACTACAGTATAAGTTGGTTGAAAAACGTCTATACATTTCGAAACTGCATTTTCCAATATGAGTGTAAGATAACAGTTTCGTCATTGACTATTAACATCGTCAATTTAAAAAAACAACCTTTGTGATAGTAAGATGTAGCAATTGTAGAGTTAGTATATGAATATTCAACTCTTCATGTTATGACGCGGGAATTGCGAAAATGGAAAAAAGAAGTTTGGTAATTAGACAAAAACTTCACGTTTAATTTGTTTTTGAAAAACCTGATAAATTTGTTCGTTTGCGTGAAAAAATAAGAGTTGAAAAATATCCATTTTCTAGACGCATAAGATGGATACGATTTAGATTAGAAAATATAAGGTGTAAAGGAGTTGCGTTGCGTTTTTCTCGAGTTGAATTATTTTGTAAGTTTCGTTAAATCCAATAAGTCTTGAGCGGCGCATAGTACTATAGACCTATTCAACGTTCTAGTCGCTTTTCATATTATTTTATTTGTCAATGAAATAGTTTTAAAACATATTTTTTTATTTGTCGCGAAATATTCACAATGTAAACACATAACTTGCATTAAACGTAGCGACAAAGTGACCGCGAAATGACGGCAAGGTCATCAAGTTATGCAACTTACTTGACGTACTGTCGGACGTCTCCGCAACAGTAAACTTATGCTTTTTCAAAATGTTGTAACCAAAAAAAAGTAAGAAGGCCAAGAATTTTCCAGAATTTACTAAATCTTTTTATCTCGAGTACAGCGTAAGGCAATATACCAATGTTTTGTTGACGATAGCATTTTCAATATGTTCCGTTAAATAACCTTTTTTCTGTCCAATGTTCGTTTTCTTCCTGGCTTAACACTTAATTCCATTCATTAACCAGTTTTATTCCAACATAGATTCTTGTTGTTTCACATTTTGCGACTTTTTTCACCAAATGACACTTAACAAAAACTCTTAATTAAGAGTGCAAATGCTGTTTTACTGGCAACTTTTATGAATTGAAAAGTCTTAAGTTAATTTTGCATGCTTGTTTATTTATTATCAATGGACATTTAAATAAAATTTGTTTTACCATAAATTTAGACTGAAACCGAAGACGACAATGAAAAAAAGCCTTCAGATGTTGGTATTGATCACGAAAAGCTTGCTGCCGCGACCTTAGACGAAATCGATAACGTTTCGGAAATTCCTGATCTGATCGACATCCAGAGAAGTGTGCGAAGTTTTCCACCAAGCATGTCACAACCGGCTTCCGCAAATGACGTTTACCCCTTTGATCCTCGGATGATGGATAAGCATGATTTTAGAGTTGATAACGATGAAAGCAAGGCGAGAATCTCTTCCAATTTTGCTCACATCTTAGAGCAATCCTTGGCCGACATCTCGGAAGAAGAAGCGAAGCGACAGGAGCAAGATCGAGTAAAATCTTTTAGCCGAGTCACTTTTTCTTCGCGTCCGAGCAAAGTTGTGAGTGATCGAGATGAAGAAATCGGAGAAAATGTGCTTCTCGAGAAACCTTACTTGAAGAAGTATGCCGACAAAATCAAGGATTATGACAACTTAATAAACGCCAATATCGAATCATTTATAACAAATGTGTCGAATAGCAATTCCCCTCAAACGTCTCCTTCGAAGGACGCTCGGAAATTGGTGTTTTCAAAAACTTCTAAGAGTTCTTCGGAATTGGAAACAAAAAACATCTTCTAAACATAAAAAAATTTGCTGCAATATTGGTGGAACCGGGTTTCCGATTAGCCCATAGAGAATTATTTTTGGTGGTGTCTTCTTTTCTATAAATAAAACTACACTGTTCAAAAGTTGCGCTACAAAAAACTTATTAACAAATTTGTTGTTGAAAAAATAATTTTTATCTTACATTTTGTAGCAAGTGGAAAATTTCCTACTTTCGTAATAAAGATTTAAACCAGCGTGTTTCAACCTTAATCCTCTTTGTTATTTAGGATATTTTTACAAAACTTTCAACCACCTTTCTGCTCTTATTTAAAGATAAAGATATGAAAAGAAATGTATAAAGTCACGTTGTGACTCACAGTTACGCCTAACAGGTCCGCGAACCCCGAGTTGAGAAACAATTGTTTGAATCTTTATTTTTAATATCATGTAACTTCGCTACGTGAAAATGGGTGGTGACGCTCTTGCGTTGTTTTCGAGTTTTGTTTTAAATCAAGTGATTTACGTCACTTTATTGATGAAATACGCATATTTAATACGTATTCATACCAGATAACAGTAATCATCATCATCATATAAGCACTTTTTTTTCTTTTCCGACAAATAAGTCGACGTTGAACTTACAGTAACCGCAAGCGATTATTTCACTTGATGTGGGAGGTGCCAAAGTATTACTTGGCAGTGAAGTCTTTATTGAGTTCTTTATGATTTAAATTCATATAGCTGTAATTTTGAACTTCAAACTTCACGTAAGACTGCAAAATAAAGGGAGGTTACATAAAGTGTCTTTCCCAAAAGCAAAGCAACGAGACGAGAATAAGATTTAAATCGAAATCACATTGATCACAATCACCATCAAAACCGAGTAGCTTTAACTCGAAAATGCTGCCGACAATGCGTACTTTTTTAACCCTTTCACTGCAGTACTAAAATATAAAAAATAATCCTATAGCATGCCCTTTGGGAAGAAAATATAATTTTATAAAGAACAGAAGAATATATTTATTTATATTTTTATAAAGTGATATGTACTCTTTTAGAATTAAGTCAATTTTTTCGTGAAGTTAAGAAAATTGAGGGTAAATTCGCTTTCGCACTTACCTGACTTTAGGAAAAAGTGGGTGTATCCGCTTTTGGCAATGAAAAGAGTAAACCATTTACTGTCAAAATCCTTTCATTACCAAAAGAGCTTGCCTTTTTCATTGCCAAAAAACGGATACATTCACTTTTTCCTAAAGTCAGTTAAGTGCCGAAAGCGAATCTACCCTCAATTCTCTTAACTTCATAAAAAAAATTTATTTGATTCTAAAAGAGTACATCTCACTTGATAAAAAAAGATTCTTTTATTCTATAGAAAATTATATTTTCTTCCCAAAGGGCACGTTATAGGAATATTTTTTATATTTTAGTGCTACTGTACTGTGAAAGAGTTAATCGAGTAACATACAATAAAAATTGTGTAGACAATCTAAAAAATAAAAAATCAATTATTGTATCTCTGACTTCTAATGCGTCCAAACATTAAATGTTTTAAAATATTTTGATTGGTTTTTGTTCAACTGAAACCACTTCAGCTTATTAAAGCACACTTATACGAAAGCTGTTGTTTTGCTAAAGCGAATGATTTCGTAATTCGTAAAGAGATTTAATAGAAGTATTAATCAAGAGCAAGGTTGGTGAGAAAACGTAATTGTAAACGAAAATTAAAATTGCTGTACAATTTTCAGGCTAAAATATTTTACTCTGCAGTTGTCATAGGCTTTTAAGATGATAATACAAAATTAAAGTAAACAAAAAAACAAGTTGTCGCGCTATATTTGTTACAGAAAATTTCATCAAAACTCAATTTTTTTTTACTACCTTATCGTCAAAGTCCGATTCATAAGTTACTTAATTTTAGTACTATTTGGTAAAATTTTAAAAAAAGATAAATTTTAAGTAAATAAAAAGTCAGCGCCAATATTACGTGCAGTAAGTAGAAACAAGAAATACTTCAAGAAACAATGAACGGCAACACATGATGCATTGTATCCTGTAAACGCGAGTCAAAGGCAGTACTCAACCAAATGATAGCAAAACAAATTATTGAGTCAGCTACTACAGTACTTCACGTAGAACAAGCTAAGTTACTACACGACTGTATATATTGTATGAAATACCAACACAAGAGATGAAAAAAACACGTATTTCAAAGCTCTTCACATAAAAAAAAAATAATAATTTAACAATAACAATTTGAAAAATATGCAAAAAACAAAAATCTATGTATGTGTTTAATCAACAGCGTGGCCGAGTGGTTATGAACGCCAGATTGATGGCGAATGTGATCGATAACGTTACAGTTCAAAACCTATTTGCGTCATTCTGTAGTGCCTTTGGGAAAGCACTTTACGACACTTGCTTCTACGTATTTGGTAATCTTAGTAGGTAGTTAAAAATTTCGGTCATATCTCTAAATTAAAAAACAAATGAAAATTTTCAATTAGACAACAATATCTTGGTATCTCCGAAAGCAGATCGGGGTAACCGCTCGACGGTTGCTCTCAGTATAGCGTCTTCAACGATTTCCGACGTGTGAGGACGTTAAACAGAAAAAAAAGAAAAAATCAACGTATACAGCGCTTCCTAGTCCGAACCAGCCCCAATATAATAGATAGCGATTCTTGCAATAAAAAAAAAGTATTATTTCAAACAGAGAAAAAGAGTTTTTTTTCATCTTAGTAATGCCAAAAATAACACTTGTTTTTTTTCAGAAATCGCAAGCATTTGTTTGAACAAAAAATTTCGAAAAAAAGAATTTCTTTGAGTCCATGTAAGTAGACATTATTACGATTCACTTGAATTGAAAATCAATTTTTTTACGAAAAAAGCCAAAAAATGTAAACTAGACCGGCTTTGTAAATAGAGTTGTAATCTACATAATAAGCTGAAGCACTACAAATTTAAAAATACCTGTGAGAATTTTTCAAATCCTCATAGTTGCACTGCATACACATTGTACAAATCTGCTCCTTCTCGACAACCAGGGAGGATTTTCCCCATGAACATCGTCGTTCCTGTTTTGCATCGAGTCAGCAACTACAAAAACCCAAAATCAGAGCAAATAGCGTCCCCGGAAAAAACTGGCCGGACGTGATCAGATGCATGAGCAGAAACGATGAGATCAAGTTTGAACTGCCACCGTCTACGCCGAGAGGAAGCGTGTTCGAGTCCCCAAAGGTTCGCTTACGATTTTTGCGTTCCATAAAATTACTTTTAATTATGATCAACAATTTATCATGTTTTTTTTAAAAAAACAAAATAACTGAAAAGCAAGTTGGCGTTTTAATAGTTTTTTTATGATTTTATTCTTCGTTTCTGGAAGTTGTTTACTTGTTTTCGTCCAATGGCAAATTTATTACTTTTATGTTTCTTTTTAATCGTGCCTATAGCGAATTGCACTCCATGTAATCTACAATAGTCTCAACAGCTTTCTTTAACTTCTTTTACCAATCAATCTAATTTCATTCTAAACACCAAGTCTTTTAAAATTTCTGTTACAGCGCACACTTGATGACGCTCAATCGTTTTCACCAAGCATCCATAGCATTTTTTGCACTATGGAATGGCTTAGTTAAGTAATTGCTTTTTGAGGTCTTTTCCTATGTAACCAAAAATAGATGTGGCACCATAGCCGTAAGTTGTTGCAACCATGCATCATTCTTCTAACTACTATATCAAATATTACTATGTGCATGCTATAACGTTTAACGTTTTGTTACTTCTTCCTTTTTCTTCTTCTGCTATAGTTCTATATGTTTGTTTAGTTCTTTCTGTTTTTATTGTGGTGGAGCAGAAATAAAAGATACTGATACTGATACCGTACCAGCCGAAAAATTTGGAGGCAATACAGTTTTACTAAAATTTTATTGACCGTTTCATAATCTTATAGCATTGCAATAGTTTTGAAAAAATAACGCATAGGCCTATGTTTGTCTCAAAAATCAAAATATGCTGTTGACTAAAAAAAGGCATCGCTTTGAGACTATATTCAATTTCTTCATTTTTGTGCCCAAAAACTAGTGATCACTAAAAAAATCGTCACTTTCATCTGAATTGTTTTAGGTTTAGATACTTTACCATTCCCAAATTGCTTGTTGATGGTGTCTGAAAAATTATGTTTATGTTCCAAAAATTTTTGCACGAAAATTTCTGATTTTCCCCAAATTTTTAGTTTTGTGTAGGTCAATTTCCACCCCTGCCCTCGCTTGCACGGTTATGTGAAACACATTAAAAACTGGTCATGTATACAAATTTTTTGTATGCTTTTTACATAGAAACTTTTGTTCAGATTTATTACAATTTTATTTTAACCTTTTAGTAGTTAGGTTATATTTTTTTATCTTTATTGCAATCTCAAGCTGGCTAAATGTCTGTTAAAAAATAAAACCTATTGAAATACATGTCAAAAAGCAATAAAAATACTTAACAATCAAACAGCGATTAGTGTTAGCTTAGTTCAGAGCGAACGGAGAGGCTGCATCGGGATCCCCTAAAAAATCTTAAAAAGTGGTAAATATTGCTCTATTTCTTCTTAGTAGAACTATCACTCTGACCCCCTTTCTGAACCTTAACTTTAAGACAAAAGTAGGAATAATGTTCTGGGACGAAAATGAAGATTTTGGATATTGATTGAAAGAGATAACCTTTTTTTTAAAGAGATCAATATATTTTCGGGATGAAAATTAAAATTTTGGACATTGATTGAAAGTGATGATCTTTTTTTTGAGATCACTTTATTTTGGGGCAAAAAAAGTGTTCTTTCTCTATACTTCTTGCACGGGCCCCCTTTTTTGTAAGGCCATCACTGTATGTGATTATGATTTTTTCTATAAAAAAGTTGAACATTGGCTACAAAAAAAAAATCTTTTATCGACCAAAAAAGTGTTTCAGGACACGGATTTGCCTTTGATTTAAAATTATAAAATTGTTCAGCTCCTAACAAAAGTTTCTGGCGAGTTGATCCGAAGCTAGGTGATCGGATAAAAGTTTTTTTCATAGGATTCCTTGCTAAATGACATCCCTTCCACAAGCAGAATATTCTCATCACTGGAACGTTTGAAGCAGTTAAACGAGAAAGTTTCTACAGCTGGTGATGGTAAGAACTAAATGTTTGGCTAAAACTTTGAAAAAAAACCTTTAAAAGTTTCGGAAATTTTTATTATTATGGCATAAACACCCTCTATTTTTTATCCTTCCTAATAGCAAAACTGTTAATTTTCTTGTAAGATAGATTGCTGGTTTAAACGTTATCTTTAAACATTTAATTTTATTTTGTTAAAACTATTCTAACTATCGCAAATATTCAGCAAATTTATTTAGCCTACTCCAAAAAAAATTCAAAAATTTTTTTTGACTACATAGATCTGTATTTGCATGTAGCCTATAAGTTTCAAAAAATTTAGCAGTTGTTCGAGAAGTTGAATTATATTGAAAACGCTGCCAAAAATGATGTTACGTTTGTAATAAGCAGCACCGTTGCATGTTGAAAGATCAGCTACGCTTACACAATAATTGTTAGAATTAGGTTTAAAATCATAATTTCAATGTGCAAGTATTGTGTACCTCTTCGTCAAGTAATAATTGAAATTAATGTTCAAAAACTTTGCTTTAATAAAAAAAGGGAATCTTTTGTTTCTCGTTGATGTTTTCAAAGGATCAGTGAGCAGAAGTATTTAGACGTAATAAAATTATCTTTCAAAACGATTTTATAGAAACTTTCTAATTTTTAAAACGACTTAATAGAGTGGGGCTAACTAAAGTCTTGAAACTTGATGTAAAAACTACAAGAATTTATAAATTAATTGGGAGAAAAATGTGAGTACTACACTAGAGAAAAAAAGTTAACTTTAATGAAAATGAAAACTTTCTCGGAAGAAAATGATTTGCAACTTGTTATATTATACCGATTCTTCTTAAATTTGTTCTTACCAAACAGCGATTAAAAAAGATAAGTCTAATAATTTTTTTACCTAGTATCATTATTGTTATTTAGCTGTTGCTGCAAATGCCTGTGCCGATTTTCAAGAAATTGAAAAAGAAACAAGCAATGCTGTTAAAAAAGCTTCCAAATGCACAGATATTGTAAATGGCAATGGAATTGGAAAAATTCAACCAGAATTTTATAGGTTTTAATATTATACTAAAAACAAATAATTTAAGTCAATTTTTACAATACATTTTTTGTTCAAATAGGTTTTGCATCAGCTGTTTGATTTTTAATGTTGAAATAGACTTGTATCGCAAATTGCACAATGGATTGTGAAATTGAATTATCATATAGCAGTTACTTTCTTCTGAACAATACCAATTACTGTATTTTTAAGGCCCTCCGACATTCTTTTACAAAAATTTAAAATCAAGAAAATATAACCTTTGTTATTTTCTCTGTTGCGTAAAAGCACTTAGCCTACTAGTTTATTTGTTTGTTTTTTACTTTCTAAAAAGAGTAATAAGAACGATTATGACAAAGAAATACAAATTAACAAACTTAATGTTCGATTTAACACAGCTCGTCCGTGACTTCGCAGAATTATGGAAGTCTTTGTTGTTCTTTGCTTTATGACGGTGCTGTTGAAACTCTCACCGTCAAAGTGGTCAAGGTGTGTGGTTTTCTCCGTTTTACTCTAAAATTGTCGGTTTTTCTGTATTTGAGAATGACTATGATTTGCAAAACGATGATGGAGGTCAACAGCGTGGTCAAGTTGTCTAGAGCGCCTTGCTCGTGATCAATATAGTCTAGGTTTAAAACCTACTTGCGACATTTTGTTGTGTCCTTGGCAAAGACACTTTATGGCGCTTCCTCTGCTTGGCGGTCTTAACAAGCAGTTTTAAATTATATTTATCTCTCCACAAAATTAAAAAAAAAATTTCAACCGGACAGCAATATCTTAGCATCTCCGGAAGCAGGTCGGGGTAAATTGCTTTTCTTATGTATAGCGCCTCCGTCGCTCTCCTGCGAGTCAGAAGTGTAAATGTAGAAATGAAAAAAAAGGTAAACAAAGCCATAAAGAATTTTGTTTTTTTTTCATTTTGTTAATTCCAAACGGTTAAGTATTCTTCACAATTTTATAGATAAAACATCTTCAACCCCGGAAGTCTAAATCAGAGAAAAGAGATGCTTTTGTTCGGGTTTTTCTTTTGCCCGATGAGATAAACTATCAACAGACAATCACCCGCCAGAAAAGTAACAACCCAACTTTTAACGAGGAGTTTCGATTCTCGGTTAGTTCATGGAACAACTTTTTAGTTTATTTTTTTTTAAGTCAATAAATGGTAGCTGCTGAAAAAACTTTCAGGAAAGATAGGCAAACCAGTTTGTAGCTCTAATATTCTTTGCTCTAGCATATGAGCGCCATATCTATTGGTTTTTAAGGAACAATTGCTTGCCAAATCTAATTCTATTGCTCTCTTTTTAATAAAATTTTATTGCTCTCAATTTTTGTAGTAGCCATTGTTTGCTGTTTCAACAAAATCAAAAAAAAGCTAAAAAATTTATAGATTATAAGAAAAAATTTTTAAAGGTTTAAAAAACAGTTTAATACTTAATGTAATCAATCAAAAAAACTCTCAATCTCTCACAAAGATTTACAAGTACTTTTTTTAACTTTGTCTTTAAATTACCAAAAATACCAAGATGTATTTGCATTCAATCCGGAAAAATTGTTTGGTTGCACTGTTTTTTATATTTTTAACTACTTTTTATTGGAAAACAAATTTTTAAAAGATTTCTGTTTTGTTGAAAATGCAATCACGTACTATCTACCCAATGCAATTTTTCAAATCATCCTTTGATATATTTACAATATGGAATCAAATTCAGAAATCACGTTTTGGAAAAAGTTGATTTATTGTTTAATGTACTACTCAAAATTTTTTTGTCTAAAGGCTCAACCAAGAATTTAGGTGTAGTTTTAAAAAAATCACTTATGCTGCCATTTCGTTACCAAGTTTTGTAGGTTCCAAATTCCAACGTTCTGGAGAAAACAATGCTGTTCTCTGTGTATGACGAAGACAAGAAAAACTCAATTTGCATCTTACTCGGTCACGCATTGATAAGCTTGGTTAACATTGATTTGTCCATGTCCAATGATGAAATATGGGAAAACCTCGGAGAATTGTCCAGAGTAAATTTAGTGTTGTTTATTGATGATTTATTGATGAATTGATGAATTGCAATTTTGCATTGATCTATTGCGAAAACAATGTTTAACTTCAGCGGTTTTTGATTAATTTTATATTTTATAGTTTTCGAATGGCGAAATGCAAATCATATATTTATGAAATTGACATAGTTGCTGCTTTCTGTTTTAAATGGAGTCAGCATACTAGGTAAGAAACAAGACTCCAGTTAGGAATTTGTCGTAAACCTTCATTTTCAAGGGCATGACGAAAATACTCAAAGCCACAGAATGAATTATTCTAATCTGCAAAAGAGATATAGACCTAAAGTTATTGGTATTGAATAAAAGCTAATTTTGTGACGAATTTCGAGTTTATAGACAATGACTATCATATAAAAGTCAAGACCGAACTGACAAGCAAAAAAATTTGCCGAAAAAAATTTTTTAAAGGCAGAAAAATAAATTCTCTCCACCCCTTTAACATTGCGGTAGTAATAAAGCGCCTCATTGTGTCAAGCATCAAATGAAATTGGAATTTAAAAGGTGCGGTTTGCAAGTAGATCAAAAAACCAAATATTTTTTTATTTTAGCCGGGAGAATCCGAAGCAATAATTGGAAACATTAGATTTTCTCTTACTTACGCACCACTAAACAAGGGGAAGCTTAAGATATTTGTGTCTCAGTTGAAAGACCTCAATTTACTGAATATTGAAGTTGCAGGTGAAGTATTTTTTGTTTAAAATAAATTGTGGGATTGTGCTCTTCATTAAGGGGACTTATTTAAATTAATTTTTTCAATATTTGCACGTGGGATTTTAAAAGAGATTTAAATTTTTTGCTTTGAAAAAAGTTTTGTATTGTGGGTTTTGATAAGTAAGAAACAACTAAAATATTTTTGACTTATCACAAAATAATTTTTTTTACTTTACTTAACATTTGTAAAGTTTACAGTCTTTTGAAAAAAAAATCACTCTGATTTTATTTCTCAACTTGCAAATTTTTAAAAAGCCAGAAAAAGCGTTTTCACATAGAAAAGGGCAAT
This sequence comes from Diplosoma virens, assembly GCA_963680785.1. NCBI lineage: Eukaryota > Metazoa > Chordata > Ascidiacea > Aplousobranchia > Didemnidae > Diplosoma > Diplosoma virens. Next base: position 12,628,081 of record OY796895.1, on the reverse strand, counting down.
GACTACAAAAGAAGGGCTTCTCCAACTTTGTTTGTTGGATTTTAGTTTGAAGTTATATTAAAAAAAACAGATCATTGCTCATCAATAAAATTTATTACTTCAAAATTCAAGTTAAGCTAATTTATTAGGCCATATAAAGGTTTTGGTCGATATTGAGTTTTAAAAATCACGATTATCAAGAGGAAAAAATAATGACGCGATGTTTGTAACAAACGAAAATATGAGCGAAAAATGTCGATCATAATTTAAAAACCGTCCATTTCTCTTAAGTGTATGATGGACGAAAAAAATAACAGAAGAGATAATTATGTTTTTTTGTGGATCTGTTGTCGAAGTTCATGACAATAAGCTTTCGTTTCATTGTTTTAGCGATAATAAATTTGATTTATGATTTGTTTTTAGGAATCTACATCAAAGTCTGTGTGTATAACAAAGAGCAGCTTATAAAATCGAAGAAAACTTCTATCAAGTCTCTATCTTCGATCGTCTGTTTTAACGAATTAATTTCGTTTAATGTTAACGAAGATAAAATTAAGGAAACGTCCATGGAAATTTTAGGTACATTAAAATTTATTTTAGATTTAAACTATTAGGCTATCATGGGCAGGAAGGTGGAGTCGTAATAAAAGTTGGAGTCGCCGGAGTTATGTTTGTTTTAGAAAGGAGTCGGAGTTGTTTTTTAGATATGACAAAGTCGGAGTCAGGAGTCAGAGTCGGAGTTGTTTCTGTTTTGGGAGGCTCTGTTCTACGCAAAATTAGGCCACCACGATTTGGGAGTCGGAGTCGCCGAATTCGTACATTTTAGGCGGAGTCGAATTCGGGAGTCGGAGTTGTTTTTCAAATGTTCTGGAGTCGAAGTTAAAGTCGGAAAAAATTTCTATAATTCTATAACTCTAATTAGATCTATTAATATAAAAGGTTGGCAGGTTTCAAAGCTGTAGAAACTATGTTCCATTTAGTTATATAATAATAATTCATTAGTCCCAAAATAAAGAAAATATAAAAAGGGTTTTAAGGCTATATACCAGTGGTTCTCAAAGTTTTTGTCACGCTTCTCCCTTTCAGAACTCAGGTACCATCGCTTCCCCCTCCCCAAAAAAAAAATCTTAATGAGGATGGTATTAAATATAAATGATATTTTTAAAGACTTTAATTCAAATTTTCTTGGAACTTAGTTAGTTAAGCTATTTTACGTTTTTTTCTTAAAGTTTACGGCAAAATTTAAAAATACCATAAATAGACTAATTCAGTGGATTATTACTTAAAATTTGAGGTGTAAAGTTGTCTGATTAATATCACTTTAATAAGTTTCTTGTGAAAATTTTGTATCAGCAACAAGGCCATCTAATTTTAACAAATGGATTACCAGTTGGATATTTGTAGTTTAACTGGAGTATTTGTAGTAAATACGTAGCCTTTTCTTAGTCATGTTAAATAACTAATTTTTACACGTTGCCTGCGTCACGACGTCATTGTTGCGCTCAGGCGCATCAATTTACGTATAACTTTGAGGGCTTATTCAAATTTGCCTTGCAGAAGATTTATATTTGATAAAAGGGACATTCCATGTCAACTCACACCCCTCTTTTGCCGAGCATTTCCAATTTTGCTGAAATTTGGCATGTTTGTAGGTTTGGATGAGAAAATATCTCACACCAAATTTCAAGTTTCTAAATCAAATAGTTTTTGATATATGAAAGTTGAAAATTAGACACAAAATCGCCGCTTGAACGCCCCTGATCGAGCAAAAGTGGCCCTCCTGGCTTTTTTTTTGTTCGATTTCAAAGATGTTAATATCATTGGAAAGCTCTTTTCAGCAGCTTTTCAATGATATTTATATCTCAAATGTATGTATATAAATAAAAAAGTTATCTTTTGTCGTGACCTTGACCTCGCATGACCCCAAAACTCCACTCTAGAAAAAAAAATTTTTAATATTTTTGTTCCTCACATAGAGGACTATCAGCATGCCAAAAATCAAAGTGGGATCTCTATGGATTTTTAAAATATTTTTTAATTAGAAAAAAATTAACAAAAAACTTGCGAAAATGATTTATTTGAAGATATCGACAAAGTTGCGAAAATATTTATTGCGTAAATATCAACAAATTTGCATCATTAGGCACACCTGTTCAATAAAATGCAAATATCTTAAAAACCCATTAAGATCCCACTTTGATTTTTGGCATGCTGATAGTCCTCTATGTGAGGAACAAAAATATTGAAAAAGTTTTTTTGTCTAGAGTGGAGTTTTGGGGTCATGCGAGGTCAAGGTCACAAGGTCACAACAAAAGATAACTTTTTTATTTATATACATACATTTGAGATATAAATATCATTGAAAAGCTGCTGAAAAGAGCTTTCCAATGATATTAACATCTTTGAAATCGAACAAAAAAAAGCCAGGAGGGCCACTTTTGCTCGATCAGGGGCGTTCAAGCGGCGATTTTGTGTCTAATTTTCAACTTTCATATATCAAAAACTATTTGATTTAGAAACTTGAAATTTGGTGTGAGATATTTTCTCATCCAAACCTACAAACATGCCAAATTTCAGCAAAATTGGAGATGGTCGGCAAAAAAATGCCGAAAAGGGTGCGAGTTGACATGGAATGTCCCAAAAGTCGATTTCACAGCAACTTTCATCGTTTCTAGCAGCTTAAAACACTTGATCAAAGATTAAGCTGATCTTTACGATTATTTGCCACATTTTATATAGCCTGTTGTTTGGATAAACTCTCAAACGAACCCTATTAGGTTTTAAATTTCAAACGACTCAGTTTGTTTTTACAGAGTCTTTCTCCCTTGCTTTTGGAAAAGCAGGATTGTTTTGAAGAGTTTTTTGAGCCTTGCCATTTAAACTGTAATCTCCTGAAATTGTAGTAGCTCGACATTTACGATGGTTTTATACATATTTGTAAATAAATACTAAAAAACGAAATAAAAAGTTCCTACGGAACAGCAATATCTCTCCAAAAGCAGGTTGAAATAATTTCTTGATTTCAAGTCAGTAGTTCTCAAACTTTGGTGGTTCGTGGCCCCTTTTCAGAGACTCTCAAAAACTCGTGGCCCGGCTTATAATATATCGTCCCAAAAGTCAAGAAAAGACAAAAAAAGTTACTATTTTGAAATAGTCTGATTTTTTTATTTTTGTCCCAAAAATCAAAAGACAAAAACAAGGCTTTTGCTCGTGGCTTTCTTGGGGAGCCCAAGGGAAACCCTGCTCTAAGTAGAGCACCTTCGACGCTTTTTTGCGAATTAAAAGGACAAATATAGATAATGATGAAAATATTGTTTTTTTTTCAGTTATGGCTCGAAAAGCAATGGGAAGGTATTTGTGCAAAGCATCTTCGTTTATTCGAAAGTCTTTGCTGAAAAAAGAAGCCGAAGTAGATCACGTGTGCGGTCATGTGACAATCGGAGGCAAGAATGACGATGACATGGATCATTGGAGAGAAATGATTAGTCGCTCGGGAAGGGCAGTTGCAAAGTGGCATTCTTTACGAAAAATGAATTTAAACTTAACTAACGATGCATAAAAACTGACAAAATTTTTAAAAGATGCCAAATCGTGGTTGAACGGATATTTTTTTTGTTGGTTTCCAACCCGAAGTCTCGAATAAAAAAAGCAGAGATAGCCAGTGGTGCGCAACCCTCAATTCATCAAACTATCACAAGAGAAACTTATTGTGGTTGGCTATTGTGATATATAATAGAAAATACTTATATTATAATAGTATAATAGAATACTAATACTACAATAGAAGACACTAATTCATAATTCGATAAAGACTTAAATCCGTACGCTTGTCACCCGAGGTAATTTTAAAATCTCTTTTCATGTGGCTAAGCATGTAAAGAGCTTGCGCGGGGAAAAAAGACCTAACTACGTGGTCTTGTCCAGGGCATTGCCGCAACTGTAACGAGCCGTTGGCCGCTATGGAAGCAAAACCCGAAATACGGGGGCAAAGTTGATTGTTGAGAGCCTTTGTAACACAATATTTATAAACAAATGCAAAACGCATTCATGTCCAGTAAAAACATACTTTCAATCTTTGTTATTTATTTCTGACAACCACCCAACCGTTAAATAGCAACAATTCAATGAAAGAGATGAAAGTGGACTTAGTTGCGGATTTTACGTTATAATGTTTTAACTAGAAATTGCGAAAAAGTTAAAACATTTTGATTGAAAAGTAACCATTAAAAACAAAAATGAACATTAAAAAACGAAGTTTGGCTAACTTATTATTGTCCAAAAATTAAATGAATAAAAAATCATAATTCCACTTCCTCCTCTTCGGCCATCGGTTCTTCTTCCGCTTCCGCTTCTTCCAGTTTCTCTTTTTGTCTTCTTTGTATTAATCCAGCAGCAGGCGATTTGATCAAGTTTATGTTCACTTTTACTTCCCGTATATCAGCCGCTTTTTCCAGTTGTTTGCCGATCTTTAATCTGAAGATTTTTAAGATCAAAATAATTTGCATCACAAAAGAAGCATTTAGTTAATCTTAAAAATATTCTTTGATCATTTTGCAACCGACAGATGTTATTTTCGTTTGACACCAACAAATATTCATTTTCACTGAGGCTGATCAAGTTGAAAAAAACAAATCTAATCAATAGACGATCGAGTTATATCAAACTCGATAGTAATTCCTCATTGAAATTCAGCGAAAAAAATGCTAATACTGTACGTATCGTCATTCGGCAACAGGCTATATAAATTATTAACAAACTTCACTGTACCTGTTTCGAATGAATTGACCTTGTCGTTTGTTCTTGATTTCTTCGATTCGAGTGATGGCTTTAATGGTCTTCTGCCACGTCTCTCGGTCGTATTTCACGGGGCAGTTTCGCCTTTTTTCAAACTGCAACGAGGCATCGTTGGTCAAATCCTTGCCGCGGGACCGACGATAAGCTTTAGTCCATCGTGTCTAAAAAATCGGACGCAATTTTAGACGAATAATTTAAAATGGCGAAGGATCAGAAACTGTTGAGAATTTCTGCACACCCTCAACTTTAGTCTCGCCACAAACAATAAAAACTTCGTGATGACAATCTTAATCCAAATCCCTGGGAAAAAATGAAGCAAACCTACCACCATCATAGAAAATAAGCAACCAAGAACAGGCTCGTGGTTTTCAAATTTCGTCACACGCTGACGGTGAAATCTTAATGGTGCTCTCAGTTAAAAAAGATAAAAAACTTACTTTTTATTAAGTTTTTATTTTAGAAATTTCTAACGAAGATTACGGATCCAATCTATTTGTTGGAATTGAAAAGCTTGAGTAGAGTACTCACCTTTCTAGGATTCCACTTTCTTTTAAAAGCCCTTGTACATTTGCTGCGGCAAAATATAAATTGTTTGCAATCGTTTCGTACAAACGTTGTTCCATGTCCGGGATAAACAGGCGCCGAACAAAAAGAACAACTTTCAATACGCATTTTCAAATATCTAAACTTATTTTAATAATACAAAAGTGATCCTGTAACAATGAGTAAATTATGAGCCAAATAAACTTTAAGTAAACGGACATAAAAAAAATACTTGATTTTTTAAAGACTTTGATTTTATACGATAAAATATCATAACTATGTATTACTTGAACAAATACCAAATTACATTGAGCAACAAAGATCTATTAAGAACACTGTACATCTGTACGTAAAAAAAACAATTTAAAGCTAAAAATATGGTGAGTTTAATTAGACAAAAACTAGTTCAGAACTAATTAATATTTTTTGCATTCTGATATATTCTTAAAATCAAAAATAACAAAATATTTTGTTACACGCAAAAAACAACTACGCCGAACTAAGTTAAAAATGATTTAGTCAAAATTATCATAATTCGACCAAGTGACAATTGCAAAGATAAGCTTTTCATCGGATATTAACGTTAAAAATGTTTACTGATAACAAAAAAACTTGTTCCGCTTGAATTAAAAAAGAACTTCGACCATTGAAGCAGTTTAATATTCTCGTTAGTGTATTATTATAAGAAAAACGTCCTAAAGAACGATGATAAAAAGATTATTAAGAATGATATTGGAGATAAAACTAAGCGGTCCAAAACTTTTATATTTTTACCTCTCTTTATCCCCCGATTCGCAGAGCAACGTCGGAGGCGTCATACTTACGGCAACTATTATGCGATTGCCTCTCACCTGCTTTTGTGGACGCCAAGATATACATATATATATATATATATATATATACAGTATATACAACCGAATTGTCTCATAATGCTGGTACAGTGCTCGATAACCAGGTTAGAACAATTTATTTAAATTAAAAACACTACAACAAAAAGGTTGAAACCACGACAGTCTGTTTCATCTTATAGAATCGTCAGGTGGTTACTTATTCATATTCAAATTCTATTTGAATAAGCAACCACTTGACGATTCTATAAGATGAAACAGACTGTCGTGGTTTTAACCTTTTTGTTGTAGTGTTTTTATTTAAATATATATACAGTATATATATATATATTTTTTTTTTTGGCAAAGTTTGAAAAGTGGCCGAAGAAAAAGTTTCGACAAAGCAACGCACAAAACAAACGAAAAAAGTAATACATAAGACTAAAAATCGATGTAGCAGGCAGATTGTTCATGAAACATGTTTTTATAAGCTATAGCGATTTAACTAAACTAAAATTCGGAATGGGAAACGGTTTTTAACTTGCTCTGTTTCTCCGTTTTGCTGCCCAAATCAAAGCTATGCCAAAACACTTTAAATATAATATTAAAAATGAAAACCAATGGTTACGAACGAGTTGTATATAGATCTGCATCCTCAGATGAGCCTTGGCCCGCATCTCCGTGTGGAACAGAATTTAAAACTTTTTTTTCAATATTTGCAGGCATTGAAAGGGTTGAATACACATCAGCATCTTTTTTGATAGTTTCTTTAGTATTATTAACGTTAAGTTCTACTTTGTCGTTCACATTCTTTGGGGCGATCGGTTCGGTAAAAATCATTTTGACAGCATCACTAGACTTTTCTGTAACAGGATTTGAATTGGTATTATCAGTGTTTACAATGCTTTTCAAGCGAGGTTCATCAGATTTAGGAACAATTTTATCATGACTTTCTTCAACATTCTTTGCTTTTATAATTCCAGTTTCATTAACAACATATTCCTAAATACAAAAATATTAATAAAAAAATTGATTATTATTACTTATGGTAATAAAAATTAAAAAATTCTTGTTTTGAGTGTGAATATAAAAGACAAGTGAAGAAATACAGGGTGTTTCAAAAAATTTAACATCATTTGACGTGTAAATATTACAGAAACTACATAGTCGAATCAAATGAAATTCAACAGGGTTAATGTTGAGCTAAACAAGATTTTTTCCTGTAAGTTTGAATAAGAAATTCAAAGGCACCAGAATTTCATGAAAGGTATTACAAATGTTCAATATGCGCACCGGCTGTGACACGGCACACGTGAAGTCGGTACTCTGGCTCCTCCTAAACATGCTGCAGCATATATTGGGTAACGGTCTCCAGTGCGGTGGTGTTTCTTTGTTAACTACCTGTCTCGCACGAGAGTTAAACTGGAGACTGTTACCCAAGACATGCTGCAGCATGTTTAAGAGGAGCCAGAGTACCGACTTCACGTGTGCCGTGTCACAGGCGGTGCGCATATTGAACATTTGCGAAACCTTTCATGGAATTCACGTGCCTTTGAATTTCTTATTCAAATTTACAGGAATAAATCTTGTTCAGCTCAACATTAACCCAGTTGAATTTTATTTGATTCGACTATGTAGTTTCTGTAATATTTACATGTCAAATTTTTTTGAAACACCCTGTGTGGTTAAAAATTGTGCAGAAAAGTGTGGAAGGGGGGTGCAAATAAAACAAAAGGTGGCTGCAAGCAAGGAACAAACTTTTACCAGCACAAAAAACATGAGGTGTTCCTTAGTTTCGGGCAAAAATAAAACGTATAACAAATAAAAAACCTAATTTGTTGTTTAAGACTATCGTTTTTTGGCATTCTTATTTATATTAATAGCAGCAATGGTTACCGTATTCTTATTTATCATCAGGGCTGTGGAGTCGGTAAAATAATTTCCGACTCCGACTCCAGGCAAATTAAACTTTTCAACTCCGACTCCAAACCTCGGAAAATTTTTTCTCCAACTTCATCATCGAAAACATCTAAAAATGCCTCCGACACCAAAATTCACGACTTTGAAAAATATCATTTACAATTCACATATTAACTCTCAAAAAAAGCATGGCATCTATGAGATCTTCTTTTAACTTGCCTCTAACTTCGATTCCACCGCACCTTTAAACTACCGACTCCTCGACTCCGACTCCACAACTCCGACTCCACAACCTTATTTATCACAGTAATTTTCAAAATATCAGCATTACTCCTTCTATAAAAATTTCAGTGAAATTCTTAACCGTGTACAAAGCATTTATTTTAAAACAACTTCGTCGTTTAAAGTAGATCAATGCCTAAAATCGTCATTTTTAGGTGTAAAATCCTCAAAAATCGCACAGATTCATTTTGTAAAAAATTACAGTGAAAAAGTTTTATTTAAGTAAGGCAATCTCTGCGAAAAACACGTGTAGTTGAGTTTTCAAAATAAATCAACTAACGCCCTTGATCATTGTAGTGTTAAACACTCCAACACGGTTATCACACAATCAAGTACAACAGCCTACTTTACCACAAATCACCACAGCTTCAGCAGAATTGCATGATTGCATTAGTTGGCAGACCATTTATTCACTATCATCACAAGGCCAAAACAGCATCTTCTCACTTTACCAAAATAATAACAAACTACCTGGACATCATTTAAACAACATGTTGACGATTTCATTTCCATCAGACCCAACACCACAATGTACACAAGCCAAACAAACATTTTGCAAAGGCAATTTTGGATGTCAACAGACTCTTCAACCCGAAACATAATTACATCACAAATCACAATCACTTACCCATGCATATCTGCAAGCTCATCTAATACCATAATCACGTTTGCAAACAAAACAGAGCAGAACCACAATCACATAAACACAAAAAAAAAGTTGGTTAAAATCAATTATGAAAGTTATCAGTTATGTGCAAGCTCTACTAGTGGTCACAATAGCAGTTCTGTAAGTCTGTGCTTTTGGTGTGATTGGCATTAACAACTAGCTGGATGTTGGACACTGTTCTATTAATGCTTAATAAAGTGGCTCAGGTGTTAGACTGAGCTTCAAGTTGCAGATAGAACGTTGTTTTTATTAGGGCAAAAATTTTGCTTGAAAACCAACAACACTAAAACTAATTTGAAAAACAATTTCAAACATACAGCTGAATATTGCCTACTTGTTAAAAAATAATCAATTTTTTTACTAAAATTTAACAATACAAATTAGACAACTAAATTTTAGCTATAACATTGCAAAAAATGTTTTTTATCATAATAGATACAGTCACTTACAGATTCTTTAACAGTTTTATCTTTTACTGCATTGGTTTCAGACATTTTTTCTTTCATTGCTTTTATTTTCAAATATACATATGAAGCAACAATTCGTGATCCTTTGTATGTACCGGCAACACCTTCAGAAACACTTTTTCCAACTTCTAAAGCACCATGTGGATAGCACACACCTGCAGCAAAGGAAAGAGTAGCCACAGGCAATAATCGTTTGAACCACAAACGATTTGATCTTGACCGATAAGAAAGTACACAACCACCAGCAAAACCAAGAAACATTAAACCAAATTTAACTTTTCCTTCAGTTGATGTGGCATATTGCTTAAAATCATAAAAATTAGAGATTGCATTTTGATACTTTTTTTTCACATCATCAAGTAACATCATAGCAGAAACACCAAAACTTTTACTTTTATTAGAAACTGGTTTGGAATCATCAGAATTGGAAACAACATTTTTTTTGTCATAAATAGACAACTGTTTTATTGGATAATCTGATGTCATAGTACAAAACAATCAAATACAAATACTAAACATTTATAAATGATTAACAAATGATTACATAATTAAGTAATCTTCTTTTCTAATTATAATAAACAACAAAGTATTAGTATATATTTAAAAAATATAACTTACAAATTTAAATATAATCTTGAATAATTTTTTGATAAAACAAAATTTTAAAATAGCTATAAAAATCTCATATAAAACTTATGTTTAAATAGATAAAATTAAAAAAGACTGATTTAGAAAACTCAAATGATTTCATTTACCTCTATTCAAAAACAATATAAAATTAGAATAAACCCCAGAACTGAAACATAATATTTGCAAAATTTTAAGACTCACGTTATCAGCTGAAAAATTTAGTTTATAAAGTTTTAATAATATTTAAAGAAAACTAACCAATGAAGTAAAAAGTTTCTGGGAGAATCAAAAGAGATTTGGAAGATTTTGTGCTAAGACATTAAACACAAATAGCACACACAAATATTTTATGTGGGTGAATAAATTCTCTTGAAGGATATGATGTCATAAAATTGATTTTATTGCAGATAAATAAAAATCAGACTTTGGTTTGAAATAAATAGAAAATCAACTGTTCTTATAAACTGTTTATTTTGTTTGTGTAACATATGAATTCCAATTCATCAATTACAGAAAAGTAAAGAATTAGCTAACTTATTTTGAGATTCTGTTTTTTTTCATTTTCTACAAGTTTTGTTCTACTGTAAATAGACTTATGCACATGCTGATAAATTTTGTCCTGTAAACATTGATCAGTTCTAATCACATACAAACTATCATAGTGACTAAAAACCAATTTGCTATTCTTTTATCTGCAGAACTTGCTTTTATTTATCTATCTTGGAATGAACTTTTATTAAATCTGGCAAACACAAACTATGTACAAAAACATTTGTATACAAACATAAATCATTTATGTAAGTTAAAGACCTTCTTGCTTAATTTCATAAACTTGACTTTAATTGTAAAAAAATGAGACAATTAAATATACATAGATTGAAATATACTTTAATGTAATTGTGTATCTGTAATGCCTAAAACAGAGTTTTTGTGGGCGGGCTGCATTATACTCTTTTTGAGTTTCTGCAGGCTGCAAAATTAGGCTACACATGAAATGTTTGAAATATTTTTATCTCAAAAACTGCACATTAAGCTGTGTAGGTTTATTATCCTAGAAAATTAAACAATTTTGAAACCAGTACTAGCCTTTAATAAAATTAAAGTTTGTTCTAAATTAATTACAAAAAAAGTCAAAAATTAAATTTGTGTTATTACACAACAATTAAAGTCCTTTTTATCACACACCAGTACATCTAGTGCAAAGTATGTAGCTGTGACCTTTTGCCAATATGTTTTTCGTATCTTGGTGTGTATTGTGCTGTAGAAAATTGAAGAATTGATTGAAGATGTTCATCAGTAAATGCTGTCCTCCATTTCAATTTATTAAAGTTGAATAAAAATGTCTTCTCACAAATGTAAGTACTTCCAAAAAGAGAAGCCATTCTGAAGGCATGCTTGTGCAAAGCTGGATACGTTGAGGCTGGGACTAAAGAATAAAACTTGTCTAAAGGTAGGTCTCAGAAAGATGATTTTAAATCAGAACTATCTTGCAGTAGGTGCACTTTCTGGATCACAATGAAAAGGATCAGAAAACAACATAAATTCTGACTCATGTGATTGGAAGTCACAAAATCGTCACTGAAATTCTTGTTAAGATTGTCAAACATAGTAGTATATCTTTCAGAACACAGTAATAACAATGCCTTATTACTGGTTTAATCTTCTTCAATTAGCTTCTTACATGCCATAAAGTGAGATAGATCTCCATTTTTTAGTTGTTTTTGCAAATCTAGTTTTTTTTAAATGCTTTCACGTGATCATAAAGACTTGAAACAAATCTGCCAGCTCCTTGAAGATGCAAATTTAAACTGTTCAGATGATTCATAACATCAGTTAAAAAAGATAAATCACATAGCCATTGATAGCATTTCAGTTCAGGCACCTGATTTTTTGAATTCATGAACTCTGCAATTTCGTTTTGAAGTAAAAAGAATTGCATCAATGTTGCTCCTTTATTTAGCCATCGGACTGCAGCAAAATAGACATTTTCATACTCTGCATTACTCTCTTTGAGAAAGGTCTAATGGTTTAATCCTGTTTTTTTAATAAAATTAACACATTTTACCACAATTTTTATAACATCATTCATGCTGCAAACACATACAACCAGTGCTTCTTGGTGAATGATACAATGGTAGTGTATCAAGTCGAATTCTGAATTATTTATCACTTTTTTTGTCAGTATAGTAACAAGACCCAATTCTTTTCCTGTCATAAGAGGGCACTATCTGTTGTTACACACACTAACTGAGACCATTGCAAGTTATTTTTCTCAATAGCATCAGACACTGCATTGCAGAGATCCAAACCTTGCATTTGGTCTTTCAAACTTACCATAACAAAAAGTTCTTCAAAAATTTGAAAGTTTTCTGTTATTCCTTGGATAAAAATAAGAAGTTGAGCTGTAGAGCCAATGTCTGTGGACTCATCCAAAGCCACTGACACAGATAGATATTTTTTCCATACCGCTTTTAAGCTGGTCATTAATGTCACTGCCAATTTCTTTGACTCTACTTGTTATTGCATTCACGACAAACTTACATTTTGGAATGCACATCAGGGCACACTATTTCTGCAACTTTTAGCATGCAACCTTCAACATATTCTCCTTCTAAAATTGGTTTTCTTCATTTTGCAATTTCATAAGTGACCACATAACTGGCATGAGTAGATGCCTGCAATTTTTGGTTTGACTTTTTGAACATTAACTGTTGTGCAACAAATTCTTTTTGTAATTTTTCTATTTTTTGTGTCCTCTTTTCTCCAACCAGCTGTTAGTAAGTTTTACAGTTTTTTTTCAAAATCCTGCTTCAAGTTGTAATCTTTATAACAGGTATGCTCTTTTTACATATCAAACGTAAAGCTTTCTCTGCATTAGAAATAAAAAAATACTTGTTAGTCAAGTATTCCCAAAATGTGTGACCCTCATCTTCAATCTGTCTTTTCTTAGCAGCACTCATTTTTTAACACTTGATAACTAAAATAAACTTCTAACACTGTGGCAGTTAACAAAGCTCTTTGTTTTTTGATAAAAACTACATGGTGATAAAAGCAACGTAAATGATAAAATGAAAAACATTACTCCATAACTCTAATGAGATGTAACTTTGCTGCTTTCTATTCTACTTCTACTGACAACACTAAGCAAATAAATTCATCAAAATTGATTGAAATTAATGTTTGAAAAAAGTAGTGCAAACAAATTTGACAGCAACAAATTTCTTCACAAAAAAATTGATCAGCATAAATGAAAAAAAATTATGAGACCAGTTGCAAGCTGTAAAAACTTGTTGTGTGGGCCGCACTTTGGGCAGCCCTGGTCTAAAAATAATATTATACGTATTCAATATCATACAAGGTCTGTTTGAAAAGTATTGAGACTGTAAAAGTAAAATCTTTATTATAAGCTTAAATAACGGAAAATTACAACTTTTTGAATGGAAAATGATTGCATTAAATGTTAAAAAATGCCTTTGTAGATGTGTTGATTGATTATTTGGCCTTGTGACAAAAACTCCATGTGCATGACACTCCTCACATCACAAAAATAATCAGCAGCACCTTCACTCTGGACTTAAATCACCTTGCTTTTTTGGGTCTTGCTAATGTTGCACTCTTCCACTCAAGCTCTGTCTTTTGGCAAATGGATCATACTCAAATATCCATGACTCATCACCCATCACCACTCTTCTTAACAAGTCTAGTTCAGTTTTTAGCCATTCAAGGATGTCATGACACACTTAAACATGCTGATCCATTTGGTCCTCATTCAACAAACACGAGACTATTTTGGCACTGATCTTTTTCATCCCCAAGTCTTCTGTAATAATTGTCCATGCTCTCTCACAGCTAATGCCCTGTTCGTTTGCTATCATTCAAACAGTCAGCTGACAGTCGCCATGCACTTTCTTTCTCACAAGTTCAATGTTTTTCATCAATTCTGCTGGTTGAAGCTTTCCACTTCTGAGATCATCCTCTACCTCCTCCCTTCTTTCCTTGAATCTTTTGTGCCACTTAAAAACACAAGCTCCAGACACTGCATTATTCCATAAACTTGATTGAGCTAGCTTAGAGCCTTTGTTGGAGTTTTCCTAAGTTGAATGAGATTGATTCATTGCTCTGAACTCATTTGAATTTCACACAACAATGAAGCCAAAATATATAACGTAAATTATCACACAACAATAGATACTCAATGCTCTTGTGCAAAAACCTGTAAAAAGTTATGTAATAGTGATAGAAAGGTAAAACTGTGCTTGCACTTTCTTGCAAAAAACCGCTTTTTCTCTAACACATGCACAAGTTGCACAGCAAACAAAGTCTCAGTACTTTTCAAACACACCTCATATTCTTTTTGGAAATCTTGCTTCATGCAATTAATAACCTGATTTAGAAATTATCCACACCTAACCAGCATTGCCAAAACAAATTTTTAAAAAAGACCAAATAGACTGTCAAAAAAAGCCAAATGTAACAAGGCCAAATTTTTTCCTGACCAAAAGTTTTGCAACAGCCTGCTGTAACAAATTTTAAATAATCATTTATGAACATAAAAATAACAGATTGTTTCCCTGAAAAAATATGTGAAACATGAAGAAAAACATTTGCAATTAAGATACAAATGGTGTTTCCAATTAGCACTAAAAATACCAAAACATTCTAAATTTGCTCTCAACTGCAGCTACATTCCAATTTCCCAATCCAATTTTAATCTGGTTTAAACATCCCAAGTGAATGTAGGGTGGTTGAATGCATCTTATTACTTCTGCAATTCTTCTTACACCTTCTCTCCACCTACATTGATCTGCTGTATCTTCTTTCCTAAACCAATTCTTCTTATGTTTCCTTCATTTCATCCTTAGTCAACCTTGTTTACTTTTACATCCACTCCATGTACCATTGGCTTCATGAAAATATCTTCCTCAGGTCATCTCAAAACATGACTATACCACTGCACACCATTTGCCCTTGCCAGCTTATCTGCTGCTTCCTTTAATCCTAACATGTCCATCAGCTCCACTGTATTTCTCTTGCCCACCAACTTTACACTGCACATCATCCTCACCATAGATTGTTCTACTTTTCTCAAAATAGCTACTTCATTTTCTCTCAACACCGCATTTTGCTTCCATATAACTAGCTGATCTTACATAGCTTTTTACCTTTTATTGGCAAAGAGAATCTTTTTGCAAATAGTATCTCACGACACTCCAAATTTTTTCATCCCACTGTTGTTCTTGTAGTCACTGCAGCTTCACATTCTCCACTGACATTCAACCAATCATCAAGATAACAAAATGGCACAATTTTCATTTCATCACACATTACTTCCTGTTGCACTTCTCCCACACCATTTGTCACCTTATCACATTTACAACAAATAAAAAATCTTGCTGCACTTGGAGCTACTTTCTTCAACTTAGAACACCTTCCATGAATCCATTGGCCACATTTTGTACATAAGACTGAGTTTACAATCACCATTTTGCCACATATTCCACATGGGTCTATTATAGTGATGAGACAATTAATTAGAGATGCATAGGTTGGTGGTGAATTGGTTGTGGCAAATTGTCACCAACTATCACAAACCATAACAGCACTATTGTCACGAACCCCAACCCAAATTGGCAGTGGCTAACTGTTGGCAGCAAGTCGGTGTGAATCAATCTTCTTTGCCAAGTTCTCAATAAAAAGATCAACACAATTTAGCAATGTTGAAAACTGCAAAAGTCTGTTTCATACTATGGAATTGTCAGGTTGTTACCTATTCAAATCAAATTGTCAGGTGGTTGCTTTACTTGAATAAGTAACCACCTGACAATTCTATAAAGTGTGGTTTTTAAACATTGATAAAATATATATTGTGAAGACATAAACATCCCTACAACCTGTTTATCAGATTAAACAATTAAGAATGGATGAAACAGGCTGTAGGTTTTTTTTTTTCTAAATAAATGAAAAATCAATATATATACATATGTTTGGAATTTCATTGAGCACTTTACAAAAACATGTCGACAATTTTTTTTTAATTTATATATATTGTAAAAGTTTCATAATAATATTGCAATATATATAGCAAGAGTGAATTGATGTTTGTTGCAGAGTGCTTAATAAAAAGATCAGAACAACTCAAAGCAAAATTTTATTTAATCACCATTTAAAAAACCACAAAAGTTCATCCAATGAAATCAGTCTGCTTCATTAATTAAAGAGTCAGATCACCTTAATAAAAATGCATATCTTCTGTACTTGCATTTACAGGGTCCTCCAACAAAGTGTAGACTGTTATATATTACATTAATTTAAAAATGAAAAGGAAAATGAAATTTTTTTTGAAGAAAATTAAAGGTAAATGTATAATATTCAATATTGAATTCAGTTTATTCAATATATCTGCCCTTTTCAATGATAACATGGCAGAGGTGAGAGATAACTTGGTCACATGTGGCACGAATAATAGTTCGCTTTCCATTTTCGCCCAAGATTCTTTCAGTTTCCTTAAACCATTTGACTGCCTTGAAGATGCCAGACTGACTCACCATATTGATGTTGATCAAGTTCCAGCCATGTTGATTCAAATTTTGTTGGAATTAACAACTTCCATTTTGGAAGCTTGAACCTGTAACATGGTACATTAGCTCAGAGTGCCAAAAAATGAGGGGTCACAGCTGAGGGATAGAGATTTCCTTTTCAATATCAAAGACAGAAACAATGAGTTAGATTTGTCTTTACAATCATAAGCCATAATCTTGACCAAAATTAAATGTAACAAAATTTTTAAAATATTTATTTGATAAACAGCAAATAACAGTAAGTTTAACAAGGGTGCAAAATTGAAAAAAAGGCACTCACAATAAATGTAAATTATAAAAAACTAATAAAAACCTTTTTGCATGTTGACAAAGATAAACAGAAAACCCATTATGTTAATGCACTACCATAAACTATTAGGTAAAGATCTTTTGTTTTCAACATACTTTGTTCCGACAGAAATTCAAATTTATAAGCGAAAAGAAAAGTAAAGATCAAAACAAAGTGATCACTTTGATTAATTATACACCTTTTCTTCTACTTTTTTTGTTTTCACTTTATTTTTGGGTCATAAATGTGAATTCTTGTCCAAAGTCTACTTGAAGGCTAAAACTTTTTTTATACACTTTTAGTAGGCATGCCATATTTTCAAAATGGTAAACCGGGACGTCTGTTAAAAGAAAAAAAATTGTCCTTAAAAAGCAGTAATCTTTAAAAAAAGGTTTTCAGTTAGAATCTGTCTTGAATTTTTTGATTTTTGTAGCGAAAAAAAGTGTTTTCTGAATAAAGGTCTTCACTTAAAATTGGAAATACCGGGACATAATGCTTTACCGGGCGGGACGCTGGGACAAGGTCCTAAAAATTGGGACAGTCAAAAATGAACCGGGACGTATTGTAAACCTAACTTTAACAGACAAAAATAGAGAATTTGGACACCGAGTAGAAGTGAAAAATTTTATTCAGTCATCACAAGATTTTTGTGCCAAAAATGGTTGCCGAATAAAAGTGCTAACTCAGTAAAATGCTACAAAATCATAATTCGGGCAATCATCAATAAAATTTTGACAAGATTGCTTTGCCCCCAAAATTTTGCTAGCTGTTTCGGCTATGAATTTTAACCACAATTTTTTCTGTTCAACAAAAAAGGTGTTTTTGTTTTAAATTACCCCCGAAATAAACTTCAGCCTCCCGGTACCAGAGTATAAAGCTCGTGAATGTAAAGTATGTGATACAGTGAGATTCAAAAAAAACTTAAGCTTTTCTGTGGGCTTGGCGGCAAAAAGTACTCAAGTTGAACATCTTATCAAGAGGCTCAAACTTGACTCGAGCTACCACTCCCAAAGACTCGGATTCCAAAATTGTTTACTCGCACTGACTCAATTCATTAAAATGTTGGTCTTGTTACACCTGTGGTTTCTATGGCAGTAAAATGTTAAATGTTCGACACTAGTTCTCTGTGTCTTACCATCTGACCCAGACTGGACGCTTTTTCAAACGACGAACACAATCCAAAAAATTGATTAAAGTAGTCAAATTTATTTTATTATATTCCGATTTTATACAGTTGGTTGCTTTCCTTAAAATTTTTTATTTTTCACGGTTGAGTTATTAAAAAATTTATTGTTGTAAAAAAGCGGAATTGGTGGTTTTGGCGCGTTGTTTTAGCTTAATCTATGTGAACAAGAATTGTGTTATAAATAGTCGTTCAATTCGCAAACCAAGTTTTATTAAATTTTGTAACCGTTGGACATATCAAACAGTTTTGCTGTTAAATTTGTGCAGGAACATGTCTTGTATGTCTTTGTCAAATCTTTCTTTAAGTCCAACCAAAGAAAAAGGACAAATCCAGGTTATATTAGGGCCTATGTTTTCTGGCAAGTCGACAGAATTAATGCGAAGAATTAAAAGATATCAAATAGCCGATCAAAATTGTCTTGTTATTAAATATGCCAAAGATACTCGTTATAGTAAAGAGTTTGTTTCAACTCATGTTCAACAAACTATACCTGCTGTTAGAGCAACCAAGTTATTAACTCTGAAAAATGTTGTTCAATTTTCTGTTATTGGTGTTGATGAAGGTCAGTTTTTTGACGATATTGTTCAATTTTGTGAAGCAATGGCCAATAGTGGCAAAATTATGATAGTTGCAGCTCTTGACAGTACATTTGAACGAAAGCCATTTGGTTCTATATTGAATTTAATTCCTCTTGCTGAAAGTGTTGTGAAATTAAGTGCTGTGTGCAATACATGTTTTTGTGAAGCTGCTTTCACAAGAAGAATATCCAAGGAGAAAGAAGTAGAAGTTATTGGTGGTTCTGATAAGTATTTAGCTGTTTGTAGACAATGTTTTTCCAAACCTGTATGTTCATTTAATATAGAAAATACAAATGTAAATTCTGTGCAAAAAGTTTTAAAAGTCAACAATGTTAGAGTACCATTTTCTCTTGTAAATGATGCAAGAGTTCAAGAAGGATACTAAAGCTCATCCGAAAGTGATGTTGTTATTTTTTGCCTTATAAGACTTTTTGAGATATATGTTTGTTTAGTCATGTGCTGATAATTTTTTTTTAAATCTTGATGCCCTATATAAATCAGAGTGGATGAAACTAAAATATGTATTCTTTAGATTTTTACACAAAAATGAGTTTTGTTTTTTCATTGCTCAAAATTTGTGCAATCAATAAAAGATATTTCAAACTTGATATTTCTTAATTCCTCTGGTCATTTACGATGAGTTACCATAAAGCAAAAGCAGCCCTTTTTTAATACATTTTCATGATTTTTCTTATTAATACTATTATCACTTTTATAAAATTGTTAAAGAAAAAATCAAGTCAGCAAAAAAGAGTATTGGTATATTTAAAACTTGTATAAAACTGATGTTTTTAATGTTTATTTTTTTAGCTTGTAAGTCACATTAGCTTTCAGTAATTTTCAAATTTTTTCACTATAAATTTTATTTTTCTGTAGTGTATATGTTGATTTTGTTATTTTAAAAAGTTGTGTTGAATAAAGTTTTGGACAAAGGTTGAATTTAAATATTTGCATTTTGATTGATTATTAATATGTGTTATATATTGATAAAATGCTCAACA
The DNA here is from genome assembly GCA_963680785.1 of Diplosoma virens. Classification (NCBI taxonomy): domain Eukaryota; kingdom Metazoa; phylum Chordata; class Ascidiacea; order Aplousobranchia; family Didemnidae; genus Diplosoma; species Diplosoma virens. The sequence goes on along the minus strand of OY796895.1, from coordinate 12,608,340 downwards.
ACTTGAATGTTTTATTATTGTTTATTGTGTAAAATCTACTTTTCATGTTTTTTTGCTGACATACTGTTTGTTTTTTTTATACCAAATATTTATATATCTTGGTTGCTGCTATCTGTTATAAGTGTTTAAGCAACATGTGCTCATTTGGAAACTAGTTATGAAAGGCTTTTTTAATAAACATTACAGAAGTTTCTCTGATAGATTAAACATTAAGCTTGTGTTCTTCTGCTCTCTTGTAATAATGTATTTTGTTTAGTCGCTGCTTCCTTATTCACAATCATTATTTTTATTTGCACTATGAGTAGTTTCAAGTTGACTGTGAGTAAAAATAAAAATATAAAAGAATTATTAGTTAAGCAGCATCATCAACATGACCCTATTTAAAAATTCGTTTTTAAAGCGTCTTAAAGACTCAGCAGAAATAAATCACTTAGACTAACTATTGGACTTGTGTCCTTGCATTTGTAGTCAGAGTGTTGGGAATGTAGTAAAAGAACTTCTGTTTGTTATTTTCAATGTTTTTTAACTGATAAAGTTGTGTATTTTGCTTTTAAAAAAATCTTTCAGCAAACTTTATTCGTTTACTTCACATAATTTGCTTTATTGATCAAGATCAACATTGTGACTAAGTGTGATATAAAATGCCAAGTGTAATATTTTGTCCAATATCGAGGTAAATAGTGTGGTTTAGTTGGCGTTTTTGATTGTTTGCTGCAAATATTTATGAAGCATATCGTATGCGCGATTTAGCGTAATGAAGTTCTAAATGGATTTTTGTGTATTAATCATTTTAATCATGTCACACTAAGACGGTGACGACAGCCTTTCATTTAAACAACCGAGAGGCCAAACGTGAGCTAAAGGTCTACAACAACGGTGGACTTTTATCGTTCTGTCCAACCCCTACTTACCTTGGGGTAAAACTGGACAGATCGCTCACGTTTCGTCACCATTTAGTGGCATTGCGCAAAAAACTATCCTCGCGCGTCACACTGCTGAGGCAACTCGTGGGCTCGGGATGGGGTGCTGGTGCTAAAACACTACGCATAGCCACCTTGTCTCTAGTCTACTCAACAGCTGAGTACTGTGCGCCAGTCTGGTGTCGCAGTGCTCACACTCGCCTCATTGACAGTGTCTTGAATGACGCCTTGCGCATAGTTACTGGATGCCTGCGTCCCACTCCAACGGACCACCTACCTATACTCTCAGGCATCCAGCCAGCTGAGCTTCGCCGAATGGGAGCGACACTCTCCTTGGCTTACCGTGGATCTCTGGACCCCGATCATATTTTGCATGGTCTGTTAAGTGGGTCCTCAGATACTCGCCAAGTGAGACTAAGATCCAGACGCCCGTTTGTGCCAGCTGCGCATAATCTCTTGGACAATTTTGCCAGACTTGGCATCCGCGCCTCTGAATGGACAAATCTTAAATGGAAAACGGAGTACTGTGAAGGTGCTTCCAGGCTCCGTGCTTTTGTGCCCGAGACCGGTGCCAGGCATGTTGGGATGGGCTTACCCCGAGCAGCTTGGGTTAAGCTCAACCGCCTGCGGACTGGTGTTGGGCGATTCCATTCGTCCATGCACAAATGGGGTCTCGCTCCTTCATCGAATTGCGAGTGTGGCGCCTCTGAGCAAACCGCAGACCATGTACTAACAGCGTGCCCTATACATCGGGCACCACATGGAGCACGAGGTCTGACGGTTTTGGATGACGAAACTCGATGTTGGCTTAATGACATCACTGCCAGCATCTGATCCAGGCAGTGCAGCAGTCTGGGGTAGTAAAAGGATAAACCCTCGGCCCCAGTCCTGTTTGTGTCTGACCTGGAGTGGATACCTCTTCAAACGACATCGACGATTTTAATCATTTTAATCTCGTTTCATCACCAAGCGTCAGTTCACAATTTTTATGTTGCAAATTTTTTTCTTAGTGTTTTTGTTTTGTATATTAACTATATTGTTAGCTTTTAAGTCATATTCTTTTAATTGGACTGCCTATAGTGTGATTTTAGGCACTATAGGCAGTTAGCAAGATATCATACCCTTGTATTTGCTTGATGTATGCAATTATATTTAAGCCTGGTGCAAACAATTCGTATGTTAAACTCAGTTTCGGAATTCTGTACCTCATGTTATAAATTAAAACAATTGTTTTTCAAATTTTGTAAATGTGATTTTTTTCAATTGTTTATTTTTTTTAATTATACAATAATTGTTTTAAATTTATGAATGTTGTAAATGTAATTGTTCTTTCAAATAAGTGAAAACTCGCTTTTTAGGGTTTTCTACTGCATCCTGATCCAAATCATGCGCCGTTACGTTTTATCAACATTTTTAATCTCGACTATTTAAATTTAAAGCTTACAGTTTTAAAGAGCCTTTTTATTTAACCGTTTAATATTATTTAGTTAAAAAGTTTTTGACCATTCATTATACTAAGGCCTTTTACATAATTACCTTTCACGTTATAAATTTAACCAAAATATGTTTCGACAATCAACTGGAAGCAAAAACTTTATTAGTTGTCACTGATCCGTTCAAAAAGTTTTAAACTACGTAAGACCTGCAAGTTTCCGAAAATGTGTCACCAGTGTGGTCAAGTGGTTGAAGCGCCGTGCTTATGATCAACATGGCCTCGGTTCAAAACTCGCGCGATTCTGTTGTGTTCTTGGAAAAGGCACTTTACAGCACTTTCCCTGCTTGGTGGTCTTGACAAGTAGTTTCAATTTACAGTCAGTTTCTCAGTGGCGTTCGGTGACCTTTGAGACTGGTCATGCAATTGGGTATTTTGTGGGTAGGACTTGCAATATTTTATGGGTAACAGAAAGAATTCTGTATGAGATTTCTAAGACATAAACAAATTTTCGTCCTAAAATTATGGTGTTCTCTAAAAAAAAGGTTACACTTTTCCTCCTAAAATTGTAGTGTTTTCTAAAACAAAGGTCTTCACCTGAAATCTCTACTTAATTTTTCACCTTTCTCTAATTTTGTCCCAAACCAGAGGTGTTCTTTATTTCGTTCCGAAATAAAGGTCTTCAAGGCATGACTTGCATGCCCTGACCGCACGCCACTGATATCTTTATTAAATTACTAGCGGACAGCAATTGATCTTGGTATCTCCGGAAGCAGATCGGGGTAATTGCCTACCCTATGTATTAGCGCCTCCGTCGCTTTTCTGCAAGTCAGGAGGATAAATATAGGGATAAAATAAAATAAATAAATATATCCTGCAAGAGTAAACAACTTGGTCCACCCTTTCACAAAAAGTAGGAAGCATTTATACTGCTGGTTAGGCTAGTGATTAGTGTTCCCGTCTTCAGGTTGGAAAAATTTGGCGATTGCGGAAAAGCAAATTTCTGGCGTTGTGATAAGCCTACCCACATTTGCGTGAATTTTTATTATCTGGCAGTTTTTTGTTTAAGTTAAAAAATAATCAGTTTTGGTGCCAATGTTGATACTTAATCTACCCACTAATGCCATATCATACCCATTATGATGCCAAGACGTTACTGCAAACTACTGTGGATGCAGATTCTGGTGACTACAATTTTTTCCCCATTAAAGCTGTGGATTGAAAAACGCGCGTAGACTGTGTTGTGTACTTTACCAGCCGGCATCAACTTTTCTTTTAATTTTGACTGAAATGTTTACATTTATGTATGGTTACGCATGGGTTATTGTTTTTTTAGTCAGATATTCACTCAAAAATCCAAAAAGCTGAAGACTTTGGTTTTTTGGCCTGGTTTAGCTGTTTGGCTTACGCAGAATGTGAGAATTTTAAACGAAACCTGCCAATCTTTTTGCTAAGCCAAATAGAGACTAGGTCAGGGCTATTTAACTGGGTCAACCGCGATCCGAATCTGGAATTTTAAAATAATCAGAGCGAACCTTAGCTTATGTTCATTAATCTTTAAAAACGACAACAGTTTTCTTTGTGACTTAATTTCTTAGGACAAAGCGAGGTCAATAGTGCTTTGTCGCGTCCAAAATCCCTAAAATTTTAGTAAATTTCACAGAACCATTTATATTCAAGAACTAACGATTCTGGATCTCTCAAATTTAGTTGAGCAGCTCTAGACTCGTTCTTGACTAAAATATATAAGAATCCTTCATCTGCTATAGTCGATGTTAATAACGTTTGCGGCAAATGCTGCAATTAAATGAGAGACACAGTTTCAAAAATTTTATTTGATAAAACATTAGGGGAATTGAATTTATAAAGACAGTAAAGCAAAACGTACACATCTAGAAAGAAAAGAACAAATGTACAGAAAAAATTAGTTAAAACGGCTACAAGGAGGTTACATGTTCGCTAATAAGCTTTCTGTAATACTGAAAGAGGTAACGATGTGTTTTCTACACTAGGTAGATTATATCTGTCTAATATTATTATGAACCAATACAGCGAAACAAAGCATTTACAAACGACGCTGCCGGGAGTAATTGACGATTGTTAAATAATTGGCAGAGTCTTTAGTGAAGATTTCGTTCGAGACAAGTAGGTCAAACAGTTATTCAATCGACGTTAAAACATTCCAACAAAATGCAGGTTTCTGGTAGCAATATCATCTTGTTAGTTCACCAGCTTTATGCATGCATACACCACTACAAACTTCCGAATAGTGTTAATAACAACAACTAAGTATACAAGCAATTACGTAATGCTGTGCAAAGCGTCAGTTTTCATGTCTATCTTGAATGGTCCTCAACTACACAGATACAACACAACTACGCTACAACAGTCAAGGCGAACCTACAAACTGCAATCTTGTAGAGCTTAATATTTTTGAATGTTTTTTTTATAATAAGACGATACAAAAAACCTTTTTATAAAAATAAAATCGAAAACTTATAGTTCCACAAAGATCGCAGTAACGTGAATATGCAATTTAAGACAGAAAATACAAAGTTACGCCAGATAGTCCCTCAAAATGCTGGCAGACTGCAATACAAAAGCTATGTTGAGGTGTTTATTCTGAAAAACTGATATGTAGTGGAATACCAAATTGAGGGTCTGGGACAAGTGGCCGCAGCCACTTTGAAATTGACAATTTTCAATTTGATAATTTGAGAATTAGTTGAAAACCACAAGCTTGCGCAAAACAAAGCAGCTTCGATTTAAATGATTACTCTAAAAATAATCATAAAATTTGGTAGTCCCATAGTGTTATGTACATAACCAAGGACATTCGCGGCGCTAAATGAAAATTCAATGCGAACTTATTAAGGAAAAAAGTTAGCACAGTAAATATAAAGCGTTTAATGCCATTAGTAATTGTACAGGTACGAAACGAGAATACAATGACGGTTACAAAAAGTATAGCAAAATAGAATTTTTATTGCGTAAATTTTGAACACAATAAAGTATGTACAAACGATTGCTTTTTACAAAATAAACTAGAAACTCTTTTTAAAAAAAAATCAACAAAAGAATATTTTTCTATCTATTTTTAACCTTCTTTCAAATGATTAATGCACGTAAACAGCAAAGAAATCTTAGTGGCAAGAAGTTTTTTCGTCGCCCAATCACAATAGATTGTCCACAGCACAGTGATCATCATCAACCAAATTCGTCACCACTTTCGCTTGTATAACATTTGAATTTTTAAAAAAATAAAGTGAAATTTTTCTATCATCAACTAAAGAAATGTTGAACGAGAACGTGAAGCAACATAGCAAAAAATAGAAACAATGCATAACTGCAATGAGCACGAAAGTTTGCAAACGGTCGAAGAAAAAAGAAATCGAACTCCTAAATATATAACTATAGAACAAAAAACCATTGCGAAACGAAACAACTTGAAAAAGTCTCGTCGCTTGCAGTTTATCGTCGTTATCAGCTCTTGATATCGCGACGCCTAGTTCGATAACCCGGACAGCGGGTTGCGAGACGATACAGTGGTTGAAAGAAAAGCGCACGAAACTTGAAGAGCGCATAAAGAACGAGTGTAAGCGTCCGATGACGATTTTGTCTTGGTCAGATCTGAAGAGAATGTTGGTAAAAAATGTGAATCAAACCCGATCACGTGTTTTGACTGTTCTTTCTTTCGCAAACCATAGTAATCACGCCCGGTTTGATAAAAGAGCGTTGCTTTTCGTTACGTCACGTTTTAGAGCCGATTTGAATTCAATTCATAGAGCAGCAAACTTGGACTTGACAACGTCCACTTTTTATTTGTTTAAAAATTTCGAACAAGAAACAAAGTTTTGAACAAGAACGGCTTTGTTCGTACCTTTACACTCCTCCAAGCTCGTTGTTTTCATGCCGCATTTGACAATCTCTGCGTAAGTCATGCGCCGCGACGGATCGTCGCTGAGAACTTCTGCTTTAAGGGGGTTGTCCTCACTCTCCGAAGCAGTCATGGTTGCGTCAGAGTCGACCTCGTCGCAATCAGCTAACTCCATAGAATCGGAAAAGTCGAAACAAGGGTTGGAATGCGGCTTCTTAGAGCACTCGTCAGCGGCGGTCGGCGACGGTTGGGACGCTTTCCGCTTCAACGCGACGCTTCCGCCAGTGAAAGCTTCCTGGTTAAAACAATGCAAGTAGACGACTAGCACTAGCTTTTATTATTGTTCTTATCATCATCTCTCTATTTATCCTATTGACTAACAGGAAAACGTCAGAGGCGTTACGTCTAATGCAACCGTTAAGCGATTACCCCAACCTGTTTTCAATTATTTATTATTATAATTATTTATTTAATTATTTATTCAAAATATCAGGCGGTTGAACAATAGCTTAGAGTAGCTGGAGACAAGCGAAAGCTGGGTGATAGTTCACAATCGCCGGATCGCGACGGAATGCAAAATTCAACATAGTCTTTGGATACTCGGCGGAGTTCATGAAGAGCGTACAGTAAGCGTGATTCAAATCTCGAACGCGTGCGACAACGTTACGATCTTAAACAAACCTTCACAACGCGAATATTTTCCAAGTCGGCAACTTTCTTGAAAGTGGCAGGCTTTCGCTTTGGAAGCGGAGCGGTTTCTGGCGGTATGAAAGGCATCAGCAATTCACGGCACAGCATGAAGTCTTGCGTTTTCACCTGTGTCAAAACGCCAAGGTTTGGCTGAAAGTATATTCGTACTTTTTCACGGAAGCTAGCTTTAAAAATAGGTTACGGTACTTAACAACCTTATCAAAAAATATAGTTAATTGGGTTAAAGCTGATGGTAATTTAAAGGGTCTTTTACATTATCATTACAAGTCATCTCTTAATAATCATCTGAATACAATAACAGTAATTTTCAACCGGCAAGAAAAGTAATCAATGTTGAAAAAGATGGAAATAAATGAAACATGTAATTTTGAACTGGCTACTTATTATTATAGAAAAATCATCAGGGAGACAAAGTACTGAACGAAGACGAAAAGCGAATAAAGATGACGTCATAAAGGTAACGGGCGTCAGTGAAACCACGAACAATTGATTCGGCTTGGTTATTGTTGTAGTTGAAAATATCTGTTCATAAGGCTATAAGTAGTGTGATATTGTGGAGTTTTTTCAAGGCTGCTCTCGCGCACGACATAAGACAGTTAGTTTTCATCGGAAAAGCTTCAAACACAAAGCGATTAAAACATGTCACAATATACTCAGCTAACGCTTGGGGACGCTCAACTTTTAAATGGCGTAACAACGATTGCGCTTAAATTGAAATAGGACGCGGTACGATGACTTCTAGCGATTTTTAACTTTCCAACTTTCTATAGGACGATGTGTTTTGGACGACGATTTTAAACGCGGTCAGATCGAATCAAAACATTGCCATTTCGCATTAAGATGCTCATCATTGTTCGCATGACCGTAACCACTTGCACTAACCTTAGAAAGAGATTGAAGATGGCCAGAAATGCAGGTCCATTCCTCCGGATCCGGCAGTATCGACTTGAGATGCAGTGAAACAAGAGCGAGTGATATCGCTGAATCAGGAAAGCAAGCAACCTCGTAACAACAAACGGCTTTCACAAGAAGCCTCGTCAGCACGGCGAGATGCCGGGAAAGAGACAGTTTTAAGGAGAGGTCGGTGAGATGAACGAACGAGACGGTATAAAACTGAAGAGCAACAACTTCAATTAATAATCGTTAACACATCGTCTATTTATCCTCCTCCCTACGGGAGAATGTAGGATGAGTTCAACTTGAAATCAACCGAGAAACAATTACCCATTCTAATTTCGGAATGTCAAGACATTGCGCCCATTTAAAATCGTTTATTTGTTTTTTATCAATTATGTATGAAGAAGAATTGTGGCAATAATTTAGAAATGCTTGTAGAATAGCCAAGCAGCGTAAAGTGCCGTAGTGTGCCTTTTTCAAGGGCACAACAAGATGACTAGGGTACGAGTTAAATTGACGATATAAATTGCACTTGCATCAATACAATAACATTGAGAGACCACAACGCACAACACAAAATCTATTGGCGCGTTTCAACAGGAAGTAAAAATGACAGGTCCTTGTGACGGACTTAACCTTTTTTGTGTATTTGTATATAATAATGCATTAGCAACAAAGGAGAGCAACAGTTTAATTTGCTTCCTGCTTAAAAAATAGCTTAAAAATTGAAAGGAAGCAAATAAAAAACCTGCGAAACAACTGCTAATAGCAGCCTAACTGTTTGTGATTTATCTTTCACGTACAAATGATCAATAATTAACTGACATTGATCAAGAACTATCGATTTAAAAAAATAATTACCATAGACTTTGTTGGCAAATGACTTTACAAAATGTATGATGCAAACGAGATATATGCTAAAGTCAGCAAAAATTTTAAAAACAAAAATACTAGCGTAAATTAGAATACTTTGAATTATGCAAAATTTCATAAAAATCTTACAATATGAAGATAATCGATAGCAGTTGGACTTTGAATGCTCCAAGAAAGCTTAACCAAAATGATTCTCTCCATCTGCAGCACATCGCAAGGTCGACATCCACAGCCACTGTCTCTTACCAGCTCACCTGTGCAGGGCACGACCTGTTGTGATAAAAATAAAGGAAATCAGGCACACGAGAAGTGACGTTAAAAGACGAAACAAACGGGCAGCTGGGATTCGTGTAACAAGACCGGTATGCTAAATACATTGTATTGACTAAACAGCTAAAGCACGTATACTGATCAAATTGTCCAAACTGCTTTTCGAACAGGATATGACGTCAATTGCTGCTCACTGTAGAAAAACCAATTCAAATACAAAGGAAGCTTTGACACACAACACCGTCATTGACTTACATTTTCTTCCTCGCAAATCTTGCTGGCCAGGTAAAAGCAACTGATCGCAATACATTTGAGATATTTTGGTTGCGCCTGAAACAAAAACATATATTTGTAAATTGTTTCTAAACTACATTCCACGCTCTTTTCTACCTTTACTGACGTAATGAAACGGTCTAAAATTGATGAGGCTAAAAAAAAAGTTTCTGGTTGAAATGAAAATTGTTGGGTAAGTTTGGCCATCCAAACGACTGCGTCACAGCGTTCATTCGGACCAATATCGTTCTGTCAAAAAAAAAAAAAAAATTCGATTAGGAAAAGTACAACTCACGGAAAATTAGTTTTTAGAAGGAATCTTTATCACGGCACCAAACAAAGGCAGCAAATTTAGATACTACGACGTAGCTTTATTTGCTCTAACACACCCACCTGTTAAGAGAACCATGTATTTACATATCAAGCGACAACGTCCTTGAACGCTCATAAATGTATGCTTTGTATCATTGTGCAATCGACAAGCGAGCAAACTAAAAAAGGAGAGCAAGCGCGGAAACCAACTTTTTTCGCCATGGTTAAGATTTAAAACGTTTACTTTTGGCGCAACTCGCCGAAATTCTTCACGCGTCGGCGCGTCAGACAAATTCAAGATTTAAATTTAAATGCCTTGCCCGCCCTGACTCGAGCTTTGCTAAGGTTTCTGAGCACAAATAACAAGCCAAAATACTTCCACAATCATATTTTATGTTTTTGACAGTTGCACAATTGATACAACTAGCTTTTTAAAGATGAAAACAAAAATACTAGGCTACTTAATCGTTGTACAAAATAATAGCAAAGTGTGAATGATTGTGATGCGACTCATTCCATACCTACACTTTGCAATAAAACAAACACGTCTTTAAAGCAATTAAAATTATTTTATTTCAATGTCTCTTTTGTATAAATTATAATAGATTATCCGAATCCAAAATACAGTAATGAAATTATAGATTAAACATTAAAACACATATTGATTTGTACAGATAATATTTAAAGTGATAAACAAGACAAACTTAATAATTTCGTTTTAACAATTTTGGAATAATATTGGTAGCGTTCGAACCAAAGCAATTACTGAAAAAGTTTAACACTGCTCAAATTAAAGAGAATGTTTTAACTGTCAAATATTATTAGCAAAAAATTTGCAGTGAATTAAAAATTTCAGTGCTTAAAAAATAGAAAAACAAATTTTCAGAATATAGTAAAATTTTGTAGAAAATCACTTAAGACTTTATCACATTAAAATGATAGAGATAAAAAATAGTTAATGTGGCAAATTAATATTAAACTGCAACTCACACAACTCTAACACTGAAAGGTAAAGAAATTGACAATAAAATACATGACTTTTAAAGTAATAAATAATTTTAAATAAATAAGCCTTACTACAGATTGACTGTTTGACAAAGGTGCTTGCTTCCATGCATCTTTTTCTTTAATTTGTAATTGATTGAGCATAAAAATCAACTGCTGCAGAGGCCACTCCTCTTTTCCTCCAATTGAGCACATTTTGCACAGAATTAATTGCACTTTTAATAGCGGCACACTGAAGCATTAAATTAAGTTGATTAAGTTTAAATTTAAAAATATTGTTTCATTTTATAAAATGTTAGTTATAAATTTACCTATGTGCAACTCAAACAATTAAATATTGACATTGAGCATTAAAATAAAACTTTTTATAATTATCTTCATACATTGCTGGGGTCTCTTCAAGAAGTTACTGTAACCAATTTTTTTCAGTGAAAGTAACCTGGAATCCCCTTCTCAGCACCAGGATAGAATAAAGAAGAAACCAAAAGAAAAAGGAACCCTTAAAAAGCAATAGTAACTGCAGGGGGATCCAGGTTAGTTTCACAAACAAAAATTGCTTACAATGACTTCTTTAAGAGACCAAATTTTTGAAGGTTTGTATCAATAGCTCTTTTTATTTCAACAAAAATTTATCTAAATTACAACATTTTCAAAAAGCTTGAATCAATATCTTTCATCAGTGATCTTATTCAAAAAAAATGGTATGAAAGATAAGTTTAATATGCTCGACTGAAACACAGAACACAGTTTTTCATGCTCATCAAACATCTTACATAATGGCAACACCATTTACAAGCTACAGGCTATTATCAAAATTATAAATTTAAACAAGTTTTTAATGATTTTCATAACACATAAGTGTAAATATTAAAGACAAACTTTACTTGTCTTGGAATCAATCAAACTGTTGATATTTGAAGCCTTTAGAAATCTATTACAAATTAGCACTTACAATTTCAATACTATATATCGTGATATTTGAAGCCTTTAGAAATCTATTACAAATTAGCACTTACAATTTCATAAAAATTATAATTATACTAAAGTGAATAAACTATAAAGAGCTTAGTTTTTCTTATTAAATTCATTTTGATTAGTCATGACTAATAAACCTTTTTATTTTATTAAATGAACATATTTTTTTCACAGTAACAAGCACCTGAGAAAAAAGAGACAAATTTGGAAATACCAAAAACTTTTAAATCCAGCCAAATTAAAAAAAATAGCGGAGCATAAAATTTGGAACACTTAACTAATTTCAAAACTGAAAGTAAATCCAATATATTTTGAAATATTGTTTTATTTAGAACATTTTGAAATTATAACTCATTTCATCATCAACTGCTTTCATCAACTACATTCAAAAAAAATAGCTATAAATTTTTGTTATAAGCTTATTCAACATTAGAAAAGAGAAAAAAAGTTAATTAATAATTCAAACAAAAAGAACTTAACAATAATGAACTGAAACACTTTTTGGATCTTTTCAAAAAGTCACCCTAACACTTTTTTGTCATGAAACTAACAGTAATTTTTACAGCATCCGGAGGGAATAAAAGAGGAACGAAAAGGAAAAGACCTCTTGAAGTGAAAGTAATAACAGGGGGATTACGGGTTAGTTTCATGAATAGAAACTGCTTACGGTGAATTTAAAAAAGACCCTAATTTTTTATATTTAAAGCATATAAAAAATTTAAATTTTTACTTAAAAATTGTGGGTCTTATTCACCCTTCGCCATTATTAACCTCACAAACTTTGGAATTCCCCTAAATTTAAAAGTATATAAAGTAAGCTCGGCGAATGGTGAACGAGAACCAAAATTATAAAGTCTTTTTAGTACCAGAGTTATCTTACCTCTCCTCTGCAGCAGTGATAACAAGTTTTAGTAATTTCCCAAGAGCTATCCATAGATTTCACAAAAAAGTCAATGAGAAACCCATCGTAACGTAAATTTTATAAAACTTTAACTTTTCTTAGCATCGTTAGACCAAAATTCAATAAATTTTTTCTGCTGTTTAGCGACAAATGATTAAATGCTTATGTCAAATTCTATAATGTCAAATAAAGCGGACTATTTGCTTAATCATTCAACCTTACAAACAGAAAAAAGCAATAACAAAGCAACATAAATATTCATCCGCTTGTGAAGTATTTTCTGCCCTATTTTATTTAATTTTTATAAAAACAAGCTTCTAAGCAACACATGTCATTATGAATGCTTTTTTAAAATTTTATTAAATTATTATCAAATTATTAAATGTTGAACATTTTCTTTTATAAAGGTATCAAATTTTTATGCAACAATGATTAATTAAATCAGCTGATTTATCATGTTGCCAATGATTGAATAATCAAATGAGTAGTTAATAGGCTGAATAATCAAATAGTAGTTAGGCTGAATAATCAAAAGTGTAGGGAGAACAGTCATAGTTAATAAATATACTTTTTATACAAGCTTATGTTCTCTAAATTTGCAAAAAACAATAGTAATGTTTTGCTTAACATGATTGTTGTTTAAGTATTTCAAATTATCTTCAAAAAAACAAGTAAATTTACTTTATTACTGAGAATCAACAAACGCTATTATAACTTAATCAACACAATTAATGTGAAAAAACATTTAAAAGGCATCCAGGCCGAAGCGAATGCAACATGTGAAAAATCACTTCTTAACAAGTACAATGTATTCCTATTTCCAAAAGAGTTACTTCATCGAATTCTCACCTTAATTTTTTTGCGCTACCATTTCGCTTTAAGGTCGTTTCCACTACGAGCACGGAAAAGATTATTCTTTGTTTGTTTTAATTGATTTTTTTGCTTTGCTTTGCGCTCGGTTCAATTTTAAGCGCGGGAAGGCAAAAAAAAGAAACAAAGAATGCTCTATTCCACGCTTGTAGTGGAAACAAGCCTTAAGAGGTTGCGATAACATATGCCTGATGAAGTCCACAAGACCGAAACAGGTCTTCTTCTCTTTTTTCTTCTCCTTTCGGCCTTTTCCTTTAATCAGGGGTAGCCACAGCGTATTATCTGTCTTCAAACCGTTCTGTCTTCAACGTCTGTATTCTTTGCGCCAACTTCCCTCATATCTTCTTTCACCAGATTTAAAAATCTTTTTGGTCTCCCTCTTTTCCTCTTTCCTGGTAACTCCATTTCTAACATCTTTCTTCCTACATACTCTTTGTCTCTCCTCATGACATGTCCATACCACCTTAGTCTGCCCTCTCTCATCTTCATTCCTAACCGTTGTATCTTAACTGTACCCCTGATGTACTCGTTTCTAATCTTGTCTTTTCTCGTCACTCCCATAGCAAACCTCAACATTCTCATTTCTGCGACTTCTTTCTCTTTAACTTGTTTCTTTGTGTCCGCCACCATCTCAATTCCATACACCATTGTTGGTCTTACCACTGAGCTGTACACTTTTCCCTTTACTCTAGCTGGTAACCTCTTGTCGCAGATTACTCCTGACACTTTTCTCCATTCGTTCCATCCTGCCTGCTATCTCTTCTTTACCTCTTTCTCACAACTGCCACTTTCTTGCACCATTGATCCCAAATATTTGAATTCCTTTACTCTTGGCACTTTTGTATTTTCCATCTTTATTGTTTAGTCGTCATTTCCTCCATATATGCCCATATATTCGGTCTTTGACCTAGTTACTTTCATCCCTCTTCTTTCCAATGCATACCTCCAGCATTCTAAGTCTCTACTCCACTTCTTCCCTGGTCTCTTTTCAAATCACAATATCATCGGAAAACAGCATCGTCCATGGTGGTTCTCTCCTTACTTCATTCGTTAGCCTGTCCATTATCGCTGCAAACAAAAACAGACTTAACGCTGACCCCTGGTGCAGTCCAACCTTAACCTTGAAACTTTCTGTAGTTCCTACGTTCCTACTGCACACCTCACCACTGTTTCGCTTCCCTCATACATATCCTGTACAAGTCGCACATACTTTTCCCCCATTCCTGATTTTCTCATACAGTACCACAGCTCTTCCCGCGGAACCCTGTCATAAACTTCCTCTAGGTCCACGAATACACAAAGTAGCTCTCTTTAATCTTCCCTGTACTTTTCCATCAACATTCTTAAGGCAAACATGGCATCAGTGGTTTCCTTTCCTGGCATAAATCCATATTGCGTAAATCCATATTACTCCATAAGACCGAAACAGGCCTGTCGCATAATAATTGTCTTTTTTGTTAATTCGTTTTAGTCGCTTTTTTACTGTTCCTATTTACTCATTAAAATTACATTTGATCAGTGACATTGTGATCTCTTTAGAAAATACATTGTACTTGTTAAAACTTACTTTATCTTTAGATTTATTCTCCTGACTCAGAGAAAAGCGACGAAGGTAATACGTAGGGCAAACAATTACCTCGACCTGCTTCTGGAGATGCCAAGATATTGCTGTTCAATTGAAATTTTTCATATTGTTTTTTTGATTTTATAGAGATATGACTGAAATTTAGAACTGCTTGGCAACACCGCCAAGCAGGGGAAAGCGCCATAAAGTGTCTTTCCCAAGAACACAATGGAATGGTGCGAGTGAGTTTTGAAGCGTGATCACGGTGATCACGATCATGGCGCTTTAACCACTTGACCGCGCTGCCGGCTAACAAGTTGGAGTTGTCTGACGGTTTCAGTACCAATTGAAACACACTGGAGCATAAAGAAGTGGGAAAACAGTTTGCCTCCATGAGATCGGCATCACTTTCGCCATCCTGTTGTGTCCATAAGCGTAAGCACGAAGGGAGGTTGAAGGTCACTCTCCTAAAAGAAAAGTGGTGAAAGGTATGAACTTATACATAACAACATAGGCCTACTGTATCAGCGACAAGTAGGCTACAATTGTATAATATAAGTTTTATTCATTACCGCGCTTTGATCTTCAGATATCTTTTTTTTCTATTGCTTTAAATTGCGTCAAAGTTAGCTAAGTAGCCTACAGCTATCACATGTGAATAAAACGTCCCTAAACAAAAAATAGTACACATAAAGTTAGGTCTTTTATTCTTCTCTTTTATTGTCTATTGTTTTATCACAATGCCTGCTGCAGGCGAAATGCGAGCCTGACCTACTCCACCGTATATTGCTATAAAATTGTAAGTAAGTACCAAACAGCCTAGAAGCGTCGTTAAAGGAACTGCAATTAAACTTTGAAAAAATGCGAAAAAAAATTAAAGTGAGATATTCTTTTGACTAATCTGGTGGCCATTTTAATAAAGTTCTACCTTCATTTCTGTATGAGTCGATGATTTATAAAGCTTTAAAAACTGAACAAATATTGGGCTACACTAAAACTAAATAACTAAATATAACGAAAATGGTTATTCATTTTTTTTTTATCTCTATCTTATCCTACTGATTTCCAGGAAAGCGTCGGAGGCACTTTACTTAGAGCAACCGTCAAGCAATACTCCGACCTGCTTGAAGAGATCCCAAAATATTGCTGTCCGGTTGAATTTTCTTTTATTTTGTTTTTTCAGGTTTTATTAAAAATATGATTGAAATTTAGAGCTGCTTTCCAAGACCGCCAAATAAAAGGAAATGCCGTAAATTGTCTTTATCAAAAACACAACAGAATGGCCCAAATAAGTTTCCAAACGTAGCCGTCCTGAGACTTCTGCAAATAGGTGAATGGTTAGAATGACATTAAAAATTTTCCGGAACCGAAGTTTTTTTCTTATTACCGCTAATAGCCTGCGAAGCAGGCTTGGCCTTCTAAAAACGATATTTCGTAAGATCGATCTTAGCTGCCCTTTTTTTATACTTGCAATCCGCCTTTAATAATCTCCAGAAACTTTGCTAATGCATCTGATCTAGCATTGTTGCACCCTTTGAGTGACTGGAAGGACTTGAAAGTCTTGACATGACAACAGTTTCAGCGCATCTACAGATTCGGAGGTTTAAGCTTGGTCACACAAATGACATTAAAATTTCATTTAGCTTAGGCACACAAATGATAGCAGATTTTCAATTATATCACAGAAAGAGACCAAACGTGAGCTAATAGTTTCTAACAGCAATAAGCTTTACCCTTTTGTCCGGTCTCAATTTATCTTGAAGTTTAATGTGACTTGTACTCGAACTGTCATCACTTTACAGACTTAACTAAGAGATCGCCTATTGCACTTCTCCGCGTAATTAATGTTTCTTTGTGTGTGGACTTTGTTTCTGCTCAGTGCAGCTCATACAGCTCACTGCAGTACAGCTCGTTTGTTTTCTGTTTAGTACTACTCATTTATTATTTCGTTATGTGTTATAATTTTACGTTACGTTGCTTTTTAGACTTGCTTGAATTTTTAGCTAATTAAACTTTAACTTGAGGAAATGTTATGCTCTTTATTACGAAGGTAAACTGGATAGCTCGCTTCCAGTCCGTCACAATTTTGTAGCATTACGTAAAAACTATTTTTGCGTGTCACACTGCTGAGACAACTTGCGGGCTTGTGATGAGTTGTTGGTGGCAAAACATTGTATACTACTACTCTGTCTCCAGCCTATCATCAACATCTGAGTAGGGGAGGTAGGGGACCTGTGAAACCATTGGTTTATTTTGCTACCTGTTATGCTAAAAGTTACGCAATATCAATTGTGGAACTTCGACATCATTTGCTTTTTATCGCACGTGTTGATTTGAGTAACAATAGCAAAAAATTCACTGTAAAGTAAAAAGTTGCTTTTTTGAGGGTTGGTTGTAACAGTGATGGCCTTATAAAAAGGGGGGCCCGGTGCAAGAAAACTAAGGGGAAGCCACTATTTAGTGTGCCAAAAAAGGTAGCTGAAGCAGTTTTTAGTATACGAAAGCAAAGTCGTCACTAAAAAAAGGTCTCCGCTTTCTCCCAATTTTTTTCCAAACAACATGGCGTTCTCTAAAAAAAAAAGGTCTTCACTTCAAATTCATCTTAGGTTTTCCATTTTTGCTCCGAAAATCATAAAGGTCTTCGATTTTAAGTAGCAGTAGTATGTGATGTACTTTCACTTCGAATTGTAGTAGTATATAGTATGTAAAATGTCGTCAATTACGGAGGTTACGGAGGCATTTTTTTTCTTTTATTTTGATTTACCATCGACGTCCTAGTGCTCCTTCGTAAAAATAAAGCAATTTCATGTGTGGGGGGCACTTTTTTGATCTATTTTAGGGAGCCTCGGTGCGACCGCACCGCTCGCACCCTATTAAATCCATTACTGGTTGTAAAAAAAGTGGTCATTTAATTTTGTATTTGAGGTATTGTAGCAAGAAGATTTAGAAAGTGTTTATACTTGTTTCCACAGCTTAGTTCAGTTAATTACAGCAACTAATACAGTTTTAGGTGCAACTTTAGCAGTTATTGAAACAATAAAGATAAAATCAATAATGGTTGTACGGGGACCTTGGTCCACTAGGGGTTGGGGACCTATGGGACACTGGTCCATAGATCCAGCTAATTTTTCCAAAAACGTAAATTTGTCAATTTTTACCAAACGAGCAGAACTACCTTCGTTTTCTTCCAGTAGCAATAGCAAGTTGGCAATGTCGCTTTATACTGATAATGATTACGACAACGAATCATAAACTGATGAAGACAATAATCACCAGCATACGCAAATCAATCAATCAATCAATCAATCTATTTATTTTTTTTGTGCTTCAAAATGAAAAATACACCAATATATGTGAAAAAAAGTTTTTGAAAGCACAGGAAGGCAGCGAAATGACCATACGGTCTTCTAGTCAACTGCCTCCTTCTAAATAGTGGGACAAAAAAAAAAAAAAAAAATTTTTTTTACTACGAAAAATATAGCAATATATTTTTGGAGTGAACGAATATTCATATGCAGAACCAAAAGGCTATGCGGAGTAAAATTTAGACGGCAGTTTAGAAAAATCAAAATATTCAGTTTATTCACAATCATGCACATTGTCAGTCAGTCCGGAGAAAAGGCTATCGTTGAGATTCAGAGGATTTTCTGGTTTAAACATATCGTCGGCAGACATTGTAGTAATGAAGTAGCAAATTGTAAATAGCCAAGACAATATTATCATTATCAGTTCTCACAATAATTTCTCAGTTCCTGCTTCTTCAATTAAGACGTTACTTGCAGCCCTCTTTTTATCTTGCCAAACAAAAACTTTTTTCTTCAAATAGTTATTCAGCAGTAGGCTAAGTTAACAATTGTTGCTATTAAATGAATATTAATTGATGACGTAATAATAAGCAAATATGGCTGAAATTGATAGCCTAATTTTTATAGTTACTAAACTGATTTGAGTAAGTCAGTGCCCAGCCAGCCATCATAACCCAGCCATCGGTGGCACATTTTCTGTGTCTCTTGATGCCGGTCCCAAGCCCGGATAAATGGGGAGGGTTGCGGCAGGAAGGGCATCCGGCGTAAAACTTTTGCCAGATTTGTACAAATGCGTAATCATTGTAAATCCATACCGGATCGGTCGCGGCCCGGGTTACCAACGACCGCCTCAGGTGTCGCACAGCAGGGCACCTGCGGAAATTATGCTACTGCTAAACATTGTGAAAATAAGAGCAGAAAGAGAGGATGAAGGCGAGTAAAGAAGCAGCAAGAAACATGGAAAGGAAGATGCTCACTTATAAGGGTGGGTACTTTAAATATTGGAACGATGACTGGAAGGGGAAGAGAGCTGGCAGATATGATGGAGCAAAGGAATGTAGACATATTGTGCCTACAAGAAACTAAGTGGAAAGGGAGTAAAGCAAGGAACATTGGAGGTGGATGTAAAATATTTTACAGTGGAGCTGATGGAAGAAAAAATGGGATAGGGATAGTGCTGAGGGAGGAGCTGGCTGAAAATGTCCTGGAGGTGAAGAGGGTGTCGGACAGACTGATGGCCATGAAGCTGGAGGTAAATGGGTCCATCCTAAATATAGTAAGTGCATATGCTCCACAGGTTAACTACAGTATAGTGTTCTTGTCTCGTTTAACTTTTATTTAACCTTGACTAATCTCAACTTATAGTTTATAACAACCAACACGCGTCTGCTTCTCAACTAGTTATATTTTCGAATAAAGCACATGTTCGCATAGCGTAGTCACGTTGCGTGGCAATGTTATGTTGCCAATATAAAACATCACGAATAGAATAGCTCGCCACAATGCTCCCCCCAGCAATGCATCATCTCCGGTGATGTGATTGTTGTAACATAGTCTGTTGCTAAATGTGGCGGTGGTGCTACCATTCGGCCACTGCGTGTACGCAACATCTCGTCTTGTGTGTAGCGTTCGGGAGGAGTCTGTGGTATGGCAGAATTGTTAGTGTTGTTCGGATTTGGCAAGATGTATGCTGGCTTGAGACGGTCTACTGAAACTTTGTCTGATCGTCCGTTAATGTCCAACGTAAAATATTTGTCCGATGTGGCAATTATGCGAAATGGTCCTTCATAAGGGCGTTGTAAAGGTGAACGATGACTGTCTACACGCACATAAACATATCCAGATTGTGCCAAATTGGGTGGAAGATGTTGTTGTGGTGTCGTGTGGTACATGGTTGGTGGTGGTATAGCAGAATGCATGGCATGCTGTAAGTCTCGCAAAAACTGAGAGGTAGGTTCACATTGTCGGTTGTTTTGAGTGTCAATGAATTCACCAGGTATTCTCAAACTTGATCCATATACCAACTCTGCCGGTGAACAATTTGGGTTTTCTCGCCATGCTACCCGCAAGCCAAGAAGTACAAATGGAAGATGATCCATCCAGTAAGGGTCAGTTGTTCGTGATTTGAGTGCACTCTTTAGTTGTCTATGTAGTCTCTCTACCATGCCATTGGCCTGGGGATGATAAGCAGTTGTATTGTGTAGCTTGAGTCCTAAGAGTTTTCCAAGTTCTGACCATAGAGAAGAAGTGAATTGAGGCCCGCGGTCGGTCGTAATGTCTTCTGGAACACCAAAGCGAGAAATCCAGTGTCGGATGAGAGCTTTGACACAAGTGGAAGTTTTAGAGTCTGGTATTGGGATTGCTTCTGGCCAACGAGTGAAACGGTCAATAACAGTCAGCAAATAATTCATCCCTTCACTGGGGGAAAGCGGGCCCACTAAGTCAATATGAAGGCTGCGAAAGCGACCATTGGGAGTATTGCGTTGGACCAAGGGAGCTTTTGTATGTTTGTGTATTTTGGCTGACTGGCAGTTGTGGCAAGCTTTACACCAGCGTTTAATGTCTTTTTTAAGTCCATGCCAAACAAATCTCTCAGCGATGGCTCTCTGGGTTGGTTTGGGCCCACTATGTGATAATCCATGAATTGCATTGAATATTCGAAAAGTCCATTCTTGGGGAAGAATAGGTCGGGGTTTGCTAAGGGAGACATCACACAAAAGCGTTACATCATGATACTTCACGTCTCGGAGTTTAAGACTTGAAATAGCAGTTCTATATGCTTCTATTTCAGCTGATGACAGCTGATCAGCAGCCAGTTGCCTAAAGTCGATTAATGGTAGCGTAGCAGCATTAATACGAGATAGAGTATCTGCCACTTTGTTGTGTTTGCCTTTGATATACTGAATATCAGTTGAGAATTCAGCAATAAAAGACAAATGGCGAGCTTGCCGTGGGGAACGTTCTGCGGTGTTTGTAAGTGCAAATACCAATGGCTTGTGATCGGTATAGATGGTAAATGGTTTAGCCTCAACAAAATGTCGAAAGTGCCGAATTGCACTATATGCAGCAAGCAACTCACGATCAAAGGCGCTATAGTTTTTTTCAGCAGAAGAAAGTTTGTAGAAGTTAAACCTAACTACTACCTAAAATTGCCAGTCCGTATACAGTTGTATAAAGAAATTTAATTACAGGGAAAATGTAAAAGAATTTGTGAAAAAGCATAATTAAAAATCTGTGGCACAACACAACAATACAATCGTTTAACAACCGTTACAGCCATCCCAAACGAGACAACCGGGACAACCGTGACAACCGAAACAACCGATACAGGACAGTTGGCAACTGAAAGAGAAAGGCTTAATAAAAACTCAGCCGCCAACTGTGTGAAAATTATTATTATTATTCAAACCCAAAAACAAGAGTGTAAACTTGAATACAAAATATAAACAACAATTACCTTATATGATGCGGGTGACACATTTTCAAATCAAAACTGAAGCGAAGCACATCTTGATGCTTGCGGTAAACACGTTATGCGGAAAAGAAAGAAAATAAGAATCTCGCGCCAAACTATACAGTAGCACCCCAAGCGGACAGATGCCACGTATAATAATTATTGAATTTAAAGTGGGGACAAGAAGAATCAACGCTTACATCCCGGCCCCAAATAATTACGATCCAGAAATTATTTAATATTAAGCGTTGATGAAACTTTAGGCGGGGATAAAAAACAAGAACGAATCACAAATGTACTGTACAGTCGCGGATAACGAAGAATGTCATTCTGCTGCCTCAAGCAGACATAGTTTTCTAGTGTCCCGTAGGAAAGAGGATGTCGCAGTTCGAACCCTGGCCGACCGTATGTAGCCATCCTTGCCAGGAAAAACTTCTTCCACACGAGCTTTCGGCCAAGAACCTCTCTTCCCGACGTCGTCGATCACCAGGACCACGTCCCCGACACGAAGGTTTCGGGCTGGTTGAAGCCACTTTTGACGAATTTGTAAGGTTGGTAAATACTCTTTCGTCCATCTTAACCAAAACTGGTCAGCCAACCAGTTCACGAATCTCCAAGACCGTTTGTATTTGTCCGCCTTCATGAATACGTCGAGCGGGATTGAATCATCCAATCGACAAAGTAACAACGAATTTGGTGTAAGAGCCTCTAGGTCGGTAGGATCGGAGCTCACAGAGGTGAGAGGTCGATTGTTGAGGATCCTCTCTACTTCCGCTGCAAAGGTGAAGAATTCTTCATCGGTGAGCTGCCGTTGCTGATCTGTAAGAGCCAACATGATTTTGCGAACGCTGCGGATGACACGCTCCCACACTCCTCCTTGATGACTCGCGGCCGGAGGATTGAAGCGCCACTCGATGGATTGCCGACTCAATCGATCGCATATGGCTTGTTTGTCGAGTCGTTTGAAGCCGTCTCGAAGTTCCTTCACCGCGCCGACGAAATTGGAGCCGTTGTCCGAATATATTGTTTGTGGTGTGCCACGACGACTTATAAACCGCTGATAAGTTTGAAGAAAGGAAGGAGTATCAAGAGAGAAGGAGGGCTCTAAATGTACAGCTCTAGTGGCTAAGCAAGTGAATACGCAGAGGTAGCGCTTTAGAGTAGTGCGCCCAGCTTTTGTGAAAAAAGGACCAGCGTAATCTACGCCTACACAGGTAAAAGCAGGTTTGCCAGGAGTGACCCTATGTACGGGAAGTGGAGCCATAATTTGTGAACCACTAACTGGATATTTTAAGCGACAAATTCTACACTCGTTTAAGACTTTTCGTACTGTGGCATGACCGTTTATGACCCAGAACTGCGCCCTTGTAGCTGCAAGAGTATGTTGCACCCCATTATGACCTTCTTTTTGATGGAAAAACTTAATTATTAAGTGCGTAACATGGTGGTTTTTTGGTAGAATAATAGGGTGTTTAACATCTAAAGAAAACGGAGATCTTTGGAGGCGGCCACCGACACGTATTAAGCCCTGAACAAAAATAGGACAAAGTTTTCTCAAACAAGAATGTTTCGACACTGAGCACGATTTGGTGTTCAATGAGTCAGGTTGACACGAATTAGAACTTACCGATCTAGCCAATTTAGATACTTCTTCAGGAAAGGACTGCCTTTGCACCAGTTTAATAATCTCTCTTGCTGCTACTTCTAATTCTGAAACTGTCAAGCTATGAAAGCGAGTACTCACCAATACGTTTGGCTGGCTTTTAGCGAGTAAGTATTGCCTATAGCGCAGCAGCCAAGCTACTTTTCTTTTAAGACCACTAAATGAAGAAGAGTTAAGTAATCGATCTAGGGCAGAATTGTGTGTACCCTGCGTGAGAGTAGCGTTCGTCCTAGTGCGGATTTCTAGGCCGTCAAGCTTCGGGGAGAGAGTGGGTTGTTCAGGCCAATGCTTCTCAGGCAACTTCAAGAATGGGGGACCAACAAACCACGCTTCGGCTTTGTTTAGTTCTGGCATAAGGCCGCGAGAGCAGATGTCCGCTGGATTGGACTTGGACTCTAAATGTCGCCATTGAGATGGGTCAGATCCTGCGTGGATTTCGACTATACGATTGGCAACAAATACATGGAAACGTTTTGCGGTGTTATTAATATATTGAACCACTGAGGTGGAATCAGTCCAAAAGGTGACACTTTCAAGCTCAAGATCTAACTCATCTCTTAAAAATTTTACCAAGTTGACTCCAACCACTGCTGCAGTCAACTCCATACGCGGGATAGTGACGGGCTTCAACGGTGCTACTCTAGACTTACCCATAAGGAAACAACAACAGATAGTGCCTAAAGAGTCTATCATTCGGAGATACGCCACAGCTCCATAACCAACACTGCTGGCGTCACAGAAACAATGTAACTGAAATTTAGCGGGTCGAAAGTTAGGCGGGTGTAAACACCTAGGAAACTTAACACTATTTAAACATTGGGACGAATCTAGCCATCTAAACCAGGCCTGTCTTTTCTCTTCAGAGATTTCGTCATCCCATCCTGAATTTTCTGAACACAACTCCTGCATTAAGCGTTTAGCAGGAAGTAAGAAGGGGTGGATGATCCCCATGGGATCAAAGACTTGACTCATCATTGATAGTATGCCCCTACGGGTGACAGGTTTTTCCTTGATACAAACGCGTATTTCAAACTGGTCGGTCTGTGTATTCCATGACACTCCCAAAGTTCTGTCACTGGAAGCTTTGTTTAAATCAAGGTTTGATACGCCACCTAATCTATCTTCTTCAGGTACAGTTTTTAATATTGCATTTTTATTAGATCGAAATTTAGTCAAATCAAACCCTGCTTCTTTGAGGACTTTTTTGAGCGATCTTATGACCTTTTCTGCTTCCTCGATGCTGGCAAATGATCCTAAAAAGTCGTCGACATAGAAGCTGCGTGAAATAGAATTTACTACCAGGGGATCAACTTCGGAAGCACGATCGCTGGCAACTTTTCGTAGTGCAAAACCACAACAGCTAGGAGAAGAGGTAGCTCCAAATAAATGAACTAGCATTTGGTATTCTTGCGGTGGTACCGACAGATCACCATCTGGCCACCAAAGAAAGCGCAAAGAATCACAGTCACGTGGTTCAACTCTTACCTGATGAAACATGCCTCGAATGTCGGCCACCACAGCTATGGGCTTTTTGCGAAATCGTAAAAGAACACCCATCAAATTGCTCGTATGGTCTGGACCTTGGAGCAAGTTATCATTTAAAGAAACACCTTGGAATCTCGCAGCACAATCGAAAACCACCCGAAATTTTCCTACAGTGGCGTGATGTGGTATAAACCAAGTGCGGTCAGAATAAGGTAGTAAGTCAGTTGGGACTTTGCGAGCATACCCTTTATCTAAATACTCTTTAATTTTATCTTTGTAATTATGAAATAAATTTTTATCTCTGAGGAGTTTTGCTCTTAAGTATGCTAGTCTCCTTTCTGCCATAGTGCGATTGCGTGGTAGTTTAACCTGATTACTTTTCCAGGGTAGGGGTATGATATAGTGACCGTTCTGGAGTTGCGTGCAATCTTGCATGATAGCGAGGGCTCTACGATCTTCTACAGACATAGCCATTTTTGAACTATCTGTGCCTTCGTTGAAATCTTGTTGATACATCTGTATCATTTGCTTATGCATGGTGTCATAAACCCTTTGCATTTGTTCGTGGAGCATAGAGCTTTCAGAGCGTACGAAATTTACCCTAAATTCAGGGGTCTGAGTTGCTAAGCGTTCATTAGTGGGACCAACTAAACTCCAACCGAGCATTGTTCTAACGGCATTGGGACCGCCAACCTGGCTAATTCGATACTCTAGTGTGCGGTGAGCCTCAGGGATGTCAGCACCAATAAGCAATTCAATCCCACCTAAAACTTCTGGAAGAGAAACGCCTTGTAACACATCAGCGTAGGAGATAAGGTCTTGGCCCGAGGGAATGCTCGATTTCAGATCAGGCAAGCAAGGAACACTAAGTACGCTAGGAAGTTCAATGACCGTGGCCTCATTATAACCTTGAATAAAGAGCTTTACATCATGACCATGTTTGTGATCAGTACCACTGACAGTGGACAGTGAAAAGTGTACAGCTTTACCTTTAGCGCCCAATCGATTTAGTAGTGCTTTGCTGCAGAGTGTTGTGTCCGATCCCTCGTCCAGAAATGCGTAAACGCTTTCACATTTGCGGTTTGAGCTGCTCCAAACTTTAACAGGAATTACCTTTAACCTAACTTTGCTACGAGTATTAGAAATTACTCCAGTAGAATATGCTGCAGGGCTGGCAGTGCTATTCTCCCCTCTCGTCTCAGTTGATGATAAGTCACCGGCCCCATCAGAGCTCCCGGGGTTTGCCATTTGGCTCATAGCGGGTCGCAAGTCTCTATGTAACAGGCTGTGGTGTAATCCACGACAATGGCGGCAACGGGAATTAGATTTGCAGCTTCTTGCAACATGATTCCCCAAACAGTTAAAGCACAGCTTAGCGGATTTTGCCAAAGACCAGCGACTATCGACATCTTTTAGTAAAAACGCTTCGCATTTCCACAATGGATGTTGGGCAGAGCAATTTGCACAAGGTCTACTGCGGGCGTCAACACTAGTGTTTCCAGTAGTAAAGTTACTTCGAGTTGCATTGACTGCGAACCTCTTAGACTGTCGAAAGGTGGGGGAGCTTTCCGTTTGCACCTTATCCAACCGCCGATTCATTAATTGCCCTAAGAAGCTTTTTTCGATTTGTGCTCGCCTCTGTATAAAGGAAGATAGTTGGGAAAAGGTGATCGCACCACCCTGCTCTAGTAGTGGTCCGAGTTCCGTTAGACACTTGTCTTGAAGGTAACGTGGGAGACGCTTAAATATACAAGCGATAGTGTGCTGGGTGTCTAATCCAGCACTCGCTATTCCAGCACAACAAATCTCGCAATTATGCATGTCACGTGCAAGTTGCGACAGAGCCACCTGATCATTTTGTTTCAAAGGAGGGCCTTCGGTAAGACGCCTTACATGGGCTGTGACGATGGAGTGCTCTTGTCCATATTGCGTTTCAAGGGTCTTACGGGCCTCTAAGTAACCTAATTCAGGCGTTCGGGCCATAATGCAATCTGCGATACTTTCACGGGCCTCCCCTGTACATGAAGAAATTAATAGGTCAAGGCGAACAGACATGTCAATTACACCTCTCGCCGTATAAGCATCAAAGTGCCTGATAAAATGTTTATATCTCAAGGGGTCACCATCGAACATTTCCTTGCGGTCTGGTGGTCGGGCCTGTCTGCTATTAATTTGACTAGTCATAAGGTGCATGGCGCCTATTAAGTCATCAATAGTAGCTTGATTGCAGCCTTCCTGCCGATTATTGGAATTTTTCTCTTGATAATCTAAACGTCTGGGCGAACGGGAAAGAGGAGAAGTGGGCCACTGGTCTAACGTGACATAATGTCTTGGTGATTCAAAATGCGGTTGTTCAGATTCACGACCACGATCCCATGTGGTCTGGGCAGCATAACCATCATCTACGTTATAAACTGCGCTTGCGGGTTTTCTATATTTGGATTCACCAAGAACATCCTTATGTGCGGGCGTCTGCTTTACTAGACCCGGAAGATAGTTTAACGAACGACTCGTACGTTTGTTTAGCGGTTCAGTTAGACAGTGATCCATAATCCTCTCTCTAGTTTAAACACAAGGCAATGTCAAAACAAAGAAGCATTAAAAACTTATACTAAAACTTAAACCTACCAGCAAGGAAAAGCAGGAAAAAATCTTAAAGGCTAATTTCCAGTAATAGCTACAAGTTAAGACGTCCAGTGACTTACAAGTAAAATTGTTCTGTATATTTACCATACAAGTAGAAGTACTGTCCTGTATTATGTAGAAGTTAAACCTAACTACTACCTAAAATTGCCAGTCCGTATACAGTTGTATAAAGAAATTTAATTACAGGGAAAATGTAAAAGAATTTGTGAAAAAGCATAATTAAAAATCTGTGGCACAACACAACAATACAATCGTTTAACAACCGTTACAGCCATCCCAAACGAGACAACCGGGACAACCGTGACAACCGAAACAACCCATACAGGACAGTTGGCAACTGAAAGAGAAAGGCTTAATAAAAACTCAGCCGCCAACTGTGTGAAAATTATTATTATTATTCAAACCCAAAAACAAGAGTGTAAACTTGAATACAAAATATAAACAACAATTACCTTATATGATGCGGGTGACACATTTTCAAATCAAAACTGAAGCGAAGCACATCTTGATGCTTGCGGTAAACACGTTATGCGGAAAAGAAAGAAAATAAGAATCTCGCGCCAAACTATACAGTAGCACCCCAAGCGGACAGATGCCACGTATAATAATTATTGAATTTAAAGTGGGGACAAGAAGAATCAACGCTTACAAAGTTTTCTCGAGTAAAATGCAAGTGGAACCCACTTGCCTTGCTGTAATTGTTCTAACTGCGCACCTAAAGCCACATCTGAAACATCCACTGTGATGCTTGTAGCTGCATCGGGTTTGGGATGATGAAGTAAAGTGGCTTGTGCTAGTGCAGATTTCGCTTTTTCGAATGCTGTTTGGCACTCTGGTGTCCAGGTGATGGCTTTGCCACGTCCTGCTGAGGCTGCGTGTAACGGTGCAAGTTTGGGTGCAATGTTAGGCAAAAAACGGTGATAATAGTTAATCATGCCCAAAAAGCGCTGAAGAGTAGGGCGATTTTCTGGAGTTGGAAAGTTTCGTATGGTGTCAATTCGGCTGTTTAAAGGAAAAATGCCACTGGTAGTTACCAAATGACCAAGATATTCAAGTTCCGTTACCCCGAAAAGGCATTTTGTCTTGTTGATCACTAAACCATTATTGGCAAGTAGTTGGAATACTTGTTCTAAGTGTGTGAGATGTTGAGTTTTTGATTTGCTGGTCACAAGAATATCATCTAGATATACAAAGACAAATGGGAGTTGTTGAAAAATTCCGTCCATGAGCCGTTGAAAGGTCTGAGCTGCGTTTTTCAGACCAAATGGCATTCGAAGAAACTCCCACAGTCCGAAAGGGGTTGCAATTGCAGTTTTAGGGATGGAGTCAGTTGCCATAGGGATTTGGTAGTATCCTCGGACAAGATCTATTTTAGAAAAAATTTTGGAGCCCGCTAACTGACTGTTGAAATCCTGAATGTGGGGTAAGGGGTATCTGTCATCTACTGTAGCGGCATTGAGCTGTCGGTAGTCGCCACATGGCCTCCAACCTCCAGATGCTTTGGGCACGATATGTAGGGGAGATGACCAAGGCGAGTTGGAACGACGAACAATTCCAGCTTGCTCCAGTTTCTGGAATTCATCCTTAGCTACTGACAGTTTATCGGCCGGAAGACGACGAGGTCGTGAATGAGTGGGTGGAGATTCAGTAATGATATAATGTTCAACTCCATGTTTGTTCACCTGTGGTTCAAAATGGGGTGTCTGTATGTCTGGAAACTTTTGTAAGAGCTTTTCAAAGCTGTTTGAGGGAGCTAATGATAAACCTGAAAGGATGTTGGCATTCGGCTCTGACATTGTGGAGAAGGTGTCTCCATGATTAAGATCGATAAGGCGGCGGCCACGAAGATCGATTGCGACATTATGAGCGATGAAAAAATTCGCACCAAGAATAGGGCGTGTAACATCTGCTACATAAAAGTCTTGTTGGTAAGTGCGTCCTTTGCCAAGATTAAAGGTGAGGGTTCGTTGTCCCCATGTTTTGATCTTGGATCCATTGGCTGCTGTGAGAGTGCCAGAAGGAGCCCGGGTATGCTTGTCAGCTGCAGATGCTGGAAAGACGCTGACATCAGCTCCAGTGTCAACTAAAAAGGAAGTACCAGTGTGTCTATCCCACACTGACAGGGTGCTTGATCCAAAGTCGCCGGCCGCCGTAGTTATCGACGACCGGCCTTTACGTTTCCCTGGGTTGCAAGATTGTTGTTGTGGGAAGACGATGGGTCCAGTAGTTGCGCAAATTTGCATCCGGGACGACAGTTACGAGGCTCTGTTCCAAATCGTTGATGGTAAAAGCAAATAAACTGGGTGCTTGAAACTGGCCTTTGCAGCTTGGAAGTCACAGGTTGGCTTTTAAGTTTTGGTGCATGAACAGCAGCCGCCGTCGAATTTGTAGGGGTAAGTTGACTAGCCTCCATAATCCTATCAGCCGCATCAGCTAGCTCACTAATATCGTCAATTTCTTTTAATGCTAAAATGGCACGTACTTGGGTTGGGAGCTGAGCTAAGAAAAACGCTCGTCGTAAAGTGGCAGCATCGTTATTGAGAGATTTTAGGTGTCGCAGCAGCGCTGTAGGTTTCCTATCACCTAATCCCGAAATATTCAGTAGCTCAGCATCTTTTTGTGCTTGTGTTTTTCCAAATGCTGACAGCAGTGCCTTTTTAATTGTGTTGTATTTGTCTTGTTGTGGGGGATTAGTCAACACAGCCTTAATCTCAACAATTGCCCGGTTATCTAGCGCCGCAACTACATAATCAAACCTTGTCTGATCTTGTGTAATAGCCCTTGATCTCAGCTGTGCCTCGACGCGGATAAACCATACTTCTGGGTCATCTGGCCAAAACTCTGGTAGCTTCACTGAAACTGCCTGTACTTCGGGTGCCTGAGGCACGGTAGCTGTTGTCGCAGTAGCGTTGAGATTTGAAATCGCTTCAGCTAATTTTTGCAGCGTTTCGTTTTCCAGAGACATAACTAAGCTTAGTTACTGGTACTTATTGTCTAGGTTAAGGTTGATAACGCGCTGGTGAACGCCAGCGTATTCAATATAACGGGGTCACCAATATAGTGTTCTTGTCTCGTTTAACTTTTATTTAACCTTGACTAATCTCAACTTATAGTTTATAACAACCAACACGGGTCTGCTTCTCAACTAGTTATATTTTCGAATAAAGCACATGTTCGCATAGCGTAGTCACGTTGCGTGGCAATGTTATGTTGCCAATATAAAACATCACGAATAGAATAGCTCGCCACAACAGCATGGAGGAGAAAAATGATTTTTGGGAAGACCTGGATGGATTGATAGAAAGTATATCAACAGAAGAGAGGATAGTTCTTGGTGCAGACCTTAATGGACATGTGGGCGAAGGAAACATCGGGGATGAGGAAATAATGGGGAGGTACGGTGCTGGAACAGGAAATAAGGAAGGATCAATGGTTGTGGATTTTGGGAAAAGGATGGATTTGGCAATTGTCAATACTTATTTCAAGAAGAAAGATGAACACAGGGTGACGTATAAGAGTGGAGGAAAAAGTACCCAAGTAGATTATGTGATGTGCAGAAGGAGGAACCTGAAAGAAATGTGTGATTGTAAGGTAATATTGAATGAGTGTGTCGCAAAGCAGCACCGCATGGTGGTATGCAAAATGGCTCTTATGGTGAAAAAGAAAAAAGCAGAGAAAGTAAAGCCAAAGATACGATGGTGGAAACTGAAAGAGACAAGCTATCAAGAAGCATTTAGACAAGAGGTGACCAGGATTTTGGGAGGCAAGGATGGGTTACCTGATGAGTGGGACAAAACGGCAGAAATCCTAAGAAAAACAGCTGAAACTGTACTGGGAGTGACATTTGGGAAACGAAAAGGAGACAAGGAGACATGGTGGTGGAATGAGGAAGTTCAAAAAAGCATAAAAGAAAAGAAAGAGGCAAAGAAAGCATGGGACAAAACAAGAAATGAAAATACTAAAAAGGTATACAAAGAAAAGAAGAGTAAGGCAAAGAAGGCAGTTGCAATGGCAAAGGGACGTGTGTATGATGATTTGTATGCTAGATTGGAAACAAAAGAAGGTGAAAAAGAGTTGTACAGATTGGCTAGGCAGAGAGACAGAGCAGGGAAAGATGTATAGCACGTGAGGGTTATAAAGAATGAAAACGGTAATGTTATGGTAAATTCAGAAGCAATGTTAAAGAGATGGAAGGTGTACTTTGAGAAACTGATGAATGAGGAAAATAACAGAGAGCCTAGGACAGAGGAAGCAGAAGTGGTTAATGAAGAGGTAAATTGTGTCAGTAGAGAAGAAGTAAAGAACGCACTAAGAAGGATGAAAAAAGGTAAAGCAGTTGGACCAGATGAGTTGCCAGTAGAAGTTTGGAAGTGCATGGGAAAGATGGGAATAGAGTTTTTGACCAGACTGTTCAACAGACTATTAATGGGTGAACGGATGCCAGAAGAATGGAGAAGGAGTGTGCTTATCCCAATCTATAAAAACAAAGGGGATGCACAGTGCTGTGGAAACTACAGAGGAATAAAGCTAATGAGCCACACAATGAAAGATATGGGAAAGAATTATTGAAACCAGGTTAAGGGATAGAGTGGAGATCAGCAAACAGCAATATGGATTTATGCCAGGAAAGGGAACCACCGATGCCATGTTTGCCTTAAGAATGTTAATGGAAAAATACAGGGAAGGTCAAAAAGAGCTTCATTGTGTATTCGTGGACCTAGAGAAAGCTTACGACAGAGTTCCACGGGAAGAGTTGTGGTACTGCATGAGAAAATCCGGAATAGTGGAAAAGTATGTGCGACTAGTACAGGATATGTATGAGGGAAGCGAAACAGTGGTGAGGTGTGCAGTAGGAACTACAGAAAGTTTCAATGTCAAGGTTGGACTGCACCAGGGATCAGCGTTAAGTCCATTCCTGTTTGCAGTGATAATGGACAGGCTACCGGATGAAGTAAGGAGAGAACCACCATGGACGATGCTGTTTGCTGATGATATTGTGATTTGCGAAGAGACCAGGGAAGAAGTGGAGCGGAGATTAGAATCCTGGAAGTATGCATTGGAAAGAAGAGGGATGAAAGTCAGTAGGTCAAAGACTGAATATCTTTGCATAAATGGAGGAAATGACGACGAAACAGTAAAGATGGAGGATGCAAAAGTGCCAAGAGTAAAGGAATTTAAGTATTTGGGATCAATGGTGCAAGAAAGTGGTGATTGTGAGAGGGAGGTAAAAAAGAGAGTACAGGCAGGATGGAATGGATGGAGAAGAGTATCGGGAGTAATCTGCGACAAGAGGTTACCAGCTAGAGTAAAAGGAAAAGTGTACAGTTCAGTGGTAAGACCAGCAATGGTGTATGGACTTGAGACAGTAGCAGTCACAAAGAAACAAGTAGAAGAGATGGAAGTCGCAGAGATAAAAATGCTGAGGTTTGCTATGGGAGTGACGAGAAAAGATAAAATTAGAAACGAGCACATCAGGAGTACTGTTAAGGTAGAACGGTTAGGAATGAAGATGAGGGAGAGCAGGCTGAGGTGGTATGGACATGTCATGAGGAGAGACCAAGAGTATGTAGGAAGAAAAATGATGGAAATGGAGTTACCAGGAAAGAGGAGAAGAGGGAGACCAAAGAGAAGGTTTTTAGATGTGGTAAAAGAAGATATGAAGGAAGTTGGTGTGAAAAAGATGGACATTGAAGACAGAAAGATGTGGAGAATGATGATACGCTGTGGCCACCCCTGACTAAAGGGAAAGGCCGAAAGGAGAAGAAGAAGAAATGAATATTAATTGATGACGTAATAATAAGCAAATATGGCTGAAATTGATAGCCTAATTTTTATGGTTACTAAACTGATTTGAGTAAGTCAATAATGTAAAAATCATAAAAATTGCTGAATGCTTGTTCTTGCAAACTTAGATCTTTGAAAGGTAGCTCGTTTAAGTTTATTATTGTTCAATCACGTAACCGCGGCAGTTTCTTCTTTGAGCAAATTTACTTCGTTTAAAGATTTGTTACTTATTGCTGCTGCTTTCACTTTCTTAATTTACTGACTTTCTTTGAAGAAAGAAATAGTAATTGTTTTGTCGATAACAGTTCAAATCTTTTTAGTAAACGAGAAATATTGTTAATAAAATTTTTTTTTCTGTCTTTTTTTTAGAGTTAATCCAAATAATAATTCTTTTCTTAATATTTATCATATAAAATTAAATAGCTACAAAAACACGTCCTTTCACTACCGCATCTTACTTATTCGTAAATTAAAGAAAATAGTGAACATAAACCGCTGGTAAATTTTGTTACAGTAGGCGATTACATCATTGTGAAAGTACAGGGTGTTTCATCTCAATATGTTACTAAGAAAATCTCATATCTCGGTAACTCGCAAAAGTAGCAGGATAAAATTGGTTTCGTTAGATAGGCAAAATCTCCAATTTTTTTGTTTTGCCAGACCATTGTTATGTCACAATCAAAATTTTAGCTTTTTGCGTAAAATATCATTTCCATCAATTTGCCTCTTATTTGCTTAAAATGTCTTTTACTGGAAAGGAAAAAGCGTTTTGTTTTTTGGAATTTGATAAAAACAACTCGTGGACATGTATTCAACGTAAATTTCGGACAGAATTTTCAAAGCAACCACCAGACCGACGTACCATACAGAAGCGGCACGCGAAATTTAAGGAGGAGGGATGTTTATGCTAGGATGAGAAATGGAATACCGTTTCGATGTGTGCCGTGTAACCAAGGGCTCGTGTAGATAGTTATTCCACAAATAATTGAACACTTTCTTTGATTTGTTTATTCTTATTTAACAGAAATTGAAAGAACATATATTTACAATCAAAATAACACACTTCATTACAGTTATCTTTTTATTATCGTTTTTATATCCACAAGTTATTACTTCCTCGTTTCCAGTGTTTCCCTTCCATTTATCATTATTCTATAGGAACTTGTAGTGATCTACATAGGATCACTACAGACTTCCCCTCCTGACAAAATTTTGCAATTTTAAAAAAATAGACGTGTAACATGGGATGTGTTATAACAATATTTACAAAATATCATACAGCAATTAGCATTGATGCAATATAATGAACTTATTCTATGTTAACAACACAGTCCCGCAGCCTTTGGGGAAAAACAGTTTTTCTGCGAGGACGTGGCTGTGGTGGCGACAAGATGGAGCTTTGAGTAGTGTCTGGAATAGGTTCAGTTTCAGGTGTTAAGTTAGAAATATTATAAAGCCGGATTTTACATTGTTAATGCCAACTGAGATTAATTTGCCACGCTTAATAACTTTGAAAACGTCATTATTGCGGTCTATAACCAGGTATGGGCCGGAGTAGGCGGGGCATAAATTTGGGTGAATTGGATCGTTTTAATGAATATGTGGGTACAATCATTTAATGTTTTTGGAAGAAAAATTGATTTTTTCTGTTCCACTCTCGTTGAGGTGGGATATAATGATTCTGTGAAAGCGCGCATGCTGTTGATTATATCTGAGGAGGAAACATTCTGGTTCTCATGTGTGGGAGAAATAAGATCACCGGGGAGTCGTAAACATTGTCCGAATAATAATTCTGCAGAACTGCCTTGTAAATCTTCTTTAAACATGGTATTAAGTGAAAGAATGATGGAAGATAAATGAAAAGCCCAATTAGCTGAATCTAGTTTTGCAGTTAGTGCCGTTTTAATAGTTCTGATAGCTCTTTCAACAAGTCCATTTGATTCTGGATAACGTACACTGCTGATTCTGTGAGTTGCTCCGAGAAATTTACAATAATCTTTAAAGGTATGTGATGTAAATTGGCTTCCTGCATCAGAGTGAATTTCTACAGGTGCACCAAATTTTTGAACATGAAGATTTAAATTTTGAATGACTGAGGCAGTAGACATGTCTGGCATTGGAAAAGCTTCAGTCCATCTTGTAAATGGATCAATACAAACCAAAACATGTGTATAGCCATTTGAGCTGGGAAAAGGTCCAGCTATGTCAATGTTAATGCGTTCAAAACGAGCATTAGGCATAGGTATTGATGTGATTTGTTTAACAATGTGTCGGTTTGTTTTCGTTCGTTGACAATTGATACAAGCATGAACAAAATCACGAATTTTAGATTTCATATTCTTAAAAAGAAATCTGGCACATATAAAACGTTGAGTGGCCTTTATGCCTAAATGATTCATATTATGGTAATAAGATATTATCGTCTGTTCCAAACTTGGGGGAATTAGTATGCGGTCATGTGGTAAACTGGTATCAATTAAAATGCAGAAATTAGTTTTAGGTACTGGCACAGATTTGATATTGATGGATGAGTCAGTAGGAAATGAAAAGGCATCTGATTGAGACTCATGTTGCTGTGCGTCAGCAATTGATTCCAGAGAAATAGGCATAGGTTCTTCAAGAATATTGGCTACAATAACTCGGGATAGGCAATCAGCCACAATATTGTTTCTGCCTGGCAAATGTTGAATATTACAATCAAATTGACTGAGATAAGACAATTGACGCACTTGCCTAGGAGAGTGATTTTCAGAAGGTTTTGCAAAACTGTTAACTAAAGGTTTATTATCTGTGAAGATTACAAAGGGTTTATCAAGCAGAATATATTCAAAATATTTAACGTTTGAATAAACACTAAGAAGTTCGAGGTCATAGGTTGAGTAATGTTTTTGAGCATCTGTTAGTGATTTGGAATAGTAACCTAAAACTTCAATTTTGTCGTCATAAATTTGTTCAAGTACACCACCAAGAGAGGTAGCAGATGCATCTGTTTTTAATTGCAATTTAGCATAAGCTTTAGGATGAGCCAAATAAGCAAGATTGGCAATAATTTCTTTTACTTTCTTAAAGGCCTGCAGTGCATTGCAATTCAATGATATTTTTGTTTCATTTTTTACTTTACCTTTGAGATAATCTTGTAATGGAGAAAGTAATTCAGCTGCATTTTCAATGAAACGACGTTGATAATTAACTAGACCAAGAAATTGACGTAATTCTTTGATGGTTACCGGTGCAGGAAAGTTTTTTACAGCTGCAATTTTTTCATCAGATGCAGTTATGCCACTGGCATTTAATTTGTATCCAAGTACATTAAGTTGAGAAGCACCAAATACACATTTGTTCATGTTT
Organism: Diplosoma virens; assembly: GCA_963680785.1. Lineage (NCBI taxonomy): Eukaryota > Metazoa > Chordata > Ascidiacea > Aplousobranchia > Didemnidae > Diplosoma > Diplosoma virens. The sequence continues at coordinate 12,571,775 of OY796895.1, read as the reverse complement.
AATGTTAATCCATAAGAATTGAGTCTATTAGCAATTTCTAAAAGATGTTTTTTGTGTTCAAGCTCATTTTTGGAAAATATAATAATGTCATCAATGTAAGCAAAACAAAAAGTATCAGTATTTTGTAGCACATGATTGATAAAACGTTGGAAGCTGCTGCTCGCATAAGTTAAACCTTGTGGAAGTTTATTGTACATGAAGTTACCACGATGAGTGCAAAAAGCCGTAAATTGTCTATCAGTGGGGCGGACATCCAGTTGCCAAAAAGCACTTTTTAAATCTAATGAAGAAAAAATGGTTGCGCCATGAATGTGTTGAGTAAAATCTGTTAGCCTTGGTAATGGATAATTTTGTTTTTTGCAATGTTTATTGATAAGTCTGTAATCATGTACCAACCTAAAGGAACCATTCTTCTTTTTAACTAAATGTACTGGTGAGGCCCCAGGGCTGGTAGTTGAACTAATAATATTTTTTTTAAGCATGTCATCTAATATTTTATTGAGAGCATTTGTTTTTTCTAAATTGAGTCTTCTTGGTCGAAAGGCTACTGGGGGTCCATCAACTTCTAATACATGTTCAAAAGGATGTTTCTTTTTTCCAACTTTAATTTGTCCAGATACAAGATGAGGAAACATGTTTAAAATATCCTTATATGAATGTATATTGTAGTCAATGCTGGGCAATGGAGTTAAAATATTTTCCTTTGTAGAATTTGAAATGTCAATTGTGCTTGCAGCTGTGTCAATTACAAAATTGTGCAATTTCAAAAAATCCAAACCAAGAATAGCATGTTTAATGTTTGCAACAATAAAAGAATGAGTAAACTGTTTATTAGGAAATTCCTGAAAATGTAGTGTTAGTTCAATGACACCTGATTGTTGTATAGGATGACCATCAGCAGCAAATAATCTACAGGGATCTGGATTTGTCACACAAGTATATCTGTTAGAGGGAATCAGTGACTTAGGGCTAGCTGTATCAATAATAAATACAATGTTATTGTGTGTATCAGTTAAGTGAATATATTTGTCAGCAGATTCAGGCAATGCATTGCTGACATTGATAGTATTTATTTGCAAGTCATGATTTATTGAGGAGCATTGCCTTGTGAATTTAAATGTTTAGTCTTCATATAGCTATCAAAATGAGTGCAGCCTTGGACACAGTATCTAGCAGTAGTTCCATATTTTTGGTGGTAAAAACACAGACCATTAAAAATCTTATCTCTACCTAGAATAGTGAGATTTGGACCTGGTGGTGGTCGTAAAGTAGAAGAAAATGACAATAGTTGGGATGAAGTTGGGGGATGATTTTGAGGGTTTTGATTAAAAGATTTGGAGTGAGATCTATTGTGTGATGGGTAAGTGAAATGAGGTGTGGTAGTTTGGTGAGAAAGAATTTTATGCAGAGCCAAAACTTCAGCTTTAAGAGAGGAAAATTCTTTTAACATAGCAGAAAAAACATCATCAGTGGAATTAACTTTAGGTGAGTTTAATGATTTATCATTTTGTATTAGAGAATCAGCAATGGGAGCTAGTTCTTCAACAGATTTGAAAGGGAATGCAGCTAAAATGAATTGTATATTGTTAGGAAGCCTATTCATAAATTCAGTTTGTAAGAACCAATTTAATGTTTCATCTTGAGGGTCAATTGTTCCTAAAATGTTTTTTAAATCATATAATAATTGTGTAGGAGAACGGTCTCCCAAAGGAGGAGCAGTGTAAAGCTGGGTTAATCTTTTGTGTAAAGGAAGACTGTATGCTTTTATTAAGGCAGCCTTGAGTGTACTATAGCTGTTGACACTATCTCTTGACATGCAAAGTGATGCTTTGTGAAAATGTTCAGAAGATAAACATTTTATCAATTCAAAATATAATTGTTCTTCAGTTAGATGCTTTCCAAAATAATGTGCATCAAATGTGTGAAAAAACATGTCAATGTGAGAAGGATTAAATTGGAGTTGTGGAGAATTTTGAATTATTATAGTAGGTGGTTGAGTATTTTGCAATAAAAATTGATGTACAGAAGTAGATGATGATAAAGGTGTAGAAAAGACTTGGGAAGTAGTAGTAGGTAGAATTGAAGCTGAACTAACTGGAATTGCATCAGCACTTTGTGCTTGCAAATGGGTTTGTGTTGAAGAATTATTTTCAGCCAAGGCTATAAGATTATCATTCATATTAGATTTAACACTTCGTAAAAAATATTGATTTGAATGCATAAATAGTAATAATAACAAATAATTTTATAGACAACAATAATAATTTTAAGCAATAAGGTAATAATTATAATGTTCATACAAGTAATTAGTAAAATTGTTTAAAAATTGTAATTAATGTTCTTTATAGATTGAATACAATGCTTGAGATAAGATAGTCTTTTAAAATAATTGGTATAGATTAATATGATCCAAGTCACTTTGTTAGTTGTTGGTTGTTAGTTGTCATCAATTGTAGATGTCTTGTTAGTTGTCGGGGTCACCAATTGTAGATAGTTATTCCACAAATAATTGAACACTTTCTTTGATTTGTTTATTCTTATTTAACAGAAATTGAAAGAACATATATTTACAATCAAAATAACACACTTCATTACAGTTATCTTTTTATTATCGTTTTTATATCCACAAGTTATTACTTCCTCGTTTCCAGTGTTTCCCTTCCATTTATCATTATTCTATAGGAACTTGTAGTGATCTACATAGGATCACTACACTCGCATATTGAACATTTGTGAAAAGTTTAATAAAACGTTTATTTTTTTGATTTTTACGTTCAAATTTTTGCTGCTTAAACTTAAGAACATTTGTTTAAGAACACAAGTCAAACTTGACCATTCTTACTATATGTTTGTAATGGGAACTGCAGGGTTTTGCTTGTCTTAACCCGTATCCGTTTTAGCTAACTCGATGTGGTTAGCATATCGGAACCGCCGCCAGTATACCCTTGCGGTTTAGCGGTGTCTTTTGCAGTTGCGCTGGTGGAACATTGTTTTCATTGTACTAACTACCCAGCGTTCAGGTCCACAACTGGATGTTTGAGGTGTAAAAACCACAAACAGAAAGTTGTGCCAGCTGTTTAAGTTTTCAACTTTTTCAGCTGGGGTCAACAACAAGCTGTAGTGTCCTAACGAGTCAAAAAAAAAAAAATAAATAAGGACGAAACAGGTCTGTCGGCACTTGCTTGTTGATTGACTTGACCATTCTTATATATGTTTGTAATGGGAACTGCAGGGTTTTGCTTGTCTTAACCCGTATCCGTGTTAGCTAATTCGATGTGGTTAACATATCGGAACCGCCGCCAGTATACCCTTGCGGTTTAGCGGTGTCTTTTGCAGTTGCGCTGGTGGAACATTGTTTTCAATGTTTTTTTTTGTTATATTTATGTTTTGATAAATACGTATATACATATAATTATATTCAGTGGCGGCTCGTGGCTTTCATTAATGGTGGGGCCAGCAAAACAATTATTGAAATGTCAAAAAGTTTCATTCGTAGACTAGGCGGGGTAAATAAATTTTTAGCAAAAAATGCGACATTCGCTATCGCGATATCGATATTGTAGTATTCGCTAGTGAGTAATTTGACACCATTTACTGGAATAGCTTGTTTGAAGTTAAATTATTTTGATCTGGAAATACAAAAATCACACAAAATATAAATAAACTAAGCATGTTATTCTTAAATGAAAATGAACATAACTGATAAACTACCACAGCTGTGAAAAAACATGCGCTGAGAAGCAGAAACTGCTGTCTCACAAAACAATGCACAACATCACCCAATATCAACTGAATAATAACTAATTCTTTAAGGCTGCACACGGACAGGCGCAGCTAACGTCCGCTTATAAGTTACGTCTGTTTGGGCCAGACATCGCTAGCCCCAATTTTGTGCTATTGACTTGCATATTGAAATCTTCACAAAGCGCGGCGCGTGAGTTGGTTGGCTTTAGATGTAAATATATAGGAGTAAACGGGCCAGAATATGTGGGCCCCTTTGGATCGTTTTGAAGAGACTTCAGAAAATGTTTGAAAATATTTCTCGTTGTTTTTCGGTTAACTGTTATCTTGGCACGCATGTAAACATTTTGATATTTAATATAGGGTTTCTCTTTAGAAATTCACATATTATTAAGTCAAATTTTTAGTGGGGCCCGGCCCCTGTGGCCCCTATGTACGAGCCGCCATTTATTATATTATATACACAACCCATTAACTATAATTCTTATTGTATTTGAAAAAAACATTAATACAAATCACATTTAGAAAACTAACTTGAAATGGCATACATAACTCGAAACTAAATATATATTCTATACTTAATGCTTATCACATTTTCTGAACATCAAAGTATTTTATGGATAATCATAATGTTATCTCTAGTCTATTTTACAGTTATTATTTTTCCCATGGTAAATCGAACCCACGACAAACCTTAATGTTAATACTATTAATGACTTGTGTAGGCCCTGGGTGTAGGACTAGGCCCTGAGTGTTGTCTCCTGCGTGTAGGACTACATCTAGTCGGTTCGAAACTCAATGAGGTATGCATCACTGACGAAAGAGCAAAACTTGAGTGTGGTGCTTCTTGTGTTTAGGTGGTATAGTTTCGTTTTTATCTGTAGGTAATGAGGTTAAAACATAAATATGAATATTTTATAATTGTAAAAATTTTTACAAATGTAAGTAATAACTTTGGAATTTATTAACAATGAAAATTTGAAAACAAAAGTTTATAAAAGGAAAAAAAACCATGGCCTACTAATAGACGGTCATAAAGGTCTATTAGAAAGGTCTATTGGAAGGTCATAAAGAAACAAAAAACCATACGTAAAAGAATTAAAAATTTAAAACCCACAATTATAGACTACAAGAAAAATAATAAAATGCGACTAATTTTAGAATTTTCCTGAATCACCCACTACATATAAAGAAACTCCAGAGAAAAATGTTGACATTTCCATACCAATAATTAGTTCATACATATTTTTCTCAAATAAACTTTAAGCCATTAGTTTGATGGCATGGAGTCCATCTTCACAGTAATTTATGGTTATATATTGATAGTAAGAATACATATGTGAATTTTGTCGGATTTTGTAAACAAAATAAAAGGGGGTCTGTAGTTCCTATCTTATGAATATTTCAATTATTGCAATTTTGTACGAGACTAAACATGCAGGCTCCCTGCCGTTTATCGACATTTATATTTGGAGATTATTAAAAAATTCACCTTGGTTCTAAACTTGGGTTGATATTTCTTTGAAAGAATAGAGCAAGAAGAGTAAGTTTTAATTTTCAAAAATTTTAATTTAATAATTTGCTTGCAAAAATAAAATTGCTACTGTGAGTTTCTCCTTCATTGCAGCCCTTTGGTCTGCTCTGATGAGCCTTAGTGATGAAAACAGACATTCAACACTCGCTTCTGTTGGAGGAAGTACTTATTTAAAGACACGCCAAAAATAAAAAAATGAGGTGGCATTTTGGAGGCTGAAACAAATTAATGGCATTTACATTAATTTCAATGGGAAAATTGGCTTTGTCATACGAATAAATTGAGGTACAAGCTCGGTCACGGAACCAATTAAACTCGTATGTCAATCAGTATTCAGTATCAGTATCTTTTATTTCTGCTCCGCCACAACAAAAACAGAAAGAAATAAACAAACATATAGGACTATAGCAGAAGAAGAAAAAGGAAGAAGCAAGAAAACGTTAAACGTTATAGCATGCAGACAGTAATATTTGATATAGTAGTTATAAGAATGATGCATGGTTGCAACACCTTACATAGAAAAGCAGATAAATACATAGAAAGAAGATACATAGAACAAATAGAATTATAAGACAGGGAAAAACATACTAGGAGATAAAAAAGTAAAGCGCGACAAAGCAAGACGTACCATGTATTTGAGGCATTGTTGCGTTGGCGGCAAAAATATGGTGGGAAGCACAACAAGGTACCACTATACTATAGAAAAAGGCTGCTTAGGGTAGTAATTGATTATGCACCTGGCATTTACTTTCTTGTCATTCGAATGAAGAAAAAAAAGCAAGTAAATCGGCTGCCCGAGCATAGCATTACGCAAAATACTATTTGCTTACAAATTAAAATGTAAACTTTTTATGAGTCGCGCGATACGCAGCAAGGTTCTCTTAAAAAGATTACTGCAAAGCACTCGACTGGCGCACGCGGCCGCGTAAGTTGCGCGGTTAACATCACTAATATGTAAAGAAATTGGACATGAGGAGTCGGAGTCGGATAAAATATTCCGACTCCGAATCCTAGTCCTCTTAACAGTCCGACTCCGACTCCGACTCCTTTCCAAAACCTCCGACTCCGACCGACTCCGACCGACTCCGACTCCGCTCCGCAACCCTGATAACAACAATCTTTTTTTTCAACAAAAGTCTTCATTTTTTTCCTTTTACTTTTTTCTTATCAGCGGTATGGCGTATAAAATAAATGGGGTTTCATGAATGTGAAGACTAAAAAGTAATTTTTATTTTAGTGAAACAACTTTTATAAGCTGTCATGGTGCGATTTTTGATACAGGTCGTGCCAATTTTTGTTATCAATAAAAAACTTCAAATTAAATTACATTTTATTTAAAATCCTGCCTCAGCGATTATTTAAAATCCTTCCGATAAACTATAAATTTTTATTTATAGCTCAAGGGGCTTACTTTCAAAAATACTGAGCTAGATATAGTTAGATTTCAGTTATAATACAAAGTGCTCGATAAGGCAATTGGAGCTGAATATTTCTGGATCAAACTATCATGCAATTAAAATGTAATTTTTTAAAACCCAAAGTCTGTTTCACACACGTGCGGCCATTAGAGGTAGCTTATTCAAATATGGCCCAAATGGCCCAGATAGTAGGTGCTTTCTCGTAGCCTGGGCCGTGAGTAAGTCTGTTCATTGCTGTTTAAATGGCAGACCGAAACCGAACCTACCAAAACGAAAAGGTATCCACCCATTCCGATGTTCAGTGTGGGTCTGCTAGTAGGCAAACGTCCTTTTTAGGACGGGGCAATGCCAGGATAAAACTGACCTTTTCAGGGCACATTGCCAACAAGTTCCGAAGACCCATTTCAGCTGAACATCGAAGGCCTTACTGCAAGCAAGATGAACGTTTTTCATCACCTCGCTATGCAGTCTGAGGCACTCGTCATCCTACTGCAGGAGACCCACTGCACTGATGCACAGAAGTTGGTACTTCCGAACTACCAACTAGCTGGGTCTTCTTTAAGCAGGAAGCATGGCCTTGCCACGTTTGTCCACGAGCGACTGAGATACACGCTTTTGGATCAATCTCCACCGACATTGGAGATCGAGTGTCTGTGTGTGGACGTTGATGGTTATAAAATAGTCAACGTCTACAAACCACCGCCAACGCGATTGCGAACCCTGGATCTCCCAGTGTTTCCTCACCCCTGTCTGTACGCTGGCGATTTTAACTGTCGTCATGCTGACTGGGGTTACGACGATAACAGTCCGGACAGTGAGTGCTTGGCTGGCTGGGCAAGTATTAATTGTCTTGCCCTCCTATATAATGCCAAGGACGCTGCCAGTTTTTATTCCGGTCGCTAGAACACTGGCGCCAATTCAGATCTAGCTTTCGACAGCGTAGGTCCAAACAGTCGCTTACCGGATAGACGTGTCCTTGACAAGTTTCCCAGGTCACAACATTGACCTTCGCTTATTACACCACCAAGGTTTGCTATGGCAGTGCCAAGCATGCCTGTTAAGCGATGGAACTTCCGCAAGGCCAAATGGAGTCACTACATTGCTTTGACGAATAACTTCGCAAAGACTTTGTTGCCGCTTGATTCACTTGATGTGGATGCGGCTTACCAGGACTTCTGTAACACCATTAAGAAAGCAGTCAAAAAGACTATCCCACGCGGGTATCAAAATAACTATATTTCGCGTTGGGATGCAGAGTGTGAATCCCTCTATAAAACCTTTCTGCGGTCTCCTCAGGGAGACGACTCAAGTTTGGCTGCTACAGCTCTGCTTGGCAAGCTTGACAGAAATCGGAGGGATTGATGGTCCGAAGCAGTTCGGAGCATTGACTTCTCACACTCTAGTCGAAAAGCGTGGAGTACTTTGAACAACCTTACTGGTAGGTCATGACACTCTCCTCGTCACTGTGCCGTTTCAGCCGATGCTATTGCATCTCAGCTGGTTAGAAATGGGAAATACGAGGCTGTTGACCGCAAGTCATCTAGACTTGTCTCTCAAAAAGTGTCTGACCTTTGGAGGGCCACAACACCAGACCCAGTAAATATCTCTGACAATTTTTCACAGAGAGAATTTGCTGCTGCCCTTCAACATTTCAGGTAAAGCTCCGGGTCTTGATTCCATCTGCTCAGAGCTTATACTCCATGCCGGAGCTGCTTTGAAGTCCTGGTTACGTGACTTCTTTTCTTCCTGTTTTTGCCGACTCAAAATTCCCAAGATCTGGAGAAGAGCGCTTGTGATTGCGATCCCCAAACCAGCAAAGCCCGTGTGGGACCCAAAGAGTTATCGACCGATATCTCTGCTCTGTGTCCCCTACAAGATCCTCGAGAGGCTTATGTACGCCCGCTTTGAGACATTAGTCGATTCACTGCTCCCTAAAGAGCGGGCTGGGTTCCGACGCGGGAACTCAACCGTAGATCAAGTAGTTCTGCTAACCCAGAACATCGAGGATTCTTTTGAGGCTAAAAAGAAGGCCGGTGCCGTATTTATCGATCTGACAGCTGCTTATAACACTGTCTGGCACCGTGGCCTTATCTGCAAGCTGCTGAGACTACTTCCGAATAAGCACATGGTCAAATTGATTATGGAGCTTGTCCGAAATCGAAGTTTCACCCTTACCACCGGTGACAGCAAGCAAAGCAGGCTACGCCGTCTTAAAAACGGCGTTCCTCAGGGATCGGGCATCTATACGTACGATCTTCCTTTTATGATTTCCAGAAAGTTTGCTTATGCTGATGACTTAGCATTGTTGCATTCTTCTGGAAACTGGAAGGACTTGGAGGGCACCTTAAGCCAAGACATGTCTATACAAATTTAGCGTATCTTCAGACTTGGAAGTTGAAGCTCAATCACACTAAGACGCTAACGGCAGCTTTTCACTTAAATAACAACGGTAGACTTTTACCGTTCTGTCCAACCCCTACTTACCTTGGGGTAAAACTGGACAGATCGCTCACGTTTCATCACCATTTAGTGGCATTGCGCAAAAATCTATCCTCACGCGTCACACTGTTGAGGCAACTCGTGGGCTCGGGATGGGGTGCTGGTGCTAAAACACTACGCATAGCCACCTTATCTCTAGTCTACTCAACAGCTGAGTACTGCGCGCCAGTCTGGTGTCGCAGTGCTCACACTCGCCTCATCGACAGTGTCTTGAATGACGCCTTGCGCATGGCTACTGGATGCCTGCGTCCCACTCCAACGGACCACCTACCTGTACTCTCAGGCATCCAGCCAGCTGAGCTTCGCCGAATGGGAGCGACACTCTCCTTGGCTTACCGTGGATCTCTGGACCCCGATCATATCTTGTATGGTCTTGTTAGGATTAGGAGTTGGGTTTTGAAACTAACCCTAACACAGTATAACCAAACTTATATCAAATAAACTTTATTGAATTTATTATAGCACTATCACGTTATGCATTATTTCGTCGCCTGTCTCTCAAATCGTATAGCCACGTTACTTTATATAATGAGCATGAATGAATGAACAAATGACCGACCGTGGGACACAGAAACGTTTTCACACAAAATTTTACACAATGAATATTATGAGAAGTGGGACACGATTGATAAAACAAAGGATAAGCCGAGCATGCCGCCACCACGCATTTGGCATACACGAATCACGACAGTCTCTTAAGTGGGTCCTCAGATACTCGCCAAGTGAGACTAAGATCCAGACACCCATTTGTGCCAGCTGCGCGGAATCTTTTGGACAACCTTGCCAGACTTGGCATCCGCGTTTCTGAATGGACAAACCACAAATGGAACGCGGAGTACTGTAAAAATGCTTCCAGGCCGTGCTTTTGTGCCCTGAACCGGTGCCAGGCATGTTGGGATGGGCTTACCCCGAGCAGCTTGGGTTAAGCTCAACCGCCTGCGGACTGGTGTTGGGCAATTCCATTCGTCCATGCACAAATGGGGTCTCGCTCTTCACCGAATTGCGAATGTGGCGCCTCTGAGCAAACCGCAGACCACGTACTAACAGCGTGTCTTATACATCGGGCACCACATGGAGCACGAGGTCTGACGGTTTTGGATGACGAAACTCGATGCTGGCTTAATAACACCACTGCCAGCATCTGATTCAGGCAGTGCAGCAGTCTGGGGTAGTAAAAGGATAAACTTTCGGCCCCAGTCCTGTTTGTGTCTGACCTGGAGTGGATGGCCTTCAAACGATGACGACGAACTATGTTTCGAAATATATTGGCTTTACTTTTTATTCTAAAAGCTGAAAATGCTTGTTTAAGTGGTTAAAACCGTAATCGTGGCATTTTATGTCCTGATGTTTTTGCCCTTTACCGGTTTTGTCGACTAAATTTGCCGTGGCCGGGTAGGTAGAAGCGCCGTAATAATGGCGAACGCGATCGACCTCGTCATTCTATTTCGCCTTTGTGAAAAAAATACTGCGACATTTTTTTCTGCTCGGCGATCTTAGCAAGTTGCTTTAAATTTTAGTTTTGTTACCAAAAAAAATTGAAAAATTCAACCTGATAGCAAATATGACATCTACGAAAGCAAAAAGAAAGCAGGTCGCGCTTGACATTTGCTCGAAGTGTAACGCTTCCGACTTTTCCTACAAGTCACAACAACAAATAAAAAGGATTATAGAATTTTAAAAATCTTCTTTATAATTAAGTTAGCTAGTTTTTACGTCAGGCCTGTCGGTGTTTTGCTTACCTCTTTAAGAGTTCAATTGCACTATGAGCGTTGGCCGGAGTATTCTTGGTTTTATTGATTTTTTTGCTTCTTTCCACGTGTCACACTTCATTCGCAATAATTTTAACTTCGCAAAGCTATAGTTAATATTCTGTTTTCCAATAATTTTAATTTTATCATTACGTAACATTTTCATGGCTAAGTAATAATTGCATAGTCGGTAAAACTTCTACTTATCTTACTTAATTTATTTGCAAGCTGTTTTACCATTGTTTTGAATGTTTTTCTTCTAACCAGACTTCTAATGACGTAATCCGTTCTTGTCCCAATTTTTTGATTGGTTCTTTTCCTGAAAACGCGTGGGACGAGTGTGACTCTATTTTAATCGCTTCTAGTAAATTCGAGTATGCCCTATCATAACCTAGCGTCAAGTGACGTGTATTGTCTAAGCGGGCGCTTGGCTTGCATTTTATCTAGGGTCGCTTCCAGTGTTTGTTCCAGTGTAGATTCGAGTTATTTTAGTAAGTTGATTAACAAGTGTTAGAATTGCTTTGCGCCAGAATTTTCAGTAATTAATTCTATAATCATAGAATTATTTTGTGCATCGGATGAATTTACGTTTTAGCGTTGGAATTGTTTTGAAGTTTGGCAAGGCGTGGGATAAAAGTTTTCGTGAATCAATAGTTCTGTGAAATTTATAAATACATTCTTTGTAGTTAGAGACGGTGGCCTTTGTCCGTTTGCAGAGGGAAGTTTTTAAATGAATCAATTCGAACTTAGTTGAAACTAACTGTATAAAAAGCTTCAGTCCCGCAGCAAACTACTTCTTGAGCCGGAATAAATAAACGTTGGTGACGTATGTAGGCTATGCCACGGCATCATTTCAAGTTTTTACATTAATATCTTATTTAATGGCCTATAAAAATTTCTCTTGTCGCATCGTATTGACTTTTTTGAAGGAGATATATAAAAGTAATTTAAACCTTCTCCAAAATATATATCTTGTAATTATTCATCAGTTACAAGAGAAAAAATTTTAGCAAATAAATTAATTCATTGCTTTGATTTCTTGGTTTATTTTTGCATTGTTTTAATGTACCATAAAAAACCAAAACTTTAATGTACAAAGCAACACAGAAAAATACCGTTAAAATAATAAACTAGTATAAAAATGAACAGCACCCAGAACTCAAAAAAGTTTAACACAGAATTATTCTAAATATTGAATGTATTTGCAAAGTCAAATACCTAGACTTTAATTGTGTCCTTTAGTTATTTTTGACAATACCTTAGCAACACTTCTTTATACTGTACTTGTTCATTCTCAATAGATTCTATCCCCAGTTCTCTAATGTTAAAGGTTAAAGACAATTTTTTTTAATGTTTTAAAAGATATTGATGAACCTGAGATACAGTAAAGCTATACATAAAAAAGCATGTACCTAGGTTTGTCACAATTTTGTCTTCGTGCAAAATGCACTGCGTCAGAGCTTAAAGTTGTAGCTAAAGCTGAAATTTTGTCTCTTTTTTTCTTTGTTATCAATTTTTTTAAACATGGTGTTGAGTTTTGTATTTTTTACATTTAATTTTATGAAAAAGATATATATTTTTTAAGAGTAAAATTTGGGTGCCACATTTTTATCAAATAATATTACTATTAATTAAACAAGAAAACCCAACGTTTGACTAAAAAATCTTTTGCAGTCACTTTGTGGCTATATTTTATCTTAATTATATGTTATGCGAAGATTTGTAAATGCTTAGAGACAAACAAACAAAAGCGAATGGTAAATTTTACAATTATAGCTGGTTTTTCGGTTTTTGTTCGTTCCAGTAACAAAAACCTTCTTTATAAAGTTCTAAACTTTCATATGAGGTTTAGATTTAACGATAAAAGATTTTTATAAATAAAAATAATAAACGAAACTTTGTAAAAAAAGAAAAGAACAGAATCAATGTTTAAAACAAATTGTTCACGTCAATGCAAACAAAACACAATCCAGAACCAATTGAATTATTAACTAAACGATTAAAAGCAACATCAAAAAAACTGTTTGAAACGGCAAAAGGAGAAAATAAAACTTCTTTTCTTGTTTCTGCATCCATAATATGAATTCTCTCGTAATCCAAAATTATTGTTACATTGGAAAAATCAGAAATGTTGTGCTGAGAGTTGTTGAAACTAGGCTGGCTATGAAATTTTAAACATATTAAAAACAATTATTTTTATGTTATATTTAAACAGTCTTTTTTTAGTTAAAAAAAAGTAACAACAATTATTTAACTTTAATTCATAGTTTATTTTTGGAAAAAATAGCTGAGGCAGCATTCAGCTGGTGGGAGTTTTCAATGTGCCCCTTTTTATCAAAATCAAAATGTTTGTTCTTTATTACAATAAAGCAACTCCTTTGTTTAGCCACTGTCCTTGATTTTGGTAAAATAATTAGGATTAAAGCAAAAAATTTTCTTGCTACCTTTATTTTTAAGAAAAAAGTCGCGTAACTCACAACTTCACAAGTTAAGACAACAATAATTTATTTAGTCTCTTTCCTAATGTCTTAAAATTTTACAGGGACCACGATTCCGCTTAGTTCTCACCCCTGACGTTTCTTAGTACGAGGGGCGTTCAGAAAGTAATGCAACCAGGTTTCTTTTCATGACATTGAGTTTTAAAAATACACAAATCGTGTATCACAAGAAATTATATAGCATGAGCATTTTATAGTAACTTCTCGATGGAATCTCCCGCTTTCCGAACCGTCTTTTCCCACCTTTTAACGAGTCCACATATTCCTTCATTGCAAAATTCTATAGGCTGCGTTTTTAACCACTTCCTAAGAGCAATTTTGACCTCTTCATCCCTGGAGAAATATCGCCCCCTCAAAACTTTCTTTGAGGGGGCCAAATAAATAAAAGTCAGACGGTGCCAGGTCTGGCGAATATGGGAGTTGTGAAATTGTTGTCCTGGCAAAGGAGCCGATGACCTCACGGGTTTTGAGACTGGTGTGAGGCCTAACGTTGTCATATTGCAATAAAACCTTAGACATTTCCAAAGTAGGTCGATGCCTTTGTATTCTTGCTTTCAACTTTTTTAATGTATTGATGTAAGCATCTAAATTGATTGTTGCTCCTTTGGACATGAAGTTTACCAGTATCACACCAACACTATCCCAGAACACAGTCATCATCACTTTTCATGCAGACTGCTGAGATTTGAACTTCTTCGAGCGTGGTGAGGTGGGATGGCGCCACTCCATTCATGCTCTCTTTGACTCTGGTTCAAAATGGTGAACCCAAGTCTCATCTCCGGTCACAATTCGCTGCAAAAAGGTTTTGTCACTATGTCAATACTCCAGAAGTTTAAAACAAAGCTTCTTGGCGGGATTATTTATGAGCCTTATTGAGCTGCCTTGGGACCCACCTTGCACACACTTTTGAATACTCCAGGTAACCATGATCTTTACAGCACTCCCTGCACTTACTCCTAATGACTCAGAAAGCTCATTAATAGTGATGCGTCTGTTTTTCTTAATCAATGCATCTGCCTGATCAATGTTAGCAAAACTGTGAGCCTATCGCAAAGATCGCCTTGAGCAGGTTCTTCCTGTCCGTCATTGATTTGCTTAACCCACCTCGTCACTGTGCTGTAGTCTATCGCACCATCATCATACACTTGCTTCAGCTTTCTGCTTATGTTCTGAGCTGTTTCTCCTTCCAACAGTAGAAATTCAATAACAACTCTTTGCTTCTGCCGAGATTGCTTTGGGGCAATCATGCCAATTTTACCTTCTAACGAAGATGACATAGAGGAATTGCTTAAAATTTGAATTGCAGATTGCAGTAATTCAAACCCTTATTTTTTTACAAAATCTGTAAACCTTAGTTACCAATATATAATCTGTAAAAGAATCAGATGTTAGTTAAATAAATGCCGCAAGAAATTAAATCAGTTGCATTACTTTCTGAACGCCCCTCGTAATTTTATAATTTTTTTAAGTGTAATGAAATATTCCAGCAGAGTTTACAGTTTTATGGTTGAGAGCTGGATCAAACTTCAGGAGGATGGTATAAAATGAATAGAAAAAAAGCAAGGTTATTGTTATTTAATTTCATTTTTTAAATTTTTAGTTGTTAATAAGACGTTTCATTCATTTTTATGATCTTCCCAAAAAATCATCCGTAAATTTTGCCAAAAAAGCCTTAAAACCTTATAGTTTTTGTATGTATTTATCATACCTTGCGTATAAATTACTCCCAAATCCAATCAACCGATTAAAACGATCCACTTCGGTGACGTTGTTTGGCTGGCTGGAATTGAAATTCTTTGCTATTTCGAGGTGATAATCACGCGGTGAATTTGAATAAGACAAACGGAAAGTTACCTATGAAACAAAAACAAAAAGCTTGTAGCGGTAATTAGCCAACGGCAGTTTTCTAATCCCTAAATTTTTAACACGGTGCTGTGAATAAAAAATTATTAGATCATTTTATTGATTTCAAAATTCACCGTAAAAAAAAGTCGCTCTATTGCGAAAATAGCCCAGAAGGGTGGCGGTCATTCGAAAACAATTGACTTTATTGATGCAGCACAGTATCCTGAAGTGTCGATTTGCTATCAGAAGATCGCAAGTTCAGTGCTCGGGATGAGCCTTTCTTGCACATAACCAATAACAAAAGCAAAAATGGTTTTGATTAGATGCTACATCATTCTACTTTTCTCATCAAAGTTTGACTGTCAAAATCAAAAAGCAATTAATCAGTGGTTTTGAACTTAAAACGATTTGTGTTGCTTGTATAGACATCCTTTTTTATGACTCTCCTGCTCTTCAACTAGTAAAAATCTTTCAATTCAAATCAAAAGCTAAGGAGCTTCTTTTGTTTGAACCGGGCCACGGGAAGCTATTAAAGATAACTTGCAATAGACTATTAGGTTCTATTTAAAAGATGTTCTACACTGAAAGTTCTATATGGTTTCTTTTACCGATGAATTAAGAAAAGGCCGTATTCTGAGTTGAGCTTGATAGGCACACCGTCGCAAATCTTTAGTTAGGTTCAAATAAGGCGCTGCTATGAATTGAAATTCGTCATTCTCGTCAAATCCGTAAGTCCGTCCTGTATCTAGGTTGATAGACTTATGGCAAGATGGTTCACAAACTCCAGTTGTACCTGTGCAAAATGCAAATTTTCATGGCAAATAATAATCACAAAGAAAGTTAAATAGGCTAAAAAAAATTTACTGTCGAATTCACCAATTATTATGTTACAAATAAACTGATATGATTTAAAATTTTTTCATATCTTTCGTATGAATAAAGATCGAACCGTTTAATTAAACAACAGATATCGTGTAGATTAACAGTTGCTACTTTTCAGATTTTACGAAGTATTAAATAAATAGTTTTTAATTTAGCACATTACTAGCCTAGTAAGAATTAAAAAAAAAAGATAAATCGATATAAACCCAGATTTAAAATCTATGGCTTGTTAAAGAGTTTATTGCGGCCCGTGTGTAGTTGGAAAAAAGCCTATTAATTCAGTCGAATCAAAGCGGTGCCATCGCACATTAATAACGATCTTGTTTTTTCAAAAATCACGTTTCATTATTGCAAAAACTCCATCCTTATAAATTTAAATACCAAAAGTTTTTTTTAGAAGGCCAGCAAACTTTTCTATCGGGGATGCGGTCCCCGATTACAATTTGCTTTCCAACCCAGAGTTTATAATCCAAAAATTTTTCATTCATTCATTCATTATTTAATTTATTTTTATTATCCATCATAATTATTAAACGAATAATAGTGACTTAGAAAAACCGTAAGCACTTAATAAAAATCAAAAAAAAAAAAGGAAGAGCAGCACAACATCAGACATTACAACATGCAGAAGATAATTATAAGAATGGTGTATGTAACAAGTTATAAAGTAACATTAATATGAAATGTAACAAGTTATAAAGTAACTTTAGAAATAAAATTCCAAATTTATTCAAATGCAAGGATTTTGCAAGGACTATTAGTGATCTTTGCACCACGGGTTGCCAACCGCTCTTTTAATGATTCCATAAATTTTTACCCAATCATATGCGACAAAGATTTCTACACCCGAAGACGTGATTACCTCGCCAGCGTGGCGTCATTGTAACGTCATCGATTGTGCAGTTAAACCAAGCTTGTCTGCTCGGACTGAATCCACGTTTGCACGTCGAAGTGCAGATCGATCCAACGTAATTAAAGTGCGAACAATTGTATATGGCATGCTGAGTGCTGGGGGGAAAACCCTCGCACGCAGGGAGGCATTTCCAACGCTGCTGAGAATCCCATGTTGCATTTTTCAAGCAGGTCTAAAAAAACATTTTTTTTTGTAGCCATCGGCAAAAAAGTAGAACTGCAGTCTATTCACATACTGACTACACAATTCACGGTCAATACTCTATTAAGTTCTGCTGTATAATGCTTTTAGCAAAAAATTATTAATGAAATGCAGTTGTGCAATGAAGAATGTTCTTTTTGATTGCTTTGTGTGCTTTTTTAATAAATCAAAATCCCACACAGAAAAAAACATTAAATGATTATTACCTTATAAGGGGGGCCTCGAAGCATGTAGCCATTTGGGCAGGTTTTGTTGCACACAGATCCGACTCTGTATCCGTTAGTGCAAGTGACTCCAAGGTCTGTATCAAACGCTTCACACTGAAATCGTTTACAAGACGTTGTCGTCTGTGTCCACTGACCGTTGGGAAGACAAATACTGTCATAAAAAATAAGAAAATTTTAAATCAAAAATTCAACTGCAAGTGTAATATAAAGAATTTTTAATCAACATCGCTTTATAATTAAAAAGAGTTTGTTTTTGTTTTTAGAATGCACGTTTGAAATATATCGCATAAAAAATTTTTCTTAAAATGTATTCTTATTTAAGTTTGTATCTTTTTTTGACTATTTTCTCCTCTTCAAATTTCGTACTTGGCATTTTGAAGAGGCTAGAGAACTAAATAGCTATCGAAGTTAATCTTAGTACTTTTCGTAATGCCGAACTGTAAATCGTATTGCTGATTAATTAGAATTAGCAAGGTTGAACTTTCAATTATTATTATGAGTTGGAAGTTTGTGGGTGCTAAACTTAGATGAATGGTGACGTCATTTTGCGGCATTGGTGCCTGGGCGCATTGTGACGGACGAAGGAACCGTAAACTTATCATTTACTTTGGCATATGAAAGGAATGTAATGAAAGATTATAGATTTGATGTTCATTTGGTCATGTGTTTAACTGTTTACCTTACGTGTATCAAGTCTTTTAACGGGTCGTTTGAGAATCACAAGACGTTACTTTTTAGTAAACGCAAGGTGTCGCAATATTGCCACTAAAAGAGACGTAGCAAAATTACGCAAATCACAAATGTAGCACTGTAGCTCTGTGAGATGAGCGACCAATTTATGATGAGAAGGAAATGAGTTCAATTTAATGCTCGAGCTGAGTATTAGTTTTCTTGTTTACGAAAGATATAAAATAGTTTTATGAGGTTTTTTTAAGAGGTTTAAACTTTTTATAGAAAAATTGCCTATAAAAAAGTTTTTTAAAAGTTTTCCATTAGCAATAGTTTCGTGTTAGACTATATACCTGAAATTCGGACCATCAAAACGATAATTTGATGGGCAGATAATGTCACAACGAGAGTTGATGTTATCTCCGTCGGTGCAATTTGTAGAAACAAGGAAATCACTCAATTCAAGTCCAGTAAATAAACTGCCGTTGCTACTTCGATTTCTTTTCAATGCATCAACAAGAGGAGAGCAAGTGTTTCTAATACAACCCCAATCTTTGTCTTTTATTGACCATTGGCCATTGGATTGGCACGTGCGATTTTCTATTCGTATTCCTTCCAAATATTTAGGACCAGTTCCTTCTGGACAGCGGAGTGAACAAACTGATCCTGGTCTCCTGTCTCCGACACAAGCTGACCGTGGTGAAGAAAAGTTCATTTGCGAATCGATCGGACATCTAATTTCTAGATCGAAGAACAACAAACAAAAAGTAAATAACAAAAAGAAAAGTTTAGGAGATAATTGAATTTAAAAGTTGTGAAGGAATTTCATTCTCGAGCACAATATCAGCAGAAAAAACTCTCCAACTCAAAATCAACAAAATTGAATTCTTATTTCAATAACAAACTTAGTGTGTTTGAAGCGGAACGCAGTTACTTTGCTAGTTTCCGTGTTTTCCATGAACTTAATTGATTTCAAAACCTTAGTTTCTTCAATACAACTACAAGACGTGACGTTGCTTTAGTAATGCGAAAACTAACTAACCGTTTTCACAAAATTCTCCGTCGTATCCCATCGGACAAAAACACGAATATCCGGTAGGTTGGTGTGAACAGTTTCCTCCGTTTTGACATTTTTCTCGGGCCTGGTCAATCAAACAATGATCGATAATAACGTCACAGTGAAGACCTCCGTAACCGGAAGGGCAATGGCATCTGAAATGAGAAATTTAGGTTTTAACTCACCATTGTTTGTCTTCATGACGGCACCATTCATCATGGATGTGACTTGTATTTATGTAACGAATAAAATTTCAAATGACTTTTAAACTTGAACAGCTTTAAGGTTTTTCGTATATATATCGAATGTATATATATCATACAATCAGTTTATCAACCTATATAACAGGGTTGGTGAACTTTTTTTATAGGGCGGGTCAAAAAATGACAGTTTTTTAAAACTTACATTAAGTGGGTCATTGGCTAAAAAAAGTTGAAGACTATAAAAAAGTTTTCACCAGTAGTGGATATTCAAATTTAGGAGCCCGAGGCAAGAATTTTCAAATATTGATGTTCTTTAAAAAAAAGCAGCTTTGATCTTGGTTTCCACTTTTTTCTCTAAAACTCATGGTCTCCTTTAAAAAAAAAAGGTCTTCACTTCAATTTCATCTGTGATTTCCCTATTTTCCTCTCAAAATCAAGGTGCTCTCCAAAAAAAAAAGGTCCTCACCTGAAATCAGTCTCAGATTCCTTACTTTTTGTCCCGAAATCACAGTGACCTCTAAAATTTGATAAAAAACGAGAAAAAAGGGGTCTTCACAGCAAATCTGTCTTCGACTTCTGCCAAAATGGACAGGACAGAGGACTTCAAAAAATACTGCGCGGGCCACTCAAAACGTTTACGCGGGCCACGGGTTGGACGCCCCTGGTCTAATCCGTCCTAAATTAATGTTGCAGACTAAAAATGCCAGAAATTTCAGAACATCAGGTGGGTCATTGAATTTCAACTAGCGGGTCACAACGTGACCCGCAGACCAGTGGTTCGCCATCCCTGCTATATAAATATTAAACGCCATCCTAAAAACAATGAATAGCAATTCCCAGGCTTTCTGTTAATTATGACAAAAAATCAAACAACTAAATGTTGGTTTAAGCTTAGATATAAGGTATTTTTTTTTTGCTACAAAATCTGAAGAGATGACAACACACAAGTTTTTCTATTATTTTGAAAAGCAAACCTCCATAAGTTTGCTCTTTGAATGTGAAAGTAATGTATGAGATGAGTTTTGTACTGAGCTTGGTACTTCTTTCACCTAGTTTTTGAAAGACGTGTTATTGGAGTAGTGTTACTTTGTTCAACCCCAAGCTATTTGTCGCAAAACCGCTTTCTCAGAAACGTTTAGAGTTTGATTAATCAGAATATACGATTTAAAGTAAATAGAGAAACATTAAAGTTATTAACAGTTAAAAAGCTTTCAAGATAAATTCATCAAACGTTAAAACGATATCTAGATTTGTTTTTCGCACGGCAGACAACTTGTTGTTTGACAGAATTGAGATCATATCATAGCAAGTTTTGGGTAAAGCGGGTTTCTAGTTATTTTTAGTTCAAAAAAAATTGTGGCAATTCTTGTTTTTTTTACGGCTTTATTAAATCAAGGGTAGTGAACCTGTGGCCGGCTGGCCAAATACGATCCGCAAGATATTTTAATGCAGCCCACGTGAGGTTGGGAGGAAATACATCAATCCCTTTGATCAAAATGGTAGTTTTTCGCTTTATCAAGAACCAGAATATGATAACAAAAATGTAGGCCAAACGGAAAAAAATATTAATATCAAATGAACACCAAAAAAGCTATAAAATAAACCAGAGTCCCGCAACCGGTGTGCGGCGTTTTTTTATGGTCTTCGCTTCGAATTCGGCGTAAAAGTTAAAGGAGTAACTATACAATCCAAGGGAAAACTTTTTTGTGAGTCTTCACTTTGAATTCGGCGAAAAGTTGACTAAATTTTTGGAACTAACCATACAATCCAAGTAAAAACTTTTTTTTCTACAATCGACAATGAAAAGCAAATATTTGTTTAAAGAAATAAAGGGCTTGACGTGACGAATTAGATAAGAAGAGCTGTCTATCGCAAAAAACAATTTTTTTCTTAAATCGACAAAAAGTTTTATGCGACCCGCAGCTAATTTTTTAATCTTGGAGTGCGGCCTGCGAGTGCAATCAAGTTTCTCACCCCTGCATTAAAGTTTGGTTAAGACTAAAAGCGCTTGCGAAAAAAGCAAAGCGTGTGGCAGAAGGCGTAAAAAACAACGCGAAAAGGTCGTTTACATTAAAGGCAGAAAGTATTTGCGGAAGGGTTAAGTATTAGTAAGAACTTTTAAATTTTTGTGCTCAGCGTAAAACATTGAAGTTGAAATATTTCAATATTTCAGCTTGTTTCTTACTGAAAACGTTCGTGAAAAAAGCAAGCGGAAAGCGGACCATTTTGAAAGCCGAAAATATGCTTTCCGTTTAAAATTTTTTCGCAAAGCTGTCAATGTGAACCTACCTTAATAGTTGTTTTTGGAAAGATAAAAAATAGAAAGACAATGCCCTATATATAGGCTCTTATTTAAATAAACTGCAAATCTGCTTAAAATACTAATTTATAGACATCTTATCACTGTCTTAAATTCGTATTAATAGTCTAAAGTAGTCGATATGAACTTCCGTAGAAATTAATTGATTTTTGTTGCGATTATCAAGTTTTTTTCAAAAAACCGACAAAAGTTTCGAAGAAATCTGTTGATTTTAATAGCGATCATTAAGTTTTTTTTTGATAAAATTGTTATTTAAGTTATGCGTGTCAAAGATAGATGGCAAAATCTGCCTTGGGATAAAAGACGACAATAACCTGTCGATACCTAATATCAATCACATTCTTGAAAATCCACAAGTCAAGAAACGTTAAAAGTTTTAAAAAAATTTCTTTTATCTTGTTTATTTATTCACTAACTAATTAATTTATCTTCTATTCTCAAACGTTTTTTGCTAATTGGCTAATCTAATCGCTCTCTACCAATCGCCACCATGCTGTCAAACACTCCAAAAACCGTTCTCGCTCCCGGGCGTTTGGAAATTCCGAAAATTGGATTGCGCTGTTTTAGCAGCAAACCACACTGAATTTTTACTTACGAATAAGTTGAAATCCCGTCAAGACAAGTGCCGCCATTATGGCAAACTACAAACTGGCAATCATCCTCATTGGCTTCACATCTCCGTCCAGTAAACCCACGAGGGCAGATGCACGTAAAGTTGTTCACTGAGTCTCTGAAACAAATAGAAATAGCTTTAAGTTAATTTAGTCCCAAAACACAACTGGTACGTTTTTCTATTTGAAGTTCTGTAAATCTTCCTTTAAACTCGGCTAAAGAAGACAACTTTTAACTTTTAAATTGCATTTGATAAACAATTTTAAATAGTACATTGATTGATTTATAGATTATTTGCATAAAAAATTCCGGAATTTTTAGCCAAAAGTACAACTAAGGTCTGTGCCATCCTATCTATGCATTACTATACGACGACGACGGCGTTGTGCATCACGCCCCAACCGACCTCACTGCCTGACCATGATTTTGAGATTTAAATTCTCATTACGTGATGCACAATGCCGTAGATGGGGCTCTTTATTGCAGTCGATCTGCCCAAACCTTGTAAAATGCAAATATTTTTCTTATACTAATTTAACCTATTTTTAAGCTTTAAAAGATTAATTATTAATGTTTTCATTTGTAATTTAAACTTGAAAGTGGTACAGGTTAAATATGCAGTCTACAATCCTTACGCGGTCTGTCTGTACTATTGAAGGCTGTTCAGCGGTTACCTATACAACTGTATTCTAAACTAGAAAATAGTTTTGACCCAATCTTTAACTAGAAGTTTATTGGTAGACTGCATACTACCTGAAAGTTATTAAAAAAATTTCAAACTTGTTTTTTGAAATTGTTAAAAGTTATTCACTAATGATTGCTGAAAAAAAAATAAATAAATAAAAGGATTGTTAACTCACAAACAGGTTCCGTTATTGTGGCAAGTGTTTGGATTGCAATCGTCAATATTTATGTGGCAACTCTCTCCCGTAAATCCTTCCGGACAGACACAGCTAAATAAAGTCAAACGCGAATGTGCATTAAACATTTGTTTTGTGATAAAAGTTAACATTTGGTAAAACTCTTATATTAATCTTTTTCGGAACGCATTTGTTTATTTTATCGCTTTTAAACTATTGAAGGTCAGTAACGCTACGAAAAAGAACCAAGAATAGTCGGTCATATACCTATATTCATTCTGATTCATCATTTCTAAGCAAGTAGCGTTGTGATGACATGGGTGAGAATGACATAGGCGCAAAGAATTCTGACAGTACATTCCAACAAAACCGGCGTGACATTGGCAAGTGAATTGATTTATCCCATCTAGACAAGTACCTATGAAGAAATAATTTCGATTGCGTTGCTTTTGTTGGGAATTTTAAATTTAAACAACAAAAATACAGAAATATACATTTACCCGAGTCACAGAAAACCGTCGAAAGCTCTATATTTTAAGCAATGGTGCACCACCTGCACTCGTACATGTCTCGCCCTTTACTCTTTATTTCACCAAAAATTTTATATCATAAACCGGCTCTGGTTAGCTTTTTGTACAATTGTGGATTTTTCTGTTACATCACGATTTTCTTTTCAGCTATTCTGATAATATAGCAGCCTAGGTAGGACGATTTTGCAAATTTGTCTGTGAGTATGCAAGATAAGAGGAATCATTAATATCATGCTTTGCGAATCTTGCTTGAATAAATTCGTTGAAAAATCGTGATATTTTATTCCATTGCATTTTTTGTTAGGAGTAAACAGCATTTGTAAAACTTATAGTGTTACGATATGTAATTTCATACAATTTACTTTAATTTATGCGTGGCTGTTAGTTAAAGTTAATTATATAATGCGGCCGGCACTAACAAAAAGACTTTGCTTTCTGACTAAGGGTAGCCATTAAGCAATGACGACGGCCTGCTTCTGCCTTCTGTTTTCTTTGCAACAAGAAAAGACTTTAACATTCTTTAAATTTGAATTAAAAAATTTGCTACGGGTCTCCACTAATTTTTACAATAGAGCAATTACGAGTTGCTCAATCCAAAAAGTGCTGGATTTCATCCCGAAACCTCACCATGTATGCACGTGATGTTTTCGCAGTCGTCGATGTCGATTTCACAGTCGCGTCCGGTGTATCCCATGACGCAATCGCACACGTAACTGTTGTCCATGTTAGTGCACGTTGCATTATGACGACATGGGGAGGATGCACAGTGATTGCTTTCAATTTCGCAGTTTTCGCCCCGATAACCCACCAAGCAACTGCAAGAGTAGCCTGGCGGAAGAATACAATATTGATTAAAGAATAGCATGACGGAAGAAAATAAATATTGAGGTATCAAGATTCAATTACAATGGTTTAAAATTAAAAGAAAAAAATTTTTACAACGTTCTTTGGTTTATTAATTATTGAAATTGCATCTAAAGTAAAAGAATTTTTTTCTAATCGTTAAAAAATTGCAATTTTACAATGACAAAGTAAGCAAATATTTCCATTTTTTCTCTAATTAAAAAGCAGTTTTAAAAAAATTTTTTTCATCTGTATTCTAAATTTACAAGCAAAATAAAGAAAAGCTCGGACTGAGTATAGATTGACTGATGGCTGTAAACAAAAAAAGTAAAGATCTGACAACATAACATTGATTCCATATTGTGTTGCTATGTCGTATTATAAAATTTTTTTGAGAGTGCAAGAGTTCGTCACAAAAAGCAGTTTGCAAAAAGGATTGCTGTAATGTTGAATAGAAAAATTTACTTCGAAAACTACTGAGAATAGCTTACGTAATGAGAAATGTACTTTTTAAACTTACCGTTTACTGCGTCGTGGCATATGCCGTTGTTTAGACATGGGTCTGAATAACATTCATCAATGTTCAGTTCACAAAAACGACCAGTATAACCTAAAATAAAAATTTTGAAACTATAGTTTCTTTAACTTGAATGTTTTTTAGGTAAAAGAATTTTTAGTTACACTCGTTTTATTTTTATAAGCCGGCAACATTGCTTCAGATTAACCCATGCTGAGATGGGAGCGAATTTACACACCTGAGCTGGAGGGAGAAACTTTAATTCTTTAAAAAGAAATAAACGCCGTATTGTTTTAGATTGCATCTGGTATTGCGTATTTGTTTGGGTCAAATTTGTTAACGCTTACTAAGTTTGCAAAAACGAAAAGCGTTAGTCTTATTGAATTGCTTGCGGAGAACTTAACGTGCAATATTTTTAACGCCACATTGTCTTTAATTTGGAAAATTTATCATGAAACAAAAGCTAACGTCAAATGCGTCACTTAAGCTTTGAATAAATTTGTTTCTTGTAACAGATTTCAATGGAGGTTTATACGATTTTGAATAGTTTTGGGTTTTATATCCACTACTAGAAACCCCTACAGTACCGCGAAATGCTATGTATTACGCTCTTTCGTTTCAAACAACCCTGGTTTTTTATCTTTTTCAAGATGAGGCTTGCAGACAAAAGGTGATGATAGCGCAGTGCAAGTCTGGTAAACTGAGGGCGTTTTTCGGAAAGTTCTATGTAAATTAGTGTGTCGTGTGTTTATTCTAGGTTATGAATAACTGATGTAGTGAAATTCAAAAAAAAATAAGTGAGCAGTTTAAACAAATAAATTTTTACCTTCAAGGCATACACACTCAAAATCATTGATTGTATCCCTGCAACTGCCGTTGTTCGTACAAGGCGAAGATGCGCATTCGTCAACGTCGTATTCGCAAAGTGAACCTGTGTAACCCGGAAGACAATCACACGAGAAGTCATTGACCTCATCCACACATCTCCCGTTGTTTTGGCACGAAATTGCGAGACATTCGTTGATTTCTAAAAAATTCATAATAATACTAGTTTTGATATATCACAGCTATGGTATATAACGCTTTTTTGCAAAGTGAATCAAATTAAAGACAATTTAAACTTATACATCAAAACTTATTACTAAATTTTAAATTTTGGAAAACGTAATTGAATAAAACTTTGTTCGAACAAGCTTTTAGTGACCTGGAGAAGGTTGTTCAATCTTATTGAATTAGTTCGGTTTTCGATTCGACGCGATAGACAATAAGGTCGATTAGATTTAAGAACATATGATTTAGATTTTCTTTGCCTTTATCGTTTCGTCAAGCAACAAACTATAAAACGCCATCTTGTAATAAGAGCAGGAAATAAACGAAACCCAAGAAGCATTTAAACGAACACCTTTTCGTCAGGTATTTTTAAAAATTGCAACCCTTTATTAAGCCACACACCATTTAAACATTGACATAAAAACGCTTTCAATTGTTTGGTGCTGTTCCATCTGAAGAACTCCGGTTAGAGTTCAGATAAACAACGTAATAGCAAAAGCACATTACGATTTTAATTGGACGCTAAAATCATTTCAAAAATATAGTAACATACAACTGAAAATATAAAAAAATATTTAAAAACAATGTTATGTGAACACCTGATTCACAAAATGTTCCAGAAAAAAAAATTCAAATCTGATACAAGTCCCGTTTAATATTTTTTTAAGATGTAAAACCAAAAAAACAAGTTCAAGAAGTGATAGTAATAAACAAGAAGTAAAACTAGTTTTGAACTAATTAATAAAACGTTTTTTGGTATAAAAAAAGTGCGTCATTGCTATTGACGATGGCAATGATTGGATGATATCAAACTGTTTTTGTTGTATCTGATTATTATCTTAAATATCTTGGGGACGTTTTAATAAGTTTAACAACATAAAACCGGATAGGGCGTGTCGAAAACATGCAGTTAAACATTTCCTTACGTAAAATTCTTATTGATTTATTTTTTTACTTTTAATCTAAATCAAAATCTATTAGTTTAACACAATACGCACACTAGGATTGTTTTAGTATCTCTTACTTACCTGTACATTTTATTATTCCCTGATGATCCCAATATGGGTTGGAACCAAAAAGACAAGTGGTTGAACACTCAACAGATCCATTTGTAGAAGATGGCTAAAAATGAAAAAAACATCCGAATTACGTAAACTTATGGAATTGCATTTTTCGCTTGAGCCAGTAATTGAAAAATCAAGCAAACTCAGTCAATGGTCTAAAACTGACAGCGACGATAAAAAGATCAAGGATTAGCAAGTGCTCACTCGACAGTTGCGATTCCGCGTTTGGTCTGGCGAAATCGTGTAGCCACTTCTGCATGACAGCGTGCAGCTGCTATTGACGTAATTTGCATTTGAACAGTTGATCAAAAGTCCTTCAGTTTGCGTCAAAATCGGACATAATTTTTCTAGAGCGACAAATAACTTGAAATTATTCTTTAATACGCCAAAAGAATTCGCTCAACACCAAAGAAAACAAAAAAACAGCAAAAGGCTTAGCATGGTTATAAGTTCAAAAATTCAATAACAATGTCTAGGTAAACTGAAAGTGTTATTAATATTCTTCAAGGTACTTGACTTTAAGCTCACATTTTCAAGCAGCTAACTTATAATCCAGGTATGTTAGTTTATTTTAAAGACTCAAAATGCAAACTATTTCAAGACTATAAAAATCGCAATCGGTATTGTGCGAGTGTATATGTATTTTAATTCTTAGCTGCATTTTGTTTGAGGTAGAAATGTAGAACGTATTTCAATCCCACGTAAGAATTTGTAAATGAAAAAAGATTCAAAAATACATGGAAATATAAAAAGGTGAAATTGAAAGATTAAAAAAAACGATAAAATATTCATCTTTCAAAATGCGCTCACGCAAATTATAAAGGTTTGAAAACCACCAGAAAAACTGTATTTGGCGTCACAATAAAAGAGAAAAGTTGAAAAATTTAACATACGACCAACTATTGTTGAGGTAATGGGCCCTTCAATGTTTTTTTTTTTTTTTTTTTTGTATTTACCTGTGCAAGTCAAGTCTGTGTTCGACCATTGGCCGTTGTAGTAACATATCGCATTGGGGTCCGTTCGAGTTTCATACCCTGGACAACACTGGACTGTGCAATTAGAACCTGCCCGATTTCCGTTCGAACAATTCACCGACAATTCACACTGATTCGAACTTGTCGGGAACAAGGCGGGACAACGGATTTGATCAATCACTTGTTGAACATCGCAG
This sequence comes from Diplosoma virens, assembly GCA_963680785.1. Classification (NCBI taxonomy): domain Eukaryota; kingdom Metazoa; phylum Chordata; class Ascidiacea; order Aplousobranchia; family Didemnidae; genus Diplosoma; species Diplosoma virens. The sequence goes on along the minus strand of OY796895.1, from coordinate 12,543,373 downwards.
AGTGTCCGCACGATACGTCTGCGACAAAACGTTTTCTAGTTATTTGGTCTAATACTCTATTTAAAAATAGTTATTATCAACTATATCAACCTTGATCTGTCGGGTCGCATTTTGCGCCTATATTAATTAAAAATTCGGCTGAACTCTTTGCCAAGGTAAAAAAAGAATACTTAAGTAAGTTTATTATATTACAGCTGATTGCTAGAAAAATTCAAAATAAAAGATTATTGAATATCAAAATTGCCCGGATGCACTGCTCGTCTAACCGCCAAATGTTTATAACTTTTGCATCGTTTGCGCCATTGCCCAACTGGACTTGGAAAAATCTTTTTGATCTCATTACCATGATTTAAAATAGTTTCAAAACCTCATTTGATATCGGAAATATAAGCCGAACGGGATTTCTAATCCTGGTCATTGAATGTTATAATTGCCGGAGCTGCCTTATTTCAGCAATCTTTTCAAGATAATAAATCTTTTTCGGAGTTTGTTAAAAGAAAATGTATTATTTGGTATCCTAATTTAGGCTATGTTAAAAAAATTGATTTTTTGTTTTTTCTTAGTAATTTTTACGTAAATAATCAGCATTTCTTGCATTAGCATTGAAAACTTTTGCCCATACCTGAAATTTGAAAACAATTTGTAATATCTACCGCCAATCGAAAAAAAATGGTTGGAAATCGGATTAGAAGAAATGGAATCAAAATAATTTTGCTTGAACTGACCCAATCCAATTGTTAAGATTTTCGAAACTTTCTGAAGGTATCTGGTTGATTCTAAGGCAAACAAAACGAACTAAAAACTGTTCTTTTTATAAATTTTAATTAGTTAGTTTATTTGTTTTTATTCTCTTGATCTGCAAAAGACAACCGACAAGCGATTAACCAGCAGAGATGCCAAGATATTTCTATTCGATTAAATTTTTTTCGAGAACTGCGGATAACGTTGTGTTTAATCTCAAAAGTTTGCCAAACTAATGCTGACAAAACGACTGTTGGGATTCAATAGATTTATTTTGACCCAAGTTCAATTTTAATTCTTTGATATTAATCATCAAGCAAAAACATTAAGCACGATTTTAATATTATGAGGACGAAATCATTTTTTATTTTAAACTAAATAAATAAACATCATATAAGCTAGGTTTATAAAAGACAATATTTTTACCAACAATATCAGCAGCAGATGTTCCATCACTTATAATAAGAGAAATATGGCGCTCGTTCGGTCGCCTTCCTGTATCTGGATGCAGACGACTGTGGACCGCATGTGTCAATCCTCTTATATCTTTGCAGGTGCTGGTAACGGGCAAGTTGAGAAACTCCTAAAAAAATTGCGAAGATCTACTTTAATAATCTCAAAGCCTTGATTTCTTGAAAGAACAAAACTCAAACTTACTGTCATTAGTAGGTATCTGTCAAGAAACCAATTGTTATCCCACAGTGCCACAATCTCTTTATCGCTCAGGTGAATAAAAGAGACCTGTGAGAAACGCATACTTAGTGATACAAAAAAAGCAACTTTTGTGTATATTTTAAACACAAAATAGATAAAATGATAACAAAAAAACCAAACAAATACATATATAACAGATAATTTACGAAATAGCGCACAGTAGTAATAGCAATTCCAATGTTTTTTTTGAAGTAGAGCTTTTTTATTCTCGGTTTACTGTTTATTTGATTGAAGCCACGGTTAAATGAAAAAACGGAAAGAGAGAACGCAGATAAAGATCAGTATAGTTTTTTAATGAAAAATTTTTACTTTTTTTAGTTTTTGACTTAATTGCTTAAAGTTCGTTTACCAAGGTTTTTCTAAATTGCACTAAATAGGAATATTCCTTCAAAGATTATCTCATAATTTTTTTGTCAAATTCTACATGCAGGTTTTGCTTTCTGCTTTCTTTTTTGCTGTGTTAGAACAAGGCTTTTCGTCTTTTGAAAGTTTCTATCCATGCTAAAATTTGCGCATAAAATTTCATTAATAGCATTTACGTAGTTCGAAATCAAACACCGAACTTATTTTTCGCATTAATTTTTTTAAAAGTGAAAAACTAATGACTTTCCAGTGTTGATTGACAAACGTTTCTTATCTCTGTTAACAGTAATCGTTTACCGGCGACTTTGACCGTTCTGTGGTGTTTTAGAATTTACATGTTTTGTTATTAATGGCATATTAAAACAACTGACAAACAAACGACCGCACCCAACATGTAAGAGTCGAAAATTATATTACTGATTTTAATCTTTCGAAAACAATTCAGCGCAGGTTATTTCCCCGTCTCGCACGAGGATCAAGTTGTTTGACGTAACTTATATAAGTTAATACAAAACTCAAGAGCTTTTCTTTTTTATTTATTGGCTTGTTATATTTGATGCAACAGATCAAAGACAGATAATGATCTTATGAGTACGTGTTTAATTAACCACTTATTTAAATCAAGCAATCGATTTGTGGTATATGAATTTACACAGAATATTATTTAGAAAACAAAGTTAAATTGAACTCAGCGTGAGTGAAAATGCTGAGCCTAAATAGATAATAAATAGATTTAAATCTGCAGCAAATAAACGAGCTATTTTCGAGTGCTTGAAGCAAACACCATTAATAAAAAATTTTATACATTTGTCATCAATCATAAGAAAACAAATGAAATATATTTTTCTTCAAAAAACGGAAAGTTCAAAAAACTTAGGATTAAATTGTATGTATTTTTTGTTTTTTTATTTTCAAAACATTTTTATTTTTTCAAGTTTAAAAGTCGAGATTAAAAAGTACTTTTTCAATTTTTCCGATAAGATTAGAAAAAAATTATTATTCTTCAGGCCCAGACAAAATGATGCAAGATTTTCATAAGCATGCTGTGGAGTTCCATAATGGATTGTTAAAACGACACAAGAAATTGCGGAAGCAAATGGAAATTATCTCCTCCAAACTTCCTGTGTTTCTGTAAAATCCCAGCCAACAGAAAAAGTAACAGGCTCAAGTTGCAACGGATAGTTATTTAACCGATATTTTAAAAAGCCACTACGGAATTTAGCTTTGTAAATTGCTGAAACGGTGGACCAAAAAAACAGCAAAAAAAGAGGTAAAAGTAATTACATCTCGTTGGAAATTGACGTAATAAAAGATCGACTATTTTTTTCAATTGTAACAGGTTTCTAAATTATATTTATTCACAAATTTTGTAAATTTTTTTCATAAATAAAAATATTTTTGAACGTAAGTAGTGACACTTATTCGAGCTTTAGTTTCTCAGGTGGAGAAAAGGACAGGAAAGAAACACTTGGATAGGAATTTTACTTCAGCAAAGCAGCCTTTCAAAGTCTGGTAATTTAAAAACCAAATTATCGTAATTTACTTAGGATCGAAACAAAATCAGCGTTGCATACATCAAAAAATTTTAATTTTGTTTTTTTTTATTCTTTAACTAGTGTGTAATAACTTGCTATAGCACATTGCTACTTAATTTATGCAAACAAAACATTAAAATTAAATGTGCTTATATATGGATTTTCATTCGGTTAAACCCTAAACATAAACATTTTACCAATTACGTCACCCGTGAAGAATTAATATCGACGAAAATTTTTGAATTTTTTACCAAAATAATTTTTTCCTCATGATTTTTTACCAAAATAATAATTAATTTTTACCAAAACGATACCTGTTAAAAAAATATTCGATAAAAGTGGGTGGGGCAAATAACTTTTGAAAATTCCATTTAATTACGAGTAACGAGTTATTAAAGAGCTAAAAACACGTCGTATGACGCAACGTTTTCAATCATAAACAAAGTCAATCTCACCATTGGTCATGTTGTGTTTTTAATCTGTTGTTTTTCAAAAAATCAAAGTTAAAAACAAGTTGATGAAGGTTTTTAATTTTAACTAACTCAAGCCATTTGACACGAAAAAAATTGGATACTTTTAATCAATAAACTGCTATATCAAACGCTTTCGTAGCAATTGAAAAGTGATTAAAATTGCAAACGGTTGTGTGTATATGTCAGACTTATTTTAATTGGTGTGTTTTTACAAAAATTTCTATAAAATAAAATATCGCTTTATGAAAGCAAAAAATCCAAGTAAGTACGTTAAAATAGCTTCATTGTCACAGTTTGTTTCTTGAGAAATTTGAAAACACATTAATCCTTTTTCGTGCAAAAGCATGAATCACATGTCAAGCTAACGTCTGTAAATCATTGTGTGAAATACATTAGAAACATTTACTATGGTTTTAAAATCTTTTTAAAAAAGAATAAAAAACTTATATTCAATACCTAAAAAGTTATTGAAAACATTTATTAATTGTTATAGAATAGTCCTTCAGATGCAATCACCTGAAAAAAACTTTTGTTGCTTAGTAACGTCTTAATCAGTGATGGCCTTACAAAAAGGAGGGCCAGGTGCAAAAAAAATAGTGGGCCACTTTTTTGTATTGCAAAACAAAGAGATCTCTAAAAAAACAAGGTCATCACAATAGGGAGGCACCGTCATAGCGCTACTCAGAAGAAATAGAACAATATTTTGCTTGGCTAGAGCCATTTTTTGACGTTTTTTGGAGGGAGTGGCGGTGCGGCCTCTTACAAATTAATTGTGCATTGTTGCCTACACAATCATTGTAACGGTTTTTCAAAAAAATTAAACAAACATCGCAACGCCAAGAAACAGTTTTCATAAAAATTGTGAGCGTTTCAGACTGAATCGTTTAAATAAATTTATTGACTAAAAATTCGGCAGAAACTTTCGGAAATTGAAAAAAAAAGCACTCCAGTCCGTTTATAATACTGTAGCTGAAGGTTAAATAAAATTACGGTAAAAGTTTACTTCACTTTAATGTTAAAGTTAACCAAATTAGCTGCTCGTCAAACAACGCGTAGTTTTTATTTCTTACTTTAAAAATTCTATTCTATCAAATTTTTTAAAAGAGCTTTAAAAAAATCATTTGAAATCGAGCATATATACAGTACAGCATTTGGTTATAGTCCTAGTCGAAAAATTTTATATTCGCTGTTTTAACAGCTTCCTTATTTTAGGCAATCTTTTAATGAAGTTTTTTAAAAAATTGAATCACTTAAATCACTATTTTGGGCTGTGTTAGAAAAAAACAAGTTCCAAAATTTCTGAGATAAGTTTTTGATTGCTTATTGAATGAATAAAATATCAAATATACTGCATTCGCATTCCATAATTAAAGCGATTGAATATTTTTTAGTTTGCAATGCTTGCATCAAATATCAATTGACATTTCTGTCAAAAAGACAATCACTTCTTTACTTAAAATACAGTATACTATATAAGCTATGACGTCTTTTTTGGTCGGAAAAAAAGACTTTTATTTTCCAGCCGTAAAATTGCCATGTCTGAGATTCTATAGGGTGTACATAAAGTCTTGTTACTATTTAAAAAATTTATCACAAAGGCACTTGATGAGATATCTTATATAGATTTGTTTTATATTAATCAGTGTGTATTAAAGTTTTTATTCAAACTGAAATTTTTTGTTTCAGATTAAATTTGTATGTGTTTAATAAATGTGTTAATCAACCTTTGCAAAATGGCTACTCCTTAAGAGAAGACACAATTTTCCCAGATGTTCTTGGTGGCCCACTTCTAACTTTATTCAACACTGACCCTGTCTCTATAAATTTCTTGTGCCATCGATGAATTGAAGGACGTGATGATGAATCTCTTCCAAACTTAGTTCTGTATTTTCGCTGAGTCTGAACATGCGATTTTGTCTGAATAAACCAGAATACACATTGTGTCTTCTCTTGAGGAGTAGCCATTTCGCAAAAGTTTATTAACACATTTATTAATTACATACATCTGAAACAAAAAATTTTAGTTTGAATAAAAACTTTAATAAACTCTAATTTAATATAAAATATCTTTACAAGTGAACTCATCAAGTGCCTTTGTAATAAATTTCTTAAATAGTAACAAGACTTTATGGAAACCCTGTATATTTATACTAAGCTGGATTTCGTTTAATAAATCATACATCACAGACGGTAGACTACGTTTTCAAAGAATGGTATAAATTATGAAAATTTTAAACAACTTGCAGCTTTACTATTCTGCAACTTGTCAGTGGTGGGGCAGAGAAACAATTAAATATCTATTTTTTAACTTGAAAATTATAGAGTACTTTTCTATTTTTAATGCGCGCGGGAGAATAATTCAGAGGTGCCCTGTTTACAAATATGTAAACATTTGCTTTCGAGCTAGCTGGTTTCAATTTCTCTCTTTCATTGCGGCAGTGAGTAAATTGAAAAAAAGTAAAAGGCGTCATCTGCTTGAAAATAGCTTTTCATGGTAGCGATGAAAATTGATCTGAGTAAAGTAAAGTTTATTTTTATACTTGTACAGGCAAGAAAGCGTCGGTTCAGCGTTAGAAGTGAACTCGCATTCTTTGAATCGCGAGTTGAGTGTTTGATGCAATGAATTACATTGGCTTGCATTCAACAGTTAGAAATGGCTAAAAAGGAAAAAAATGCGAAATGCACAACTACATAACTACATGGTATAATTTGTGGGACATCCACGTGATATTAATAACATGATCATCGGTATTTGCGAACCGGTTTTGATAGTTGCGTCATTTGGCACTATTGTATACAGGCACCCGAACAACGCAGTCGAGGCACTTTTGTCGCGGTTGGAAATCATTGGCAACACTGAGTCACATTTGGTCAGCTCATATATCAAACCCAGGTCCTTAGCACATGAGGCAAAATTAATAACCACAAAATTTTACCAAATTTTCTTCAATAATAAGGTTTTGAAGAAACTCCGTCAAGTCTGCTTACTTGAACAGCTGTTGAACCAATGTGAAAGGCGTCGATGACCCGGATGAGAACATCTTGGATGATACTAAAGTCTCTATTACTCGTGTTTGATGACGTATCAAGAATCACCAGCAAATCGAACCTTCCAGAACATGCTGAAACACGTTAAATAATTTGGTTTACGCCCCGTTATAAATTTTATGAGAATAAGAAAACACGGAAATTTTTTGCGCAGAACTGCAATGAATGAAAACTATAATGTACTTCTGAAAAAGCATGATTGTGTTTATCTATTTTTCTTGTGCAATAAGATTGTTGACATAAGAGTAGTGCCATAAGAGTATTTTATCCGACTCCGACTCCTGATGTCCGATTATTTTTAAAGAACGTTACTTTTTAAGGACGAAATGCAAGAAATCGGTGACAGATACTAAGTGAGGACCTTTTTTTTTAGAGAACACTTCGAAAATTATGAAATCCGAAACTGATTCGAAATTACGACCTCTTTTTTTTTTAGAGACACTGAAACCCGAAACTGATTCAAAGTGATGATCTTTTTTTAGGAACAATTTTTTTTCTATCTTTTTTTTTCTGTCTCGGTTTGATCCTTCGGAAATACAGTATGCCTATGCATAATGCTATTGCCCTTATTGGGGAGTCGGAATCGGAATCCTTGAAATTCTAGAAGGTAGATTCGGAATCGGCATCTTAAAAATTCTAGGAGTCGGAGTCAGATTCGGATCTTAAATCTTCCGACTCCGCAACTCTGGTTTTTACAAACATTAATTTCAGTAACCACCATTCACTAATAATTATGATATAAACTATTTTTCTGTTTGGTTTTTAAGATTTTAAAAACATTTTAAACTGTTTTAAAGACCGAAAAAGTAGCTGATGGGAAATATAAAGTTAATTGCAAGGATTATGAAATTTTGCAGAAAAATGCTAATTAGACACTGACCACACCTTTTAAAATTTTTGTTCGGTTTTTTTTTTGAAGCAAATCACAATGTTCGTATAAAGACTTAGTTCCAAAAGTCAAAAAACAACGGGAAATGACGTGAATCTTACTTTCGCCATGCATAATCGTGTAATTATCAATAAATTTGCTTACCAGACCACCGGCTTAGTTGCCATATTTAAACTTGGCACTATAAAATCTAATTTATATCATTGTATTTAATAATTTTGTGGCCACATAGACGGAAACAATGCTTTTATTATCATTTTTCGGAAAAAGCTTATTGAAAAAGCTTATTGTTCTGTAAGAAACTTAATGACACTTTTTATTCTTGAGTGGTTCTCAACCTTTTGCCGCGAGAGATTTCTTAATGTGCCGTAAAACTTTTTAAAAAACATTAGTCCATTCCCGCGCAACCCTTTTTTTAGTGGACACCACCTTTTAGGAACAAAAATCAAGAAATCCGAGACAGATTCAAAGTAAAGATTTTTTTTAGAGAGCACTACTTTTTTGGCAGCAAAACCAAGATCTTCACTGTTGTTCAAGTTTGCCGCGAATTTTGAAAAAGTTCCAAAGTCTGCCGCAGGCGCGAAAAGATTGAGAACCGTTTCTAGTACGTAAAAAATCGAACCGAAAAAAAAAAATCGAAATTACAAGAAAGGAAGAAAACAAGCCAGATAGGTATGTCCGAGTATGACCACGTAGATGTAGGGAACCTCTAACTCTTTTTGCAATAAGTAAAATTCGATAAAGACTTTTATTATCTTCACCCGTTCTTTTGTTGGCATAAATTGCCTGGAATAACCTTGAAAAACAAAACGCGCGGTTGGCTATTCGTTTCTTCTGTCGAAACATATAAGGGTTTGAATGCCCGACTCGGCAACAACGCACCAAGCTAGCAGATGTCTTCGGAAACAAAGGACAGTTAGTGGCAATATGGAGTCAGGATCGAAATGCCGATAATCAAATCTGACCTTTTCTACCGCAGTCAAAAATGAATAAAGCCTTAATCGGTGGTTATCTAAAACAAAGTATGAGCTAAGCTGAATTTAATAGAAGTGGCCAAGAAAATTATAATAAAAGATAACAAAAGGTTAAGCAGTAAAAATAAATACAGAAAAATGTTTTTTTAAGAGTTTACAAGAAGGTTTTTTTGATCCTTACTCTTGATTTCTGCCGTTACCAGATACTAGTAAGCCATTTGTTTATTTTTACCACCTCATGACCTTACAACCAGTGATGATGTTTATCCGGTTCGTACCGGTTTGAACGAGCCTGTTTTTAACATATCGTCATCTCAGCGAACCCGTTACTATTTGCTTAAATCGAAATTATTAGATGCGAAAATAAAACCGAATGATAAAAATTCTCAATTTGGCTCTGCAAAGAAACTGTTCTTAACTTTTTCAAATCCCACCACTGCTTATAACTTTTTTTAAAAAAAATTAGTTTACAGCAGAATTTTTTGGAAATGAATCAATCCCACCTTTAAAATAATTTCAATTTCAAATTAATTTATTTGGTGAGCTGCTCTGTGAAAAGTTTCAAGAACTAATTCTAGTGGTTACGAAAAGAAAAGAATCGGCATGACTCGAAACAAAGTTACAAATTTTTGGTTTTTGGGATCGCTGTCAGAATTTTCTTCATATATATTAATTGCATTGTTTATGATTGAGTGTTTAATGTGTTTTAATTCAACTGAAAGAATCGAACACGTGACAAAATCTTACACTGCTTAACATGCTACTTCCTTGATACCTATTGCTCTACAACGTCTGTGTTGTTCCGCGAAATATAAAAAAGATATTTTTTTCAAGAAAGGTTTCTATTTTCATTCGTAAGACAGAAAATATGCAACTTTCAAACTTTTTTTTCAAAATAGCGTTTTTGCATTTGCATATCTCTGCGGTCACTGCTATATCAAAGCCAACATCAATTTAAAATGTTATTAGTGGATTCCGATATTTAAAAAGTGGAAACTGTTCGAGGATTGACGTCAATTGTGATTAAAAACTGATTACAATCCGAATAAAACTTTCATTTAGGCTGTGTAATATCAATTTTATGCTTTATTTTGATGTTTTTTAAGAGAAGTTGATAAAATAGCATTTGGCGGGAGGAGCTTGAGCAAAAAAATTTTAAACTATGTTTGCGGTACTGAAGTTTCGATTTTGATTTATAGTAAAAGAAATGTTATCTTGCATACTTCCTGTAATGTCGAATAAACGTTTTAGCATTTTGATCTTGGCAGCATTTGATACAACATTACAACCCATATGTATCTGGTCCGTAATGCATGGTCTACCATATGACGACCAAAGTTTTAACATATTAAATTTTATTTCAAGGAGGTTAAGGTAAAGCCGGAAAATAACAAACTCGAACCAAACAAACAAATAATGAAATGTTCGATTAGTTTGTTTACTTAAGACTCACAAATACCTAAACCTCGAGATACGATTTAGCTTTAAAGTCTATCATTAACTTTTATTTAAAACATTCTAGTCTAAAAACTCAACAAATTTACCCCCGCAAGTAGCAGGTACCCCATCCCACACAGCCCCACTTCCACTCCTCCACCGGCAAGTCCTTGTTGCACTTCCTTGAACTGTAAAGTCATGGTTTTCGTGGCAACTATACGTACAGACCGACCCCACTTCGTTGGTATCTGTGCAATCCAATCTCCCTTGATCCGGCGCGATGAGTGGTGGGCAAGCTGGGTAAAATGGAAGAATTAACTTTTTTTTAAATCATTGTCATAAAACTTGCTAAGCAGATAATACAGTTTTAAAAAAGAATACTGACAATGCTTTAATTCGTAAGTTATTAAGTTAAGAAATTGATTTGTAACTTAAGAAATTGACTCATTGACAAAATCAAAACCCTGTCGTTAACAAAACGAAAAAAACCGCCAACAAGAATCGCGCTTGTTAACTTGTTAAGATTACAACTTAAGTTTTTTGAATAACAAGATGTTGGTAAAATCCCAAATAATTAATATTTTTTTACCTTTTCAATACTTTGTGGTTTAAACCACTTGACAAGTCTCAAAAAGGAGCTTAGTTCAAATCCCGCTGACAGTCTTGCGTTTATGTGTTGTTTGCACAACGTTGAAAATTTGGGAAAATTAGGAAACTGTTTTTTAGTATTAGATTTGTAGCCTATAATAAATCCTTAAATTGATGAGTAATTGAACATGACCTTTTCTTGAAACAAAGTACTTTAATTTTGTTTTAATATTTTATTCAAAAATCTATGTAACAGCATTCCTCAAGATTCAAGGATTGAATGAATCTACTCCTCACCAAGAGATTAGGTAAGGTACGAAATTGCTTTCTATACTCTGTACTTCCAACAAAATATTGCATTCGAATCCCGTGCTTTATTAAATTAGTAGCACCACTACGTACGGAATTTTTTTCGTACCAAAATACTGTACCTTTCCGCACCAATTATTTTTTTGAAATTTTGTTTTTACGTAACAGTAACTGTGTGCTCAGATACATATCAGCAGAAGTAAAGAGGTTACATGAAATAAAATTCTAACAGGTTTTTAACCTAATAGAGCTAAAGTCACGCTTTTGCTAAATTAAATCTCCCACAGTTTGCGATTGACATTTTAATTACCGACTTGCGATTAAACGTGATTTTGAAATAAACTTTGAGAAAATCTCAAAACTACAAATTCCAAAATTTGACTTCAGTTTTTTGAAAGAATATACAAACGTTTTCCAAAAAGCTGTTTACGTGGTAAAAATTTATTTATTGGAATATCTAAAAGTGAAGTTTAAGAGTAAAGGCGCGTTTACAGCCGTTTACAGTGCTTTTTTCTTTCAGCGCGATTTTGGTTTGTTTTATTGACGCTCAAATCCACTCATTTTTTCGTGAAAATATTAGTGGATTTGAGCGTCAATAAAACAAACCAAGATTGCGCTGTAAGAAAAAAGTACTGTAAACGGCTGTAAACGCGCCTTAAAAATAAAACGTTTAAAGTACAGTAAAAAGCAGCACGGAGTACAGTATATTGTTTTGATCACACGCTCAAGAAAAATTAATTGCAATTCTAAACGACTGGTCTTTGTGCTTTTATATTCAAATTACCTGGGACGTCATATTCGGCTCTGATTTCATTTTGTAAATCGCTTACAATTTCGTAAAGATGATCGAAGTCCGCGACCCGGTACACTCTCCAGTTATTGTCCAGTTCGCCATTCGAAATCAGCTGCAACTGTTCTAAGGAATAACCATCGACACCGACGGAAAAGATCGTCACGTTCTACATAAGAGAAAGTTTTACTGTTTTTCATCGATTTAAAAAGCTACATCGGGAAATAACGTCTGGAGCATTGGGTACAAAGTAGGATATCTGTTTATTAGTTAAGCAGAAAAAAAGCAAAAATTTTACAGCACTGCAATTTTCCAAAAGACGCATTTCCAACAACTCGGTTATTTACTTAAGAGTTGAAAATTTTTTTTCGATATCATTTAGTTTTATTCCATGCTTAAAAGCCTTCAGCGGGTATTCGACTTGGAGTTCTTTGTGATCTTGTTGTCACGAAACCCGCGGGTGTCTTAAATTAACGTAAGAAAGACCTTTTTAGAGAACACTACGATTTTGGGACGAAAATAGGAAAGTCCGAGAATCTCAGACAAATTTATTTTGTTCCTCAAAAAATTTTTTTAGCTGGACCGCCTATGTCTGTCCGGAATTCCGCCTATTCAGATATAGCAACCGCACTTTTAAAAAACGTCCCGTTTCATCACTAATTGAAAATATGGCTAACCCTATGGATACGTAAATAAACGTATTCCAACAATGCATCCTACGATTTTAAAATTGTTTGATTTTAAATATGTATCAATACATTTATTAGATTGCTGTATATATAAAACACGACAATAACTGGATTACTAATAAAGCAATATAAAAAAGGCTTTAAAAACTATCTTTGTTTACTGCATTTTAATTAATTTTATTAATTCTGCTTTCGTTTTATAAATTTCCGAAAAACTGTCGAAATAGACGCCAAAGACTTATATCGGCTTTCTACTTTGTTTGAATTTTAGTTTAAACAAAATAACACAAAACAATTATTTTTTCGAAAAGAAACGCCATAATGGCCTTTATATTATTTACATCAAAGTTGTTTGAATCGGACAAAAAGGAAATTAAAATTTTTCCAAGATTTCTAAACATGAAAATATTTTATTAAGTAGTTGTTTTAAGTAATATTTTCTTATAATTTGACAAAACAGGGGTTACATCTTCAAAATTCTTCAGTTTTTTTTTTTATCAAACGTTCGTTTTTGTTAAGAAAATTTGGTGTTGAATCTAAATTTAATTGTGTGTCTTCATAGTATAAGATAATGCAAGGCAAAGTTTTTTATTTAATTTATTAAAAACTGATTATTTCTGTCTTTATTTAATTTGCAAAAGACGGGAAAGCAAATTGACTCTTTGTAGCTTTATTTAAAAATTGTGTAGGCATTGTTTTTCAGAAAATATCAGACCAATGAAAGTAACAGAATAAAAATAAAGTTTAAAAGAAGTTCTTATTTTTTTATAACTTAGGTTTAAAACAAAAATGCTTTAGAAATTTATACTTAAACTCTATTGCTATGTAAGTTGGTTAGCTTTCCTTTTTTTAGCTCGTCAATTTTCTCATAAATTTCATGTCGACGTAATAAAAAAAAAAGCCATCAAATGTTCATAAACTTTTGTTTGGTCCCAATGTGCCATGGCCAATTTTGTTTTTTTAAGAAAGTAATGTGTTCGTTACGACTAATATAATAATCAAAATTTACTTACATTAAAACATTCTAATATTTGTTGTTGATTAAATTTAGATGCTTTTTAAGATGCTATTTTTTGCGATTATTAAACTTACCAAAGCCTTACTACTAATGATAAACCTATCGTTTTAATAAGGCTACAGCGGCAAAGAAAAAAAACTGCATTGAGCTCAAAAAAATAAACGATTCATCTTAAAAAATTATTTTATTAATGTGTAATGAAATTGTCATATTTATAATTAGAGTATATTAAGATTTAACGTGTAGCCATTTGACTACTAGATGTATACTCGTTAGTGTGCGTTTGGGTTCTAATTAAAATAATTATATTTTGTAAGCAAAGTGACCACATGTTTTGTTAAAAGTTTTAAAAGTAATTAGAACTTTATTTAAACTGACAATCTGCAGAACAAAAATATTAATATCAAACCACGCATTTCAAGTCGTGAAAAAAAAACAAACAAAAAAGAACCATTGACAAACATAAATAATAATCTAAGCTTTTACTTTTTTTGTTGGCTTAGAAAGTTTATGGGTAAAAATTGCTAATGCTTCCAGAACTAGGGTGTTCCATAAAGTGCGCTGCATATAAATTCGGCGTACGTTTTCTGCGTTAAAGATAAATGGCATACTTTTATCATTTTTGCAAAGTATCTTCACTCCAATTAGTTGTTTTTTGTTTTAGTTTGTAGAATACTTTATTTAAAGCTTTGTAAAGGCTTTGTAAAGGCAATTGCTAAGGCGATTTGCTGACTGCGTTTTGGAAAGACTTGCAGTGAGTAATAATTTTGCAAAACGAATTATTTGTAGTGGTGAGGTTCACTTTCACTTGAGAGAAATTGTCAACAAACAAAATGGCCGGATTTGGGGAAATGAAAACCCTCAAATAATGCAAGAACGTAAAATGCATCCATTAAAAACGACTGTGAGGTGTGGTTTCTGGGCAAATGAAATAATTGGACCGTTTTTCTTTGAAATTGATGAGGGGACTGCAGAGCGTTTTACGTGAGGTGTGGCAGGTTGCTCCATCATGCTGAAACCACAAGCTGTCAATCTCCGATTCTTCCAAGTTTGGCCACAACTGAGTGGATATCACGTCTCGGTACGGTTCTGCATGAACAGTAACTGCAGTCCCCTTATCAGTTTTAAAGAAAAACGTTCCGATCACTCCACCTGCCCAGAAACAACACCACGCAGTCGTTTTCAATGGATCCATTTCAGGCTCTTGCATTATTGAGGGTTTTCATTTCCCCAAATCCGGCCATTTTGTTTGTTGACAAATCCACTCAAGTGAAAGTAGGCCTGGTCTCTGAGAATAATTCGTTTCGCAGAATTGTTATACACTGCAAGTCTTTCCAGAACTCAGTCAGCAAATCGCCTCAACATCGTCTTTAGATAAAGTATTCTGCAAACAGTAACCGGAGTGAAGATACTTTGCAAAAATGATAAGAGTATTCCTTAATCGTTAACACAGAAAACGTACGTCTAGTTCAAATGCGGCGCACTTTAGGAATACAGGAATAAATGGAACGGAAACACCCTGTATATCAAAATTTCAAAGAAAAGTTTTGGTCAGCTGTTATTAAACGTTAGCATTTAAAGATCATATTTGATTTTTAATATTTTCCTTTTTGTATAATTTAAACCACGAAATTAAAAAAAAGTAAGTGCTTTTGAAAAAATATTGTTATTTAAATCAATGTGCTTTAACAAGCAAATAAAGAAAACAAAAAGTTAAATTTTTTTCTCTCTAAAGCATTATTTCAAAAAGAAAAAATGATTTGTTTTCATGCGAACGCACAAAATACATGAACTGTCACGCATTCGTAAAACCCCCACGTGTATGATAATTTGCAAGTTTTTTATGACCATGCAGCAAGATTGTACGTCTAAAATTTCACTTTTTGCTTCTCATATACGACAAAACGAGCCAAAATAATTAATGACAAAACGAATTTAAATGTGAAAACGTCATACTTTTCAACAAATTTTCCAAATCTAGAGCAGTCTAAAATTTTTCGTGTTGCTATAACGCAAGCAAAGGCTTCTTAATTAATCAACTATTTGCATTGGGCTAAACTTAAAAGATTAAAGAAGATTCTAAACCTGCTTTGCCCTCATCTGACATTGTTTAAAATCGTTTTTGAGTTTCAATTCAAGCGATTAACTGTCGCTGGATGTGGTAGATGCAAGTTCAAACCTAGACATAATCACGATAAAAGCAAGAGGGGCAATAAATGCTGATTCGGCCTTTAATTTGAACAAACCGGATTAGCACGGAACTTAAATAGAAAGCTTTATTTGAATTGAGTATTTGAAAATATTTGAATTGAGTTTGGAGTAAATAATATTTGAATTGAGTTGGGAGTTTGAGTTTTAACTTAAAGATCAAAAAAGCTCGACTTGGTCTTAGGCGTTTTTCTACGTTTGCCAGTTAAATCATGCATAGGTGTTCAGATGCGGTTCAGTGTCATAAAACTCTGACTTTGTGGAAAAAGGACAAAAACCTGGATGCTTAGTTTACCTGAGTGATTTTCTATACCACAAATTTTACATGGGGTCATGCTGCTTACGTAAAATGGTGATCGCGCAACCGATATGGCAAAAAAATTCATCAATTAAAATTAACTTTTGGGCCTTATTCGGTCTTGGGTTCTAGGTTAAATTTTTCGACCTTTTTACAAGTATAGAGAACGCTAACAGCTTGAATAAGTTTTTTAGTGATTTTTGAGAACTTTTTCTGAAAGATTAAGTTACGTTATATCTTCAATATTTTCATTTTACTTACTTGACTGCGAGCGTACAGTGATGCGTAATAAACGTCGTCCCGCGAACGGCTGTGGGCGATCAGGACGATGATTTTTTTCGAGTTGGGTCGCGCTTCAGAGAAGTCTACCATGACCGTCTTGTTTATTGCCACCCCAGCATACGACGGATACAGCTGTTTGAAAAACATTAAAAAAATATTAAAAAACTTGACGTTAACGTTTACTTTTATGCGCGCTTAAATGAAAAACTGCAATCAAAAAGATTTTAAGCACATGTGACAGGTCAACAATGACCCCATAAATGGAGTAACAGTTGCCTTTGTCGAAGTAATGTAGTTGCCTTTGTCAACGTGGCAGAGAAGGGCGACGAATATGTCATTAGAGAAACACAAGTCCCCAGTTCGGTGGAAGCAAGTTATTTTTGTATTCATGTAAAATATTTTCGCACTGTAATTTTTACAAAAATGCCCTCGGTTTATAAATAATTATTGAGGGCATTGTTCTTTACTTTAATTGATTTAAATTCAAAATCAAAATAAACTTAGATATTGACGTCTTTATTAAAAAATACTATTCAAAAAGAAACTATTTTTAAAAAAGAACCGTTCGGAAGAATCTGCTATTCTAGGCAAACATAAAAGAGCGTGGCATTTCAACTTTATATGCGGAGTTTTTTCTAAACTCAAACCGTAAACGTTCACGCTTTCTTGACATTTGACGAAATGAATCGGTTGAACGTAAGAGGTTTGACAACCGGGTTAATGATTTGTCACCGTTCTCCGGGCCGAAAAACCACGTGCATCGAGAGAAAGCTTGTTGATGATTGTTACGGATATTTTTTAAACAGTTGATTTTTTTTTTTAAATCAGGGTTAAAAAACCTGCTGTTGGAAAAATGGTTGTGCATGAATATATTAAACAACTTGTCGTATTTTACAATATATTGAACAACTAGACTCATCATCAGTTTTTTCAGGAACACCAGTTTTCTGATGTCCGTGACCTTAACGGCCAGGTTGTGATTATAGGCTTATCACCAGCATAGGTGTCGAACTTAGGTGCACCGTGGGAAAGCTATTGCATGTTAATCACTTCACTTGGCTGATGGCTGGGTTATTTCAGTAATTTTCTACAAAAATAAGCTCATCTAGGGATTTTTTCATAATAATTGCAATTCCAATTTATTGTCTATTTAAACAACATCATTTGATGTAGAATTTGTCAATCAACAACAAATAATACTGCTTTTCTCCGTTAAAGAAAATGTTGTTCACAGCAGTATTTCTATGCAAAAAAAAACTAGAAGAAATTTATTAGAAAAATCTTTATAAATTTTCGTTGTCAGCATCATGTCGAATGAGTTCACAAACTTTCGACTATATTAAATTTTCTTGTGATTGCATTAAATATCATAGATAATACATTTTTAGGATTACATTAAATACTTCTAGTGAGCAAGAGTAGGCAAAATGTAGGCTACTTAAATAGTTTAATGGATTTATGAAACTTAAGAAATTGAAATTTCTATTCAGTTTAGATATCACGTGGCGTTTTAAAGCTCTGTTCTTGTTTTGAAGGAGGGTAATTTACTTCTTGCTGACTAACGCAAGTTATTAAGCACTTCAATGTAATATGTAGACGATAAAACCAACTTTTCACGTTTTATGAACGCAAAGGTAAGCGTCAGCAGACCAACCTTTATCGCACCATGCAATAAAAATTGTTATTAATTTCTTGTAAAATTACGCAGAACTTAGTATCATGGTCAGGTTATCATCCGGTGAATTTATCGGCAAAGCCCATCCTGGTTCAATAGTTTAAAGGCCCGTTTCCACTACGAGCGTGGAAAAGAGCATTTTTTGTTTGTTTTATTGATTTTTTTTTGCGCTCGCTTCAATTTTAACCGCTCGCTTCAATCGAAGATCAATAAAAGAAACAAAAAATGCTCTTTTCCACGCTCGTAGTGGAAACGGGCCTTAATTGTTTTAATTGTTTGTCATCGATAAAATACCATAGTTTTTAAATTTTTTAGCCTTGGCCGTACACGATTCAAAAACTTCAATCCGAAAAATATTGGGTGGAAAAACAAGGCTTGTTATTGTTTTTAACAAACCATTAAGCTAATCCGATGAATTTTCTTCTCGAAGCAGCTAAGATTTTGACAACTTCCAAGCTCAATTTTCGTTTGAATATATTGTTGATCACGGAGGTTTCTGTGTATGAACCGGTAGGAGTATTGAATCAGCCCAATCCTTATATTACCTGCATTTAAACAGAAAGATTATAATCTCCTGTTTATCCGTGATAAAAAGCAAAACAAACAGGTACTATTTCAGCAATTTCTTGTCTTATCTTTACTATTAAGGCAAAACCAGCTTAGGCCAATTGCCCTGTTATGTTAATCAATAGTGTGCTTGATAGGAAAATGGTGCCGTTTAGTACAACAAAGTGAGAAGAAGTTTATGTTTACTCGAAATAAACAGATGTGCAAACATCTTATGTCAATTAAATAGGGCGATTGCTAATAATCTTGCTTTTACAAAAACAGCAGAAATAAATTTTTATTTTTTGCGATTAAAGGGCTTAAAAAAAACTTTTTTTCTTTTGTTAACTCTTTAACAGCAGCAAGTGTCCCCAGGTCATAACACTAAAAATAAAAAGAAAATTTAGCGTGCAACGATTTGTTTAAATGAGTTGCAGCGCTTCAACAAGTTACTTCTTCTCAGAGTGAAACCCGCTAAGGTTGTTAAATTAAACGATCGTGAACGACAAATAATATAAGTTCTGGAATTAAAACTTTGTTTGAAGAGTTTTCCTTTTCAAAGCTTTTTAATATTGTCAGTTTTAACCAAAAAATTATAACTTGTTACACAAAATATTGTAGGTTTTTAAACAAAAAAACTAATTTTCTTTTCATAATAGCATTTTGCTGATACTGTATGTGAAATCAACATTCCAACATTTGAAACATTTTTCTGTAGCTTTTACGCGTTCCTGGAGGAGAGAGTTAAAAATAGTATTTTTTTGGCTGAAATATTTTTTGGCGCTTATTGTGTTGATGAAATAAGTTTTAATTAGTCAGCAAATGTTCGTTTTTGTTGGTAGAGATGTGTTGGCATAACAAGCGAAAAATGTTTTTTGGCATAAGATTTAAAATGTCACGTGATTACCAAACCACGCGCTTAAAAACATTGCCTTTGTGCCGTGTCTTTTTCTTAGAAATCGAAACAGAATGAAGAATGTTGACAAACGTATACAAATTTCAAATTCGCGCATTACATCACACTCACCACTTGTGATGTCAAAGCCGGAAGCTACTCGTATAATCCACGCTTTCAGTAGATTAAAGTTGTTGCTGCTGTTGAAGCTGACTTCAGGTGAACCGTCCATTACAAACATCAAATCAACCGGAATGTTATTGCCTAGGATCAAAAAGCAACTGATTAGTAGAAAATTGGCTTTTAAGGCGGTACAGTTATTGGTTCTAACGACAGGAAATATTCACTTGACTCGTGATGTCATAGCCGTACGAGCCGGGAGGGGGTAAGTGGGCGTTTCCTTCCCAAGTCTCAAAAATTTGGCCAAAAGCAAAATTTTTCGGGCGACGACAGAAATTATTTGAGCAAAATCAGAAATTTCCGGGCAACAACAAGAAATTATTTGGGCAAAACAAATTTTTTAGGGGACCGATGCCGAATTATTTTCGCAGAACAAAGTTCCGAAACTTAGAAAACATGATTAAGATTTGAGATGAAGACCTTTGTATTTAAGTCTTCATCAAAATTTTGGGACGAATATTGGTCTCAACCTTTGCAAAAGCTTTAACATCGGCGTTCGGGCATACTTCAATAAAATTTAGACAAAACTGCACTGAACCCCAAAAATTTTGTCGGCAGTTAAGGCTATGCATGTTGTATCAAAACAATTTCGAATATTTGAGAAACTTTTAAGACCAAAATCTAATATGTAAAGTCGCTGTTTAATGCTTACAACATTAAAAGCGGAAGTCGTTTAAACTGCTGTTCCTATTTAAGTCACGATTAATATGATTAAAACACGATCAAGAAATGGATCTTAAGCCACAAAAGTAAGTTTTAAAAGTCAATTAAAGATTTACAAAAAAATTTTGTACATCTATTTCTGTAACTTTACAAAAAGCGTTGTAATAATACTGTTTTATCCGCAAGCAGAAAGATAGATTATTCAGATTCAAACCGATTAATTATCTAATGATTTTACGTAAATCCGTAAAATCGGCCTAATAGGTCCAACCGCAATTGGTAAACTCTGCATTGTAGCACGTCTTTTGATGCAAAATTTTATCTAATTGAATAAAAAAATCACTGCAAGGATATGAATAATTAAACAAACCTCAATTACAATATGCAAGTTGCGGAAAATTTCATTATTTGGATAAAATATTTCAAAAAAATGCGGATTTATAAGAACCTAAAGTTTTTTGCTCGAAACCAAAACTTTTTCATCTGTATCTGTTGCGTAACCGCTTTTTTTGATAAAGTCTAAAGCCGACGGTACATCAAGAAAGACTACCGTCATGAAAGAATTGTATTGCGCACGCAACATTTTTGGCTGCAATTGTTATGAAGATGTAGTTTTGCAAAGTTGTTGATATTAAAATTATAAATTTGCGTTTAAAGTTAAGAACTTTAAAATTGCCTTTTAGGCCACGAACAAAATACTGAAGAAGATATTATAAAGTAGATTCATTATTATAAAACAGCCTAAAAGACGTGACTTTTTAATATAAATGCTTTGAGAAACCCTATTTTTATGAGTTTAGGGAAGAGTAAGATAACTGCAAACCTCTATACAAAAAGTATATTCAAATCCTTTTATGTCGTCAAAAACAGTGTTTGTTAACAAACCGATACATTAAAGTCTCCGCACAAAGGTTGTTTTCTTCAACTACCCTACAAATGCAAAGAGCAGCCATAGCAATAATAAAAAATAAAGAATATTGAATCCGCTATGTCTGCTTTTTGCAATTGTTGTGTAATTGATAAATTGTATCGTAACCATTTTCAATTAATTTTTTACGAGACGAATTAATTAAACATAAAAACATTAACAATTGAGTGCAAAAATATCAGATTGACTGGCAATGTCGTGATACTGCTTCACCGCGTGCCGTACTCACAATTCATGTGATTTAAGCATTTAGGTATCGCAAATCTTTTTAAAAATACGAAGAAAAAGCAAGCAACACTAAATGGTGTGATGTGCACCACTGTGCATCACGCATGGCCATACTTCGATTTCACTGAATGACGAGACGAGGTTTCGATCTTTTCAGAAGCAGACTGCTCAATCGGCGATTGAATGGCATTCTGATGGTTGGGCTGGTATATAGCAGTCTTAGTTAACAACTACTTTCGCCAATAATTCTATCTTAAAATATGCGTCGTAGGAAAGATTAGAAAGCAAAAATAACGCTCAACATTCCGGAAAAAAAAGATTTTCAGTCGTGTAAAATTTTTTTTTAATAAATTTAACTGTGTTGGTAAAAATAGTTAAATAAGAAGAAATTATTCAAACTGTTCAGCACTTTGCAAGATGTTCCTCCAGGAAGGCATTAGACGGACTAATTTTCTTCTCGTGACAGGCATGGTAGGAGTTGGATTTGAAATTAAGTTCCTGTGTAGCGATCCTTGTCGTCCTTGTATTGAGGGAGGAACAGTAAGCAAATGTACGACTGGTAGAGACGCCAGACCAAGTTGAAAAAAAATTTGAAGCATTTTAATCCACATGGTGAATTTGTTTTCAATCCGGTATGAAAGTAAACCTGTGATTTCAAAACACAAAACGTTTTATCCATGAAAAAATTCAGAGTACTCATTGTAGAACATTTTTAATACGCTTTTTTCAAAAGTGTTTGTTATTCTTTAGATTAACGTGCCAAATGTAGATTTTTAAACTAAGTCCAACTCTTTTGAAAAAGAAATGACGTTACGAAAGACGAAAAAACAAAGTTTTATAGGCCTACTCGTTTTGTGATTATTTTTATTTACCTTTGCTTTTTGATTAGATTTAGAAAATAAAAGCACACTTTAAAGATAGCCTTCTGCTTCTAAATATTTCTCCAAATTTTTTAGATTGTTTGTTGAATTTTTCAATTTTTTGTTTAATATGGAATTTAATGGAAATAAATGTACTCAAAACTTTGCGCTCCCAAATTAATGTTGTTGTAAAGCAAAAAAAATCGTCTTTGCTGTATTCTAGAAACAAAATAAATTAAAATTAGAGAAAATTCTAAATTTGTACTACTCTTATTGTTGCTGGTATATAAGAAAAATATTTTTATAGAAAATTACATTCTTTCGATTTTAAAACAAAATTTGTGCGTTAAAGAGCTCTAAAGAAAAAATTGCTGCAAACAAAAATGAAGTAGAAAATATAAAAAAGAGACTCGTAGATTTTCAAAAATTCTCAAAAATTCAAGCACTAAAATAGCGCAGTTGTCTGGAAAAAAATATCTATATGTTTTGTTTGTTCATGTACAAAAAATTCATTGTTGTTTGCTTTTATCAATGTGTTAATAAAAAGTTATTTATAAGTATCTTCAAGCACCTTATACTGGCTGTTACTTAGATGTTTAAACAGAATTAAAAAATTAATTGAGAGCTGGAATTTTCATTTTCTATAAATAATAAGAAAACTTATTCGCTTTATCTTATGATAAATTTTTTTCAGTTGCTGCAATACAGATCTAAAAAGTAACCTGAAATTTTTTTTTGATTAAACGGGCTGTAACAATCAAAAGTTGTTTAAAAACTCAAATTTTTTCATGAAATTGGGATTAAATTGTTTTAACTTTTTTCGAATGGTTTTGCAATTTGTGACGTCTGATGATTTAAAATCACGTGATTATGTAAACACTTAATTTTAGGTTAAAAATCAAACAGCTGATAAATTTTTATTTACATTTTTGCAAAACTACAACGAAATTCGTCATAAAAAGAGCCTTTGTCAAAATAAACTAAGGTCAACATCAAACAAATTATCGAATTTAAGAATTCAGCTAATTAAGTAATTATATTTGGGCTGTTTCGTTTTTACCTTACTTTTTTAAGTTATGAAATTTAATCAAATTTAAACTGTGCTTTTTTCTTTTCTTTTGTTGGTTTAACGTTTGTGATAAGGCCTAAAACTGTATTTTGACAAAACTTATACTAAGCTTAACTTGCTTCGTTTAAAATTGCGAGTGGTTGCGTATTTTTGTAAACGAAGATAAAAAATTCATTTTGAAACGATGATTAATCGTGCCCAAATTATTGAATCAAACAAGTTGCTTTTCTGTGCGACCGAAAATAATTTCTATCAGCTGAAGCATTTCTAAACCGTATATAAACTATAAAAATAAATTCATCAAACGTTAGGCCGAGATTAATTGCCTAATAATGCCTTATAGCTAAAAACTAGTTTTAGAGTTTGACCAAAAAATTGTTGTTACTCTTATGCACTCGAAATGCGAAGTAATTACGAATACAATGTTAAGAGACATGATATATATATATATGTAACGCTTTTTTTTGAGAGAGGCATTAGTTCGCTTTGTAAACGTCAAGAAAAAAGTTTTTTTCGTTGGAAAAAAAAGTTATGTTTTGCGTGAATAACGTGATACACGACTGTATATTGACAGCCTTTAGAATTTGTTCTTCAAAAGAAAAAAGCGTCGTTTTGTAGGGCAATTTTCACTACGAGCATTGACGAGATTATTCTTTGTTTGTTAATTGATTTTTTTACGCTTAAGCGTTGAGAGAAGTAAAAAATTAATAAACAAACAAAACAATTTTTAAGCAATTTTTGTATAAAGAAGCGTAATTATATACGTCAAGAAGGCAAATGAGATAGCATTTATGTTTAAGTGCTTCATAAGAGACGATTTCAAACTGGACTATTGTTAGTGAGTACTCGTTTTTACTACGACCGTGGAATAGAGCATTTTTGGTTTCTTTTATTGATCTTTCCACGCTTAAAATCTAAACAAGCACTAAGCGAATCAAAAAAATCAATAAAAAAAAGAATACTCTATTTCATGCTCGCAGTGAAAGCGAGGCTTAATTAATGAAAAAATCGTAGTTGGTAAAGATAAACAGCTCTCTCATTTTCAGGGTAGCTTATCCTTGCCTGGAAAATTTGGAGTTTATTTATGTTTACCTAGACTAGAGTTAATTGTATCGTTGAATTAACCACCCTAACCTAACCCTAACCCAATACATGTGTTTTCGATTTGAACAATAAATAGAATTATTGTCATTGTATTTTTATCAATAAAAATAAAGTGAAACTTTTTAAGTCGTTTAACTTTACCCAGGCAACAGGATTGCTTATCTTTATTAAGGAAAGGATGGATTTGCTTGTTTTTATCTGGGAGATTTTGGGGTTGTTTATCTTTACATAGAGTAACTTTTTAGGGTTGCTTATCTTACCAGCTCCGAAAATTCGAACCAGATTCAAATTCAAACTAGGAAAGCAAACTTTTTGCGCATAGATCCTAATGGGCGTCCATCTGCTACCAAGTCTTATAATAAATACTTAAGCTTTTATATTGGTTATGATAACATATTGAAGCTAGAATTATTGTGAAAAAATAAGATTGAAAAACGAAGTTGCTTGTTGCTGACAAGCAACGCAACGACAAAGCAAGACAGATAATAAAAAAAGACCAGGCTATTTTGAACCCGCTGGGATAAGAGGTCTTCAAATCAAGACAATGATGTACGCGTATTTGGAGTGATAGAAAAAATAAACTAAACGTTAACCTTCACATAAATTGGAGAAAAAAGCTCTAGTAAAGCAAAGTGCGTGTCATAAAAAGGTCTGAAGTCGAAAATCACTTCGATTTTAACTTAGTGGTATTCAAATAGGTTACGTTTGTTTTTGATCGTTCAATTTGTTTTGCTTCTATTTTAAAGTGTCGTCTGATGTCAAGCGAGAAACTTTTTAATTGAAAATGCAATTGTACATTTAAGTAGGATTTCTTCACGCAAAACTTCTAATAAGGAAAAATTTCGCACAAACACTTCAAAGATCGGTGCCTTAGTACCGAGTGGTAAATGGTAATGACGTCACCAGGGCGAAAGTTCGAGTAAACTAATATGCAACGATTCTTGTGGCAGGTAGCTAAAAGCTAAAAAGATTTGTTTAAAAAGTGGAAACCAAAAAAGGAGCCGGCAGCGGTTTATATTTGAAGAGCGTGTTCCTCGAAATCTTGTTCGGAATCGCTTTAGACTTGATCTGAGAAAAAAGAGATTATGATCACGATACGTGACGACATGAACTTGAGATTCTGGCTTTGCGACCTTATCGATTATGCAGTTAAAAGAAGAAGTTGCAAAAAAAAACAACTTAATATTCAAATACCATTACACCTTACTAATCCAAACACAAAATTTTAACTTTGCAATTATTAACTTTTGGAAAAGCAGCAAACAAGTTTAATGACTTAACCAATCCGTTGTTTTCTGGTTTTCTTCTTTTTGTTTTCTAATTTCACCTCTCCTCACTCTGGAAAATTTTATTCTGTCTATTTTAAGCCTTGCAAATATTCTTGCTTCTATATAGAAGCGATGCGGTTACCTGACATTTGTATAAAAACTCTAGGTTTATTTTTTGACATACTGTGACAGTAATTGCTGTAAAACCCTAAAAGGAAAACGGTTTCAAAACTAAAGGTTAGTCTTCTTATTTTCTGAACAATTCATAGAAATTAACACAGAAAAATAATGTACACCAAACGCAAAATACCAAAGCAAGATTTAAATCAATTGGGCAGTAGAACCATCGCTTTGTAGATTTCAT
The DNA here is from genome assembly GCA_963680785.1 of Diplosoma virens. NCBI lineage: Eukaryota > Metazoa > Chordata > Ascidiacea > Aplousobranchia > Didemnidae > Diplosoma > Diplosoma virens. Next base: position 12,517,237 of record OY796895.1, on the reverse strand, counting down.
TAACGCTTTTTTGCTTTTCGTTACGTCCAATGTGATCTTTCAAAGCACGTTTCGTTTTACTATTAAAGGAGTTGTGTTTTGCAAAAGCAAGCTCTAATGTCTATTTCATTTTCTCTGAACTCTACGGTGCCTGATGAATCGTAAAAACTAACTTAACTTTGAGGTTTTCGATCGATACTGACGATCGTTACTGAAAGTAAATTAGGAAGGAAATCAAGTTTAACATTGAAATTAGCTAAAGCTTATTCATCATTACGTTAATTAATAATGCAGAAAATAATGTTTGCTAAACGGCTGGAGTAAATTTCACAGTAATCAAGGAAATCAAAAGCTTTTAAGTCAATTTTAATGACAAAAATTGTGTTGCTTTTCAATTTGCAATTTTACAAACAGCCAGGTCAAAAATCTTTTTTTAAATTAGAGCAAGAGGTCGATTTGCAAACACCAATTTAAAATCGTTTAAATGTTTTGTAATTATGAAAAACTTTGGTGATTTCAACGACGTGTTAGTTGAAACAAAAACAACTTGTTATTGAAGTACATCAGGCTGCGTAAATTATAGTTTGTCGTAGATACACGTAACTTGAAAACTAAATCAAACAAGTCCCAATTTACTTCAACATTTCTTTAAAATTCATGTCTTAAAAATTTTTAAAACTTTATTTTTTTCACTGACTTATGATGATTGTTCAATAGAAATATATTTTTATAGCGTTTTATAAAAAAAGAAATTTTGTTCTGCGAATTTTGGTGTGACTAATATTTTTTCTGAGATGATTTTTTAAGCCTTGATCCACTTTATAAAGTTTTCTAAAAAAAATCGATTTATCTTTTAAAGAACAATAAACTGATTTCATTGTATTTGTTCCTCTAAGTTTGATTAAAAATACGTTTTAACCAGACAATAATTAATAAGACTTGTTAAGAGCTTTATTAAAAAAAGATTACGTCAAAAATATTGATATAAGTTTTTTTATTTCATTTATTTTTTTAGCAAGTTTTTCTAAAATTCTTTTATGAACTATTTTCCTATCTTGAACAAAAAAATCATTGTCGCAATTACAAAAAGACAACTTTAGAATTAGATTTCCATGTTAACTAAAACACGTTAACTTTTAAATTAACTAACGACATTTTCGTATTCTAGCTAACTTGGTCTTTCTATCGATTTATTTTTATTATAATGTAAAATTCATGATTGCAAATAGAAAAAAACAAGAAATCATAAACTGTTTTTATTCGTTGATTTTGATGTTTACGTTCGGCATTTATTTTATTGATGAAATCATCCCACCCTTTTGCACACGGAGCTGGTGCGGTTCTCAAATCTTCCCGAAAAATGTTCTAAAACGTTCCGATTAAACGTTTTGTTTGTTTTTCAAGGGGCAGCAAGAATATCAAATAAAAGAACAGACTTTAATCGCTATTAAGCAATTCAATATAGATTTAGCGGAAAAGTGTACACTTCCAATTACTTTCGTATTGAATCCAGAATTTCCTGTCAAATTTTCAGAAACTTCAAAAATTGTAGTTTGACAGTTGAAGATGACAAAACTACCTTAAGCCGGAGGCAATGGAAAAAACGTTTTGTTTTTCATAACAATTTATGATTCCTGCAAAATTGAAGAAAAATCTCCGCAAAATTGCATCGGCAATTCTTTTTCAGTTTAATTTTTATTAAAAAAAATAATCGGATTTTACAATAGAGTAAAAAAAACATCAGGGATATTTCTTTTGTTTACCGTAAATGTTCGACAAAGATTAATTGCGGGGGCAGCAAACATTTCGAAAGTGAAAATAGAATGCGGCAAAAATGTTTGACAGTTCTAAATTTTTTGAATTTTTAAAAACAGTTCCTATCCTGCGGTAGAAAAAAGGATCAAAGATTATCGCAGATTTTGATGTTGGCGCGACTTTGCAGAGCAAGAAATGGTAAAATACAAAACAACCACCTGAAAGATTAATTTTCCTACTGAAAGAAGTACAAATGTTCATAACTTTCGTTTCAACTTCTTACCTAATGGCACAAAATTTACTTTACTGGTCAGTTGAAATTTCTAATAAGTTTAAAAGTTCTTTTTCTTTACATACTGTGAAACTAAGAAAGAAAAAATAAGCACTAATAATTTAATCTTTTTCCCTTTAAGCTTATTTAAAGACACTAAACAAGAGGTGCTTGAATATCTCAATTTTTAAACGTTTATGAAAATTAATTAAACACAAAACAAGCCATTGCTTTATTGAATCCTAGCGCAGACAGTCCCAACATAGAAAACAGCGATGTTTTAATATCAAAAATCTTTATTGTGTTTATTAGAAGACAAGATCCAAATTGAGATCACAGTAAAAAATAAAACAAGCAATTAAAAGATTGGTTTTTGACGTAGATATACAATGAGTCTGCAACTAATTGTCTGTACATAACAAAAAATTACTATATGAACAACTGAGTTACATAAGTATTGTTAAAAGTAAATAGACAGTATCATTAATTCGACCTATAAAGCCTCGTTAGTATTAACTATAAATTAAATAAATATGAGTAATTTAATAGTTTTTTTTCCTGAGTCAAGGCAAAATTCCGACCCTTGGGATTACCATTGTCAAAAAATGACTACCAGAACGAATGTGTTATTATACAATTAAAGATGCGCTACAAAGCTGTGGTACTTGTTTACTTCCTCTTTTGAATTTACTGCACTCCACCATTTTAGTTTGATTGTAAATTTCTGGCTTCAAAATTTAACTCAAAAGTTGATACAACCGTGTCAAAAAGTAGATTGTATCTGATGAACAGCAACGATAGTTGCGTAAACTACGAATTTCAATTTGACATTACGCAACTTTCAGTGCTGTTTATCAGCTTAAAACTATAAGCAACGTAATTTTTAATAAAAAAATGTTAATTTTTATTTGCCTGGAATGTAGAGATATTCTTAAAAAGCCAAAATCGAACTTTAAGGATAACGCCTTTGACGTTTTCCTTCGAGTCAAGAAAATAAATATCATTAATCTAAAACAACCATAAAATACTTTGTAGAATTGATTCTTTGAAGTAGGATACAAAGATCTTCAAACTATTCATCCAGATCGTAAAATTTATTTTGTTTGTCGTAAAACCTTGTGTTTTTCAAAAAAATTGCGGATTTTTCAAATCTTGTTGACAATAAGTACAATTTTTGTGAAGAACATGCGAATTCTTTCCGAAAGAAACGCAACTTCAGCTGGATGGACTGTTGAATTGGAAAATGAATTTCGGTCTGAAATCCAAGATTTGAAAATAAACCAACCTACTGTATACCTTAAGACAGGGATGGCCAACACTTCAATCGCAATGTCTTAGCTCAGCGGTTCCCAAACTGTGCGCGGCGAGACTTTGTCAGGGGCGCCGCGAAAGCATGCGAAAGTTGTTGTACTGACTGCTTTTCTCACAATAATTGCAGTGTGAAAGTTGTTAGCAGCAACGTTCCCTTTAGAGAACGATTCCGATTGAAGACCTTTTTTTTTAGAAAACAGCCTGATTTTTGAAGGGAAATAAGGAAATCAGAGATAAAATCGAAGTGAAGACCTTTTTTTTTTTAGAGAACACCCTGATTTTCGGAGAAAAATAGGGAAATCGGAGATGAAGACCTTTTTTTTTTAGAGAACACTATGAGTTTCCGAGAAAAAAAGGTTGTTCAAAGAAGTAATTGAACTGAATACCTTTTTTTCATTACGGCGCCGCAAGTATTGTTAAGTTTTCAAAGGACGCCGTGAAAAAAAAAGTTTGGGAACCGCTGTCTTAGCTGATTGATCACTTCATATTTTAAGTGAACTTTAAATTAGTGAACTTAAAATTTTTTGAGTGAATTTAGAAAGAGTTTTAAGACTTAAAGTAAAATCTGAGACAGAATCAAAGTGAAGACCTTTTTTTACGAAATACCAGACAGATTTGAAGACTTTTTTTTTAAGAGATCACTCTTTTTTACGATCGCATTCCGTAGAGGTCGATCGCGAGTTTCTAAAAAGATTAAAGTCGATTTTACTAGCAGACAACTTGACCATCCCTTTAAGAGATATCTATAACAGCATCATCAAGATATATTCTACGTTAAAAAAGAGAACAAGACGAAATTCAGAATACTTGAAACAAAATAACTTTTTTTTACATAAAATTAAAAAAGACTAAAATAAATAGGCTTTTTCCGATTGATAATTCCGGTCTTCAAGTGAATCGTTTATTTAATTTTACTAGTTGGAATGCTGTTTCTTTACTTTTTTAGGCAAGAAACTATTCAATTTCTTACGTAATAATAATTGATATATGACATCTACATCTACAAGATAATAGATATATAGGTTTTTCGCATTAATTTCATATTTGGGCATAAATCCGTTTCTCTTTATTTCTATAACTTACCAAAATACGTAGATCTTTTTCCGTTCAAAGAGCCTTGCGTATTTATCACGAAGAATTTTGTCGATCAAAAAAATCGTTTAGCGGTGAGAGTATTGTATAGTGATCAAACCTGTAATTACCAAAAAAGTATTGCAAAAACACTGAAATACGTGTATTAAAAGTAAAAGTTATTTAATAATATAAATAATAATCTGACCGATAGACTATACATTTGCATGTCATTTCTTTTAGATGGTGAGTGACGAAACTTTGGGTCCAGACCAAATTTTTAGTCTTTTTTTAGGTATCAGAAATTAGGCTTCCTCATCACGATCTTGACGACTAGACCACATGTTTTTACTTTAATCTTCTTAATTTTGTCATTATTGAAAAAAACAACGTTTTTTACGTGATTTGTTGAAGTGCATATCAAACGTCACAATATCTTAATGATTTAGAATAGAGGTTGCTCTAAATATGCTCATAATTGGAAATGCTTTACAAAAAGTACTTATCCCACAAAACAACAATCGTGATTTTACAGAAGACGACTGCTTTGAGTCTACAGAACGGTGTGGAGAATTTTTGAAATTGTTTATGGTTACATCATTTACTGTTGATCTTTTTTTTCCCACAATTTATTTTCACACAAAACTATTTTATTTTATTAAGCAAAATAACAGTAGAAGAAAACATCAAAATTACAAAAAGGAAGTAGACAAGAAAACTACTGTTTTGTATCTTTTCTATGACCGGGCAGAGAGTGTTTTGAGACCTATGTTTGGATTAGTTTTTTTGTGCTCGGGTCCAGTGTTATGGACTTAACTACCGTCGAACAATTATTATCGTGCTGGCCTGTTTTGTACGAAACCATGCGGTCAGCGCAAACAAAAAAGTTACACGGTCTGAACTTCAGAGGTTACAATATTATTATTGAAAACAGTACTAAAAAGTAGAAAGTTAAGATGAATTAGCAAAATTGAGTTTTTTCACTAATTTTTTTAATTAAGCCTTAACTTACATGTAAAAAAATATTTTTTTATGGAAAGAGAATTTTATTGCTTCTCTTGAAAAACGGTGGCTTTTCACTTAAATAAAGTCATTACGCAAAGAATTTATTTTACTTAAAAGAAAACGGTAGCTATTCATGATAGCGAGAATGAAAAAGCCAGAGTGCTCTTTACAACAAAATGTAATTTCGTTTTCTTAGTGGTTCTTGTTTTAACTCAAACGTAGAAACAAAAGTGTTGTTTTCTTAAGGCTTGCTTTGCTTTTCAGCAATATTTTTTTCTTTTATCTCCCGATAAGAGTAGTGAAAGTTCTATTTCGATCAACAATTTAAGTGCAAAATAAATTTATCTCTAATTTACTTATAACATTGTTTGTAATAACATCAAAATATCATGTTAATCTTGTAAACTGTTATAACTAATGTATGGTATAACACGCTGTAATTAAACTTTTGTTATATCTTGGTCATAATTATATTTCGAAAAATAGATTGACTTCGCAATTTGTAAATTGTTTTAATCAAAACGACTTAAAAAATTGATAGAATTAGTCTGAAAACATTTTTGATGTGGTTAATTTCTTTAATTCGTGGAATCCCCTTGAAGCAAATTATAACGCATTTAACCGGATGTTGGTATCAGTACTCAGTTATTTTTATGTTTTATGACTTGTAACTTTTCAAAAGTTCTGCAAGTACGATAACCAAAGTATTCTGTTTTTTTTTTAGTACATAAAGAAACAAATTTAAGCCACAGGGTATGAACAACTTCGTGTTGAAGGCAGTAGACAAGTTGCCAAAAAGATTTTTTTATTATCCTCTTCACAAACCTTTTCAGGCAATGTGCAACATTAATATTCGTGCTATTTGTAATTTGTTAAAGAACGTCAAACGCCTTTAATTAAAAGCATTCATTAGACGATTGCCTTGATAGTTTAGAATTTTTTTGTTTTTGTATTTTATTATCTTCAATCTTCTGCATATTCTTAGATTAAAGATGTTTTTATGTCATAGTGTACTATGGATACCAACTTTTTGTCTTTAGTATTATCTCAATTGCTTCTGCTGTATTTTTAGACCATTTTACTACTGTAAAGAGCGCAAGACGGGAAGAGACAGCAGAAAAGATTTTCTGACATCACAAAGGACTTCGAGAAGCTCATTAATAGTATTTTAAAATAGATTTTCTTCTTTTTTTATTGTGTGCAGATGATATACGGACAAACTGTAATAGTATTTCTCTAAATTATAATGACAGATATTACTTCTTCAAGGCGAAAACGCTTCTTATTTTTTCATAACACCATGTCCATACCGAAATAGCTTATGCAAATATTATTAAGGTTGGTTAAAAATCTGTAAGTGAAACAAAAAAACTGGCTCGGTTACTCCAATAAAAATAAAAAATAAAAAAATTGAGAAAAAATGTGTGAAAACCCGGAAAAATGATAGGCCAATAACCCTGTTTAAAAATAGTAAAAAAAGTTCCAAAAAAGATAAGTTTCTGTTTTTATAAAGGATGTTTGTACAAGCTCTAGTAAAATGAGACGTCCCTTCCTAGAAATTGTTAGAAAGAATAAGAAAAGTTACAAATGCTTCTTCATACTAAAGACAAAAAACAGAAAGAAAAGATTGTAAATATAGGCAAGTGCACTTAAAAATTGGATAGTAAAAAAGAGAGTCTTGTCTTCATAAGAAAATTTTTTTGGTCAAGAAGAACACAACTCATTTGTCAGAATAGGCAAAGATGAACAGATAAGTCTTACAGTATCTATTAGGTTTGGAGTAAGATCTCTAATGCTAAATGAATGAATGACGAATTCAGAAAAAATTCTACTATTAACCTAAAAAAAAATCTTTCAGATATAAAACTTTTGAGAAACTATTGGCTGTAACAATTTTTGATCAAGCTAACGGAAGCCATTATTTAAGTACAGTGACAAGACATGCAATTTAAAAAAATCTATAAAGAACAAGTGCAGTAGAATAAATACCAAAGCTCATGAAAAGTTGTGAAAAGTAAAAGAGACCGTAGCAGTGGCGATTCTAGAACTCAGAAAGTGAGGGGGCCACGTTGGAATTAAGCTATATTAAAGGGGGGAGAATGACAAAAGCATATGAGAGGAAAAATTGTAAGTTTAAAGGGCCTTTGCCACCGGGTTTAGAAAAGTAGGCCCTATTGCAGGGGTGGCCAAACCTATACCATGTTCGAGCCGCATATCATAAATCCAAACGTTTAAAGAGCCGCGACACAAAAATCTAAAAACATAAAATCAATTAAATCCAAAAAAAAGGTCTTCACATAAAATTATCCTCACATTTCCCACTTTTTGTCCCGGATTTATAATGTTCTCTAAAAAAAATCTTCACCTCAAATCGATCTCGTATTTACCTATTCACGTCCCAAAATCATGATGTTCTCTACAAAAAAATGGCGCCGCATCAAATCATTCTCAGATCAAAACATTCTCATCTCAGATTAAAAACAATCAAATGCAGCCTTATAAGGCAATAATAATGACAAGAATTGCACTATTGTCTAACGCATCATAGGCTAAACATGCTTGTTTAAACTGGGGGGGAGGGCAAGGAAAAATCTGAGGGAGCCATGGCCCCCTCTGGCCCCCCTAGAATTTCCTCTGGGTCGTAGCCTGTTTGTTCTAAAACCAAATTTTGAAAAGTTTAATTTTTTTAATAAGAAATATTTTGCCATTAAAGGACATTTTATTTATTTAGTCAATTAATTTGACCAAAATGTAATTGCTTTTTTTTTCAACCAGAAAAAGAACAAACAAGTTTTATAATAAAGTTGACTGAGTTTTTTAATTATACTAGCTTGATAAGCTTTTACTCAGTGCTTACTTTGTAAGGTAAAATGTAGTTATTGTTTTGTTTTCATTTCGATTTGCTATTTATTTTATTTTTTTATTTTATCTCTATATTTATCCTCCTGACTCGCAGGAAAGCGACGGAGGCGCTAATACATAGAATAGGCAATTACCCCGATCTGCTTCCGGACATTCCAAGATGTTGCTGTCCGCTTGTAATTTAATAGAGATTGACTATAAATTAGAGCTGCTTGCCAAGACCACCAAGCAGGGGAAAGTGCCGTAAAGTGTCTTTCCCAAGGACACAACAGAATGGCGCGAGTGGGTTTTGAACCGAGACCGTGTTGATCATAAGCTCGGCGCTTTAACCATTCGACCACGCTGCCGACAATTCAGCTAATTAAAGCCAAAAACAGTCTGTAGGTAAAATTTGTGGCTTCTATTAATGCATACTCCTCGAAAGGAATGACATTGCGCAAGACGCAAGCCAACGCCCAGATGCTTTAAAGTTGTGATCGAACAGCACTAAATGGTGCCATCTTCAGTATCTTACGTCATGCACATACAATATACATACATTGTCCATCATGCACGACAAACCCGAGCTCACCGCCTGACCACGGCTCGGGCATGACCCTGACCACAGTTATTATTTAGCGGATATTTTGTATTCGTTTTAGGGATTGCTTTAGATTGTGCCGAGTACCAAAATTCATGTTTAATTACCAGGTTCCAACAGTCGTGGTATTGATTTAGAAAACTTAAGAAAGCAAAGTAAGTTGCTGTAAGTAAATTGTGCTATTGAATCACAGCACAATAATTAATTTGTTTTCTGATTTAAACAATTTTGTAATCTTTAAATTCAATTTTGCGTAATCATGAGCTACGTTAGCTTCCCTTTAAATTGTGAATTTAGTGTCTCCAGACAAATCGTACATTTTCCTTCAGCGGGTTTCATACAGTAAACGGGATGCCTTGAGGAACGCAAAGATGACAACACTTTTTTTGCACTAATGTCATCACAATTGATATAGACAGTGTATCTAACGGAAAAAAAAATTTGATACACCCAGCAAAAATAAATCTCTTAACTTTTCGTCTGACACTGGTCAGAAAATTAATACTTTCTCCTGTGAGTCGATTTTGCCTGTAATCTATGCAAGTTGGAATTTGGAGGTGTAGCATTTTGCAAATGATTCATGTTAGGGCTAAGTTTATTACTACAATCTTAAAGTTAGTTATAGAATTTGATTGGGTGTTTTTTGTAGGTTTGAATGTCTAACAGTTTAGCTCATAATCTACAAATTTAGATTAAAAATTTTGAAAATAAGCACAATTGTAAACCTGAAAAGAGTTAGAATGAATTAATTTATTGCAAAAATCCAGTTACAACAACGAAAATTATTTTCTATTTTTTGTTTGTTTAAATAGTTTGTATTTACCACGCACTTTTTTAGCAATCGGAATTTTTTTTTTTTTTTTTGCAGAACTCAGAAAACACTTAGGGTGTATTACTATTAAGCAGAAGTCTTATATTTTTGAGACTGATTTTTCAGTTTATCACGAATAAAATCATAGTTATTTTTACCCGGTTTGTCGGGTTTTCTTTCTACTGTATATTTGGCATAGTCGTTTTTAAGAAACGCGAGTACTCACGATTAACGAGGTCTAACGATGCTAGAAGTTATGTAATAGCTAAGCTATGCTTGTTTATTTATGCACTGCAAAATGTTATATAATACATTTAAACAGTTCAGCTAATGGACGTTAATTGAACATTTAACGACGAACAAAAAGCTTTTTAATTGTCTTTTAGATCCCAGCACATTAAACCAAACCAAACCCACATTGACGGATGCACTAAAGGTAATAAAAGAATAAAAGAATAAATAATAAAGATAAGGCCCGGTAGCCATGATGCTGCACAAACAAAAATTTTTAAAAATATTTATTTCGCGATCGACGAGTGCCCAAGTTTGCGGTTCTCATCCGGCGAGTTGTGGCTCGGCAGCATTGCCACAAGTCGACGCGTGGTACGGTCGTAAAATGGAGAAAGTGGATTTAATAAAAAGCCAAATTGAAGTAGACTAGAGAATCTAATAATGATCACGTGAGCTTTGCAGAGTGATGACGCTATTTCTTTACAACTTACTCAGCGTTACACTATCATTGAAGGTGGTAAACTCAAACGATTGAATGATTTCATATTTTATCATAAAGGTTTGAGATTCTCTCTCTACTTGTACGTGTGATATGGGGGAAAATAGAGCCGGACCATTATTGTTTGGTTTAAGCAATTATTTTCAGGTGCAATTTCGTAATGGACGAATTCTCTTCTAAATGTGTAAATGTGTTAAAAAAATATTAGTTGTAAAAGGTTGTTAGTATGAGTAAAAATTTTTATATCAGATTATTACGGTTTCTATTTGCTGGCTACAAAGTTCAATCACAGAATTAAATATAGTTTTATTTTAAAACTGTGACAAAACCTTGCAAAATTTACCGGTCATAAAAAAATTTTAAAATCCTGTAAATCAAAAAGTTAAAAAACTTCTTGAAAATAAGAAAGGTTAATAAGTTCTTGGGTCGAAAATCTCGAAAGTAAACAAAAATCCCAAAACTATTTTTATGGTTTCGACAAGAATTTCTAAAAAAAAATTACTGTATGACGTAATTTTTAAATTGTTGAATTTACAAGAAAAAAACAAATTCAATACTTTTTGGTGTGTAGTTTTTTATCATACATTTAAGGAAAAGGCGGAAGTTTTAAATCAAAACAGAAAACAATGGTTTCGCTTATTTTAAATAAATAGTTTTTTGACCCAAAAGCTTAAACGCTAAATACGAAAAATAAACATTTTCTGACAGTAAAACAAATTGAAATTCAATCATTTCAGCGTTTCGCTGGGATTAGTGGTTATTGAATTTTTTGCCAATCGACACTCTTTTCTAAATGCCCATTGGACCACTTTGCTAAGCTGACACCTCGTACACGTCATACATCGAAATTTTATTGTACTTAGATCAGTCAAACCCTGGGCAAGTTTAATCTTATCACGGATTTACAAAATTTTCCACGGACCACGTTGAGTGTCAATAGAGTAACCGCCATAATCGAATAAAAAAAAATTAAGTTATCGTACCAGTATATTAAATAAATTTGTATTAACGTATAACCTATATTATGTTCATGAAATCTAAAGCAAATGTTACATTTAAACAGTAAAGAAATTTATTTGAATTTTGGTTGCGTAGCCTAACGATTGCGGCGCTTTCTAACATAACCTTACTAATTCTGTTAAATAAGGCAGCTCACATTTTCCAAATAGCAGCAAGCTGTATCCTTTTATAGATATTAAATAAATAAATTTCAATCTAAAAAGCAAAATAGGTTGGAAAATTGCAGCACAATTACATGAAGACCGTAAAAACTTCGAGAACAATCGATCATCATTGCACGAACAAACAAGAGTACGATTGAAGTTGGTTCAAAGGTTGCTCTTCAACATTAACAACAAAAATCTGCAGTTGTTTGAAACAAATTTTATGGTTTTTGAACAAAATGCAAATCTATGGTAACAGATGACTAAACGCCATGTCGCAATTTCCAAATTTTTTAAGGCAACTTTAAAAATCCAAAAACTACGGGGTATTTTCCTTCGTGTAAAACAAAAAATGAAGAAAAAATGCTACTTTTTATGTAGTCAAGGTTGGGCTATTAAAGTCACTAACAAGAAACTTAAACACAGAAATCAGTTAGAAGTATTCAAGCGAATCAAATTCTAATTGAAAATATCGGCGTTAATGTTTGTAAACCTACGTAGTGATTGTTGCTTTACGTAATCAGACCATTACTTGAGTGAATTTAACAATGAATTACGTATGAGGGTAAGAAGTCTGTTAAATCCCCAACGTATCATTATTCATTTCACGTCAAACATCAGGTATGAACAGACTGGCAAACAAAATGATCGAACACTGAAAATTGCATAGCGAAATTCCTGAAATAAGAATTTTCCACCAGCCAGGTAGCAGATAATTTGGCGGCAATAAGTAAATTAAAAAAGACTTTTCTTAGACACTCTAAAAACCAAAAAAAACAAAAAAAAAACAGTTAGATCAGTAGCGTCGTCGGGCCTGACGTTTGAAACAGCTACATCCCATTGTAAGCGGGACCACCCCCACCTTCGGGGCAAACCCAGTTTATATTCTGGCTGGGGTCTTTAATGTCGCAGGTCTTACAATGGACACAGTTTTGTGCATTTATCTGGAGTCGCATTTCGCCTTCTTTTCCTCCTTCCAAGGGAACGTATTCGTACACACCTGAAGTAAAAAAACGTTTGACTTCAAGATGTGATTGACTATTAATAATGAAAACATTGCTTGATAACAAAAGCTATAAAGTTCTATTAAACATAAAGCTACCAATTATATTAAGCGGCATTTTGCCAATACATCAAGCAGACCATAAATCGAAGGGGGGTAGAAGTTAATTCTAAACGTGCGTCATCATAATTATCATTCGCATTCATCCTTCCCACTCGCAGGACAACGTCTGTACGGCATGGCGATGCAACTAACCTGAACTGCTTTGAAGATGCAAGCTCTATTTGCCCGGGTGAAAATTTTTTATTTTAATTTTTTACTATGTACGAAGGGGTAGGATTGAATTCAGAGCTGCTTGCTAGCATCGCAAAGCAGAGGAAAGTGCGCAAAGTGTCTTTTGGAAAAACGCAAGAGAATGACGAGAGTGAAAATAGAATAAAAACGATTTCGATCGCAGTAACATGGCGCTCCTGCCGACGAAACGACACGCGATTTCTCACCGGCAGGACAGAACCTCTGTTCGGGGCCGTCGAAGAGCGCGAGATTTTGATTGACTGGCACGTCATCGTTACGTAATGTGAGGTGAGCTGGTTGATCGTGGTCATGATTGGTTCCGCTCAAAGCAACAGAGGAAAGCAGATCGAAAGAAATTTGATTGTCTGGCTTCGGGTATTCGATCTTTTTGCATTCGGAAGCAGGCTTCAATTGCTGGTAGTCAGCCCCTGTGAGGAGGAAATTAAATTTAGTCAGAAAATCGAGCTGTTTTTTTTTTGAAGAAAAAGATCTTAAAGCCCTCGCACTTACCAGTTCCTTTTAAAGTCCATGGCTCTTTTCCACGGCCCAAAACATAAAAAAGGCCAGTGTATAAAAGGCCGCCGTAAAGGCCCAAAGAGGAATGAAAAGAAGGTCTGACGTTCCGGACAGATTTCAGTTCCTTCCACAACCAACTCTCTCGGAGTTGATCTTCGTATTCTTTCACGTACAAGCCTAACAAGCAAGTTATGCAGGGGTTAAATTCCGCTGTAATTTTGCATACACGTAACTTATACCTGTAGTCTCAGACTTTCGATTTTCATCGGTAATAGCGTCAAAAACAGCCTCCGCCGCTACCATTCCGCTTTTCATAGCAGTGTGAGTTCCTTTGATCTTCGGGACGTTCATGAAACCGGGACTACAACCTGTCGATAATGTAATAATTATTGGAAATGTTCCAGAACAAATGCACTAATCGGACATCGATATAACAAAAGAAACCCGTTTCCGGTGAATTACATCTAAAAGAGCCAGTACAGTACCACGCACAGCAAAGTGACTCTTAAAGGGCATTCCAAAATACCATTGTGCAATTTAATGGCCGAAAAACCAAAATCTGTCATAGGAATCGTGAACTTGAGATAAGTATTAATAAAATCTTACCTATCAAGCAACCACCCGGAAACGCGAGCTTTGGGATTGATTGAAACCCCCCTTCGTTAAGAGCGCGAGCACCGTAAGATATACGTGACCCTCCTTCAAATACGGGACGGATTTTCGGGTGCTCTTTAAAACGTTGAAATTCTTTGAAGGGGTTAAGATACGGGTTCGAATAATCAAGTCCGATCTGAAAAAGTCAAAATATTCTAATACCTAAAGGAGAAGCTTCAAGAATCAAATAAAAATACAGCTTCAACTTACAACAAAGCCCACGGCGATCATCGGCTCGCCTTCGTCCAAATGATAAAGAAACGATCCTCCATACGTGTTCCTGTCCAGGGGCCAGCCCACTGTGTGCTCGATTTGACCAGGGTGCCATTTATCCTTGTCCACCAGCCACAACTCCTGGAAAAACCTTTTAATTTAAGCGCTCAAAACGTCGGAAAAACGAACACTATTTAATTAAAAATTAGTGATAGAGAACGGCGTGATTTGCTGTCACAGAACACGAGCTTACAGCTGAAAATTAAATGAAAAACTTTCCGAATAGACAATTTTAATAATGATCACAACGTTAAGACATAGTAGGAAAAGGAACTCATTAGGCTTAAATTGATGCAAAATTAAACTTGTATGAAATTAAAAAAAAAACAATAAGACCAACTGCACAGAAATTAAAGTGAATCTTGTCGACACAAAGTCACAAAGAAGACGATCTTAGTGATAACTCTGACTGACTTAATAATAAAAGAGGTCTTTAAATGACCAAACAGAAAATCGAACAGTGTGAAGCATCACCAAACGCTCCGGTTCATGCAGCATAAAAACAAAGAACGAAGTTTTTACCTTAATGCCGATTGCATACGTTTGTGGAGTGCAATTTTCTCGCAATTTAAACTTTTCATTTTGATAAAGTTGTTTTGCCAAAGCGCCATGACATCCTTCCGAAAATATCGTCACTTTAGAGTGGAACTCCATTCCTCGCTCGAAGGTGTCCTGGATCCATAATAACCCAATCACACCATAATCGAGTTAAAGTATTTAGAAATTACGTAATAAAAATTGTATAAAGAGATTTTCCAGATAGTTGCATTAAAATTAACTTTAGAAACAGAAGAGTAACAGAGAAATCCTTCAGGTTGCAAGAACCTTATAATTTTTACAATTTGCCTTAAAAAGCTGTGTAAAAACGTAACTGAAACCAAAGGAAATTGGTAATTACAATCACTTTACCGTAAAGCTAGGAGTTTCACAAGTTTAGGTCTATTTGCTTGACGGTTGCTCTAAATTTAATATTACCGATGTTGTTGAGCGAGAAAAAAGGAAGCATTGAAATGAAGATTATGCCCATTTCCGCCACTTTGCATCAGAGTAGCACAAAAACTTACTAATTAAAATTGGCAGCGAGCTGAACCAAAAATAAAACCCAAATCTATATCGAAATCAGAAAGTATACACACATTACACCAATAGTTAATTCAAACAAAATAGTTAAATAAATCAAGCTTCAATAAATTTGCGGTAATCGCTTTACTTTCGGTGACCCATCTTTGTGTATCCCAACGTCATTTGTACCAATTCCCTTAACACTGCCATCTTCATGATACAAAATTTCGGTACACGCAAACCCGGGATATACCTGCGTGTTTTGAATCAAAATTATTATATGCGCACAAGTAGCATTAACTAAGGCTACTGGCCTCTACTTCTAGTTCTTCTGCTTGTTCACCTAACCACTTAACAAAGTTACCGAGCCTGACAATGTAATTTCCATGGTTGTGCATGGGAAATCCTAAAAAAAAAACGGAAAACTTAAGAGAAAGTCGTGTACACTGACAAAAAGAGATAAAACGGCACTTCCAGTTACCTTTTACTATAGGAATAGGAATTTTCCAATTTCTTGTTAACAATGAAAACTTGTCGCGTTTAACAGGAGTCTTTAATGGAGCACCGCGTTCTTTCCAATCTGGAATTAGTTCATTTAAAGAATGTGGCTCTAAACATGCCCCGGACAATGTATGTCCACCTGCAGGTACAAAAAGATTATTTTGATAAGTTGCTATGAAACGATTTTATACATTTTTTAATCAAAAAATTTGCTATTACAACGTGATTAAACCGACTGATAGGCTGTTTATTGAAAACTAAACAAATGAGTAGCATAAATGTACCAAGTTCTGGTGCTTTTTCAAAAAGACAAACACGAATATCTTTTCCTTTTTCTTTGGCAAGCTGCTTTAATCGAATAGCACACGATAATCCAGCAGGACCACCTCCAACTATTACAACATCGGTTTCTTCAGCAAAGCGCTCCATTTCCACATCTACAATAAGAACAACTGTCACTTCCATTATAAAAAAACTAAAACATTTAAATTTTCGAAGGTATTCTTAAGAGTTTTCTTTATTCATTAATATTTGCTTTTGAAGAAACAAATCGCAAACAAATCAATAAAAGCAGGCAATAAATTTTACCTTTCCATCTTTTATCAGTTTCTCGAGGAACAATACTGTAGTGAGTAGTTATTTTAGGCTGAGCAGACATGCATCGTCTTGAAACATTGTCAATTGAAAACGAACTTTTGATATTCCATTGTTTGACAGTTCTTTGAAAGAGCCCAACAAACTTAACACTACTCATAATATTTGAAAATATTTGCTGCTATTAGTTCAGCATATAAGCTAGACTAGATTTATAAACAACTGGTTAAATATCTAAAAAAGGAATTTATTTAACTATGTATTGTAATTTAACTACGTGTTTAAATCTATTCAACTACGTTGTTGTTGCTAAATATGAAACGATTTCATACATTTTTTAATCAAAAACTTTGCTATTACAACATGATTAAACTGATTACTATATTATAGAGTTAGCAAAAACTCGTAAAATGTAAAAGCACACTATTCTATTTTAGAATTAGCAAAATTGACACTGAAAATATAACTATTGATATTACGAGGGTCAGTCAAAAAATAATGAGCCCAAGTCTCTCCTGGCCATATTTGTTGCAATAAAATCAAAAGTCATACATCAAAAGAAAGCCCAGGCATAGGAGATCTCAGTTCTACTTTTCAATGTAATCTCCGCACTTTTCAATTCCAACTGTCCATCGATGAACAAGGGACACTATGCCAGCCTTGTAAAAGTCAGCAGGCTGCATTTTTAACCAGTTTCTTACAGCGTGCTTGACTTCTTGATCACTAGTGAAGTGCTGCCCCCTAACTCCTTCTTTCAATGGTCCAAAAAGATGATAGTCAGATGGTGCCAGGTCGGGTGAGTATGGGGGATGGGTTACTGTCGTCCATCCAAAAGAAGCAATCACTTCACGAGTTTTGAGACTGGTATGGGGCTTGGCGTTATCGTGTTGCAGCAAGACCTTAGACATGTCCAGGTGAGGTCGTACTCTTCTCAGTTTCGCTTTCAGTTTGCGTAAAGTGTCAATGTAAGCATCTGAGTTGATGGTAGTACCTTTAGGCATAAAATCTACCAATATCACTCCTTCAATGTCCCAAAACACAGTCGCCATAATTTTTCCAGCTGAACGTTGACTTTTGAATTTCTTGGCTCTTGGGGACGTGGGGTGACGCCATTCCATGGATGATCTTTTCGACAGAGGTTCATAGTGATGAACCCAGGTTTCATCTCCTGTCACTATACGGCTGAGAAAAGTTTTGTCACTTCTGTGACACTCAATAAGCTCCGAACAAGCTTCAAAACGGGCTTGCTTGTGAAAATCCAAAAGTTGCCTCGGAACCCATCTGATGCAAACCTTTGCAAAGCCTAGCTCATTAACAATATTCACAGCACTTCCATGGCTAACTCCAACACGTTCAGCAATGTCATCAATAGTGATTCTGCGATCATCTCTAATCAATTTCTCAACCTTATCATTGTTTCCAGGATTGACTGCAGAAGATGGTCTTCCACTTCTTGGTCTGTCCTGGAGGCTACTCAAACTTGGATCATCTTCTTCGTGTTTAATCCTGGATACCCACTTTTTCACAGTGCTGTAGGCTAATGAAGCATCTCCATAAACATTTACCAATCTTTCGAAAATTTGTTTTGGTGGCTCCCCTTCCGAAACAAGAAATTCAATCACAGCTCTCTGCTTCTGACAGACATCCAGTGATGACGTCATTTCCAAAACACAATACCAAAAGTGGACACGTTGAAACAATTTTTTTTTACAATTTATCTTTAAAGCAGTAAATTTACTAAACACCCTTAAAATTTCTAGAAACAATATGAAGGTTAAAGCAGTTAAAGTTAACAGGGCTCATTACTTTTTGACTGACCCTCGTACTTTATAGATGTTCAAACAAGTCAAAAAATAAATGCCTTTGTTGTTTCAAAGAAATCAAAACATCTAAATAATAATGAAGAAATGAATTCATCATTGCCAAGTTGAAGATTTAATGACGATTTCAGGGCTGTAGAGCTAGCAATGAAATTTATGGCTCCAGCTCCAGCTTTGGCGTTTAACTTTATTCTTTAACAGTGCTTAATATACAGCAGATTTTTAAAATGCTATCGAAATGTTTTGATTAGGTTCAATAATGTAAAGAAACTACTAGTTTGCTGTATATACATTTAAAAATTTTTGATTTTCTAAACGTATCATATTAATTACCCTAATAAAAGAAAAACAGTTTCTATTCCAGTACTTTTAAAATGACTGACTTAAGCTCTGGCTCTAGCTCTTAACCAGGGTTGCAAACTCAATAGATATTTGTTTGAGTTCATAAAAATTTTGAAAGTCCAAGTTCGAGTTCTTTATTTTTAATTTTTTGAGTTCAAGTTCTATCCAATGCTGTAAAAATCAAAAGCTCAATTAAGCCTATCCATACAACAACTTAAACCTCTTTAAAAAATTGGAAGACTACCACAAAGAAATAAACAAAATAAAAATAAAACAGGCCATAGGCATACCAGCCAAAAAAATGTTGGGAGGGGCAATACAGTTTTGCCCAAATTTTATGACTTTACCTAAATCATGATCTTTAGTACTTACAGAAATGAGAAAAAATTTTGTCTCAAATTTAGAGTAAAATCCAAAAAAAAGGTTTTCACTTGGATTCTGCTTCAGATTTCTCAATTTTTACCAAAAAAGTAGTGATCTTTAAATAAAATCTTCACCTCAAAGTGTAATCTTTTTTCTAAATTTGAAAACTTTGTCCCACAAAAATATTTTTTTTCTGAGCTTAATAAATTTTTTTGCCCAAATATTTTCCTGCAGCTGCCCAAAAAATTCTGACTTAGCACAACCATTTCCTAAGTCAGATACAGTTGCATTTGAAATTTCATATCAAAGTAAAATCCAAAATATTATTTTCTCTCTTTTCAAAACTTTTCAATTAATGAATTCAAATTTGATTATAGGTTTTTTGAGTTCGAGTTCAAATTTGAGTTTATGTTTGGCAAAAAAGACTGAGTTCTTCAAGTTCGAGTTTGCAACCCTGCTCCTAAGCCTAAAATTTTCTTTAGCTTCAGCTCCACAGCCCTGGGTTTAAGGTATTTCTTACATTTCTTACTGCCAAAAAATTTGCAGATAGTCAAACTTGACAAGCAGTTACACAAGACAAGTGAGTTTCTTTTGCAATATATCAAAGTCATGCACAAAATATTAAAAAGTATCAAATTTTTAAAGACAGAGCACAAGGTAACGGAAAGGGAATTTATTGATAACCAAAGTCAGTGGTGCTAAAATTGCCAAAAATTGCAAAAAAATATATATCAGTCTATAAAACATTTATTACTATCAACTTGCAAAAAAATAGCTAAAGCATTAATTTATAAGTAATCATTCAGAGATTACTCAGATTTTAATTTTTCTTTTTAAATGTAATTGTAATACAAAGCTGTTAGTTTAGACTAGTGATTCTCAAAGTGATCAATATAAAATTTTATGGGTCAATTGAAACATCTAAGGGTCAATAAAGAGCAAGAGGCAACAAAGGTTTAATAAATGGCCCAAAAAGTCAATAAAAAACATTTTGAGTGTATTGAAGTGTAAAGCAGTACTTTGGCTCTTTTTTGCAATGGTAATTTACTAAAAAAAATATAATTAAAGTGAAGACAAATGGGGTGATTAGTCAGAATTACAAATTGAAAAAATCTAGGAATTAGAATTGGCATTGGAATCAAAAGATTTTTTATAAGAATTTCAATTCTTGCAAACGATATCTATTTCATTCATGTATTTGCCTTTTTTTTTATATACCTCACTGTGATTTGCTTGCACATAAAAACATTTTGTTTTTAAAAGTCTTAGGTTGGTAATATTCTCATTGAGCCATATTCACATAAATAGTCAGTACTTAGGAATGAAATACTTTCTGGAAATAAACAAACATTATAAGAATAGTAAAAACATTATTTTCCCAGAATTTCATGATACAAAATGGGTTTTTAAGCCTGGATTTCTAATAAATTTAACAACTCATTTAAAAAAATTAAATATGCAGCTTCAAAAACCAAATAATTTACGAGATGTAAAAACATAAATTTGCTTTTTAGTACCAGGATTAAGTTTAGCTGGATGATGTTAAGACAAGTTAAAATGTTTGATCAACACAAGAAAGAGTTTGGTAACTAAGAAAAAGTGTAGTGAGTCATAACCTTATAAAATTGATTTTTGGCCTTTCATATGCAAAAGGTTGCCAATCCTTGGCATAC
The DNA here is from genome assembly GCA_963680785.1 of Diplosoma virens. NCBI lineage: Eukaryota > Metazoa > Chordata > Ascidiacea > Aplousobranchia > Didemnidae > Diplosoma > Diplosoma virens. Next base: position 12,496,604 of record OY796895.1, on the reverse strand, counting down.
TGCATCATACACCAGTGAGTGGTTACAAAGTACAATAACACAATATAAAACTGCAGATAAAAATACCAATGTTTTTTGAGAGATAATGTAGCAAATAGGGCTGCAGGTTTTCAGACCATTCTTGCTTTATTCATACATACAATTATTTTTAAATGATGCTATTTTTGAACAAAGGTATGTGAAAAATATTGTAGCAATATGTAGACAAATTGTTCGACTTCTTGATCACCATTACTAATGCTTATTCTGGTTAAACTTTAATTTACACTGCCTAAGTGTAAACAATCTAAGACAATTAAGAGAGAAGCACTGTATATAAATTATCCAATTATTAAACATGCAGTTAAGGATAAACATGCAGAAGAGTTTGAAAACCACTGTTTTAGACTGTTAAGCAGAAAAAAATATGAAAACATCACAAGTACCACTTGGCCATAGTATCAAACTCATTGGATGTCACAGATAAGCCACAATACAAACATTATCAAAAACTAAGTCCATAAATGCAAAATGCAGTAATCTTTACAAAACAATATGACCCAAATATTTTAACTTTTTAACAATCTAATTTCAAAAAAGAAAAAAAAACACTACAAGTAATTTAATAGTTGAGTTGTTACAATTGTTTAATATTTAACAAGACATATGAAAATATAATAATAGAAAGTAACAAAGCATAAAAAGTTATAAGTGTTGAAATATTTTCATAAAAAACAATTAATCCAGTACATTCTGGGTTTTAGAACTAGTTTGTTACCAAGCTATTATCCAAGCAATTCTTTGACTAAAAATGGTTCAACTTTATTCAAAAAAGTTTGATTTAATTCGGGAAAGTTACAGCTAACAAATACTTGCTTGTTAACTCGTTCACATAATCTTTGTGCTAAATTGCAAGAAATCTCAGATGAATAATCTCCAATTAAATTTAAGGTAGATGGATCTTTGCAATAAGCTGTCTGCATTGAAACTGCCAAGCTTTTCATAGATGATTCTGATGAGTTGACCCAAACAACAACACTTTTATTCAAATTTAATATGTGAATGTTTATTGTATTGCCATCAATATCCATGGCAAAATGTTCTATTTGTAGATTCTTACTATTGCTACTCATACTTGCAGTTTAAAAAGAAAAACAAAAAAATTTGATAACTCCTACAAATAGCAACATATGTTAACTTAAATATGTTACTAAATCAGTATGGTATTATATAAAAGTATAACATTAAAATTATTGGTATGAAGTTTTTAAACAATTACTGGTATATAAAATAACTTTTACTGTTATATCCTATACCAGGGGTGGGCAAACTATGGCCCGCAGGCTGCATGTGGCCCCTGACAACGTTTTGTGTGGCCTGCGGAGCTCTTTTTAAAAAATACATACCCTCACTTTGAGCCACAATTGCATAGAATTATGTCGGAAATACCCCAGTTTCAGTTTCTTATGTTTTAATGCTTTTAGAGAACACACCAAGATTTTGGCAGAGAAATACCGGTAGTGAATCACAGATCGAATGTAAGTGAAGATCTTTTTTTTTTAGAGATCACTACAATTTTGGGAGAAAAATAGCAAAATTTCAGATCAAATCAAAGAGAAAACCTTTTTTTTTAGGGATCACTACAATTTTGGGAGAAAAATAGTGTAATTTGTGACCTGCGAACAAATTCAACATCTAAATGCGGCCCTCAGTTAGCTTCCACAGCTGCAATGTGGCCCACAAGTGAAAATAATTGCCCACCCCTGTCTTATACAATATGACAAAAAATTATGAAATTATGTAAACTATTTACACAACTTATTTCAAGAAACCTATCTAAACAAAAACCTATTTTGTTTTTTAATGACAATGGCAAGATGCTTCTGTTAGTAAATGCAATAACAATATACCAGAGATTATTTTTTTGTAGCTATTCTAACACATGCAAATCAACAAAAGTATAATAACACTAGTAAATTTTTATTTATGGTTTTAAACTAACAATTACCACAAAAATTATGAAAAAAAGAAAAATATCACTATCCTAATTTGATACAAAAAATAAAAATTTTTCTAACTCTTTTACAAAACATGGGATTACAATCTTGATACACAATGATTTAAGTCTTTTAATTATTAATAATTTAATCAGAAAAATCAATCAGACATTTATTTATTTATTTAAATCAGACTCACGGTCCATAACAGAAACAAAAACAAAAACAAAAACAAAACAGCAAAAACTACACAGACTAAGAGACACATACAAAAAATACAATTAACTGATTAAGTGGGATTGACAGCATTGTATTGTCTACTATAAATTATTGTTACTGTTATATAAGTGTATGACAAATTGATGTGTTGAGAAATACCATAATGTAATTGTGCAATCATTGGGTCATTAAAATAATGATTTTAAAACTACGAGCAAACCGACCTTTCTTGTCAGAATAAAAGTAATTTACTGTATCGATTTTTTTGTAGTTAAAATCAAATCAAGTCAAATCTTTAGTTAAACTTTAAATTTGATGTTAAGAGGTACGCTCAAGTGGGTACAATTTTGCAGTTTTATCTTTACAACATTGGCCCTGGGAAAAAATTAGCACTTAGGTCCATTTGGTATTGGTACTATTGTCCGGTCGCAAAAGCGGCGGACAGCTTATAATCAGAGCATAGCAGGCGCAACAAGGCGGCAAATTCGGACTTTTAGCTCTGGAATCGACAATAATCATCCAGGCCCTGTAAACGCTGGCAAATCGATCAAATCTCGAGTCCTTTCGAATCCGAGTTTATGATCGATTTTATATCCAATTTTTTATCTTCATTGTATTTTGATATAATTTTTAACTTCCCCGCCAAGAAAAAACTTTTTTTTAAAATTTAATCTAGAACACCGTTCTAACAACGTAAAGCAAAAACATTAACAATTCAAGATAAATTATATTACTTGAACTTTGAAAAGTTTTATTGTCCTGAGTGTACGATAACCTATATATGTTTGTCAATAAAAGCAAAAAGTAAATATGTTTGAGAGAAGAGTAACATTTAATAAAGTGACGTTAGTCAATCCATAGTTAACCACTACATGATCTTGATATCTTTTACCTATCATTGAATCTTAAATTGTGTCCAAATTAATATTTGTGATCAATTATTTCCTGGTCTGTCCATAATTTTTGTTATGGTATACGGTATATCAACTTTGAACAAATTCATATTTTGACCCGAATACAAAAAACAAAGTTAAAAATTGGAAGTTTGATCTTGATCAAATTGTTTGATTTTGAATTTAAACTTATTTTAAAACATGTTCTCACACATCGTCAACCTGTCTGTCTGTCGATTTTGTATAAATCCTCTTTTGTGGTTGGTTTTTAATAATTTTTTAAAGTATTTCAAGATAAAATGTTTTTTGGCAGCATTACAGTTTACATTAGGATTTAAATTTTTTTATGATATTATGCTGATATTGTGTCGACAAAAGTTTGCTTAGCTCATCTATATTTAAGTAATTGAAATTACAACAGTACAATAATTAGTTATGTTGCAATTATTATTTTATTGTTTATGTGTGTTCTTGACTGTTTTTTTGCTTTCTGGATAAAAGCATAGGTCGATTTTTTAGGTCTCGTTAAGAAGTCACCGTAAGCGATTTTTTTTAGTGAAACTAACCCAGAATACCCCCTTTCGCCATCAGAATGGAATAAAGAAGGAACCAAGAGAAAAGGATCTTTTAAGAAGCGATAGTAACCTCAGGGGGATTCGGGTTAGTTTTACAAACAACAATTGCTTACTGTGACTTCTTGAAGAGACTCGATTTATTATACTCTGTGCATGCTTTGTCATAGCTTTTTTTTTGTTCCTAAAAAATAAAAAGACTGTTTACTGTATTTATTTCTTTTTATTGGTTTTCTCAATGACTTTTTCTGTTAACCTGTACATAATTTTTTAATCAATACTTTTGCTTCTAATAGTTAGTAAGTTTGTGAGGTTGCACCTGACTTAACTGCTTAAGTTAACTCAAAAATTTTTGGGTCTTTTTAAGAAGTCACCATGAGCAATTTGCTTGTTGAAGCTAACCTGGAATCCTCCCTTCAGCACTAGGATGGAATAAAAAAGAAACCAAGAGGAAAAGGATCTCTTTAAAAAGCAACAACCACATAGGGATCTGGGTTAGTTTTACAAACAAAAGTCAATTAGGGTTACTTCTTGAAGAGATCCAGATTTTTTACTAATTTGTTAATTAGCTGGTCTCATACAGACTAATTTCAAATAGTACATGGTATGGTGTAATTTGTGCTTTTTATTCTCCAATTATGTAGCAGTATTATTTAACAAATAATAAAATGAACTTATTATGCGTAACTGTCAATCTACTATAAATTGTTTCATGATTGCATTGTAGATAGAATAGTAAGAATTTGTTTTACATTTTGGCCTGAGTTTAAAGATAGTTTATAAATGGAAACATCAATGCTATCAAAGAGAATTGATGAGTTTTTAAAAAAACAACATATACATGTTCCTGATGATTGGATTGATGCTTGCTTGGAATGGCTTCAAAATGAAAATGACGTAAATTTTTCCTCAATTTTAGAATTTATTACACTGTATTTTAGTAGCTAATTTTGAAAAAATAAACATTGTTTTTTAGACAAAAGTTTCAAGGTAATTATTTAAATGAAAATATTAACAAATTTGTATTTAACACCTTTAATCCCAAGGCCATTTTTGGATTGCTTCCACTCTGTACCAAGAAATTTAAGCCTTTCTTGAAAAACATTGAATCAGGGACTAACCGATGAGCCCCATGATACCAATTGAATAGGGCCTTGGGACTCACTGGTGAGTCCTATGGGATTAAATGTGTTAAATATAAAAATTGATTTTTTTGTCAAAAAAAATTTAATGTTTGAGTAAATTTAGTTTTTTTTTTTTTTGAGTCTTCGAGAAGTCACCATATGTGATTTTTGATCATGAAACTAACTTGAATCCCCCATTATTTACTATTGCTTTTAAAAGAGATCCTTTTCTTCTGTGTTTCTTTTTTATTCCATTCTGGTGCTGTGGGGCAATTCCTGGTTAGTTTCACCAAAAAAAATTGCTAAGAGTGACTTCTTGAAAAGATCTGTTTTTTGACCACTATCCAAAAAAAATCAAATTTTATAAATGTTTATTGCTGTTTTCAATAAAAATATCAATAAAAATAAAACATTTAAAATATTATGCAACCTTTGTATGTAAATTAATAGAATGGGAGATTATATTATAATCAACTATAGTTTACAATCTAACATCAGCTCTATGAATTATTATTTACTCTACTAATAATTGATAGAGTTGATGTTAGATTGTAAACTATAGTTGATTATAATATAATCACCCATTCTATTAATTCTAAATTGGTTTGCAACAAGCCTAGTGGATTCTAGGCCGCCTCTCATTAACTAGTAGAGTGCCCCTATTCTGATTATGTAGATTAAATAAATAATTGTTATTTAACCATATTTTGGTAAGTGTGTTAATGATTCTAAATCGTATTATTTATATACAGCCAAAAGATGTCCAATTTAAGTACTTGGCTCAGAATATTTTGAATCAAATTTAAAAATCAATTGAATTAGAATTGGTATAACAAACATGCAAAGACATTGATATAAAGTTTTCTGTAATCATATTTTTTGTGCATCCAATTTTTTTGTATTTTTAAATAAAGAAATTATTTTAAAAAGTAAAAAAGTTTATGAAAGCAATTTTTGATTGTGTATTATTCTTCATTTAGAGCTGCCAAAATGCTTTGATACTTCAAAAACAAGTTTATGAACAATGGCTGTTAACTGATTTAAGTGAACTTGGTACTCCAATATTGCCAAGTGACATTACTGATGAAAAGTGTACCTTAAATGGAGTGTAAGTTAAAACAATTTTATGGTTTTTTTCATAAAACTCTCCTCATAATGCTCTAATAAAACTCAACACTCCTTTTCAAAAAAATTTTCTTTCTTTTATGGAAATAGTCGTTTCTTATAGATTTTTGGGCGCTGAATCCGAAAATGACAATAAAAACCTTCGATTAGCTCTTGTTTTTGAAATATTTTTAATTTTAGTTTTCTACGAATGCATACATTAACACTAATGCAACAACAGAAACGTTCATGTTCACAATCGCATTCTTTTAGCTTTCTTGCTGTAAGACAAGTTCAGTTGATCTCGAGCAAGCATCCAACAGTAATCAGCTAGCATTGATGGGCTCCATTTTCCTTGGTACCGTTTTTCCATGACTGTAATATCCTGGTGGAAACGCTCCCTATGTTCGTCACTTACGTCACCACAGTTTGAAGGAAAAAAATCCAAGTGCGAATGTAAGAAGTGTATTTTTAAAAACATGTTGCACCCCATATTTTTGTAGGAATCTATCATGTGTACCACCAGTTCAATATAATTTGGAGCTTTTGTATTTCCAAGAAAGTTGTGTGCCACATCTTGGAATGCATTCCAGGCAACTTTCTCTATTCCAGACAAGGCCTTTATCCTTTAATAGCTTGTTGATTTGGGGTCCAACAAAAATACCTTTTTTGAGCTTTGCTTGGCTTAATACAGGAAACTTGTTGTAAATGTACTTGAAAGCTGGTCCATCCTGATTCATTGCTTTTACAAAATTATTCATTAATCCAATTGTAATATGCAAAGGGGAAAGTAAAATCTTTGATGCTTCAACGAGTTCACATTTTTTGTACCTGCTTTCAAAGTGCTTCTTTTTGGTCACTCCTTTTTAAGGTAATGTTCATGTCTTGCACGACTGTCCCATTCACACAAAAAACAGCAATACTTTGTATAACCAGGCTGCAATCCCAGCAGTATTGCAATTACTTTAAAGTCACCACACAGTTGCCAGCAGTACTCTTTGTAATTTATGCACTGTAAAAGATTCTTCATATTCTTGTATGTTTCTTTCATAAGAGCTGCATATCCAACGGAAATTGATGGCAACATATTTTTATTGTCCAGCAACACAGCTTTTTGACTTAGTTTCAACAAATCAATGAACAGTCTCTATTCTTCTGGTCTGTGGGAGTACCCAAATTCTTGCATAATACCACCAACATCTGTGCAATATACAAGTCCCCTTTTCATGCTAAAAAACTGGGCCAAAGACTGTTGACATGTACGAAAACTACAAACTTTGACACCACTTTGAAGCAAATTCCACTGTTTTAATCTGGAAGCCAATAGTTCAGCTTTAACTTTCGGCAAATCTAAATCCCTTACAAGATCATTCAGTTTACTTTCATTGATTAAATGTGGTTCAGTAGTGATACCAAATTTTTTAATTGGTATTACTACTGAACCACATTTAATCTAGATGTGATGTGTACGGTTCAGAAACGCTACGCTCTTCACTGCTTTCTGCATCGTCTGAACTCAACAGATCTATTTCACGTGGTTCAGGAATAGGTAGCTCGTAACTGTGAGGAACAGGACGAATTGCAGATGGTATGTTAGGATACTCTATTACAAACTTCTTCTTCCTGTTGAATCCTTTTTTTGTGGAAGGCGTGAGACAGAAGTAACAATGATTTACGTGATCCGTAGGTTCTCTCCAAATCATTGGCACTGCAAATGGCATTGCCTTTTTCTTTTTCAACCACTCATTAAGGGCAGTCACACAGGAGTTGCAGCATATGTGAGGAGCCCAAGGGTTTTCCTGATCTCCGACTTTACAACTAAAGTACTGATGATAAGCCTTTCTTGTTCTAGTGGTTAAGACACGCTTCTGCGGGACACGGTAAACTCCCCACAGATATAACAGAAGTTATCTGCAGAATTTGCACAAACACGAGGCATTTCAAAATACACTGACTGAAAGCTACTTTAACAGGTTATCGTACTTGTAGTTAAAAGAGCTCAATTCTAAACAAAAAAAACACAGTGCAAGTTTTCGGATATAACTATGTTACACAGGTAGTGTACTTTGCAGAATATTTGCACCTGTTAGAAGCCTTTTCTGCGTAGTCTAAGTTAGGTGAAATTTTGCTGGCTTGCGTTACCTGTTGTATTTTACCGTTCATCATGCACATTAACTAAGCTACACTCCTATTTAAGCTCTGTAGCTGATATAAATCAGCAAAATGTTTTCACAGCACTTGTATTATCTTGGGATATGCTCTCCCTAACTGATAACTTTATTTCATCTCTGTTGCTAAAAAACTTCTTATCAGTATAGGAGGAATGCACTATGTATTTCCATCTTTTATAAGCCTAGCTATTGTCACAATAAAACATGTGACCTACCTCCTTTGAAATATCTTGGAGCATAAACGGCTGCAGTATGTTTGAAAGGGGCATCAAATGATCTGTGAAGAAGGGTCAAATGTAACAGTCACCAATGGCCTTAGGTTATTAAAAAGGTAACTTGGTGGTTACTTTAAAAAGGTCTTCGAGCCTTGTTATCTAAAAGAGATAAATTTGTGAACGAACGAGATAAACAAGTATTCGACTTAGATTTCTAGGGGGTCACCTGTCCTCCTAGCATATGTTGCTGGTGCCCATATCTTGAAAACTAGAGCTAACCGACAATTTTATGGCTCATTTTCGGATTCAGTGCCCCAAAATTAGTAAAGGGCGGCTACTTTCATTCCAGAAAGAAATTTTGTGTTGACCAGTGTTATTTGAGCCAGATCAATCATTGTATAGGCTTTAATTTTTTTTACTTATATTAGATATTGTTTGCAAATGAATTCAATCATCAATATATCTCAACCTCTTTATGGACAGCTGTTAGAAGTTCAAAAGAAAGACAATTCAAATTCAAACGTGTCTGCTGAAACACAGCCCACACAAAAAGTAATTTTAAATATTAAAAGTATCACAGTTTTTATTTGCACAGTTAATTTTTTCCAAACTTTACCAGAAATTATTGCTTTCAGCCATGGGAAGGTCAACCACAAAGAATGTTTTTAATGAAATTGACAGATGGAGTTACTGAGGTTTCTGCTATAGAATATCGACACATTGCTTATTTGAACAGTAAATTATCTCCTGGCTGTAAGGTACAGTAGTTGTGTGGGTTTTTCTGGGTATTTGTTAAAAAAGTAATTTTTCTAGGTAAAATTAAAAGGACCTTTTCTTTGTCGACGAAGTGTGTTAATGCTGACTTCAAGCAATCTTGAATTACTTGGTGGTGAAGTGGAAGAACTTTTTTCTTCTTACAATCATCATTCAATTTTGTGCCACAATTTGGGCCGAGATGTAAGCCAGTATTTTTTATGTTAAGCATAACATTAAAAATAATTTTTAACAGATATTTAAATTCAATAATTTTCATTCTGCTATTTATATTGACATGTAATATCAGTGATGTTACCATTAGTCTCACTGAATGAAAACGATTAATTAATTAAGTGGAATTGTTGAGTGTTTGCTGAAAGATTTAATAAATTTTTTAAAACATTGCTAGTGGAAGAATTCCTATTTTCTAGTCATAAAGAAATTCTCATGATTTGACATAAATGAAGTCAAGTTAAAATAAAAAAGCTGGGTTTTATGATTTAGCTTAGTCTGACCTCCCATGTGTTTAATATAAAAAGCATGAGTTTGTAGACGCTTGATTTAAAAATCTAAAAAGATTGTAAAAATTGTAATTTAAAAAAGTTTATTTGTTGTTTTAGTTTTTTTTCAACTGGACAGCAATATCTTGGCATTTTGAAAAGGGACATTCCACATCAACTCACACCCTTTTCAGCATTTTTTTGCCCACCATCTCCGATTTTGCTGAAATTTGGCATGTTTGTAGGTTTGGATGAGAAAATATCTCACACCAAATTTCAAGTTTCTAAATCAAATAGTTTTTGATATATGAAAGTTGAAAATTAGACACAAAATCGCCGCTTAAACGCCCCTGATCGAGCAAAAGTGGCCCTCCTGGTTTTATTTTTTGTTCAATTTCAAAGATGTTAATATCATTGGAAAGCTCTTTTCAGCAGCTTTTCAATAATAATCATATCACAAATGTATGTCTATAAATAAAAAAGTTATCTTTTGTCGTGACCTTGTGACCTTAACCTCGCATAACCCCAAAACCCCCACTCTAGACAAAAAATTTTTCAATATTTTTGTTCCCCACATAAAGGACTATCAGCATGCCAAAAATCAAAGTGGGATCTCTATGGTTTTTTAAAATATTTTTTAATTAGAAAAAAATTAACAAAAAACTTGTGAAAATGATTTATTTGAAAATATCGACAAAGTTGCGAAAATATTTATTGCGTAAATATCAACAAATTTGCATCATTAGGCACACCTGTTCAATAAAATGCAAATATCTTAAAAACCCATAGAGATCCCACTTTGATTTTTGGCATGCTGATAGTCCTTTACGTGAGGAACAAAAATATTGAAAAAGTTTTTTTGTCTAGAGTGGGGGTTTTGGGGTTATGCGAGGTCAAGGTCACGACAAAAGATAACTTTTTTATTTATATAGATACATTTGAGATATGATTATTATTAAAAAGCTGCTGAAAAGAGCTTTCCAATGATATTAACATCTTGATATTGATATTGAAATCGAACAAAAAATAAAGCCAGGAGGGCCACTTTTGCTCGATCAGGGGCGTTCAAGCGGCGATTTTGTGTCTAATTTTCAACTTTCATATATCAAAAACTATTTGATTTAGAAACTTGAAATTTGGTGCGAGACATTTTCTCATCCAAACCTACAAACATGCCAAATTTTAGCAAAATCGGAGATGGTCAGCAAAAGAGGGGTGTGAGTTGACATGGAATGTCCCAAAAGCGGGTCAAGATAATTACTGGGTGGTTGTTCTAGGTATAAGGCCTCTTATGTTTTCTTGCAAGTCCGGAGGATAAATAGTAAAAAGGGGATTCAAAAAATGCCGTTTGTGAGTGCGTTTAGTGTTTCTAATTCACACGTCAATTTTACTCAAATAATCTTGTGTTTGTAATATTTGATACTGAGTTGACCATCAATTTTAGTGTTAAATAAAATTATTCTGATTTTTGGTTTGTTTTTAGCTTCCCAGAAACATTGACAGTTTAGTTGAAGGAGCTGCTCAAGGAGAATCCCATTCAGGTAATGCCAGTGTAGATCATTTACATAATTTTTTATTTTAAGTTGCAGCTTTTGTATGTTGTCTTTTTGCATTTTTCAACATAGTTTTTCTATCTCACTTGAAATTAGTTTTGTCTTCAAGTGTTGATGGCCAAAGCTGCGTATTAAAAAACGTAAGCTCAACAACCCTCAAAACGTGTAAAAGTATATGGCCTTTAATTGGCGAATTTTGTTCAAGTTTTGATATCACTATAATCGTAAAACATAGTTTTTGTTTTTTGCCCATAGTTTTCAATTCTAAAGTTATTTTTTTTCTCTATAAAGTTATTGTATTTCCATATAACTAACTTTCTTTAAAAGCTATTTTATACCTACTTTTATTCCCAAAGTATGGCCACCTCCGCAAAATGGCGTCTGGACAACGCGGTGGTACAATTTCAGCAATGGCGAGTTTTCAGTAACACTGTGTGAGATTTTGATGATATGGGGTCCAATCCAAGTCACGCTTGCCAGAAGCAGGAACGGCTCTAAACTAACCGTTCGCCGTTTTAACACGTTAACTGCCAAGAGTAAAATCGGGTGTAGTTCACCGTGTGGCAAATTTTCTTGTGTTTTTTGTGATTCTGATGGCCAGCTACAGATGTGTCAAAATTGTTACGAGGAAATCCACACCCAAATGAAAAATTAGTTTGTGAAGCAGTATGTATTTAATGTTTTCAAAAGGATATATCATTTGTGAGTTCATAAAAAATGTGCAAAATCAATTCTCCACATATATGGATAGTTGGCAGTCAACGAGTTAAAGTTTGTTGTTTTTAGCTTATGAAATTGCTTTAATGGTTGATACTGAAAATAGATATAGAATTGCCTGATGAACTCGTTAGTCAGCTCACCGATGACGCTTTCGACCTTGACGGAGAATCGGGTTATTTGAGCGGAAGTCGTGTTTTACCCGATCAGAGTAACAACGTCACTTCTTCGGTTCCAATGTCCCTTGATGATGACGTAAATGATTTAAACATGCTTATTGAAGTGGAAAGAGTAGAAGCGAGCCAGAGAAGCTTGCAAGTCAATGTATGTGTCGCTTGTTTTATATTTTTTTATGTTTAAAAAACGTATTTTTATTAAAACAGCAACTCGGTTTTGAAGACTTTTAACAAAACTTTCATTGACTAATTTTTTATGCCGTAACGGACTATTTACTAAGGTTAATTTTTTTTTTAAGTGTGCTACGTTCATCACATATACTTCTCATTCTCGAATCGAAAATAGTTGGGATAAAGCTGCTTGAAACCTGCAATAAGTTCATTTTTATAAATACAATTTATTTTAACAATTTTAATAAAACTCAATTTTTGCTCTCGTAATAAGTTGGTTATTTATTTTCAGTTCCCAGCTGAAAGACAATCAACAGCAAGGACCGATTTTCATCAAGAAGTAAACGAAAGTAGTACGGGTCTTTTAACTTCTAAACCCGTAATAGGTAAGTTAAATATTAATTATTAGTTTTATCAATTCATGTTCTTTTTATTGCTTTGAATTTGCATAAAACACTTTTTTCTTTGTTGCTTAACTTTTGTTATATGTCTTTTATTTTAGATTTAACTGGAGACCGAACCACAATCGTCCAACCGCAGTCACGCAAGCATGCAAAACAACTTATGATAAAAGATGCGTTTAATCAGAACTTCAAGTCTTTACCAGAACATTTGCAACGTTGCGCAAGTGGCCCGTTGCCATCCGAAAGAAACACCGATACATCTTGTTCGGGTGGCGGTAACTTCACAGTAACAACTACTCCACTGCTGAGCAAAGCTTCTTCATCCTCCTATTCGATCCAACGCCCCCAAATTTCCTCAAATGAAAAGGGTAGTTTAACTGGAGCAAGTGTTTCGGATAATCTGTCAACTTATTCTTCAGAAATTAGTTTTCCGTTAAAATATTTATGTCAAATTAAAAAGCTTTCAGCTGATTTGAAGGTAAGTTAAGAAAAACAACTTAGTTTTAAAAGTAATTTCTAAGCAAATTGCTGACTTACTGTTTTTTTTTTTTTAATTTTTATGTTAAAACTTATATTTATATAAAACTTTGAAAGCAAATCTTATTTTATATAAACCTTTTTAAAGCAAACGTTTTTAATTGTGCCGGTAAAAAATTCTAAAACCTAAAAATTTTTAATGTTGTGTCACTTTAATTATATACTGTATAGTAGATGCTTTTTTAGAAAGCGCGAGCAACAGTTATTCTAATGTTCAACATTCACAGCACATGTATTTTTACCTATGCTATTTATGTTATGTTGGTAAAGGAAAAGGAAAATGAATTGGTTTTTAATAGACTCGGCCGACCACTCTTCTAGTAAAAGCTTGTGTCGTCACTCTTTTGTCCAAGCTGAAATCAGACTCGATACAAGGCTGGAGCTTAAACGCGAGAATATGCGATGGAACTGATGTGCTCGATGTACAATTTTCCGACCGGATTTTGACTGATCTCATCGGGTATTCGAGCTCACAAGTACGAACGGCTGTGGCATCGTTTCTTTAATCATTTTTTTTTTAATAACATTGCTTTTAGGCGGAAGCCATTAAGAAAAGTTACGACCCCGTGGGTATGTCGGGTCTCAAAAACGGGATGTCGAGATGTCGAGATACGATTATCGAGATGTGCAAGCTGATGTTTATAGAGCTTCCCCACGCCACCGAAAACCTCCCCATTGTACTACAGCTTAAAGAAGCAGACCAAGCTTATTGGGACAGCATTTCTTAACTTACTTTAAACGAGAATATTTTTTGAATTCGCTTTTTCATTGACATTGTGTTTGAGATTGAATCCTGCCTGGCATTATTTTGTTGTTATTTATTTATTTTTCGGATACCTATATTAAGAAGGGAATGATAAACATTGTTTGTTTGTCCGATTTGCGAAGCATTTCATTCACGGGGTTTGTAAGGGCGCAGTTTAGTTTTCTGTACAGTTGAAAAGTTTTGAATTTAACTTTAAACTGTTAATTCCAACTCTAAATCGTAAAAACTTTCTAAAACTAGAATTTCTTGAATTCCAACTGTGCTTTCTGTATTGCAAATGCGACAAACTTCCTTTTGATTGTTGCAAGTAACTGTTATTGATAAAGCCTTCCCCAATTTCTCTCCTATTTCTAAGATACTTGTTTATCTTTTCTAGATGTTGTTTAGTGTAAGATAACTTTAATATGCATATTGCTGTGGAAGGTTGCTGCCATGGAGAATTGAACAAGATTTACGAGACCCTGCAATATATAGAAAGCAAAGAAAACCTTCAAATCGAACTCCTGTTATGCTGCGGTGATTTTCAAGCCGTTCGTAATGAAAAAGATCTCATGTGCATGGCTTGCCCAGACAAGCACAAAGCAATGCAAGACTTTTGGGAGTATTATAGCGGCAAAAAAACTGCTCCGTACCTAACTATTTTCATCGGTGGAAACCACGAAGCGTCAAATTATTTGCAGGTGCGTTTTCAACATTCAGTTTTTAACGCTAGAAAAAATTTTTACTTATTAATTGCGATAAAATTTATTATTTTTTTTGTACTGAGCTGCTTGGATTAAGAAAAAACAAGATGAAATGTTACTTTTGATTTATGTTCAACTTTTGTCTCATGTTGAGCTTTTTTTCAGCTGGATTGTCGGTATTTTGCCTTAGCTACACCACAACAAACTTCAATCTGCTCTTATTGCAGATTCTGTAGTTAGAGACTTACATTGTAGTTTCAAACAATTAATGTTTCTAAAAAGAATTACTAGCAGTAAAAAATAATCATATCAAACAGTTTATTTTAATTTAAATCAGAATTCTTTGATAATAGTTGAAGTCTGTGAACTTGGGCAAAAATTTCTGATCGGTTTATTATAGCCAGAGTAAAGATAAATTTTGCTCTTATTCTGCAGATAATTTAACAATATTTTTTTTCTTGTACAGGAATTACCTTATGGCGGCTGGGTGGCGCCACGGATTTATTTTCTGGGATATGCAAATGTTATAAACTATAAAGGATTAAAGATTGGAGGTCTTTCGGGTATTTTCAAGCAGCATGATTACACGAAAGGTCATTATGAAAAACCCCCATACACCCCTCAGTCCATGCGCAGTGTCTACCACATTCGTCATTTAGAAGTTTTCAAGTAATTTGGCCTTTTTATTTCTAAAAAAAACGGGAAAAAGTTTCATTTTGTAATAGATTTACGTCACCCATCCAACTTGTCAGTGTGCTTTTCGAAAGAGTCGTAGCATTGAATTAGCATTTCGATACCAAAATTTCATTCATGCAATTATTACTTTAGGAATTTTTTCTTAGTTTAAATCTTTTTTATTTATCAGATTGAAACAATTGCGACAGCCAATTGACATTATGATGTCACATGATTGGCCTAATGGTGTTGTCGAGCACGGAGATAAAGCCGGCTTGCTAGCTAAGAAAAGATTTTTTGAAGGTGGGCAGGTACTCTACCTAATTTGTTTTTGCAATTATAAATGAAAAAGACTTTTAAGTGGTTTTATCGATTGCAGTTTCTTTAAATCATCAATCGCAGTTGGATGAACATCGCCCAATGTAAACGACCTAGGTTTTAAATTTTTCACGGTTAATTCGAGAGTTTCATAGGACTTTTTAACGTGTTTAAATACCCGATTCGAAAACGCGAAAAAGTACTTAATATGAACAAACAATTAAGTGCTGTTTGTCTTCTCAAACAGCCACCGCTGCAATCATCGTCCTTTTTAACAGAAGACGTATCGAAAGGTCAGCTCGGCAGCTTGCCAGCCTGGACCCTGCTCAACCACCTTCGACCGAAATACTGGTTTTCAGGCCACCTTCACGTCAAGTTCGCGGCCTTGATTAAACACGAAATAAGCGAAGACGAGACAACTGCTGATCTGATTAAAGTAAAAAGTTACGCTCGTTTGGAATTGTGATTTTAAGACGACAGAGTGGTTTTATACGATCGACGCACGACCTGTTCGGAAAGACTATGGTTTACCATTCGCCCTGAGCACATTTTGCTGCTTTGTAAACAGTTATTGTGACGCTGGAAAGTGGACGTATTTTTGCTGGTTTTCGGCGAACATTATAGACAAGCAACAGAAAAAGTTTTACGTGTTTCATCAGATATAAACTTATCTTAGCTACAAAGCTTATAGAATGTCCGCCCTAAAAGAAAGTTTTGTTCTGTTGTTTTTGGGATGTAACTTTTCTTGCCCTTCAATCACGTTGTTTTATACTTTTTAAAGTATTGTCTGTGTATCCTTCTGACTCGCAGGAAAAAGGCATTTACTTTTACTTAGGTTAACCGTTTTCCTGACCTACTTCCTGAGATGCCAAGATCCCCAAGCCGAGGAATACCAAGATATTGCTGTACAAAGTGTTTTCTCAAATATATTACAGAATGACGAGAGTATGTGTTGTACCGCAACCGTATCAATTGTGTTTACTATCAATACGGCTCTCTTTATAACTGCCACGTTATGATGTTGTCAAATCTAATTATTTTTTTTCAATTGAACGTAATTTGATTGAAAAACTTTTTTCAAGTTAACCACGCAAGTTTTAATGATAATTTATTCTCCAGTTTGATTTTTAGAACAAAGTCACTCGTTTCCTTGCACTGGACAAGTGCCTTCCAAGAAGGGATTTTCTTCAAATTTTAGAAATTGATTCTCCTGTTGACGCTCCAGGTAAGTTTTTACATTTTTTTGATTCCCACAAGGGAATTCGTTTAAATGAACCCACAATTATAAAAGCTTACTTCTGGCTGTTTATCTTTGCTTTCTTTCCGTCGATGTAAACGTCATTGCATGTTAAATCGTGACGTAAGTTGAACTCAGTTCGAGTGCGTATTCAGACGAGTTGTATTACGATGCGGAGTGGCTTGCCGTGTTAAAGAACACGAACGAGCTCATGTCGACGTCATACAAGTCCTTTCTCCTTCCTACCGAGGGTCTCGACGAAAAGTGCGACTTTAGTGTCGACCAAAAAAAAATTAATGAGGTTGGTAGAGTCGATTCATTTCTGCTTTTAATCCGGTTCAATTCCTGTTTCTTGAGGTAATCTGAACTAATTTCTTCTTGAGATTTTGTGTTTCCTTTTCCTCGGAAATAAAAAAATTTAGTATTTTCTTGCTAAAACTTAGATCTGATAAAGGAGTTAATAGCATTATCTCGGCTTGCAATTGGCAGCTCGTTAATTTTCTTGCTTATGGAATATTAGTCATAACAATGGTTTGATCCTGCAATCTTCTACTTTATATTTCTTGGCAGATTTTGGAGATTTTCGACAAGGACTTAAGAATTCCTTTGAACTTTTACAAAGACCAATCCTGTGTTTACGATCCCGAAAATTCCGGCAATTACGACGAGATCGCTTGCAGAATAAACCCGCAGACGACCGAATTCTGCGCAAAGCTAACAATCAACGACCCGGTGATGATGCTGATTGACGTATGTCGCTTGTTTTCGTTCCTGACCAACCCGATCTTGACTCGTGTTCACGTGACTGTACAGTCTGAAAGCGGTCCCAGCGATGACGTCAGTTTCAACTCGTCGTCATGGATGAGCGAAGAGCGCAGTGATCCTCCGAGCCATGTTGTGAGCAACATATCAATCAATCCCGAGGAGATAGCACTGGATGACGATAGCGATGAAACGGATGATGTTCGTCGTGAGTAGAATATGTGCTGCAGCGTTAGGAAAAGTACGGCAGTATTAGTCATATGAAGATGCATGTTTTTGTTGTGTAGCGTCATATTATGCTGGAGCATCATTCCCGCCTTCAGTGCAGAATGTCTTAAGTTCAATTCCGGTGCTGGCCAAGTTTGACACAGTGCTTTCGATAGCTTTTACTGCTGTGGCCGCAACAAGGTGTTTGTGCCCTGCACATGGCGAACTCTTGACACGCGTGTAACTAGTGCTGAAGACAGTGGCTTATTTAAAGAGACATAGCGATCAAATGTCACTGAATTTTTTTTGCAATTTGAGATTATGTTAATGACTATTGTTTTGAAATGTTTTTTTTTTAAGATATATTTTGTTAGGTTTTTGTTTTTAGAGCCAAACGAAGTTATTGCAAGTGAAATGAAGATGATAAATGATAAAAGCGATGATGCGAATACCCTACTTCCTGATTCAGAAAAAGTTGCTTCAAGGTTTGCCAATTAATTTTCTGTGATTCTGAAAAGTTAATTCGGCATTTTTATTTGGCACATTAAATGATACTGCTTAAGAGGTCATTAGTTTATGTTTCTCGGTCAATCTGAAAGTTTATTTTTAAATATTTAACGAGTATCTTTCAAAATGCGGTTAGTTTATCCAAAGTTTATGCTGCTAATCGTTCGTTACACGATTAAAGTTTTTTTAATTGATAGTTTGCGGTAAACACCCCTATTTTATACGTTTTTGGTCGATTTTGCACAGTTCGGTTTATTTTTGTGACTACAAATAATAGCTTAACTTAAACACAAATTAATTCAACATTCATTCAATAAATTTCAACTGAACAGATTTGGTGAAAATTTTTTTGTGTACGTAAAAACAAAACATTAACAACAATACGCTGATTTTATTTTTACTCTCCATTGGTTGTTGTTATTGCAGTTTCGGGTAAACGGGGCATTCACAAAATGCGCGCACTAAATCGATCGATGCTTTTCTCTTACATCATATCTTGGTTGTTTACGAGCCTTCAGTTTACGACTGTAACTTTGCAGTTGCATTGAGTTATTCGTGGCGGCCTATAGTGGAATAGATAATTGGAGAGATTTTCAAACCCGTCGCTAAACTACAACCCTGTAATTATTGCGTCATTTCAGCGAAATTGTTTCGATGCGACGTCCACGGCTCGCCGCCAACTTTTCGATGAAACTTCCCGCTCCGAAATGCAGCACTCCGCTGCCGTCTTCTACCACCGATGAAGAAAGATGCGAAGTGGCACTTTCCTCGTCTTTCCTCGCTCCTCCTAGCAGTGCCGAAGAGGAGCAAACTGATCCGGTTGCTCACGAAAGCGATCGCAAAGCTGAACCCAGCGTGAAAAAATTTAAGCGAAGAAATGCTTCAATTTATAGCGAGAGTTTTCAAGCCGGCGAAGATACTTGAATGTTTTTTTCTTAGTTCGATTCCTGACTTGAGTTCATGCTTTCCAAGTGAGGAAAATCGCTTTTAGAACGGAGCTTTTGCTCAAAATTCTTAACTGGAACGGATTTCGATCAGAAACTCTTATCCGCAATAAGAATTTTGGGGTCCAGATAATTGTTGAAACTTTTGTCAACTGTTTTAATTAATTTCAAACCATGACAATGGATCGCTTTTTGTTTAGAAGCAAAATGGTTGTAGTCGACAGCCTGCATTCAATTAACTTGTCGCATCCTGCCATCATGATTATTTTGTTTGCAATTTTGGATGTAATTTTCTATAGTTCTTACGAATATGAAATCAATACGCGTTTCAATCATAAAAAGTTTATTTAAAAAAATATTTTGTTGGGCGTCGTTCAATTTAGAACAGCAGTTAAGTTTTTTTTTAGTGCTTCTACTCTTTGAGGATTAGTGAACTTTACCTATATCCTTTGTTCGCAAATAACTGACACAAGTGAATTAAATCGTATAATTGACCAAACGCTTTGTATTTAGAACTACTTAGATGTGTTGAATGCAAGCAGAAAGAGCAGCAGTTAGTTACTCTTGTGGCTTTTTTTTTGAAGAATCATATTGAAGCAAGTTTTTTAAAGATAGATACACGTACAGGGATGAGGATTTGTCAAAATTTTGAAGCGAGTCCGAGTCCCGGTTAAAATGATGAGTCCAAGCCCGAGTCCGCATACCTGTCTAAGACTAAGAATTATCCTTTTGACTTCTATGGAAGAATCTATCCAAAAACTGACATAAGTTACAAAAAAATATAACAGGCAATATTTTTGTTCGGTACTAGTATTGAACACCAGGGGAAGTGGTGGATATTGCCTCAGTCCCCCCTCGAAAATAGCACTTATAGTTTGAGTTTGCTGCAGATGTTATTTTTAGAGATTATTATGTAGTTGGGACGAAAAGTGGTAAATAGAAGATCGATTCAAGCTTTTTTTTTTTAGAAATCACCACGATTTTGAAAGAAAAATGACGAAATCGAAATGAAAACCTTTTTTTTTTTTAGAGATCGCCATGATTTTGGGAGAAAGATAGCGAAATTAAAGACAAAATGGAAGTGAAGACCTTTTTTTAGAAATCACCATGATGTTGGGAGAAAAAAGTAAAAGACGAAATCAAAGCTCTTTATTTTTCTAGACAACATCTTGCCTCGGGTCCCTGAATTTGAATATCCACCACTGACCAGAGGCGCCGGAAACAAAAATGCAGTGGCAATTTTCCTCTTTGTTTTTGACTCCTTTAAATTTTCCCTCTTCCTTTTTCAAAAAGTGCGGGTGCAGATGCGCTGATACGAAAGTAATGGGTGTTACTTGCCCCTACAATCATAGAAACTTGACCAAAATATCAAATCGATTGAAGACAAATGCTATTATTTTGGTTAAGTTGTGGATCTTAAATTTAGAACAAAAGTAAGGACTCATTCAAAAGTGATGACCTTTTTTTACCTAAAATTTGGGACAAGAATAGAGATTTTGGATACTAATGGAAAGTAATGACTTTTTTACCTAAAATTTGGGACAAAAATAGAGATTTTGGTACTAATGGGAAGTGATGACTTTTTTTAGTCATCACTAGATTTTTGAAATTAAAAACCTTACTTTCAACCCAATTTAATTAATGAAATATAGTTTAGGGTTAGGGTTCTTAGCTATACATCGCCAAACTGACTAAGGAAAAAACGATACATTGCCGAATTAACCTGGTAACGATGATATATCTTTTTCAAAGTGGAGTCTACCATCTTTACTTGATCCTACAAAATACTGTACAGGGTGGCCCATAAGTCACTTTACAGTTCGAAAATGAAACAACTGTTTCTTAAATGAATGTTTTTATTTTTTTATTACACAGTTTGGAGTGTGAAAATTTATTCTGACTTAATTACAAAAGATAATGTCTCTTATGTAGCCCCCATTCTTGGCTTCGCAAAGTTGAGCTCTTTCTAAGCTATTCTCCATGACAATTCTTAACATCGGAGGTTGTAGGGAAAGAATTTTCTGTTGTATGTTTGCCTTAAGTTCTTGGATGGTTCGAGGCTTATTTACGTACACTTTGTCTTTAAGATATCCCCAAAGCCAAAAGTCTGGTGCTGTCAAATCAGATGAATGTGGAGGCCATTCAAAATCGGAATGTCGAGAGATTTTTCGATTCTGAAACATCGCAGTTAACAACTGCATTGTGGCTCTAGCTGTATGTGCAGTTGCTTCATCTTGTTGCCATCAATACCCTGGCATGTTTGCTAAGTGAGGTTGAACAAAATTCACTAGAATATCTCTATATCTCTCAGCAGTTACAGTACAGCATTTTCATTCGCATCTTCAAAGAAGAAGGGTCCAATAACCCTTTCTGAGTTTACTCCACACCATACTGTGACTTTAACTGGATGCATTGGACTCGCATGAACTTGGCGTGGATTTTCGGTGCCCCAAAATCTGGTATTTTGCTTATTGACATACCCATTCAAATGGAAACGAGCCTCATCTCCCATGATCAACTTGTGAATAAACTCATTGTCATTTCTTGCAGTTTCCTGAAACCTGACAGCGTAATTTAGTTGTTTCTAAAAGTCTGGTGGTTGTAAAGATTGCACTAATTGAACCTTGTAAGGATACATGTGCAAGTCTCTTTGAATGCGCTGCAGAGAACTCCGTGAGATGGCAAGTTCTTGAGAACGCCTTCGAGTGGATGTGGTTGGGTTCTCTTCAATGCTACGCCTCACATCTTCAGTATTTTCAGGTGTAAGTACTAATCGACCTCGTCCACGTCTAGACCTATCATTGATAGAGCCCTGCTCTTGAAAACGCATCACTAAGCTCATTATTGCAGGCCAGCTAGGACGATGTCAAACATTGAAATGGCGCATATAAGATCTTTGCGTTGCAACAATTGACCGTCCATCTTCAAAGTAAAATTCAACTATCTTCACTCGTTGTTCTGTTGTAAACTTAACCATACCAAAAATTTCAAAATATTCTATTTATAATTCCGAAAAGAGAAATAATACTATATTAATAGAAATTAAATTATTTTATTTTTAAAATGTAAAGTGACTTATGGGCCACCCTGTTAAGTTTCATCTATAATATGCTGTTTACTCCTATACCAACTGAAGTGAAATAAGAGCTCACAATTTTTAACGATCAAATTTATTCAAGTACAATTCGAAAACCATTGCATTAGTAATTTCTTTGATCTTGGGTGCCAAAGCTTGACTCGTGACACAAAGCTTCGTGACCGATACGAAAAGAGACTTTGTGGTAGCAAGACTGAAATCAGACAAGATTTTGGAGTAACCAAACCGAGATTAAAAGAGACTTAGAGCAGTGCTTTTCAAACTTTTTTTCACTATGGCACACTAATAAATTTTTAGTTTGCCTGCGGCACACTTACTTCATAAAGGCAGAAGCCTACTTAATCCTTTGACAGTCCCGTACATCACATGTGATACACAGGGCATTTAACTCAGTCGCTTTGTGAATCAGATGTGATGCACAGTATTTTATAGCCTATTTATGGGACGTTCCACCCCTCAGATAGCTCCTCTTTTAGTAGTTTAGCCATCTTTCAGCCCATTGAAAAATATAGGGAGTGTGCATTACATATGATGCGCAAACGTCTGAGTTAAATGCCCTGTGTATTACATGTGATGCACGGAACTGTCAAAGGGTTAATACACTCTTCAAGTTTACATACAAAAATTATATTTAATATATGATAGCAGCAACACCTAATAAAAGGGTGTGCCTACAAAATTGTTTTGATACTGGCAGTGGTGGATATTAAGTGAGGCAAATGAGGCAGTTGTCTTGGACTCCCCTTTGAGAATACCGCATATAGTTTCATTTTGTTGTATATGTTTTTTTAGAGATCACTATAATTTTGGGAGAAAAATAACAAAATTAGAGATGAAATCGAAGTGAAGACCTTTTTTTCAGAGATCACCATGATTTTGGGAAAAATAAGAGAAATACGAGATCAAAGCCCTTTTTTTTAGAGAACACCAATTTTTGGAAATTCTTGCCTCGGGCGCCTAACTTTGAATATCTCAAAAAACAAACAACTTTTGCAAATGGCCTCTTTCCTTTTACATTTTTACTGAAGTAGCCAACATTTACACTAAAATTTTTAGCAATACTAAAATTATATAAAACACATAAGTCATCTGTAGACCAAGACTCTATGGCTTTCTGTCAAAACACGAAAATTTTGCGGTACACTTTAATCCTTTTTACAGTACACCAGCATGCCGCGGCACACAGTTTGGGAAACCCTGCTTTAGAATACCGAGACAAGACACGAGACTTTACGAAAGTTGCTTTAGTTTAGGCCAGGATTGTAAAGTCAGAGTTGGAGTCGCATGTTTTTTTGTGGAGTCGTAACCAAAGTAGTTTTTAAATATGCTGAAGCTGGAATTGCTGTTTTAGATGTGCTTGAGTTGGTATCGGAGTCGTACTTGTCTTTGGGTACTTGCCTTGTAACGTATTTGCCCCTTCGACTACGATTTTTGGTAAATTGTTGGAAGCTATAGTCACATTTATTATCTAAATGAAATAAGCAAGCGCCTATACGGTTAGTACTTGGACAGGCTACTTAGGCTTGTTGGACTTTAATTATTTACAAAATTGAGTTTAATTTCTTTGACGGCAGAGCTTGCTTTCAAGTAGTAGGAGTAAAAGTTCTGTCTGACAAGCTCCATGTTCATTTTAATCATGTGCTTATCTGACAAAAGTCTCAGCAGCTTGCATATAAAACCACGGTGCTTCACTTAAAAACAAAAAAAGCTTTTTTACTAAATAACAAAAGGAATTTTTCTAAAAAAAAGTTTTTGTCATGTACTTTTGTGGAATGCCTGTACATAAGTTTTAAAGGAAATTATACGCAGAGGTGGGCACGGTAGCCTACTTCTTAAAAGTACAGCGATACCGGTACTATGTATTTTGTATTAAGTTAATCCAATTTGATGACAAAAACTCGTTTGACTTTCAAAAATTGCATTTAACAAAGCAAAAACAGTTCCGGAATAGCCAACGTACCTAACTGTTAATTTTTAAAAATAGTAACATCGCGAAGTGACTGTCGCTTACGCCTACTCTTTCAAATTTCAGGATATCTTTTTTGTTAAAAATACACGCTCGATTGCTGCGGTTGAATGCATGGCAGTGTTGTACTTAATAAAGAGTTTCAGTAAATCCTTGTTTTCGAAGCATGAGACTTTGATATGCCTCTGAGGGCACTGATCAATGTAGGTCTACACTTACAACAATTTATGCTGCACTTTGTGCACGAGCTTTTGTTGGTTTGCACAAAAAGTCAAAAAATTGATCGGGCTTCCCGTCCACGTCTACTTCACTATACTTGTGTCAGATGAAACCACTTTCTGAGCTTCCAGTAAATCATCAACCAAACTGGTGTTGTTGGCTTCAACTTTTTTTTCATTGCATGCATCATAAGAGAGCGACAAACTCCTGTTTCTACGGACGAGAGGAATGACTCGTCTAAACCTGCGCAGTCAGGTATTCGAAAATTCAAATTGTTTTGGATCAACAAAGGTTTAATGGCGTTTGAAAATGTGATATAAAACAATTTCGGCTACACAATTTTTAGCCGGGAAACTATTTGAAATTAGAAAACAATTTATCTAGAATTAACAAATGATCTAGACCTTATTCAAATAGAACGAAAAATAAATACGAAAGGATTAATGGAAAAACAATACTAACGCAAATAAACAGTTATTACAAAACATACCTAACCCTACTCTAGCTAAATCAGCGTATTAACAAACACTAACCTAATCCTAAACTAGCTAAGCTAAAATTGACCAAGTTAAAATGGATGAAAAAGTCAGGTAATTACGGCGCTATAAACTGAAGGAAACAAAGCTTTTTAAGAACAAAATTCGCGCCGCGAGAGAACGAACAGAAAGAAAACAAATTACAAAAATGATTAACTAAGTTAGCGACGCGAGTTCAAGTCCAACAAAAACGGTAAAGTTAAAATAATAAATAGCAATATTTTTGTGCGGCACAGAATAGCCAATTTCGGGGCACAGAAACCCTTGGCGCGGTGTTTAACCTCCTCAAATAGAAACAAATAAAGACATCATTTATGTTACTTAAACTATCCCAATTTTATTCAAATAGAATTCAATCAAATTATCGAACTTAAGGCCCGTTTCCACTACGAGCGTGGAAAAAAGCATTCTTTGTTTGTTTTATTGCTTTTTTTTTGCGCTCGCTTCAATTTTAACCGCTCGCTTCAATCGAAGATCAATAAAAGAGAGAAAGAATGCTCTTTTCCACGCTCGTAGTGGAAACGGGCCTTTATTCAAATAGAATTCAGCAATCTTATTCAAATAGAATGAAACAAATAAAACAATAAAAATTAATTGTTAAACATAGTTATCGCAAACAAGTTAATTATTACAAAAACCCTAACCCTATTCTAACTGAATTAACATATTAATATAAACGAGTAAAAACGCTGACCTAATCCTAAGCTAGCTAAGCTAAAGGCCCGTTTCCACTACGAGCGTGGAAAAAAGCATTCTTTGTTTGTTTTATTGCTTTTTTTTTGCGCTCGCTTCAATTTTAACCGCTCGCTTCAATCGAAGATCAATAAAAGAGACAAAGAATGCTCTTTTCCACGCTCGTAGTGGAAACGGGCCTTAAACGGCTACGTTTAATAACGAATGAGTAAGAACACAATTGATTATTACGTCACTAAACTGTTTTCAAATGCTAACGCAGAAAAAAATGAAATGACCGGAGTAACTCAAGCGAGAACGAAATTTAAGTAAGAAAGAGAGAGAGAACGAAGGAGATTAACAACGAATTGTTTGAAATCATTTGCGGTAGCGAAGCGGCAGTTTGATAAGGCGACCGCGGCTGGACAATCTGGCGGGTCCATCTGGCGCTGGAACAAACAAAATTTAAAACATATAATCTTTTTGCCAAGCGGGACTTCTTGACGGGACCTCACAGCTTGGCACATCATCCGTCGCAACAACTCCTCTGTAATAGCAAGGTTGCTTTCAACATATGTATTATTACTGATGCTAAATTTTTGCTTTTTTGTTTAATTTCGTTTTTTTTTTTTTTTTTTTTTTGTTCTTTTTGAGTTTCGCAATATGCATAATTAAATGGAAAATGCTATGCACAGCCTCAGCAATGTAGTTCATATTAGGCTTACCCCAGTGCGAGCAAATCTTTGTTGTTAAATTCTTTACAAAGTCAATTTTTATTAAATTACGTATTTCAAATTTTATTATGTGTGTTTCAATACCTCTATAGTTTACAGGTCACACCATTTCTACTTTTCAGAACAAATATTTGCACGGAATTTTTCAAAGAAATGATCTAACTTGCAGTTATCTTGCCGACTGAATCGTATCAAAAATAACATTTGTTGAAAAAAATACCGGTATATAAATACGTAGTAGTATTAGCAATGAGAATGTTTAAATCATGCAGTATTTTTGATGATTTTTAAATGGAGTAGAAGCTGTTGTGATTTACACCAGCTTAGTTCCACCTTCGGGTCCTTCAAAAAAAATTTCACTTTCAGCTTCGGCTCCTCAAATAATTCTAAACTAGCTTCAACTCCCGCTCCAGATCCTGCAAAATCATCCGGCTCTGAGGCTCCGAGCTCTGGCTTCTCAGCCCTGGTATTAACTATTAAGCCTTACGTACCAGTAACTTACCGTATATACCCGTGTATTAGCCGCCCCCGTGTATAAGCCGCACCTTCTTTAAATGTTTAAAGCCTCCCCACTCAATAGTGACCCGTATATAAGACGCATTTTAATTTGACAATTTTAATGATTACAATAAATGTAAACATTCAACATCAAAAGACACTACTTTGATTTACAACAAACTAGTCTTAACCACAAATCCAATAAAATTAAAAGAATTTAGACGTACCGGTATTAGCACACTTTAGATTTAGACGTACCGGTATTAGCACACGCACAGAGTTTCATTTAGACATCTTTTTTAGATGCTTGATTAGCACTTGTTTCGCTTTTCATAACAATGTCGCCTGCAGCGGAGTAGAGTAGGGACGCATTTTACACGTAGACATGGTGATAAAGCAATAAACATTAAAAGTATGGGTGTGGAACCTAGGCTTAAGTTAGAGCCGGAGCCGGAGCCGGAGCCAGAGCCGCAGCTTAAGCTAATCGACTCTAGAGTCTATGTTAAGCTAGAGCCGAAGCCGGAACCGAAGCCGGAACCGAAGCCGAAGCCGAAGCCGAAGCCGAAGCCGAAGCCAAAGCCATAGCTTTAAAATTGTGGCTCCATACCAGAGATTAGCATGGACTGGAGTCGGAGTCGGACTGGAGCCGGAGTATGGCTTATTTTATCGGAGTCGGACTGGAGCTGGAGTCGGTTTTACTAATTTGTAATGGAGTCGAACTGGAGTCGGAGTCTGTCTTTTAAAAATCAATGAATTTCAAATATTAGAAGAAACATTTTTATATCGTAAAATGTGTTTTTGATCTTCAAAATGTTTTATTCCTGGCATTTATTTTGAGTTTATTGCTCATACCCGACATTTGCGGCTAGTTCTTTATTTATTATTAAAATTGACATGTAAAATAATCGCTATTGTTCAAGCAAATCCCGGCCTAATCTGGCCTTAACCGTAACGCTTGCCTTTGCTTTACATGAATTCCTCTAAATGAGTTCGTATCACCCTGTCCAATACACTGGTGGCTGGTATTATATTAGTTTTTATTGTGTATGTATTTGTAGCCTGCAGAAGGATTGTCTTGTTACCAAAATGATGGTATAAATGCAAAGATTTTTCTCCCATGGTCATAACCTATCTATATGATTTTTTTAATGTTAGGTTTAAGCTAGTGCAAATTTACTTGTATATTGCGTGATATTTGCCAATGTTATGTTTAAGCTGCTAAGCTCAATCTAAGATAAAATATTATTACGTTTAGTTAAAATAGATTTGACATATCTAGGGTATTTATTTTGAGCAGCCTTGATTACTTTTAACAAAAACATGAATTTTTCTTCTAATGAAGTTTGCAAACTTCTTGAAAATAACAAATTGCTGAAAATACCTAACACTTCTGAAAAGAGCACAGTTTGGCAAAAATTTTTATATTTAAATCATATTGAGAGTAAAGATTGTATTGGATACATAATTTGTAAAACTTATAAGCAAGCATTAAAACATAATAAGTCAATTAGTGGAACAACACATTTAAATGATCACTTAAAACGATGCAAATGTAATGCAAAAATATCTCCTAAAGTAATAGCATATTTTAATAAGTCTGACATGAGCTTGTCAAAAGTTATAAAAGACACAGTATTAAATAGTTCAGTTGCATTTGTTGTATCAGATGTAAGACCATTAAGTCCAGTGGAAGGTGATGGATTAATACAGTTTGCAAATGCATTGATAAAAGTTGGAGCTACACATGGCATTGTTGATGCAAAAGCAGTACTTCCTTCTAGATTCACTTTTAAAAGAAGCATAGAAAAAAGTGCATCATCTTCAAGTGAAAAGCTCATAGAGGAAGTAAATAAGGGTGTTAAAAGATATAATTTAGTTGGTATTACCACAGATTTATGAACAGATCTAAGATCACGTAACTTTTATTCTATCACCCTACATTTTATCAGCAGCAATTTTCTTCAATTAAGAATGATGTGTAAAAGAATTTAATGAGGCAAAAACAGCAGAAAACCTTCAAAAAATACTTTTTAAAAGTTTTTTAAAATGCCTTTTGAAACATCAGTGGATCATTGTTTCTTGTTTGATCATTGTTTGGCTGATTAATTAGTAAGTTACGACCAACTTATTGTTACAAGATTTTGTTTTTTGTTTGTATATGTGAAATTTTATTAAGATGGAGTTGTATTAGAGTCAGATCATGGTTTAGAAAAAATTCTTGGAGTTGGATTGGAGTTGGATTGGAGTTGGATTTGGGCCCCAAAAAAAGTGACTCCGCTCATCTCTGCTCCGTACAGCCAGCTCCAGGTTAAATTTTATTGATATCAAAAAAATGCACTTTAAGAACTAAAAAAGGTATATAGAGTTACAGAGTAATAAACCTAAATTGTCAAAACAAAATCATTAATTAGGCAATTCTGAAAGGTTTGATTCTTAAAAGACGGATGGTTGGCAATAAAATTTAGCCATACGTTATTGAAAAGGGTAAGAAAGATTGTTAATGTATTAAAAAAGGTAAGTAAATTTTTTTGTGCAGACCGTCCAATTATTAATTAAAAGAGAAACTGATATTTGAGGTGGGTGGCAACTAGTTAGGTAGTGTCATATTTCATTCATAATTCTAATCTTAATTTTATAAACCTATCGTTGATTTTCAGTCTTCAACGATAATTTTTTAAGCTTTTGATTGTGACATTTTTTCAATTGTTACATGGTGATTACATAGTGTAGATGTCAGGTACCCCCCCCCTGTCCTTTTTGGGTCTTTTTAAAAAGAGACCATAACTGTTTGTCAGTGAAAATAACTCAGAATCCCCACTACAGCACTTGAAGGCAATAGAAAAAAAAACAAGTGAAAAAGGATTTTTCAAAAAACGATGGTAACCACAGCGGAATTCCAGGTTAGTTTCACTAACAAAAATCGCTCATGATCGATTACTGAAGAGACCCTCCTTTTCAATAGCTTCTTAGGTTTAGATGCTGGTCCTATGTATGGGTGTATAGTTTTCTAAGTCTACCTCTAATTCTAGATTTAAGAAAAAAAAGCATTCGAGTCTGTGAGCAGGGTTGCTCATATTGCCTTTTTTAGGCCAAATCTGTGAAATTATTATAAACAATAATACTAAAATAAAACTAATCTTATTATAAAAAAAATTGTGTATTTAAATTTAATCACTTATTTTTCAGTTTTATTTGATATGCATATATGTGGCTTCTATTAAGTTAATGATTTGTGCATTGACAATAAATGCTTTTTTCTTCTGTTATACATAACTATTTTCATCAGCGACATGGTGCTACAAGGCTGTGGATTTTTTACAAGCAATGTTCTTATAAACATGTACAAACAATAGCAAGTCCTCAAGCTCTTAAATTTTACTGGTTTTTGATCTCTCCAAAATGTTTAGCTAGTTCATATCATCAAATTGTAAATCAAAATTTTTCTGATTTACCTCTGTCTTGCAATGTTGCTAAAAATCTAAATCTTATGTCCCAATTAAGAGAGAGCCCACCATATATTAAATTTAACTTAAAAGTGATTAAAGAGGCAACAGTTGATGATTTAGATGAAAATGATGCTTTATTTCTGCTTTCTCTATGTGAAAAAAGGATCAATTCAGATTCATCAAATCAAGTAAAGCAAGCTGAGTTAATATTTAAAGCATCAAAAACAAAAAGTATTGAATTGTTTAACCAGTTGCTAAAAGTTTATATTGAAAATGATTGCAATATTAATCCTTCAATTATATTGTCCAGACTGAAAGAAATAAAATTAATGCCAAACAAAAAAACTTATTTTTATCTAATTGCTGGATTATGCTTAAAAGGTGATGTAAATGGTGCAATTGAAATTGCAAAAATATCTAATTATAATCTTATAAATGATATCTATGGCTATATGACATTTGGTCTTTGTAAATATGGCCAGCCATCTGAGGCTATTAAGTTTTTTGATAAAGCTATGGCTAGTTCATTTTCTGTTGATGCATATAGTTGGTTATTAGCTGGTCTTGTAGAATCAAAGTCCTTTGATTTATTTCATTTGACAGTTGAAAAATATAGCAATTGTTTAGAAAAGAAACTATCAATCAATCATGTTTTAAAAGTTTATAAAAAGTTGATCAAGCATGAAAACTACAATGATATTGAAAAGATTATACCTTATATGACTGTTGAAAAAAGTGATTTTTTTTATGCTATTAATCACTTGCAAGATGAGCCGCTTCAAGCATCTGCTTTTTTTATGAAGTGTTTATGTGATGAATATGAAGGCACTTTTGATTTTTGTGAATCAAGTCCTTTGAAGATTATATTGACAAGTTATTTGAATAGTGGTTTAACTCTTGATCAGTTTTACAGTAAAATTGAAAAATTTAGGAAGTTTTATACTGACCCTCAGTTTATTGACTATTTTACATTGTCAATGATTGCCAAAGAGCAACCCTGGCTTCTATTCGATTACTTGTTAAAACTAAAAAAGAAGGACATAAATCTTACTTACCCTTTACCTTCACATTTATCTGAGATTATTTATCTGCCACCTCAATTGATAAAGTTTTTATCTAATATTGATTATTTTTATGAAAATTCACAGTTTCAAAGTGTTATAAAAAGTCTTGAGTTTGCTCTTTTTACCGACTGTGTTTATCAACTTTCCATAGAAAATATTTTTGGTGTAACTGTGCCAAATTCTACTTATGTTCAAGAAAAAATAGCAAAGTTTTCTGAATTCTCTAATTTGAATTTGATTCTTAATAGTTTTATCTTTTTCTTCAAGAAACATGGTTGTGAAAAGTGGAGCATGTCAAAATTATCCAAACTTCTACATGATTTGCATGATGCTGGCTTTCGTTTAACTGAAGATGACTTGGATTATCTAAGAATGTTCATAGAACCAAAACATGCTTTTTTGGATTGTGTAATAGCTTGCTATGGCAACACTGCTAATTTAGCATCATCAAAACACTTTAGGGTTAGTTTGAATCAAAATCAATTAAGCAAAATCTTTGGAGGTAGTAGTAAAATTAATCTCTCTTCTGATTTAAATGCATTTGATACCAAAAGTTTCATGCAAGGAATTAAAGATATTGTTGTTGATGATAATGATGCTTTTAATTTAGATATACTTAAGTACATGGCTGGTCAATGCAATAAACATCAAACCATTCTTCCAAATTTAGTAAATTTTCTATTTTGTCAATACCTCAGTTCTGGTGATATAGATTGGATTGAAACTTTTGTTTCTAAAATTGATAAAGATTTAATAGATGTAAAATTTGAAATTATCCCTAGTTCTATTCTTATAAACAAAAATGTTGCTCTTAATACTTGGTTGCTTTCTTTTTTAAAAGAAAAATATGGGAATGACTATGCCATGTGGGTTTACTTTGTTTCATTTCTGAAAGCTGGCATGGATAATATTGCTTTCAAAATTTTAAAGAAAAATTTACAAATTGTTACTAATGAAAACTGTGAAAAGTTTTTACTTGCTCTTTGTGGTGAAAGCAATTTCCCAAATTATGTTACAACATTTTTTCAAGAATGCAAGAATCTTATAGAATTTCAACCTAACACTTTTTATTTAAATGCTGTTGATTTGTTACTGCAACAAAAAAGATTTCAAGAAGCAAAAAAGCTATTGTCTTCTGTAAATTGGTCAGAGAAAAGCCATACTATCAAAGAGTTGCATGGTAAATTTTTAAAACATTACCAATATCCCCCTTATCATTCAATAATTCAAGATTTAAAAGAACTAAAATTTCTTATTGATAAAGAAAATTTCAACAAGAAGCATTTTTATTTGCATTTAAATAATCTAATGCAAAAAAATTGGAAAATTCATATCTCACTTCTATCTTTTATATTAGTTAATTTTTACAAGAAAATTCCTGTTGATGAATATGAGTCTACATCAAATGAAATAAAAGCTGTTTTCCCTTCCTTTCAACCTTCTTTGCAAAGTCAAATTTTGTTGAATCAAATTGAAAAATTAT
Source organism: Diplosoma virens (assembly GCA_963680785.1). NCBI lineage: Eukaryota > Metazoa > Chordata > Ascidiacea > Aplousobranchia > Didemnidae > Diplosoma > Diplosoma virens. Next base: position 12,463,702 of record OY796895.1, on the reverse strand, counting down.
GTAAAAAAAAATCCTTTGACAAAGCATTTCAGTTTGCTGATAAAAATCTAGAAAAATGCAATGCTATTACTTTGAATACTTGGACTTCAGCTGTTCATTTATTAGCAAATTCGGCACTAATTGAGGCCAACTCAAATGCATTGCAGAAACTGCAGAGTTTATGTTCAAAAGCCTTGCCTGAAATTCAAACCTTAGTTTCAAGCTATATGTTTTACTGGCGTTTGAAATCGGAAAAATTGCAAGGAAATGATGAACAAATTCTTGACAATTTTTCTGACATTTCCATGTCAGATTTAATTAGTTTGATTTCTTCCAATAATGATTTAAAGTCTTTTGTCACTCTGAAAAAAATTGTTGTGTCATTATCTGCATCTAAACCAGAATTGCTGAAAGACTTTTTAGTGTTTAGTGTTTTAAACAACTTTGAAGTTGATCAAATAATAGGCTTATTTGATGATAAAAGGCTTAGTAGTGACAGTAATTTAGTTACTGCTGTGGCCGATCTTTGTTACTCAATTCCAGATAATGTGCAAAAACTTTTCAATATTGATCAGTTTTTTCGTGGTGCTCTTCATGCAGATGTCGAAACACACAGCACATTGAATCATTTGTTGTTTCAAAATTTTGCTAGTTTATGTAAAAATGGTCCTGTTAATGAAAACCAAATTCAATACTTGACTAAACAATATCACATCATTCCATCATATCAAAATTCTTTATACTCTCAGATGGTTTTTGTTGATCTGGTAACAAATGTTAAATTTGGCTGTTTAGGAAACAATAACCATTTTTGCATCTATCATTAAATTTATTTGACTGGACTTACAGCAATCAATCTTTTTGTAAAAGTTATATCAACTATGGTTTCTTTTTTTTTTTTTTTTTGTATTAATTACTTTTGGACTGATTTTTTAAAATTGTTATAAATGTTGCTTTTATTTTTGTAATTTTGCCATTACAATAGAAAAAATGCATTTGATATGTCCAATTTGCAGTTTTAGCAGCAAACATTATCTAATCATGCATATATCAGATATCTTTAAAAGCTGATGAATGTGTTCATATTGTTAATTAATGCAGTTTTACAAATCAATTTATAGAAATTCAAAATAAATTGTAATGTAATAATTGTGTTTTACAAAGATTAAATATAGAATTACACTTTCTACAAAAGCAACATGCATATTTGAATGTATTGTTATGGAAGATAATTATTATGTAATTTTTATTTTGAAAACTGATTTCAATAAATGAGCAGCAAAAAAGCTTTGCTTAACATTTGCAAACTTAATATTGGACACTTGGGACAAATTTATCAAGTATGGTTTGTGTAATGTATATATTACAATTCAGCAGACATTGAGTGATTTCGTATTATAATGTTCTCGTGATCTTGATCTTTTTCAAATTTGTTTGGTTTGACTTTGTGAATGAATATTTATTTTCAGTTTAATCTATCTTATAATGCTATCTTTAGAAAACTATTTGTGTAACAAATAGATTATAATGATTCTGTTGTAATGTATAATTGTAGCAATAATGCAACCCTAACAGTAATGTTTTTCCAATTGGAAAAGTAAATTTCAATACAAATTATTATGACTGAAAACAACACTGATGAAGAATCTTCAAACTATTCTATTATTAAAGATTTAAAACATCTTTTGGATACTGAAGATCTTAAAGAAATAGGCACACATGCCATTTGGTCAGTTTCATCATGCAAACAAGGTTGAAAATGCTTTTTAATTTTTATGTTGGTTTGTTAGTACTAAGAGTCAGCATTTTGATTTATGTTATTAATAGCATCACACTTTTTTTGATATGTTTTTTTCAAAAATAAATTACCTTTTTACAACACTGGCAGACTAGAGTTGTGAATACTATTAATTTGTGTTCTTTAGATCTGTATTAAAGATTGGTATAAAAGCAACAGTTGAACATACAACGGGCAGCCAAAGAGTAATGAGCTCAGGTTTCTCCCAGCTACATTTATTGGGATCCAAACAAAACACACACAAATAATTAAAGTCAAGGCTTCAAGATTTCTATGCTACTTTTCCTTGTGATCTCTATCTTTCTTGCTGCAAACTGTCCATCAATCATTAAGGGCATCCATTTCAATGTTGTAGAACTAAGTAATTTGTCCTTTTAACCGGGGTTGTGGGGTCGGAGTTGAGGAGTCGTATGTTTTAGGGCAGAGTTGGAGCCGTTTTTTTAGTTTTGGTGGAGTCAGAGCTGGAGTCGTTTTTAGTTTTACTGGTTTTTCTAGATTTACTGGAGTCAGAGTCATTATTGTTTTTTGCAACTCCAACTCTGCTTTAGGCTAAATTAAGCTTACATGTCCACTACAGCTAGTCAAATGTACCAAAGCAATAAACAAACTTGCGCATACACAGTGAATACTTTTCTGAAGACAGAGTCGCTTTTTAGCCCTAAATTTTAAGTGAATAAAGAATAATTTTTGCTTAAATCGACAGACCAAAAAGTTGATTTTCTTCAGTTCAAAGACTTATTTTAAATTCTACCAAAGATTAAAAAATCACTTTTACATTAATTCGGAAATAAAATAACCTTTGAATTGATGTGAAAACTTTTTTATATAGACTTAATTTTTGGAGACAAAATGATCCATCAAGAACTTTTGTCTGGGCAGACATAATAGGTACGCGACAATTTGACGGGACAAATTCGGCGGCAAGCAAATTTGTCGGTGAGCCAATTTGGCGGGAAAATAAATAAAAATAACTTATCTTCTTTAGCGTTGAAGCGACAACAAAAAAGTTTTGTTATGTTGCTAAGACAATTGAAGAGGCACTTATTCAGCTGATAAGAGTGAAAATTCGCATTTAAAATTGTTAAATACGTTAAATTTAGTATGTTTCTAGCCGAATATTCATCTAAATAAATTTACAATAGCTTAATTTTGAATATTTAAATTAAAAAAAAGCCAGCAAGAAAAAACGTATTTTGGCATGCTAGCCGTAAAAAGCATGTTCTTTGTGATCGAATAATTGCTATCACTCATTTTGCGCTTGTAAACGAAGTTGTCAAGAGCTAGTTCATTTAAGATAGTTTTTTAACCCATGGAGCGTAAGGATTTTGAAGTAAGAACCAACATCAAATTTTTGGTAAAGCTTGGTTGGAAAGGAACGGAGATCATTCAAGCTCTGCAGACCGTTTATAAAGATGATGCTCCGAAGAAAACTTGTGTTTACAAGTGGATTGAAAGATTTCGAGTTGGTAGAGAAGCTGTTGAAGGATGATGAGGGTCGTGGAAGACCAACAATCTCAAAAAACAATGAAAAAATTGATTTTGTTAGGAACCTAGTCAAAGAAGTTGGACGATTGACGGTTTATCAGATAGCTGAGACTGTGGGCATATCGGTTGGTTCAGCTCATTCGATTCTGCATGACGATTTATGCCTCAGCAAGCTTTCGGCGCGATGGGTGCCCGCCCAAATCAGCTCAATCTCAGAAGTGAATTGTCAACGGCGATTTTGCTCAAAATTGAAGCAGATGAAGACCGCTTTTTTGATCGAATTATCACAGGAGATGAAACATGGGTCTACCAGTATGATCCTGAAACAAAATAGCAGTCCAAACAGTGGCTCCCACGTGGATCATCTGGCCCAATCAAATTGAAGTCTGAGAGGTCTGTCAAGAGGGTAATGGCAACTGTTTTCTGGGACTCTGAAGGAGTTGTGCTAGTAGATTTTTTAGAAGGTAAAAAAACTGTTACAGGCGCCTATTACGTAGAAGTTTTAAGGAAATTAAGAGCAAAATTAGCTGAAAAGCGTCCAGGAAAACTCCATCGTGGAATTCTTTTCCGTCACAACAACGCCCCAGCGCATTCTTCTCGGATCGTAAGAGATGTTTTGAGAGAATTTCGGTGGGAATTGCTGCCACATCCACCTTATAGCCCAGACCTTGCCCCATCTGACTTTTTTTATTTCCAAAACTCAAAGAACACTTGAAAGGTGTTTATTTTAATGACACTAATGAGGCAAAGCAAGCAGCAAAAACATGGCTTACAAAATGGTCAGCAGATTACTTCAAAAATGGGATAAAAGGATGGAAGCACCGCCTGGAGAAGTGCATCGACCCTGATGGAGACTACATTGAAAAGTAGATTGATTGTATCAATAAATTATAAAAAATTATGAAATTTCGCGTATTTTTTTAATGCCCCTCGCATATCTTTTACGAAATTGAAGTTTTACGGGCGTACGAAAGTTTGACGTCATAGTAAGCGTATAGTGTATATAAACATTTTTCTGCAGATCGACTTATCAGAAAAATATTGAATGATGGTTAAGTCACAGCGATTATTATTTTAAACTATCAAACCATGAAAAATATTTTAACTATTTTTTATTGGCTCTAACAGCTTGTTTCATTTATAAGGATCGTCAGAAGCAATCAAAAATCTAAAAAACAAATACAAAAAGGAAAGCTTAACAAAGCGATAAAAAGTCGGCAAAAGAACTTAAAAACAAAAATAAACACGGCAGTGATTAAAAAGTTAAACCGGTTACAAATTTTTTTTGATTAAATTTCGATGGGTAAAATTTTTTCAATGCCAGAATCAATAATCATCATACTGGCCATATTAAATTCATATTTGAAAACATTAGCGTAAGCAACGGCTACGCCGATCTGCAGAAAAGTGTTTATGTACGCCGACCAGAATAGATTTGTAGAAAAATGTGTGCTACTATAGCGTGCGGTCTACCACTAAATTATTCACGCGGTAAACTCACCTACCCAGTGGGGAGTGAGGTCTACCGCGTGAATTAGAGACGAATAATTTAGTGGTAGACCGCACGCTATAGTAGCACCGAAAATGTTTATATATATATATATATACTTAAATAGTTAAATTTTTGAACCAAGGTCTTTTAACACATATCATTTACGAAATTAAAGTTATGCAGGCGTAGAAAAGTTATGACGTCATAAGCATTATACTATGTTGTTAAGCATTATACTATGTTGAAAAGTTATGACGTCATAAGCATTATAAGCATTATACTATATACTGTATATATATATATATATATATATATATAGTATAATGCTTATGACGTCATAACTTTTCTACGCCTGCATAATTTTAATTTCGTAAATGATATGTGTTAAAAGACCTTGGTTCAAAAATTTAACTATTTAAGTACCTTTTTTTAAGTATTCGAAATTAAGCTATTGAAAAATTTGAATCGATGAATATTCGGCTAGAAACATATTTAAATTTAACGCATTTAACAATTTTCAATGCGAATTTTCACTCTTATAAGCTGAATAAGTGCCTTTCAATTGTCTTAGTGACTAGCAAAACTTTTTTGTTGTCACTTCAACCTAGTAAAGATAAATTATTTTTATTTATTTCCCGCCAAATTGGCTCGCCGACGAATTTGTCCCGCCGAATTGTCTTCCGCCAAATTGGTCCCGTCGAATTGTTTTGCTTCGGACATAATAAGCTTCAGCTTCTATAATATAAAAAGCTTTCCCAGTTAAGATATATGATTGATTGGGTAGGTTATATTTTTTCATGGCTCGACTTCAAAAAGTTTTAAGAAAAAGTCGAGCCATGAAAAAATATAACCTAACCAGCAAGTTTGAGTTTGAAAGTGTAAATCTGTTTTAGTTTAAAGTGAAGGCGGGTAAAATAAAAAAGGTCTTAGTTTGCAACATGAAGGTTCCACCTTTATGAGTATGCTAAATCACTAAATAGTTGCTGGCCAAGTAAATAAAAAACCGCTCCCGAAAAGTGAAGACCGTTGCATTTATTTATTTTTGATTTTTATTAAGTTTTTTAGTAAAAATTTTTTCCAACACTAAAATTTTCGTTTTTTAAGAGTCGCTTTTCGACTAAAAAGTGCGCTTAATTGCCCTTGCCGCCCAAAATTTTTCCGGTGCCCCTGATTGCGGCACCTTTTGTTTTTTACTTGCCAAACGTTACTGCTGATGAGGGAAGCATGCTCCATTGAATGGTTTTTCGAACAATGTTTTGATATGTTTGACGATAATAACGTCATGAACTGGAGCATTAAACTTGAACTCAAAAAATAAAAATTTCTGAACTACTCTGCAATTAAAAATAATTCAATCCTGTTAATTATTTAACTAATTTTTTAAGAAAACTAAATTTAGTAAATACTCAGGGGCGCCGAAAAGCCATTTTGTCAGAGGCGCAAAATTCAAAGAAAAGGGCGCCTTATTTTTTAAAAAGACATACAATTTTTTCTAAAGAGTTTTGCAGTGAAAACGATTGCGTTGCCATACCGTATCGCGACTTTTCAGCGCAAAACCCTAGTGATTACTAAAAAAAAGTCCTCTCTGCCAATCGAGACAATGATCGTTACTTTCGTCCCGGTTCCGTTCAAAGTCCCGAATATCAAAATCCCGAACTCCAAATCTCGAACGTTCATTCTGACATTTAGGGTTCTAATTTTCGGGATTGTCAACTACACCCCTTTCGTCCTTCGTCCTAAATTTATGGTGCAGATATAAATCAAAATAATAGCCTTTGCTTTTAATCGATCTGACATTTTGGTCGAGTTTCCAAATGCTTCTGTATATGCTCACTTGTAACTTCCCTTTTAACTTCTCGCTTTCGGCGCCCCTACACATACTAATAACGCTTTCAAACTTAACTTTTGTCGTTACAAACTGTTTATTGTTAGAAAAGATAAGCAATAATTTATTAATGTATACAATAAGATTCAATATCAAGATCAGGATTAATTCGTTTCTAGGCAAAAGCGCAAGCACGATTGGAAAATCAAACATAAAAAGACCAGAAGGTCTTCGCTTTTATTTTAACTGTTTTTTATTGTAAAGCAAATCTTTAAAAGTGTTTTTCGCATTGTTTTGCATGGTTACCTTTTTCTTTATTGCACTTGCCACCCCCTTTTTTGACCCCCCTAAGTCATTACTGCACAGTTGGTGATGGTGTTTTCGGCTCGCAAACCTTCCATGACAAATATCTACGTATACCACTGTTTGAAGGTTTACTTTGAATGCATTGTATTTATTAACGACTTCTTGAGATATGTTTTTACTGTAATCATTTTACTGGCAGCATGAATTTAAATGAATCAATAGTCTTTATGACATTGCTTATTTTGTACTTACATCATTTTTTCTCACTAGAAAATCTTATCTTTAGGTTTTGGTGTAAACCTCCTGCGGGACAATAATCTCGAATCCTATTGGCAATCTGATGGCGTACAACCTCACATGGTAAACGTTCAATTTCGGTTAGTCTTTCGTTTTTCGGTTTTTTTGTTTTGTTTTTTTTTGCCTGCGTTTTTAGTTATAAACGATTGGGAAAAAGCTGTTAACCTTGCAAGGTGTACCACTTTATAATAACTGAACATGAAATCATGTGAATAGGTTCATTCCCCGTGTTATGCGAGTTGACAATTGACCTGTTAATTGCTACAAATCGTGCTCCGCAGCTAACATTGGGGTGAAGTGAACTCGAAAATGTGTCACAGCTTGTTTTGGATTTTTTTACTGTCAGAAAGCGCCTGAGGTGATATACTCGGGTAACCGTCAAGCGATCACCCTGTTCTGCTTTGAGAGATTCGAAAATTTTAATTTTGGTTTTTATTTAGAGGATGGTTAGACTTGTTTTTAATAATTCGCTTTGTTCGTTTTATGGATAATTTTTTGAATGCTTCATCATATGCTATGCAGGGCAAGAGAATCGGTCCTTCTCTAAAGCTTGCAAAATTGAATTAGAACTTGACTTGCTTACTCGTCATTACTTTTTAGCCAAAAGACCAGCGTTCACAGCGTGGGAATTTACACTGATTACAAAGCAGATGAAAGCTATACGCCCAGCAAACTTTCTGTTCGTATCGGGAACGATTTCAACGACCTGCGCGAAATAGAAGTGAGAAACAGATTTTGTTTGTAAATATTTAAAATCAAGGTCTTGCACGGAGGAAACGCACAAATCAATAAATGAGTCACTTTGATCATAACCTAAAAAAACTCTGTGGCATCGGTTGAACTAACGTTTTTGCTTTTTCCAGCAAGTTGAAGTCAATGAACCTCATGGTTGGGTGTGGATCAAACTCTGCGACCGCAACAAAGAGAAGGCGATCCGAACTTTTATGGTTCAAGTCTCAGTGATGCAGGTTAACTGTTTCTTTCTTTTTTTTGATTTCAAAATCGCCTTCCTTTGCTGTTGCTTAAAAAAAGTAATAAAAAAGAAATTTTTCAAGACTTTTTTTCAAATATAGTTTTGTATGTATACTACCGGGTGGGGCAAAAAACCTCCCACATTTTAAAGTCTTACTATGGCAATGGTGTTGCAGTTAGTCACCTAGTTTAAGTAAATTTATGTTGTTAATTAATTGCCATTTTGTTTTCTACATTGAGGAATTTGAATAACAAGAAATTTATTAAATTTTTTTGAAAATTTTTGATGTCTAGATATAACTTGGACAGGTAAACACTTTACATTTATTGTGGAAAGTTTTTTTATTAACCGAGAATCTGTAACGGCAATCTTAAGAAATTTCAGAAACCAATTCCAACTGAGCAGACACGACCCTGTTCCTAATCGAAAAACTGTACTGCTTTGGGTCAAAAACTTTAGAACTACAGGCTCAGCACTTAAGCGAAAACCCCCTGGAAGACCAAGAAGCCTTCGAACTCCAGAGAACATCCAAATTGTTAAAGAATCGGTTTTGCGATCTCCAAAGCGTTCAGCTCGTAAGCATTCTGCTGCATTGAGTCTTTCTGTTCGCAGTGTAAGACGAATTTTAAATAGTGATTTAAGGTTTCATCCATATAAACTGATGGTTGCTCAAGAATCGCTGGAACGAGACCATGAAACTCGTGTTGCCTGCTGTAAAGATATTCTTGTAATTGTTCCTGCTAATGCTATTCTAATTACCAGTGACGAAGCTCACTTTCATTTATCTGGTTTTGTCAACGAGCAAAATTTTCGCTACTGGTCAGAAAGTAACCCGCGAGCTACATGAAAGGCCTCTTTATAGTGAGCGAGAAACAGTGTAATGTGTAGTTGCAAATTTTGGAGTTTGGGGTCCTTACTTTTTTTGAGGAGGAGGAAAAACGGTTGCAGTTACTTCAGCTCGTTATGTGCAGATGTTGCAAAATTTTTTGATGCCAAAGCTCAAGAATTTCAGAGAAAATGCAACGGTATGATTTCAACAAGATGGAGCAACTGCCCATACGGCAAAAAAATCCATGGAAGTTTTTGCGAGGATCTTTCCAGCGCATTTGACTTCTTTGCATGGTGATATTGGATGGCCAGCATGTTCACCTGACCTTTCACCTTATGATTATTTTCTGTGGAGTTATATTTAGGGTGAGGTGTACAAGCACCGACCAACAACCATTGATGGACTGAAAGCTGCCATTTGCAAAAAAAAATAAATGAAATTTCACGAGAAATGACTCAGAGGGTCATGGAAAACTTCAGGAAACACTTACAGCAATGTATCGCAGCTCGAGGGCGCCATCTTGAAGACGTTATTTTTTAAAAATAGTTTACACAAAATGGCAATCATATAGCGTTGTAAGTATGTGATGAAAATATAATAAAGGCTTTTCTTGTCTATTTTTTTGAAAAATGAAATGTGGGAGGTTTTTTGCCCCATCCTGTATATAGTGAGTTCATCGGCATTGTAGTTTATTTCGAAAATCCAGAATTTGAAACGCGTTTCTATCCGACACAAAATTTATGACTCTCTGTTTTTGCTGTAACTTGAAACGGTTTTTGCGCAGAATCATCAAAACGGTCGTGACACCCACATGCGTCAGATCAAGGTTTTTGCGTCGAGCAAGGACAACGCGACTTTCGACGAGTTTATTCGCGGCAGTAAGCTCCCCAATTTCACGAGCGTCGACATGTCGCAGTACAGTGTTATCAAGTAGCCAATAGACCAAAAAAGGTTGTCACGTGCTTCAACTAAATTTCCACAAACGAGAAGTTTGTTGTGACTGAAATGATTTGGTAAGGAAATTTACTGGTTTTGACCGTCGTCTAAATGCGGCGACAGAATAGACTTTGAAGTGGCTCAGTGGATTGTGTTGTATCTGAATTTTGGACAATGCTTGCTTCATGCAGTGGTGACGTAAATTTTTTTACGACTCAGTGATCAGTTCACAGAAGTTCAATGTTTTGCCGAAATAAATCATTTAGTTTAAGTGTAGTACAGCTGCTAAAGTATATTTTATTAAATATTTGTGAATAAAAAAAGTAAGCTTAAAATTTACATTAAGGGCAAGTTAATGTCGTTTTGTCCAGTTCTGACGTACTCGTGTCTTGGATCACTTGCGTTCCGTTATCACTTAAAAACAATTTGCAAAAAGCTGTTTATATGTGTAATGCTACCGTAAAACTCCCGTTAGTATTAGCGCTAAGGTACTTGTATAGCAGTCTTATCTCTTCTCGGCCATTACTGCCCGTCAGCCTGTTGTCGCTGTGCAAATATTCGCCACGTTTACAACGTTTCAATGACTCATTGTCATTGGTTGCCCGCAGCCCATATGGACTGGTCATTTACTTCATTTGCAGGCATCCAGTCCAGCCGACTGTGCTTCTCCGCCCAAAAGGGACCATGACCACATAAAGAATTAAGTAGTTTACGTTGGTTACCGAACGCGCGCTAGCAGAGGCTAGATCTCGACTCCCGTTTGTGTTTTGTGCGCCTAAATTTTTGAAGAACTTATCTGAGCTACGTGCCTCACGGTCAAATAAAAAAAAAATTAATTGAAACGCGGATTACCCTAAAACAGCGGTGGGAAAGTCGTGCCCGTGTATGGCTAAGATAAAGTATATCAATCCCTTCGATTAAAATGGTGCCTTTTCGCTTTGTTTAGAACCAGAATATAATGATAATAGAAGTATAGGCTCACCAGAAAAAAATATTAAATACGAGGTGAACACAAAAACAATAGAATGAAACAGTGCCCCAAAACCGTGTGCCGCGTTTTTTTGCATTCATTTCGAGTTCAGGGTAAAAGTTTAATAAAGTTTTTGGGATTTACTATACAATCCAAGTTTTAACTTTTTTCCGTATTCAACATTAAAGGAAAAATATTTTTTTAAAGCTATTGCAGATAAAAAAAAAAAAAGGGGGCCTTAACATGACGAACCAGATAAAAAACCGTGGTCGGTCTAGAAATTAGCTCTTTTTAAATCAACAAAAAGTTTAATGCTGCTGGCTCCTAATTTTTTAATTTTGGAGTGCGGCCCGCGAGTGTAATTAGGTTTTTCCATCCTGCCCAAAAAGTTCGTCGAATGATTCTCCTATAATTTCTTCGATCGTTCAATGTCTTTTAAAACTGACCAATGGTACTGACCAAACCACATAGTCTTTAAAAAGACTGCTTTAGAATTCTTTTGTTAAATAGAAATCGCTGGCAATGACTAACTGCAAGAAAACGTAGTTTGTATAGAGTTAAAAAAACATCAAAAATAACGGCGTCTCTGATTGGTATAGAGAAAGAGAGCACGCGATTGGTAGCGCGCTCTCTTGCGCCGTAAGCGAGAAAGCTTCAGTCCATTAAGAAATTCTTTCAGGCAACAAAGAGATGGTTTAAAGTGATTCAATAAAGTTGGCTTCATGCGGTGCCTGATGAAAAAATAATCGTCCCGTAGCTAAAGTTGAGAATCAATTCACATAAGAGTTTTTCCTCGAAAATCTTGTTATCTAACAAATGTTGACCAATAGCCAACGTTTTGAGTGGATTTGCATTGGCGTCTAGGAAGACTTTACGTACATTACGTTATCACAAGTGCAGCCCAATCGGATTTCCAATTGCCTACATTGAAAAACAACCAAAGTAGATTGCGCTTTTGCAAAACAGGACTGTATAAAGGGCAATTAGTCTTTTTATTTCTTGGTGAGCAGCGCAATCTAGCGCAACTTATAATTCTCTAACTAGCGGAGCCCAAAGTGCGCAAGTAGCGCTCTGCCCACCACTGATTCTACAGTAGGCTAAATTAAAATTGTCCAAACGCCGATAGAGTCCCACTCCCAAACGGAATAGCAAATATAAAATCATTAGCAAAAAACTATTTTATCCAGAAAAAATATCAATCAATTGATAAGCTAATTTTTGATTGTTTAATTTATGCTATTCATTGAAAACGACCTCAACCGCCTGCGGACTGGTGTTGGGCGATTCCATTCGTCCATGCACAAATGGGGTCTCGCTCCTTCACCGAATTGCGAATGTGGCGCCTCTGAGCAAACCGCAGACCATGTGTTAACAGCGTGCCCTATACATCGGGCACCACATGGAGCACGAGGTCTGACGGTTTTGGATGACGAAACTCGATGCTGGCTTAATGACATCACTGCCAGCGTCTGATCCAGGCAGTGCAGCAGTCTGGGGTAGTAAAAGGATAAACCCTCGGCCCTAGTCCTGTTTGTGTCTGACCTGGAGTGGATACCACTTCAAACGACGACGATTGAAAACGACCAATTTGCAAACGAATGAAGACAAACAAATTTTATATTTTCCCGAATAAAAATCAAAGGTCAAGCACCGAGTTCTCGAGAACTAATGCTAGCTTAATATTACTCTTGCCCGCATCTGATCTGGCTTGTTCATTAACCTAAGGTAGTAATAAAAAAATCTCTGATCCTGGTCCTGTTTTGCATCTGATTCGGACTGTTTGACTTTTTCCACACCACGATAATCACGTCAAAAGAACTTATTGCTGGATGCACTCTCAATTTCACAATTGTAGAAACATGGCAACTTTTCTATTATTTGATTATAGGTAGTAAGCACGATTCTTTCAGTTACATGTGTTTGTTTGGTTAAAGAACTACAAAATGATTGTTTTTTCTATGATTAAACTTGCCTTGTTGCATTAGGTCAGTGGTTAGCCTGTCTTTATCTTTTCGAAATAGACCCTAAAATTTGTTCTAAATGCCATAAACCACTAGTAGCCATGAAAGTAATGGCATAAAACATTGGCGAACGGTGAGATCTTTTTAAGGTAGGTTAACCTAAAATATATAATATTGTGTTAAATTCAAACCGACATAAAAAAAAATAAAAAAAACTTGTTACATTTGGTTTTGGATTGAATTTAACACGATATTATACTCGTATATACCGGTATTAGTTTAAGCGTGTACCTTAAAAACATCTCACCGTCCGCCACTGGTGTGAAAGTGGTAAATCTATGCATGCTTTTTGTGCCGTCGTCTAATTTTCACACTCTTCTTTCCAACCTCCGGTTTCCTTGGACTTTTCAGCCGGTCCACTAGAATTTATTTCAATAAGAATACTTTAAATCACGAGATTTTGAAGTGCTACACGTTCAGATTAAAAAAAGGATAAGGGTATTTCGGAAAATTGATAAAAACTCAGCACATTTTTCTTAAAATCGAAAAAATGGTTAGATTTAACGTAGCATAAGCAAATATTCAAAAAAAAATGGCGGTTGGAAAAATGAGTTACCAAGTAAGGACTTTTTTGGTTTTCACTTGAATAAGCAATTAACAGCCGGGCCACAAAAATTGCTTTGATTTGTTACTGGTCCGCAATCTTAAAACGACTGGGGACACTTAATCTAACACTGGCTGTGGTGTCCAAAAGTAGACTAAAAATTATGAATCAAAAATTCTCAGGGAAGGTTGGATTGGTTGATAGGAGTTTTACTTAAACTTGCGCAAGTCAAAAAGTATTTGGCATCTAAAAGTAATTGATAGCCCAAATAAAAGGTTGGTTACTGGGCTATTTTAGTATATAATTACAGCATCCGGCTATATCTAGTTTTTGTGCAAAATGTCTTGAAACATGAGCACACCCAAACAGTTTAGTTGATATAGAAGATCTTAGCTGATACACCCTAGCTCAATGATGGCAAGACTTTTCAATTGTTGTGTCAAAAAAAAAATTTTTTTTGTATTTTTTCTCATCGCGTGTCACTTCTAAATACAAGTTTTTTAATTTTAGGTATATTTATATTTTCACTTCGAATCGATCTTCTATTTCCGTATTTTTCTCCCAAAATCATGGTGATCTCTAAAAAAAAGTCGTCACTTTGAATCGATCTCGTATTTCCCACTTTTCGTTCCAACTTCATAATGATCTCCAAAAAAAACATATGCAGCAAAATGAAACTACATGCGGTATTTTTAAGGGGGGCCGCCCGAGGCAACTGCCTCACTCATCTCACCCAATATCTACCACTGCTCAAATTAGGGACCACCGAAAATTTCCTGTTAACTTTTCACTAGCGTATCAGAGAAAATCTCTTCGCGTATAATAATTTTGCCATCACTGCTCTAACTAGTCGGTTGATACATTTAGTTATTAACCCCATAAAACATGTTTTAGCAGTTTTAACTGCACAGTTTATTAAGCACAAGAAAATACTCCATAACTTATTTTATTAGAAGTTGTTGCTGAACAATTTAATTGCAAATTTTTAAAAAACTTGGAGTCGAACTCAAACTTGACTCAAGTTTTTAGTAAAGAAAAAAGCTTCGAGTCGAATTAAACTCTCTAAAGAACTTACAGTCGAACTCAAACTTTACTCAAGAACTCGAAGTCGACTCGAGTTTTCAAATCAACTAAGGACTTGAAGTGGACTCAACTCCCGGTGTAAATGACACGAGTTAGAAAAAATTTAAATTGTTCTTTTGCTGACTTTTACTCACGTCCAGGTAGTGTTAAACTTGATGTAAAATTCATGTAAACGACAAAATGATGTAAACGACAAGATGTAAAATTCGAAAATGTATAGAAATGGAGCATCATTCTACGTTTGAAACCAAATTTTATGACTATTGTTGGATTTTATGTAAAAATTTAAAATTATATTTTTGGCTATCAAATTAACCACCACATTTTTAGTAACTAAGTTTTAGTTGAATAGATTATCCTTAATTAAATTAAATTTTTAATGAACAAAATAATAAAAAGCACACAAAATTATTCAGAGCTATGTAATACTAGTTTAAACAAACAGTAGCCTACAATCAAACTACCAGGTGAAACATCCTCAAAAGCACAACGAAGATCATGTTCTGGTATTTTCACTTAATTTCGATTTAATTTTCACCAGCACTGAAAATGTCGATTTAGATAGCCGTGATGATGGAAGTAAAAAAATGCTTGAATAGCAAGTGTAGCAATTTTTCGTAAAAATTGTACATCATAATCCAAATTTTACATAACTATTTCTCAGAATACACATAGCGTGCAAAACTATCATATTTAAGTTTAACCAGTTCCTCTTAAATACCGTTCCAGTCTGCAGCATCTGAGCGTTTCCAGAGAAAGGATTTCTAATATATGCAAACCCATATCTTATCTAGACTTAGCAAATATCAATCAATTTCCTTCTCAAATTTCATAAGATATTCAGTGACCAATTCTGTAAAACTTTTGGTTTCATAACGTGCATTTTGACTCAGAAATTTTTCGGTAGAAGGACCTCTTGATGGACCACTTAGAAGCATTGTAGCTATTAGCCTATTTCAATTATGGTAAATCATTGGAAACTAGCGAGAACACATGAAAAATATCTTAGATCCAAATTTAATCAATTATCCTTACAACAAATAAGTTGAATAAGGATATTCTTTTAGATATAATGTACCCCTTAAAAAGTCAAAATGTACCACTGGGGGTATATGTACCCCAGTTTGGGTACCCCTGCTCTAAATCGACCTTAAAGCGGAAAGCAATATAAAGTTGAAATAATTCAATTTTATAGCTTGATTTAGACTGTGAAGGTGGTCGCCGAAAAAGTAAGTGGAAAGTATAGCCATAAATTACGCTTTCTTTTGCGTTTTTCGCTGCCGCTTTCAGTCTGAACCGAACTTCTTGTGAATTTGAAAAAATATTTTGCGCGGCACAAAGTATACTTACTTATTTAAAAATTGTTTTTTCTTTGTTCAATGTTAGAATCATAAAACTACGACACACTGTTCTTCGGTTTTATGATAGGTCCATCAATTGATCGTCACAAAAGCAGCAGCTGTTTGCTTACAATTTCAGCAACGCTTTTATTCGATTTTTAATGTAAAAAAACTGAGGTTTAAATAAACAGAAAACCAAATTTCTTTTCGAGCTTTATCGTTGAAAATGTTTAGGTGATTTTATCGACACGCGCGATTGCTTTTCAAAAATTAAATTCTTGTGTAGAGTTAAGCAAGGTTGCTTACAAGGAAAAGGTTTTATCAGATAGCAATAGTTTACTAAAAAATGTCGATACTTCTCAAATACTTTTGTGGAGAAGAAGTTAGTAGATTATAGGGGGGTAGTTCGATGGAAAGATAGCCTACGGAATAACAGTGCAATCGACTAGCTTAATATTGCTTTTTCCCAATTTTAAGCTAAAGGAATTATCATAACATTTAATGAGGCCATAGATTTTAATAGCCTGCATTAATATGCTATTTATGCATGCAGTACAACTTTGCCTATCGTTTGCGTTTAATTGATTTATTGTTTAGAAATGCATGAGCAATTAAAGGCAATTAACCGCGTAGACAAGACGTTTGTTGTGTTTGCTGACTGACAACAATCAAGATAAGAAAACAAAGAAAGCTTAGAAAAGTTTTTAAGAAAATTTTTTTGGCTTTTGTTTTTTCAGAAAGCATGTACCAGAGGGAACATGTTCTTGGAATTTGATAAAAATATTATCTAGTTTACTGTTTATTGAAACTTGTAAAAAATCTATTGGAATTGCCAAAATCTTGTTTTATTTATTTATTTGAAAAAAATATAGTGCTGTTGAGAATAAGTTTTTTTCTTGAGATTAATTTTAATTTTCATCTGCAATAAGATTGTATATTTTCCGGAAAAAAATTTTTTCAGTAGCAGAAAATTATCAAAAAAACCTTTGAAAAGTATAAGTCAGCATTATTTCTTAGACGTTATAAAAACATACGTCTTTTTTCTTTGTTCACATCCGATCAATTTTTTTTAGTTCCGCCAGCTATAGTAAGCGCTAGGTTTGCACCGCTGTGATATCGTTATCGGCATCGGTCATATCGTCGCAATATACGGCTATTGTTAATTTTTGGCTTGCTCTTTGAATCAGTAATAGTTGCAATTCAAACACTTTTTATCATTATGAATATAAGCTTGTTTTGATTACACAGTTTAACAGCAAAAAATTGCTAACTCAATCTTAGCCTCATAATTTATGTAGGCTATAAGTTAAAGCAATAATTTTGTAAATGATGACGTGCAATGTAAGCATAAGATATTGTTAGCAAGTTATTACACCATTAATCAGTGGCGTCCCGAAGATTTTTAAAAGGGGGCAGTACGACCACAATCAAATATGCTTAGTGGAAAAATCTATTGAAGTGGTAGCTAAAAAAAAAGGTCTCCACTTTGAATCACTCCCGGATTTCATAATTTTTGTCCGTAAAAACAAGTGTACTAAAAAAAGTCTTAGGATATGACATTGGCCCCCATGGCCAACATGGTTAATCATGGCACAATGCCCTTCCCTACATACGCTAGTGGCATCAATTGTTGTTTAACTAAATAATTATTTCTTCATTGTTTTAAAAAAGATACTCAGCATGAGCAGTTTTTTGTTAAATTTTTTTGACAATCTCAGGTCAGACTCAGGATTCGGATTTGTTATTTTTAGTCCTGATTCCAATGGCATACTGATAAATTTTTTATGGGGGCTTTTGCGAGCCAAAACGACGATTACCATAAGCGGTCCTGGTCTTGGCAGTAATTTTTTTTTTAATTTAACGTTCAAAAGTAAAGTAGACATATTATGCTTTTTAGAGCACCTTGCAGGTTCATGAATCTTTTCGTCTCATCGTAAACGAAACTAACTATTAAATGTCAATGAAAGCTTCCTTGAGTTAAACTCACTGATATTATTGAGTTAAGTCAGCTCAAAACGAACTCAATTTTAATTATAGTTACGGTCACAAAACAGTAGGCTACTACTAAAGTATGAAGACAACTTAGTGTACATAGCTATATATCGAATTCTATTTAAATAGGATAACTGATGATTGCACTTGGGTGAAACATACTGTTGAGTTTTATAATAAATTAAACCTTAATTGGATCGTCATCGTAGTATGGAAGGGCATTTATTACAGGTCAAACACGAACAGGACGGGGCCATGGTTTATCCTTTTACTACCTCAGGATGGTGTGCTACCCAAATCAGTTGCTGGTAGCGATGGTGTTGAACCAGCATCGGGTTTGTCACCAAAAACCGTCAGACTACATGCTCCGTGTGGTCCCAGATGTACGCCATGGGCCACTCTGTTAAAACGTGGTCTGCGGTTTGTTCAGTATTGGTGCACTTGCAATCCAGTAAAGGATCAATACCCTATTTGTTCGTGGAGGAATGGAATCGCCCAACACCAGTTTGCAGGCGATTGACCTTAATCTTAGGCTGTTCAGGGCAAACCCATTCAAACAGACCTTGAACTAGTCATGAAAATCAATATGAAACTTTGACGAGTCTGCACCCTAGTATTGAGAAATCGAATAGAGACAATACGCAAGAAGAATACTGACACATAGCAAAAAATGTCGCTATGTTCATGTCGTTCAGTTGTCAGATGTACGGTTGCAATTTTGCAGCACAAGCGTTGTCCACCTTAAACTATGATTGAAGGTAAAATAACGATTCAATGAATAACTCACCGTCAGTCGCTTTTCGTAATTTTTTCAGTTTATAATTGCGTTTAACAATTTTATGATTGACCAAGCTTTTTCAAATTGTTTGTTTGCTAATCACGTCACTAAAATTTGAGAAAATAGGCATGAAGTTTAAATAATATATGTTTTTTTTTTTGCAAGAATATTTTTAAAAGGAGTACAACTTTACGAGAAAAGTTTTATTGAACTATTTTTGCCATTTTATTTTCTTTTGCTTTTAACTTAAGAAGAGTCTGAATCAGATTCAACGCGACTATCTAACTTTTTGCTTTTAGTTATTTTTCTAAAATTGCCTCGTAAAAATTTTCTTGTCTTATTTTTTAAATGTAAACCTTAAATGAAAGTTTCGAGACGTAAAAATGTGAGAAATTTCTGAAGCAAAGTAGGCTTGAATAGTTTTTTTGAACAAAGTCTTCTTGAAGGATCACGTTAATGTTGAAAGACGAATTAAAAAATACATTCATTGCAAGACAAGACAAATTTCAACTAAGTTTTCTTTAATTGGATGCTATTGCTAGTACAGATAGCTAAAACTGTTTTTTGTTTAAAATATTCAAAAAATTTTTTCGTACAGCATGAGCACAAGATTTCACATTTAATTTAGTCTTGATCGTAAAATCTTTTAAAAAAAACTTTTTAACCAGCTAACGTGATGACGAGGTAGTTGCTTTTGTAATTACATTCTCCTTGTTAAAAAATTCATTTTGTTTTCTTAACTTAGTTGGTTATTCATAAGTTTAGTTCAAAGCGAAAACGGTCGCGAAAAAAGAAAGCGGAAAGCGGAATTTTCGAAACCCGTAGGGAAAAATTCAGCTCTCCGCTTGTTTTCTTTGCGACCGTTTTCAGTCTGAACAAAGCCAATGGTTGAAATATTTTAACTTCAATCTTTTTCTGTGAGCACGAAAAAATTTTGCACTTTTTTTTATTTTTTACGTTTTTCGCATTTAAGGTCGATTCAGCGTGAAAGATTCACGAAAAAAATTAAGTGTCTAGTGAAAAGCGCAAAAAGTGCAAAAGGCTGTTCAGAATAAAGGCGGAAAGCCTAAAATAATCGCCAAAGCGCAGAATTGTTCGTGCGTAGCAAAAAAAGAAAAAAAACTAAAGTTGAAATATTTGTACTTTTGGATCTTTTGTAGAAAGCCCCCGCCATCTATTGCGAGTAATTTTTATCGCCACACCATCTATAACAAGTCATTTTTTTTTTGGTGAAACTAATCTGGAATCCTCCCAACAAGTTTCTTTTTATTTCATCCTAGTGTTGTAGGGGGATTTCGGGTTAGTTTCATCAAAAAAAAAAAAAAAAAATTACTCGCAATAGATGGCGGGGGCTTTCTACAAAAGATCCGAACTTTTTAGTTTGGCTTAGATTGAACGCGATCTCCGAAAAAGCAAGCAAAAAGCGGAATTTTCCTGTACAGTTTCAAAAATTAGGTATCACACTAACTTTTCCGCACTCGCTCTCAGTCTAAACCGACCAATACGATAAGCCTCCAAAAAATTTTAAACGCGCCATCAAACTAGTTAAAGAGAAATTTGTTTAAATAATCTTTTTTTTCTATTTTACATAAGAATCGAACACTAATATTTTTATCGTATCTTAATAAAACTAAAAATAGAAAACGTTTCTTATGGGAGCGCTCTCGGTAATTAACGAATAGAAAGACTAAAATAAAGTCCTTTACTTAGAATAAAACAGTGGTTTTCAACCTTTTTTATATCGTGGCCCATTTTCTAACCCAAGGTAGCTTAACAATCCACTTTGGTAAACTGAATTTAATTTTTGTCCCAAAAAAAGTGTTCTCTAAAAAAAAGGTCTTCACTTCAAATCAATCTCGGATTTCTTGATTTCCACCCCTAAAAAGTAGAGTTCTCTAAGAAAAAGGTTAGAACTCTAAGAAAACTTTTTGGGTTTTTGGCGAACCGGCCGGAACAAAGCCCTAAAAATCGGGACTGTCCCGTAAAAATCGGGACGTAGAATAAGCCTATGCTTTGTGTCCCACTGAAAACAGCGCCATGGCCAATCGGTTAAAAACCACTGGAATAAAAGATCCAAAACTGCTATTCGCTTTCAAAATTTAATAGAAGACTAAAAAACACTTTTCACTTCAACGCCTCTTCGTCAATAATTGTTTTAATTAAACGGCGTATCAGATTATTGGGCTCATTTTCACCATTGAGTGAGTGAACTTAACATACACCATTACGCAAAATTTTGGATATTTCGACTTAATGAATACGAACTTGTTCTCACTTTTGTCATTCATTCAACCAATTCCTGTGACCGTATGCTTTTCAGGAGCTCATAAACATTAACTAAAATAGGATAAGAAGCATAGGCGTACCATCCCAAAAAAATTTGGGGGGTAATGAAATTTTGCTCAAATCTTGTGACGTTTGCCCAAATCATGATTTTCTAGTACTTTATGGATAGGACAAAAAAATTGTCTGAGATTCTCATACGAAGAAGAAATTTCGTCCTAAAATCATGGAGATCTCTAAAAAGAAAAAAGGTCTTCACTTGGATTCAGTCTCATATTTTTCAATTTTCTTCCCAAAATCAAGGTGTTCTCTAAAAAAAAAGAAAGGTCTTCACCTAAATTTGGTAACTATTTTTTGCAGTTGATCATTGTCAATGCCCTAAAACTCCTGACTTTGCCCAAATTTTTCATATTGCTGCCCGAAAAATTATGGTCTTTCCCAAATATTTTCTTGTCACTGTCCGAAAAATTTGAATTTTGCCTAAATCTTGGAAACTTGGGGGGCAATTTCCCCCTGCCCCTCGGCAGGTACGGCTATGATAAGAAGAATGGTAATCGTAGAACTACTGCGGGTAAGATTAGTAAAAATGAAATTAGGAGAGCTTTAAAGTGACAGCCAAATAGAAAATAAGCTGAATCGACAAAATACTCGCGGAAATATGAAGACATATAAAAAAGATGGCAGTGAAGTTTTCGACAAAGTCATTCAAAAAATTTGTACAAATGACAGAGTGTTTAATGAGTGTAGAAAAAGTCTTTTGATCAATTGTTTAAAAACAAAGGTAATGTTCAGTTTAGAAGTTTAACCTAATGCTTAATGCTTCAACTATTTTTAAGGTAATTAGTTAAAGAATTCTCCAATTTAGCGTTTTTTCATTAATAAATGATGGGAAGTTAAAAGTTTGTCAAATTATAAGCAATTTATTTACGCAAAAGCTGAATAAAAATCATCCTTTGAATTATTTTTAAGTTAATTAGAAAAAAAATTTTCCCTTTTAATGTTTTTCATTAATAAATAATAAAAAGTTGAAAGTTTGTCAAATTAAAAGCAATTTATTTACGCAAAAGCTGAATAAAAATCATCCTTTAACCATTGATGATCGATGGTTAAACTTGGAAAATCAATTTTGTTAGTGTTGGAATAGTAAACTTAAATTTGCCATTTATAATCAAACATTTTAAATCAAGTAAAAATTAACGATACCGCTATGTTAATTATCTCCAAATAAACAAACGTAATGCGACCTGAAAGCACTGAAAACTATTTAGATGCTAATGAGCTATACCGAAAGTATACAAACTTTCTTTTGACAGACTGCCATGATTATTTATGATTTCTCGAAAACCTGATTTTGTTTTGGGAATTTTTCCTAGTGTACGCAAATCTCAATGTGATTACTTTAAAAAATAGGTTTTTAACCCCTAAAGAATCCGGGGAACGATTTTAGAGGACCCGTTTGCGCGCTTTTTTCCGAAACTGCCGAACCGAAACAGAAATTGCTTCTGTATTTGAAACAATTATAAAAGTGAGACGTGACGATTCCGATATATGAGCAAAATTTTTTTAATAATATAAACTAGGATAAAATTTTTTATGTAAGTAGTTTTATTTTATCCCTTTACAGGTACTCCTGGACCCAGCGCGCATGCGTAATAGTAAATATGTTCTAAAGGTTTTTTTTCGTTTTTTTTTTTTTATAAGTATTTGAAAAAAATAAATTATCACAAATATCAGTTGTTTCTTTTAACCCTAAGATAAATATCTTGATTTTTGTTGAAAACTACGTGAATGGTCTCAAGTTCAAAAATGCATTTTAAATAGCGGTTTATAATGCTGGGTCTAAAAGACCCAGGTGTATTAGTCACAAAAATTTCTGAGGAGTGTACCTTTTAAGGGTTAAAGAGGAAAATTTTTTTGTATATACAATAGGAATATTATCGTATATTATTTTGCGAGAAATGCCCTGCGCCGTGCTTTTACAAAATTTTAATTTGATTGAAAATGGTTAAAATTTATTTTTCTCTACTTTCTACCAAATTGGTAATTTTGTTATATATTATAAAAAATTTTTTGAAAAATATATGGGACAATTTTAAAAAATGAGACAATTTTGGATATTTTTTATCTTCCTCATGTGTTTGTAGTGTAGGGCAGGGCTTCTTAAGCATGGGTCGCGAACCCAATTGAGATCGCTCAGCAAAATCTTGGAGTCGCGAAATTTTTGTGTAAAATTATTCAAATACATGAATTTATAAAATCTAGATGTTTATTTAAACAAATGTGTGAATATGCCTGCGCACTAACACGTAGTTGTAAATTAAATGTTCTTCTGCCATTTAACACCACAAATTTATGTGAAATTACTTTTTCAGCTTAAACACATATTAAATCCCAATGTTGTTTATCTCGAAAAACTGTTTCAGAGATTTTACGTCCAGCAGTTTCAAATATTGCACAAAGATTTCATTTCTTATGCAGCAAAAAACAAGCAGATCCATCTCATTAACAAGCGAATTTTCCTTAAATTCTTGTATGCTTAACCAGTTAAGAACTGCGCTTGTTGTAACTATATAAGAAATACGATTTTACAACTTTTTGTGCAATTTTTAATTTTACATCTTTATATGTTTCTAAACAAATTCTTAAAGTATATTTTTTCTATATATATTGTTACAACAAATCATCACAAATTTTTACATATCTTCAATTAATATTATATTTATCTGGGGTCGCGAAAAAACTCCCAATCATAAATGAGGTCGTGAAAAAAAAGTTTAGGAAGCCCTGGTGTAGGTACTTTTAACTCTTGTGAAAATGCATCCGACTTTTGCGGCTAAGTTTCTATCCGTACTTTTGAATAGAAATTGAGTAATAAATGTCCTTGAGTCTGTAGACATAAAAAATTGGCAAAAAGTCGAAAACGACTTGTAGTCATACCGTCCTTTAGAATTTTAACGTTATAAGTTTATGTTATATTATGTTACTGTTATATTTTTTCAATTCACGACCTTAATGTGTCCTTTGTGTTTAATAGTAATTTAAACACATTTTTAATGCAAATGAAAGAGATTTATACG
Source organism: Diplosoma virens (assembly GCA_963680785.1). Classification (NCBI taxonomy): domain Eukaryota; kingdom Metazoa; phylum Chordata; class Ascidiacea; order Aplousobranchia; family Didemnidae; genus Diplosoma; species Diplosoma virens. The sequence goes on along the minus strand of OY796895.1, from coordinate 12,439,694 downwards.
CACACAACAACCGACAAAGCCTATTTCTTTGTCTCTTCTGTTTATTGTTAACTAATGTTCTTATTTTTTAAATAATACAGCAATATTGTAAGTCAGACTTGCCAAACTTGTTTTAAAAATACTCAATAATTCTAAATCTTCAGTAGAAAGCTTCCCACTACTATCTACTGTAGACAAAATTTTTTATATAACATTTTTTCTATTTTTTATATAACGTACTTTTAACGCTTTATTGAATGAGCAAAGAATTTTTTAAAACCTTACGTTTATAGCTTAAAAATTACGGTTTATCAACTTTGATGTGTCTTTTTGACCATTGGATCGTACCGCGAAAAAGGTTTAAAATCTTACTTTTTTTAAAAACTTTAAAAACGTTCGGGCTGCTATTTTTCGTGGTACTATCCAACGGTTAAAAAGACACACCAAAGTTGATAAACCATAACTCTACAGCTATAAAAAAAGTATTTTCAAAATTTAACCTTATACAAAGATACGTTACAAAGATTTCTTCTAATCATAAACTTTTTTCAAAAATGGCTGGAAAAGAATGCAAATTTGCAATTTGGCAAGGTTACTTTAAATTTACGTTTAAGCGCACTCCAAGCATCAAGCGTGAAATGCGATTACAACGAGTGCGTTGTTTTGAACACGCAAATCAAATTAAAACTTGAATATAAAGCGCTACGTCGAAGCGCTTGACAATATTAAAATTTTTTAAGCCGAGCCAAAATTTAGTTCATTTAATTAAAATGTAATACTAAAATTTGCGGTAGAGAAAAATTTATGCATTTCCCGAATGCTTTTATCGGAGTTATCCTATTTCTCTATCGTGGTGTATGGGGATATAAAATTAAATCTAGAAATTTCATCAAAACAAATTAGGTACTTGCAGAATTTTTCGCACGAGCTTGAGCTTCAGAAGCCCAACCGTCAAAAGAATAATTTTCTTGTTTTTTTTTAAAGATGTCAAAATCAATGTCAGCCGTTACAGTCTTGAGTAGGTAGAGTAATACGCCGAAAAATTTTTAATAATAATATAAATTCTAAGAGCTTTTGATTTTTCACGAAGATTGAAGCTTAAAAAAGGGTACTTTGAAAACTACTAATGTATTTTAATGGCATAATGTAACATCCAGTGTTGGTGTTTCTATGTTTTTAAGCAAGTGAAAGCCAATTTAAACCTATAACAGTCCGATCAATGTTATTAGTATAACTAGTTAGAAAACCAAAAAAAAAGTCAACACCCTGTTTCCAGATGCATGCTCATATTGCTTACGTTTTACGTTGCTGGATTACCATAGCAAAGTTGTAGATTTTTGGTATAATTTTTCAACCTAAATTGTAAGTCTTGTTTTTATTTTCTACTTTTTTTATGCACAGTATCGCAGGATTTATTGAATTTACTTTGTTCGTCAATGGTAATTAACTGATTGTCGTAGGACAATAACAAGAGACAAGGCAAACAATAATTCAAGTTGAGTTTTGGACGAAGCCGTTACTGTAAATTTAATTACTTACGCTACTGCAGTAACATGACTACTGCTCATTTTAAAGACTGTAACAAAAAAAAACATTTATTTCCACTTGGTTCCCTCGCTTTCATTGACCCCAAACTAGTTTGACAAAAAAATTTTCGGATAAATCTCAGAATTCAAGCGTCATTTAATAGAATTTTTAGAGATTTAGTAAAAATCTGCAAAAAAAGAAGCGAAAAGCATTTCAAGTCAGGGAAAACTCAAGGGATTAATTTATTTGAAGCAATATGGTCCAAACCGTGATCTGTGGTCTTATGCGACCAGCGAAATAGTTTCAAGTATCAACCTTGCTCATTTAGTTTTTTAGTCATTATACTGACCTAGTCGGAGGGTTTCATATAATTTTGAAATCGTTGGTTTAATAGTAAGTCTGTAAACAATCAAACCTTTCTTCCGTCGATCGATTTGTAGCCAGAACATTTTTCTGTTCGCATTCGTTGTCGCTGCTTTTATGTCGTCAAAATTCACTTTTGTGCTATTGATATACAGTGAAACTCCTTTTTTGGACATAACTAACGTTATCTGATAGTTTCAGAACACTTGCGGCACATGAGTTTTTGAAGTTTTTGAAAGTGGCCATCTTGGACCATCATGATTTAAAAATTGACATTTAGTTACTACAAAATGTAAAGACCTTGTGTATCGACGGGAAATTCTAATTCTTTGTTTTGCTTAAAATTTTTGTCAAAAGTGCAATAAACGAGTTATCAAATTTAATTGATTCTTACATTTGTTGCTTCGTATTAAATTTGTTAAAACGAAGTGGATATGCGGCACTATTCAATATCCTTCACAAATCTCAAGCATGTCAATTAACAAAATAAAACTATTTACAGGATAAAAAAAAAATTCTATCATGAATTACGAAGAAAAAGATTCACTAAGTTGTTACGGGGAAAAATATATACAATAATCTTTGCAGCATATTGGCTGTCGAGATCTAATTGATCATTGGCGTCACGATGATAGGTTACTATTCTATACTCGCATATTCATGTATCAAAGGTTTTTTTAAAGTAATGCATAGACTTTAAGTTGATGTCATTATTGATGAGGAAACGGTAGCAATTGACATTTATTTAATAGGAAAACTACAAAGCCTTGTATTACAGTATACCAGTAGAAGCTCGTAAAGTTCTGCATATGATTTATGAGTATGACAATTGAGGTTGTTATGGTTTAGGCTTATAAAAATTCTAAATTTTCGCTAGATAACTGTGATAGTCAAAACATACTAAGTTACTTTTAATAACAACTGCTCAAAAAGATAGCAAACAGTTTTAAATCTTAAAAAACAATGGTTCACCAAATGATCGTGAAAATTAGTAATCCATCAATAACTTAAGGTCATATAGGCATAGGAAAGAAAAAGCATGGTTCTTTTTTTTGGAAATTGCACAGGCTTTTGGCTAAAACCTTAGAAAAGGAGCCGAGAAAACAAAACATTTTTTGATTATATAATGTAAATGGAAACACTTATAAAAGAATTCATGATGATTTGCCAGACTTAAATTATGAAGTATTGACCTATGAATCATAGGTCATTATTCCTTATAAGGATCATAGTCTATGGTTTTCAAAAGGTTGGAGAACGTTGTTTGGGAGGACATAGTTTGTTATTTTAATCAAATCCACCCTATTCTAACCCTTTCTTTTATGAACAATCTTGGCAAAGATTGAAGTAACTCCGTGAGATTCCTAAGAAATAGCTATTGTTTTTCAAATACTTACCCTAATAGGAGCCAAATTTGATTAAATGTCGAAACCTGATAAAACTTCGTTTTTTGTTGAAATGCACAAGTTAATTGAGCAATGGCGTACGTAAAATTTTTACTGAGAGATTGTCTTTGAAAGATAAACCAATAAGGTCGCTATTTGACTAAAAGACCTTGTGGCATTAAGCAGCCATCTTGCGCTACTTTTAATGTAACTCATGTGTTATGTGTGTGATTCATAAATATATTATTGTTAAGTAGCGACAAATAAACAAATGTAAATAAATGAGATGATTATAAACTAAAAAAATCGAAAAATATTCGTATTTTTTTAATCTTAAATTTCAGGTAAAGAACATTCTTAAATCTTTGCCCGACTTTTGAAGAAACTCCTTCAAAGAAACCCGAATTGGTATGAGACTTGCGCTGACACTGCATAACGGGGATTTAAATCTCAGCCTGATCGTACAATCGCGACTAGGTTGAAGTGGCTTAGTGCTGTTACAATTTTTAAATTAAATTTCGTTAATATTTAAGATCTGTCATAATTAATTTTCTTTTTGCAAAGCAAATCTCCGATTTACGTTTTGATTGTTTTGCACCACTGTTCATTCAGCTGGAAAGATGACTGATGGCATTCATATATAGCAATTATATAGCCTAAGTCAATTTATGTGCACGCCTAAACCTCTTATTGTATTCATTACAAAACGACGTTTGAGGCATCAATTTGCAGGGTCACGGGTGTTGAAAGCCTCCGGAAAGGGACCACGAATCATTAAAAAGTTGAGAACCATTGATTTAGACCTTTGGTCGAAACAACTACAAAATGTTAAATTTTCTTGTTTTATTTTTATTCTCTACTGAGACATTAACAGCTGACAAAAAGCAATTACTTTTTAATGAGTTTAAAGCTAAAAGTGCTAGTTGAAATTTTTAGCCATATATTTTTACTTTTTAGAAAAGATTTTGGAGAGAAATGACTTAGGAGATGAATCTTTATTTTTTTAAAACTAATTTACGCATAAAAACCGCAAAGACTTGTTTTTTCGAAATTTAATTGGTGAAAGGATCTACATTTAACCTACTGATAATTGAACCATAGACATTTTATTAGTTCTTTGATTTCAACTTACTTTATCTTCGTTAACGCTTAAAGGGATATTTTTTCGTTTCCTTACATTTGTCAGTTAAAGCTTTTTTTGTGATATAACAAAACAGTAAATTTAAAATTGCTTATCAAGTCTAATTTAACGAATATTTCAACTGTGCTGTCCGTGATCAATGAGTTTAGTTTTATAATGTGCTGCAATAAAACTGAGCTTTTTTCAGCAAGACTACATTAAAAAAATCCCCTTCCGTTTTTCCCCTTGTTTCTAAACTGTTTTGTAAAAGCCTTTTTTTCCATTTCGTTAGTTACTTTAATTTCACCGTTTGCATACAACTAAAACTAAAAAATCTATTTTATCCGATAATGGATATTAAAAAGAAAAACAACGATAAAGCCAGTTGAACTGATTGATATTGTCTTTTCTACTTTTACCGCACCACGTTCAACCCATACTTCAGCTAAATAAGCAAAATTATGTTGTTTAAATATTTAAAGTCATTTCTAGCCTACTATAAAGATAACAATATCTTTGCTTAAGATGACAGTGGTCAACACTTTTCATTTGAAAATATTACAAAATAGTAATTTTTGAATCTAAGTTGTTTCTTTTTAATTTATAACTTACATAAATTTACAATAATGAATTATAAAATTCTATCTTCCGCAGCAATTTTTTGATAGGTTTCGTCAAAAAATTTTGAAACAATCATGCTTTTCACAATTCATTTTTTGATTTCATAAAAAATAAAACATCAAGTACAGAACAAAATTTTTAGTCTGCCGAGGATCTGATTACAAATTACGTTCCGATACAACTTAGCAGCAATTCAAAATGAACGCAAAGAAAAAAGGCGAATCTGGGCAGATATTGCATATGAAACGAGTCTCTTGGCTTACAGGTCCCAGTGCTGCAAAGTCAAGCTCACGGCTGCACAGATCACATCCTTACGGACGTTACGGAAAAGGCGGATTGGGATCGACAACGAGAGGAAAAGCGCAAGAAACTGAAAATACAAACAGACAAGCTGAAAAGCCGAGAAAACACAAAAGTTAGTTTTTAAAATGTTCTCATTAATATTTATACAACTTTTTATATTTGAGCAAGTAAGATTTTATAACTTTTTATAAAAAAAATTAAATAAATAAAAAAATGTTACTTTAAAACTTTTATAGCACTCAAGCCAACATTGGGGGTTTGAGGTTGTGCGTTTGATTTATAACAATGTAAAATGACGTTAGGACAAGAAAAGGTTATTAAGTTATAGAGCTCACTTTACTTTCAGCTTGTACTAGCAAGTTTAAAGTAAACTAAAAAATGAATTTAGTTCCTTTAAAAAACAGTGTGTCTTTGTTTTTGTTTTTTTTAAGGAACTGCAAAAAATTGTAAAAAAATTCTTAGGGCTTTAGATTGCACGTTCGAATAAATAGAGGTTAACTTATCAGTGCCTAACCTTTTGTCAATCCCAGGCCAAATTTTAGTTTGTAAATCTATCGTGGGTCGCAATCGATTCAATAATTGTAGTGAAGACCTTTTTTTCGATTTCACCCACAGAAAACTAAAATTTAAATCTAAAATTCAGTAAAAGACAAAAAAGTTATCACTTTGACCCAACAAGCATTTTCGACAGTAACTGCTTTAGTAATCAAATTAATGACCTTTTTTTGTCTACATCTAAATTTTAGGTTTAAATTCTAGTTTTCAGGGAAGTGTATTCAAAAATATTACGTTGAAAAAAAGTAACAAAAAAATTTCTACTTTGATTTTTGCAAAAAACCGCCGTGTTTTTTGAACCCTTTTTCTGCACCCAAAATTTTTGTTTTTCCATTTTTTCTTAAGTGGCAGTACAACAATTTAAGTTGATTGTACATCTGACTAAAATTTCTTTGCGGGTCGCACGAAAGGACTTCGTAGGCCGACGGGTTAGCAGCCTTGAATTAAACCAATTTCTTCGCATTTTTACTGTGAATCTATAGCCTTTAAAGTTTATAGCAAAAGGAATATGTTTCATGTATAGTACGTTTTAATTTAATTCGGTGCTGCCCGACTAATTTATCAAAAAAGGACCGACAGACTGTCAAAAGAAGCCAAACGTAAAAAAAAGACTAAATTGTTTTTTCTCTATTTACGTCCAAAATTTAAGGTAAAGATGATTGAAAATTTAGTCAATAATAAAAATTTGCTAACAAACTTCTAATATTTAAACAGAAATTTTAACTTTTATAAATGAAATTTTGTTTCAAAAAAAGGCTAAAAAAAGGGCCAAAAGGCCAAACGTTAAATTTGAAAGCTAAACACCTTTAAAAAAAAAAGCCATTATGGCAACCTTGGTTTAATTATGTTTCGGCATTTCAAAAAAGATTAGTTTGACAAATGCAAAATGAAAAATTGTTTTATAATAAGATTATGTTAACCACAGCAGAGTTTATTGGGGCAATTGTTTCATCTCTATTTTTTTCTTATATTTGCTTCTTTTCTAAGGTTTTTTTTAACACAACACAAAGGGTTTTCATTGACTTTTTTTTTAACGTGATATACAATACATTATAAAATGACGAATAGTCTTTAACGGTAATTAACTTTTATAACTTTTTTAGATTTTTAACAAATAGAAATTATTTATCATTAATTTTAACCTAAAAAGTTTATTTTCCTTCTCTCCTGAAACTTTTTATTACATTTTGTGCGCCTATTGCAAATTATTTTCATCAAAAAACACAAATGTCGAAAAATTATAATTAAGTAATGATTTTAACTGTTTTAAAAGAACACACATAAAATTATTGCACGTTTCAGCTATTTATTCAAAGTCCGATAATAAGACATTAAAATAACATAAAAGGGCATGTGTTATTTTTATAACCATCGCAAAATTCGTTTTATTCCGTTGTTTTTTTGTTGTAAAGTGACTAACTGATTTTGATAATAATTACGATTTGAAAATGTTGAATTCTTTTTTACCAGATATTTACTTTTTATCTATTTTTTCTTTTTTTCGTTTCCATTCATTTGAATCACTTTAGGTTTTATTGCTGGTGTTCGTGGAACTTGTTCCATCTGGATTTTTAGGCTCAGTTAGTAAAGTCTGAACAATTTGCATCAATTTGCTCCAAAGCTTGTTTGCATTTCGTATTACCTAATTAATTGCTTATACTCTTTCAAAAAACAACAGAACTTGAAATCTTGTTGAGATTCATTAGTAATTGCCAAAACACTTCAATCAAAATTTGAAAACGTAAGCGCCCATTAAGGAACGAACTCTTTAACATTTCCTCAGATAATGAGGCATAAAAGTTCTCGCATGACCGGAAATGCACCCCACACAAAATATATGCATGACTATTGCCATCAATTTTTTTCTATTTGTGGCAGTTTTAGAAGCCAGAAATGAATATATTTAAAAAATTTAAATATAGCATCCTTGTTCGTCTCGTTGCAAAAATTAGGATTAATGCTTTTCTTGTATTGGAAAACAAAGGAAAACTTAAATTAAATTTAAGTTAATTTCATTGATTGAAGTTTTCTTCGTGCGTTCCAGTTAAAACTCTTTGAAACAACCAGGCAACTTTATCACCATTACATTCCTAAAAGTCTTTAAAGTAGTGGTTCGCGACCAAAGGTATAAATCTACATCTATAGTGAAAACTTTTTTTTAAATGAATTTTCCAAGTTTTATATTTTGTACACGAATCGCAACTTATCGCCAAAAAAAGCTTTATGTTTTGTTGGTAGATTTTACATCGAGTTTTTTTTTACTTAAACTTTTCTTAGTCGCTACTTTAAAAAAACATGATTTCTTTTTTCACATAATTTTTTCCAAAATATATTTATGTTACTGTTTTTCCGTGTGACGTTGCACAAGAGCCATTGAGTCATGGTCAGTCTTAAAAATTTGAGGGATTTATAGGCCTGCTAAATTTTTAAAAGGGTCTTTGACGAAAAAAAGATTAAGAACCACTGGTTTAAAGCGCAGCAACTGCTATTTTTTGTCGTTCAATAATCTAACTAAAAACTAACTGTGTAATACTTTTTTGTGGTTTTTACTGTATTGCTACAGAATAATTTCTAAACTTAAACGGTCCATCTGAAGAAATTTGATTTTTGTTATCAATCAAACTTTAATTTGTTTATATGGTTTTTGTAATGCAAACATGACGCAAAAAATGGGTGATTTCCTTAAATTCTTGCGCAAGACTGTAGCATTTACTTGGACTTTAACATAACTCGGCGAATTAAGAGTTTTTTCCTAATATCTTGTCCAAAACACGTTTTATTCATCAGTTCTTGATCTTTGCTGCCATAAACAGAGGTCAACATATGAGCTATATAACCTTTGTTTTCTCAAATACATGTACACTGTAGTTTTTCTGGGAAATGTTGTTTGTCTTAAAGATTTTTTATTGATTTATTAACCCTAAAATCGATTAAAAAGAAATAAGCCCATCTAGAATCTTATTGGAATAACTTGTAAGCTTTTGAAGAAGTCACAAACTGAAATGTAACAAATCTAAAACACCGTTCTTCATAAAGCCAATCTGTGTGTTTTTACTTTTTGCTTTTTTATTCAGATAAAACACATTCCAATATTTATAGGCTTCTATACGTTGATACAATTTTATATAGTTCAGAGTTAAAAAATTAAAGTGTTCTTGGTATCAAGCTTTGCGAAAAGCTGCATTTGCACCTTTCTTCAATGAGATTTACTTAAAATATTCCCTTTTTTTTCATTTTTTTAATGAATTAACAAGCAAAACAGCAGCTAATTTTATTTACTTTTAGCCACTTTAATCTTTCTTGAAAAAATTTTTTAAAATAGTGTTCACTCAATCGAATTTCAATATTTCTCTTTCAAACTACCTAAAATAACGGCGTAGAACAAGAAATTTTTGATTTTCGATTGTCTATTTGCATAATTCAAACATCGTTGGAGGCGAATACTCAGCGGTCATAACCAAAAGCATAAAAGTCAGGCGGACACGTAAATTCAACTTCCAAATTTTGCAGGATGTTTTCCAACCTTTAGACAAGAGCTTTTTAAAGTTTGTCTCAACACTTTTAAGGGGTATTGAAACTGCATGGGAAACGTGTTGAGATGAAAAGTTCGAATATTGGTTCTCGTTTTAAAAACTTAGACTTGCTTTCCATCCCGATTGACTTGGTATGAAGTCTTTCATATTCAACTGACTTTGACTTGATGCTTGACAACTTAAAGTTTGATCTAAAACAATATGCTGCTCGTCATTACTAGGGTAAAACCCAGACTCGAAGAATTGGTGGGCATCAAGAAACAAGAACACAGAACGCGCACTGAGCATAGAGAAATTTTAAACAAAGCGATAATGTTTAATAGTTGAATAATATGCATGATTCCATTACATTCGTTTTTTCACCCTTTTTCTCATTGTGAATATTGTAGTACTTACTCCGTTTCTTTTTGTATTTGTTTGTTTATAAACTTTATCGAAAAAGGGGATCCACTGAAGCAAATTCGGATTAGGAAGATTGAGGCATTAAACCCTAAGGACTACTGTTGTATTCAATGCTATTCAATTTAGACTATTCAATTTAGACTACGATTTCAGTCTATTTAGACCAATACTATTCAACGTGTTATACTGTATACCCAACATGTACTGTATAGTGGATCAAAACTAGAGTATAACTTAGAAATGAGAAATGGTATACGCAAAGGAATTTTTAATCAGACTTTCAGTTATTTTCAATTAAGGCAATGCTTTTTAACGTTTCCAATAACGCGCACCAAAAACTCGAAATACAATCATTGGCAACTCTGTAAAGGTTTTTCGCTTTGTTTAGGACAAAAACATGCAGCGGCAAAGTGAAACTATTTTTTGTCTTCAACTAAATCAATGATTCAAATTTTGGTAACTAAGTTACTGATTCAAATTCTGGTTAATTAAGTTGATTAGATATAAACACATAAAATGAGAGTTAAGAAAAATTTTCATTTAAAATTCCTTCACCAATTTCAACTTCTCAAAAGATTGGGCAGGCCTGATCTAATTTATAGTTTTTTTTTACTTTTTGTGCCCAAATGAACATTGGTATCAGTGAGGTATGTAAAGCTCATAAAAAATGAAGGACTTAGTTCTAAATGTACCTAAATCACATATTGTCAGTTTTGAGAAAATGAGGTTTAAAGTTTTCAAAAACTCCGGCAAATCAGGGTGATGATGGAAAAACCCTAAATTGTTTTTTATTATATTGATTATGCATCTCTTCCTACTTTACCAACTTTTTGGAATTTAATTATGACGTCATAAGAAATTAAAGCTTGCTTTGCAAAATGGACTTAGATACTTTTATTGTACATGTATATTTTGTTTTATGAGCGCTTTTCTACCAAATGGACGGAGTAATTGGGCAGAATAAGTCAAGCACATGTAACAATACGATATTCTGCATTTTAATTTTTATAAAGTCATATATCAGAAAAGAATTTAGGATCTGGGGGAAATCAAAAACCACGTAATGAGAAGTTAATTTTTTGAAAATTTTCGTATCCAAACCAAAAAATACATTAAAAAAAACATTTCAATGATCTACTAAATAAAAGCTAAATCAATATGAAGCTATTAAGTAGAAATTGTTTTTCAAAATTTTTTTGAATATAAATATATGAGCTGATGTTTTGTGACTTCAATAGAATGCTTTGTACGTAGTTAAACTATCAAGTACTTGACGGGAATCAAAAGCTTAAATTGAAATGTTAAAATTTCCAATTAGTTTTAAAATAATGATTAAAATAATAATACAGGTAAACATAATGCAAGATTAAGTTATTTAATAAGCTCGTCTAAAATGAAAAAGAAAACTATTACTTCATTATAGTGCTTGGGCTACTTTTATATTATTAACCTACTGTAATTTAACCAACTTTCAAAAGCTCCTACTTCAAGTTTTATTAAACAAAAGTAAAAAAAATTTGTTCAGAAGAGACTGCTTTGCAGAACAAGCCTTCAAATAATAGGTTTAATGAGCTTTCAAGTGTGTATAGGAATTTTTAACATAAAACAGTTGGACTTCGGTACTTCTAGAAGAAAAATACGCTAAGATTTTAAACCTCTGTGTTATTCAAAAGAAGATTTCCGTACATTATCTTGAAAAGATTTTGTCAGAGTATTTCTGGCATATGAACAAACAATTTTTTCTGCTTAATCTCATTTTTTCAAAAATGTGACTTAGGCACTTTTAGAAATAGGGCCTTTAGTTGTAAAAGTTGTACCGCGGAAAATAGGTTGAAAAACACTGCGATAGGTTATGGCTCTCCGATGTTTTCTTTCAAAAAGCATTTTCAGAAATAGATAAAGGCTAAATTGACATAACCTTAAATTCCAAACGTTTTAAGCTATGTTTGATGGAGTCTCTTATTGCAAATCAAACTCAGGTTTAGCATTTTAAAAGCGAACTGAGAAATAATGCACTATTTTTTCGGTTTAATCACTGTGAAAATGTCCGATCCAAAGAAGCGTAAGATTCGTTTTTAACTTACGTTGATAATTACAATATTAATGCAAATGTTGCTTCGTTAGCCGCAGGGCATCTTATCATCAATCTTACGTGAAGCTTAAAGTTAGCAAACAGCACTCTCAAAACTTCATTTACCGTCTGGCTATTACTGCATGTTTGGGAGCTGATATAAAATTTGAAAATAGATTTTGTCTGTAACGCGTGCTCAGTGTATTTCTGAAGACATTCATTAGAAGATGTTGCAATTTCGTAAACTGCGAAAGGACAGAACTAGAAACGGTAAACTTAGGTTAGCAGAAAACGGGACGACTATGAACAACTTACAGAATTCTTCACAAGGTACAAAAAGTTTTTTGTTTAAATAAAAAAAAGTAGTGCTATGTAAACTTGTTTAATTTCAAAGAATGTTTCAAGTCACTTGAAAAGAACTGTTTTTTGTTGGATCTATTTTATTAGACGTTCTTTGAACAAATGAAAATAAGTTTTTAGTACCCAGCTGCTATAATAGTTTTATATTTTAAATTTAAGTGTTATCTATCTTATGTTTCTGTAACACTGTAAAAGGCAAGGCTACACTAAAAAATTTTATTTTATATAAATGAGTACTGAGAAGGCTTGTTTTGTTCATTGCTTAAACACTTTTGGTTTTGAAGTCTCATCAAAGACAGATGCTTTTGTTATGACATTTCGTATTATTTTGCTATTGATTTTCTTGACTAAGTCAAATTCTCTAGAAAGATAAATGAACAATGACATTAAATGCAACAACGTGACATGTGAAGTAAAATTTACCAGTGCAGGAAATACTACTGCCCCACTGTATGAAAATGTTTTAGTATAAAATTATTAAAAATAAAAGTCTTATGATAAACGCACAAATAATCACCAAGAGACTTTTTTTTAATTAATATCGGAAAAATTTTGGTAATTTTTTTTAAAAACCAGAAAGAAAAAATGCCAAAAAAGCAGAAAATCTCGAAAAAACTCAAATTCTTCATAAACATTTTTATTCACATTGAGACGTTGTTGAAAAATAGCAAAAGATAAATTCGTCACTTGAGTGTTTGACACGTTTCAGTTATCCTCCTGACCTACAAAACAACGACCGAACTATTTAACTTAGAGTGACTATCATCGAGCCAAGGTTTTATGTCTGGTTAAATTTTATTTTCGATTTCTTTTTTAAACAATGATAGTATTTTCTTTCAGTAGCCTTTTAATTAAAGCTCCGAACGCAGAAAATAACTTTAAATTTTTGATTGGCCATTCAACAGAAAGTAAAATTTCTTTTTTAAAGACGCAACAAAAAAGCTTTGAAGGAGTATCTGACGTCTAGCCCTCTGATCATCGATTGAAATTGTGCCAAGTTTTTAACTGATCAAAACCTTGTGTAGAAGGCAGAAGCCTATCCACAACACATGCTTGAGAAACTGTCCCCCAACAACTTAGGTCACTTGTTTGACTTGACAAGGTTTGGTTTTAGTGGGTACCACATGCTTATTCAATTTTTTCGTAAAACTTATTTCATGACTTTTGGGCTTGAAAAAAATTTCTTTTAGTTGCTTTTTATTTTCTCTGGGTTAATGCTTTTTTTATCGCTGACTACAAAAAAGTTGTTTTTGATAGAAAGATATTGGGATGCTATTTCACATGACGAATGCCTTCGGAATAGGTAAAATCTATTTCGGAGTGTGATTTCACTCGGTTCATAACCTTAACTCCAATCCAACAAATAAAATGGAAATTGCTCTGAAAAGTTTAACCCTTCACGCCTCTCATACGTTGCCTAAATAAGGTGCTAAGATTGCGCAGCCAAGTGGCACCGATCTGGAGTAGCTTATACAAAACGTTTTTTTGCTGAAACGTTTAATTTTTAAAACTATTCTCAGACATACTGCTTTAATACTACGCGCCAAATGCTATTTTCTTTTAATATTTATTGATTAAAAAAAATCCCAAACAGAACACAGATCTTTACTTTTGCATAAATATACTTTAAAACTTTAATAATAACCTTCTGGCGCAGTTATATTGAACAAAACTCGTTTATAAATTGTAAGTCATCCAAAATCATAGACCAGGGCTTATCATTTTAGCCTACGTAACACTTATTAAAAAAAAAACAACTTTCTGAACAAAAGTTTGTCAAGAATACAACTAATGATGGCCTTACAAAAGGGGGACATTTTTTTTAAATTTATTTTGCAATGTTAATAAAAAAATGTAGCCCAGTTCATAACTAAGTAAACAGTTTTTTTTGTTCCAAGACGTAGTGACCTCTAAAAAAAGTCATCACTTTTATGAATCTCCATTTTCATCTCAAAAACATAGTGATCTCTATAAAAACGGAGAGATGGGGCCACCGTTATGGTGCTATTGCGAAGAAATAGAGCAATATGTTGCATAAGGAGGGCCAGGTGCGGCCGCTCGGTTCGTTCCATACTAAAGCCATCACTAAATATATAATATACAACTATAGAAGGCCTTCAATTTTGCACGTTATATCAAAGAACTAAACTTACTAAAGTTATAAAAAATAGAATGACTGTAACATCTAAAATGATAAAATAAAATTCTTAAAACAATGCGTCCAGTAAACCTCGTTATGACCCATTTGCAGTTCGTCATGTTTATCATCATGCGATACACTTTGAGGAAGCTCAGTTTGAAATACAGTTTGAGAAACGCTAAATAAACAAATAGAAAATGCAACGCTTGTAAAAAGTCAAACAATTGTAAGTTAAATGAATATATTTGTTTACTTTTACTCCTCTTCTTCAATCGTCCAAAAAGTCAGTAATGAACTGTTTAAAAGTCATCTCGGCCAAAAAACTTTAAATGTTTGATTTTTTTACTGCCTTTTGTTCAACATCACAACATTAACATATTAAAACTCTCTAGTTTAAGAATTTTTATAGCTTTTTTGCCTAAGCGAAACAGATTTAGAAGAGAAATCTTGCCTCAAACCAAGTTGATCCACAACTGCTTAGAAAAACCATTAGTATCGTTTTACTTATTTATAGTGTACGTTTAATTACAATATAATACACAACAGCACAAATTTATCTCCATAAAAAAATAGGCTTACATGTCTTGAAATGAATTGTGCTGTAAGAAAAAGCCCTTTTTGAGATTATTTAATATTTCGATAATATTACCATTACTGACCATTTCATGACATCATAATTCACCTGAATGTCATTAAAAGTACATGTTTTGATATGGAATAAAATTTGAATAAAAATTGTGCCCTAATAAATATGGAATAAAATTTGATATGGAATAACGATAATATTGATATGGAACAAAATTTAAATAAAAATTTGATATGAAATAAAAATTGTGCCCTAATAAAAAATAGTCAACTTTAGTGCACAATTTTTTTGTTTCTCTCATATTTTGATATGTACGACACATATTTGAACCTATGTGACATACATTCTTTGGTCCACCCAATGGTAATTGAACAATATTATTGTAAAATGTGTTATTATAAAAACATTAAAATGCACCCTGTTTCAAAAGCGCACATATTAATGACGAAAAAAGTAAGCAGATGTTCTTATTAAATAAATACCATATACTAATAAACAAAGCCGTAGCTGCCGGAGAGCAGGGGTCAATTGCTCCCCAAGTTTCTAAAATTTGGGCAAAATCAAAATTTTTCGGGCAGCGACCAAACAATATTTGGGTAAAACTAGAATTTTTTGGGCAGCAATAGTAAAAATTTGAGAAAATTATGAATTTTAGGCAATGACAAAGAATTGTTTAGACAAAAAAGTTTTTTGTGCATCAAAAATAAACACTAATTACTTAAAAAGTTTACGAATTTAGGTAAAAACTTTTTTGTGGTCTTCACCCTAACTTGTACACAAATTTTCTTTTTATATACGTAAAGTTCTAGAAAATTAAGATTCAGGTAAACGACACAAACTTTGCGCAAAACTCTATTGCCCTCCCAAATTTTTTTGGCTGACACTCCTATGCTTGTAAGTATTTATACATATCGATTTATCAAAGTTGAACTAAGTAGGAAGGAAAGATATGAAGTTTAATACTTATATGATGGAAACTTTATTACAAACTAATCATTGCATGTATTATATAAAAACTTTTTATGAATCTTCCAATGTTCCTCAGCCATAAATGAGATTTTATTCAACAATATTTTTAAATTACCCGATGCAATATTTCTCGCATTAATCTATTTTGCAGTGACAATAAGCGTCTGATGAACTTTTATTCTAGTTTGCAGTCGGCAAACTGATGCTATTACGCTTAAATTAATGTGTTTTTTGCTTGTTGATTTTTGTTGTTGTTGCCTGTCCAAGATTATTTTTAAACTTTACAAAACAATCTGCTGATCAAAGGAAACGTTAAGTACAGAATAAGCTTGACTTAAACGAAAAACTGTGCATTAAAAAAGCTGAAAGGTGCAGAGACTTTGTGTTTGTGGGTATTGACGTATTTCGTTTAGCCGCTGTTTCTTTATTCGCAATCACTTTGTCAATAGCAACTTAGAAAACGTAATAACTTGATTGCAAATAAAATTGAATTGAATTGAATTGAAAGGTCTAGCCGCCGAAAAACGTCATAGAAAGGTCTCACATTTTGGAAGCGAAACCAAGTGTTTCTGTTTTTAGTAATGACGTAATTCAATTCTTGAAATTTCAGCATTAACTTATGTTGTCGTTGAAGACTTTATTTTTTAGCTTTTTAAAGTTTATTTTGTTATGGCAGTTAATAAAAACTGCAGCAATATATGATTTTCTAAATGCATAACGATAATTTAATTGTGGTTGCTTTTACCGTTGATATCGGACAAAATTTTAAGAAAAGGTTCTAGAGAAAAATTTCTTTCAATGTAGACGGTCAGCACCAGTGTAAAGGAAATTAAAGCAACATTAATCATTCACTAACGGAAACAGTTTCTCCGACATTTTCTTACAATGCTCTTTCAATGTCTTGTGCTCGTTTTTGCATAAGAGTGAGCAGCAAGTAAATTAAGAAATAATTGGAACAAACGACCGAGTACGCAAAAGACACAGCACTTTCTCAAGGCTTTAAGCGAGTCGTTGGATTGGGTTCTTAGATTCAAAATGACGAATTTTCGTATTTGGAAGTGTAGTGCAATTACCTTTTATTCGGTTGCAATATGTTTAGGTTATGTAATACAAGATTTTTGCTTATAAACAAAATTATTAAGAAATTTTTTAGTAAGTTTAGCTTGTCGAATTTTGGCGTAGCTGAAAACAGTTTAGTGTAAATAGGAAAAAGTAATTTGAAGCAAAAATAACCATGGTTTTCCTTTTATAAAAGTCCGAAAATTCCTTTATTTTTTGTAAAATTAAGCAAAAATTATTTATTTATCACCGTATAATATACCAATAAAATAACTCATCTAAGTTTTTAATTGCAACTATACCCTTGGGCTATTGCAGGAAGACCATCCAAGTTTCATAACAAGCAATGTTTGGGTTACGCTGTGCCCGCGGAACGCGTAAAATTAAAGATGTTAAATATTAAAAATGTTCATTGTTAATCTGTAAAAGATGAAATAGCCAGATGGACCAGATTATACAGTAGACCAAACGTGTAAAAATATATTAATTAATTAATTATTTATTTAATTAAGATGGTTTTGCCGCGTTAATTAATTAACCATTACGGTTCCTCAATTATTCCGAAAAAATTTCTTTGTCTTCGCAAGTACTTAACTTTAAAAATAATTTTAAATTTTCTTTTTTGAAAACGGAGCAGAAATTACTAGAATAACGATTTGCTGCAGGTTTGCGGCAGCAACTTTGGTTGATTCAAGCAAAACACAATGTTTAAGAAACGTTTGTAAGTGGAATTATTTTGATAAAAAATAGTTGAATACATTATGCATGAAAACATGAGGTCGATAAACTTAGTTTGTTCATCAAGGAAAAGTGAAAGGTTCAAGAGCAGACAAAGAAAAAACTGAGGAAGAGAAATACGACAAAAACTTCTTTTTTTTTTTTTTTGAACGATCGATTGAAACACACCTTCGTACTTTTTAACCAATTTCCATCGGTCAAAATTAAAGTTTTTATTGGGTTTATGTAAAAATTCCAGTCCACAGAAAGCCCATCAAAATCCTTTTTTTATTGAAAGGTTGTCAGTTTTAGATGTGCAAGTGTAACTATATTTGAATTAATTAATCCTGGCCCAGCTGTGTTGTACTCGTATTTTTGGTTTAGTGGTTGGCTGATCGTCGTATGTCTCCCTTGACCTAATTGCTGCTTTCTATTTAAAGTAGATTCACCATTGCAGGTAAACAGCGTAACCCCATTGAGAAATTTGCGGTAGATTGCCTTTCCTGTGTAGACTGAGCGTCGAACTCCCGTCCTTTTGTTTGCGAGCCAGAATTTGATCACATTGAACTATCAACAGTTGACTTGATTTCAAGCTGGGCTTGATCTGGTTGCTAAATGTAAGAAATTGAAAACTTTTTGATATTCATCACTCTTTTAAACATATTCACATCGATTCAAAACGGTCACTTTACGAATTTCTTGTGTGGCTAATAGAAAATGTCTCAATTGGGAAGCTTTTTCCGAAAGTGCTTTCGAATTACATTATGCCGTTCAGTAGTTAGGAAAGCTTTTCAGCAACAATGTTTTAATCGATTGGACCGCAGCATTACCGGGCTATCATTGTTGATTTAACCGCGTAATTCAAGTCTAAGTCAACAGAATCTCAAAGTATCTTGTGAATGTAACAACGGTGTTTCGTCGAACTGCTGTTTGAGAATAGAAATCTTACCTCTTCGCTAATTGTGGAAAATTCTTTTATGTTGTATATGATAAATTTCTTGTAATGCTAAACGAAAACGTCAGCAGAAAAACAAATTAGTTTAGGTTAATTAGATAGTTCATCATTTCTGTCAGACGAAATGCTAATTTTTCTTGGATTGATTGATTTATTTATTTGGCAAGATTTAAAATGAAACTTTTGTTCGATCTAGTTGTTATTGTCCGGAAAAGAATGCGATGATGTCAAAGTAAACAAGAAAGAAAGTTGAAGCAAAACTTGTTATTTTTCGACGCTTTACGTCAGTGGAAACTTAAGTTTTTTTGCAAAAATAAAAGCAGCTCGCAAGCTATGAGTAACCACCCGAATTTCCGGAAAAGAGATTTGGTAATATTTTAAACATTTTCATGATTTTCTGAAACAGATTTTTTACTTGTTTAAAGTGAACGTAAGCAAGGTGACATTTAGCAGAAGAAAAAGATAATTCTCTTAATTTTATATCTAAAAAATTTTCACACTTTGATTTGCAAAGCAGTTTTTGTCAGTTTATTAGATCATTGTGACATGCCATTTTCTGTAACAATAGAAGTTCCGTTCACAGAAGTTGTTGGCATTTTTTGTTTTTACCAGTAATAAATCTTTTTTATGTAGGCTCTATCAACGGTAAAAATTATTATCTCTTCTAAAAGCCAAGTACGTGAAAGATTTTAATTCTATCATTTAAAAAAAGAGCTTTACCAAGTCCAATGTTAAACAGTTAGATTTAGCACAGCAAAAAACAAAAAACTCTATGACTTCGTTCTAAAAATATGAATTGGTCGGGGACGAAAAGACTCATATCTTTTTCAAAGAAATGTACTTTTTTGTAATTTTTACAAAGTTAACTTTTGTATATTTTTCATAAAGTTTAATGTGGAAAGTAGACTATAAAAAATAAAATACAGGATGTTTCCAAAAATTTGACATCATTTGACATCTAAATATTACAGAAACTACATAGTCGAATCAAATGAAATTCAACTGGGTTAATGTTGACCAAAACTAGATTTATTCCTGTAAGTTTGAATAAGAAATTCAAAGGCACCTGAATTTCATGAAAGGTTTTGCAAATGTTCAATATGCGCACCGCCTGTGAC
Source organism: Diplosoma virens (assembly GCA_963680785.1). Taxonomy (NCBI): domain Eukaryota; kingdom Metazoa; phylum Chordata; class Ascidiacea; order Aplousobranchia; family Didemnidae; genus Diplosoma; species Diplosoma virens. Next base: position 12,419,931 of record OY796895.1, on the reverse strand, counting down.
ACGGCACACGTGAAGTCGGTACTCTGGCTCCTCCTAAACATGCTGCAGCATGTCTTGGGTAACAGTCTCCAGTGCGGCGGTGTTTCTTTGTTAACTACCTGTCTCGCATGAGAGTTAAACCGGAGACTGTTACCCAAGACGTGCTGCGGAATGTTTAGGAGGAGGCGGAGTACCACTTCACGTGTGCCGTGTCACAGGCGGTGCGCATATTGAACATTTGTAAAACCTTTCATGAAATTCAGGTGCCTTTGAATTTCTTATTCAAATTTACAGGAATAAATCTTGTTCAGCTCAACATTAACCTTGTTGAATTTCATTTGATTCGACTATGTAGTTTCTGTAATATATACACGTCAAATGATGTCAAATTTTTTGAAACACCCTGTATGTTCAGAATTTTTGTGCACAAACCGAGAGGCAAGAGTACCTTGCTTTTCATCTTAAGATTATGCAAACTCAATGCTACAATTTCTGCTTGATTTGTGGTTTTTTAATTACTTGAATTTTTAGTTAGTTTTTTTGAAAAGAAAATGTTCTTTAAACCTTGTTCAGCTTCATGGGTTCATCTATTTTGAAATAGAATGAAAATTTGAAAAAATGTGTCACATAAATGAAAACAGACAGAATGCAAACCTTATTTTCCAGAAAACATAGTGAACCCTAATGGCACTGACGTAGCTTAGAATATTTAAAAGGTACGTAAAAGTTTTTGAAAAATGGAAATTTTACTTGAAATATTCCAAGATTTTATCGAAGTAATGGCACCTGCTAATTAGCGATGAATCTTTTTTAAGTACTTAATGAAAACCAGGTTGTTTCCATTTTGATTGATCGAGATACGCAAAATTATTAAAATTTTTAAATTTCTTTTGCTAATATGATATTTTTTACAAATAAAATAATTGTAAATTTGTTTTATCCAGAAGAAAATTTTTTTTCTTTAACTTTTGTTTTTTGGGCGTTTTATTAAATAAAAAACAGAGATTCGCTTAAATTAAAAAATTTAAAGTTACCTAAAGCATAGTAAAAATATGTAAGATAGAAAACAAACTGATATGAAAAAGCCTATACGAAAATTTGCAATGAAATGCACAAAAAAAGTTACAAAAAAATTATGATCTCAACAAAAACCATTTTATTCTAGTTTGCTTGCGTTTAGCGTAAAATTGTTTTCTTTAAACATAGTGCGTTGAAAAATTCAGCAAACCAGAAAAATCAACTTTTATAAGGAAAAGTTTTCACGCTCTTGTGTTTATAGACTTTACCAAAATTGCAAACACATTGTGTCTTTTAAAAATGTTTGTTCAGCAAACTTTTTAACACATGAAAAGGAATTTTCTCTCAAAAATTTCTGGCTTTATTATTAAACTTAACTATTATACTTTCAAAGTGAGACACAGTATTATGTTAAGGAGGCGCGGGTTAGTAGTTTGTGGGAAGGTTTTTGTGCCTGGAACCTTTTCCCAAAAACCATCCTTGATTGTTTTTGTAACGTTTGAAAAAATATTAAAAAAAAACCTAAAAATTACCCAATAATGTACATTATTTTAAAACCAATATTTTTTTATTGGATTTGATTTCAAAAACCTACTTTTACGTTTTTTTCAAACTAGTTTTTATAAATTAATTTAAGCCAGATGTACGTCCGTAGCATTTATACTTTTACAACTTGCCTAATTTAATTGATCGATTTTAGTTGTAGGCTACAAATCTTGGTTTTGATTTTGCTTTTTGTTTTAAAAATTTAAAAATCTTTCGTTTATCTCAACATAAACCATTTTACTTTTCTTCATTAACTTCAATCTTTAAATTTTTTTTAAAAATTAAAGATTATTGCTGCATTTTTTTAAATTGTAGCCTATCGATATAGTTGTGACAAGAATTTATATTTACTGAATTATTGAAATAAGTAATGTTACCATTACCCTTTTTCCTTTTTTTCTTTAGTTTAGTGTTTCTCAAGCTACAGAATGAAAACGCTTTTTGAAGAATGTCGAAACGAAACGGTTATAAAAAAGTATGACATCAATAGAAATATGTTACAGGAATAGAAAAGATAGCTGGAAAGGGGGGGGCAGTGCTCGAAGGTTGCATGGAAATATAATACTGTGTTTTAAACTACCAAACACTGAGAAACAATGCTATAGCATAGTTTTTCTCACACTTTTCTGGCATTCAAAATTGTTTAAATTCAATTCAATTCAATTCAATTTTATTTGCAATCAAGGTATTACGTTTTAAAGTTCTTATTGAAAAAGTGATTGCGAAATAGGAAACAGCGGCTAAACGAAATATGTTATTACACGCACAACGTCAATTGTGAGTGGTCGCCGTACCTTAATCGCCGTGCATTAAAAACACAATTTGTAGCAATTAATGCCCCACATAAAGTCGACTCGAATAAAGCCCAAAATAGATCTTGTTCTTAAATCGAAAGATTACGTACAAAAGTACCGTAAAACTATGCAGTCGCATTAAATTCGACTAGAATATAAAAAAGGTTTACCTTTTGACGGTGTCTGTCTTAAAAATTTGAAGACCAAATTAAAATTAAATTATAATAAAAAATATTTGGGATTTATTTGAAGGGTCTTTGCCAATCATATTTGGGTCGTAATTCATGTTTTCAAAAATGGTCCTTTTGCAGCAACTAATGAGAGTCCCCTAACATTGTTAACCAACATCTTAATAAATCTTAAATAAATAAATGGGCTATTCAAATCATTATAACGCCTACTCTAATTAGCTTCTTAGCTGTTTAACACAGCTCGATAACAACATCCAGGGGTAAAAGAGGGATCAATAAAGAATCATGGAGGCAATGAAAAGCTGTTGGGGTCTACTGGAAAAAAAAGCAGTGCTTTTTTACTTTCTGCAAGGTTATCAAAATTGTACATCTAGTTCTAAATTATTTTTACAGCCTAAAAAATGTCTAAACAAAGTAAAAACGTTCTTTTTTTTTGTCTTTTTTTGTTTTTCTTTCATTATGTACATATAACATTATTAATTGCAACACTGTAAAAAAAATCATAGTTGCATAAAAGCGAAGGCCAAAAAAACGTCTTTACTTCATTTATAGCTTACGTTTTTAAGGCTTTCAAGCATCATTAAAACTAAAGTGTATCTTTTCTTTAGTTAAAAGTGTGAACCGTTTTAAAAAAGTTGAAAAGCACTGAATTAGAGGTTTGATAGAAATTTTTATTCTTGAATTCGGGGTCGATGTCACGAAAAGTTTTAAAACCACTGATTTTACATAATTTTCGGGCCAACCCACCGTTCTCACTATTAATGTTTGTCAGCAGTGTGGCCGAATGTATCACGCAACGCAGATAGTGGTGCTGGGTAATAACATGTGTTTTAAAGCTGTAACCCTATTATTTAATTTATTTTGTTACAAAATATTTGTTAAGTATATATTTTTTTTATCTACTTTTATAATTAGCCGTTAAAATCTTGTACTTTTTTGCGAAGAAACTTTTTTCTTCAGACTCATCAGCAATGGCCTTAAATTATTCTATCATTTTTCAATTTGATAATTTTTGGTTTTCAAACTTTTCTTAACCTATGTAAACATTTTATGGTAAAAAAAATCGTCTTTACAAATTTGGTTCTTTATTGCTTTTTAATTTCAGTTATTAGGCCGTGCATCTCGGTAAAAGCAATAATTTTAATTGAATTGCTTTTATAACTTTTTAAAGTTGTTTTGTACATTTGATTTTATTGTTTAGACACCTTGAATAAGCCGAACATGTATCCAAAGTTCAACCAAGTCTTCTTGGCTTTTTCTACTTTGTTATTTTTTGCTTCCTTCGAATGCTTACTTTTTATGATCTTTTCAATTCAACCTGGTATGATCGCCAGGTCATTCTCAAAAGCAAAATGCACAAGTACGTTTTGTTTGTTTAAAGATAAACATATTTTATGTTAGTCAGAATTTACAGTGAAATATTGTAATTTTTGATGAATATATTGAAGTTCATGAATTTGAGATTGGTCATAAAATTTTTTCAAATATTAATGAGATCTGTTAATACATTTAATTTGGACAAGGATCTTTTTATCGAAAAACCAAGCAATGCGACCTTTAAATAAAGTTAGTTCAAGATATGAGTTTGAACTTCGATTCAAGTTAAAAATAGTAAACTGACACAGATTTCATCTAATTGTTGTTATAAGGCGCAGACAAACGTCATTTGAGAATGTGAAGAACATGCGCCTGTTTGCTCAATCATTGTCGAATCGCCTCCGTGACTCATCGGTTTTGTACCACGCTTAATCAAATTTTTAAATTAAATTTTAAAGATAGAAAATAAATAAGGAAAAAAGTTATTAAGCTTTAAAAGTAATATTTTTGAAAAAGTCAGTTTTATATTTTTTCATCTCTGTACTTATCCTCCTGACTCACAGGAAAACGTCGGAGGCGCCAATACATGGAGGAACTGTCAACCGATTATCCCAACCTGCTTTCGAAGATGCTTTCCGATATTTTAAATTTTTTACCGTAGCGTTCAATTTACGGCACAATCTTAGTAAAGATTCTTTAAGTAAATTAAAATCTAAAGTCATTTTGATTTTTGATGTAATGCGACCCACTTTCTTCGCGATATTTACCTTAAAAAGATTTCTTTCTTTTAAATTTCTGAGTATATTTTGCTAAACCCTTACTGAAATTTTTTTCTTTCAGTAATACAAAAAACTGTCAATAGCAACATAAGCTGCTTCAGTGAATCTTTTGTGGATCACGGGAAAAAGTTAGAGATCCCCTGCCTTCAAGTCTATGTTATCCCTGTAAACAACAACGACAATAAAAACGAGAACATTTCAATTCAAGCGAATCAACAAAATGGCAATACGAATGGCCGCAAGACGGCGCCTTTGAAAAATAGCAATGGTCAAACTGATACAGTTGATTGCGAAAATAACTGCAGCACAAACAAACCGAAGTCTTTGACCACGAACAGAGGGTGGTTGCTCTATCAGAATGAGTATAACTACGCCGGAATGGACCATCGTTACCGACAATGCTCGTATTTGCCTTCCGTCTGTCACAACGATGTAACAAAAATAAAACAAGATATTTGCGACTACGCCTTTGAAGTGGGTGAAGAGAACTCGACAATTGACTGTTTTGTTGATGAAGCAAATGAACGTGTGATCTTGAATAAAAAGATCGCTCCAAGTGATATCGTGCACGCCATCTTGTGGCCTGCTTTGGGCGTTATAACCAGCGTTGGTTGTTGCATCGGGTTCTGGAAACGAAATCACAAGCATATTAGCCGACTGTATATTTATAATAGCTGGGCAGCCTCTTAATTTCGCGTTTTTTTTTTTAAAGTGGGGCATAGTTTAAAATTTTTGAAACACAGCAATGTGGTATGCTGGTATGTTGCAGTGCCATTAAGTTTAAAAAGATGGGGTTTTGAATAGCGACGTCTGTTTTTATTTTGATACCGCTGAGTATCTAGTTCAGTTTGGAGTTCTTTTTTCATTTGTCTTATATCATTTTTTACAATTTTTTCTAATTTTTTGAGAAAATTAAAAAAATTGCATCATTTAACCAAACCTTTTTTTTCATATTCAATTGTAATATTACTGCATTTTTTTGGATTGTTTTTCACTTGCAAAGCTTTTTCGTAAATTGACAAAAATTTTTTAAATTCTAGTCGCAGAAGATGAAATAGGAACGCGTAAATGCAACGATTGCACTTGTATCACTAATTATGATTTGTTTTTTGAAGTTTTGTTTTATTTGACTTTTATAATCATCTTTAAAACTGATAACATGTCAACGTCATATGTTTGGTCTCTATTTCTGCTTTAATTCTTGCTGCCTCGTTTTCGTCTTTGAAAAATTTCAGAACGAACTCTTGTTATTTTATATCTTCATGGTGCTATTAAGAAAATGATTCTTTGAAGGGATGAAATTGAAGCGGTGTTGCCAGCTAGTAAAAAATGATGTTGTTTTTGTCTAGCGCTATCTTACGGCAGCAACTTTTTTATATCAACTTTTATTGTTCTTTGCAAGGTAAAAAAAATCAACCAAAAACAAATAATGTTTACCACCAATAAAAAGACAAAATGTGTACATGTTATATTGGAAAATAATGACTATATTGAATTTGATTTTTTAAGATTAAATTTGCTAACTATATCGTTGTAACACACACATGCACACATGTATAATACCAATATAATAAAAATTCATTCAATCACTTTTTAAAAAACCACAAGAGTCTGTTTCAATCTATAGAATTTTCAGGTGGTTAAGTAACAATTTGTTGAGTTTTTTAAAAATTGATTGTATAAATTTTGTATTTAAAATTCCTCTGATTCTTTCATTGACCACCCTTGCAAGAAAAATCGATTCATTCTTGCACTATAATAACTATATATATATATTTATGCATGCAGTAATTACTTGCCTGAAATTAAAAAACTTAAAAAAGATCCGCAAGTTGTTTTTTTTATTGCACTAAGTTGAGCTTTAATGACGTATTAGCTTTTCTAACTATAACTTTTTATTACAATTTGTGTGATTATTTCAACCAACGTGTCGTTTTTGATAACAGGCCTGTTGGTGTTTTTGTCTTTTTCTGAGTGTAATTTTGATTTTGAAAAAAATTAGAAAGGTTATTTTTCACAGATTGTGCCCTTTATGATAATTATTATAAAAAACAAAGCTTTACAAAATAAAATCGTATTATCATATAAATCTCTTTAGTCTTAACGAAGATTTGAAGGTACAGTATTTACAAACCTTATTTGATTGGCGAGTCATTCTATTAGCCTTTATTTTACCACTTGTGAGTGGGATATTGAAAAATACTGATTTATTCTTCCACATGACGACAGCATAACCAATCGATTTTCAATAACTTTAGGATTTGTTCTTTTTATGCGCAGTGAAATCTACTAGGTTTCTAAAGTATAAGGTCAAGTCTATAACGATAAAACAGTTTTTTTTGCACCCACTTTTTACCAATGATATTTAAACAAAAATTGCCAGCGTAGCCTTCACGCCCTCAATCTTAATTGAAGGAAGAAAAATCTTTTTAGCTTCAACTTAATTTTGTGAGTAAAAATTAATAATAAACCAAATAATGGTTGTACGTGCTTGATGGAACTATTAATAATAGAATTTTTTCGTGATTTGAAATGTTTGCTTTGTTGTCTGGAAAATACTAAAGTTACATTGAGATCTAAGCAACAAACCAACCAACTATTGTTATTATAACTTTAATTGTAACGCTATGTACGTACATAATACAATAGGCTTAACAAAATGTACAAAAAATAAAATGTAATACATAGGTTTATTGCCTCTATACAGTGATGGCTTTAATTGGGTGCAAACGGAGCGGCCGCACCAGGCCCCCTAAAATACAAAAAAAGTGCCCCTCTACACAAGAAATTGCTCTATTTCTTTACAACAGCACCAGGTCAAAAAGAAAAAAAATTTTTGAACATCAGCAGCATGCTAGGTTCTGCTCCTTAGGTTGTTGTCGCTTGTGCTTGTGAAAGTAAAGATCTTTTTTTTAGAGACCACAATGTTTTGAGGCAGTAAAAAGTGCCTCTCCATGCTTTGGATTACCCATTACCCAAATAGTGACCCCCCTAAATTGAAGAATTTTTTTTAGTAATCACTTTGTTTTCATACAATAAAAATGACTTCAGCTACCTTTTTTAGTACGCTAAACAGTGGCGCCCCTGACTTTTTTTGCATCACCACCTTCTTTTTGTACGGCAATCATTGCCTCTATATAATACTAAAAACATAGTATTATCATGTTGTATAGTATATATTATAGTTGGGTAAAATATAATATTTTTAGATTTTTAATTTGTCATAAAATAACAAATTGAGCAATTCTAAACTAAACAGAAATTTGATGACGTCATGACGTGACCTCAAAGATATTTAAAGATAATTATTTTTGATCTTTTGGATTAAAGATTAAAAAAAATAAATAAGATCTACACTTTATTTTGGGAACTGATCTTCTCGCCTCTCCAAGCCGCAAAAGTCTTCCTTGGCAAAGCTAACAGTAATTCTCAACATTGCCTGTTTTATGAGTCTGCCATTGGACAGCATCTTCTGCACAACACACAATGTGCTCTTTGTTAGAGCGACAATAAATTTTCCTTCTTGCTTGAGAACATTCTACCTTCTATCTTTCCACTTTAGAAGCTACTTTCATTAATTTTATTAACTTTGAGGCTCTCTTTTTACTTCATATTGTTGTTCAGCTCGCTTTTCTTTATTCTGACCAATTCGCCTAAAGAGTGTCAAACAATACCTTCGAGAATAACTTCAATTGTTGCTCTTTAAATTCTGTATCACCAAATGTCTCTTCATATAGATTCAAAGCCCAATTTTACTCATCGTAAAAACAATCACTGCTGAAAAAATATTTACTTTTGCCCTAGTTTGTGGAAATGTCTAAGAAATGGTCGCCTCCGAATTCTCTTCTTTTCCTTCCTTTTATTGTGTACGCAATCACTGATTCAATATAATTTCATGCCTTATGCCGACTTGCCAATAAAATAATAACAATAAGAAGAAGAATGAGAAAAAGTTTAAATTATGGTAACTGAACCTAAATCATAAAATGGTTTTAGTTACGTAGTTTAATTCTTAAAAAAGCATTGTCATTTTGTTACAAGCAATAAAGTATCAAATAAATTTATATGATTCTTGACACCTCCCTAAAATTAGTTTTAAAAGTATTTTTTGATTTTTTATTACCATTAAATGCTAGGCAAAAAGTTTCATGATGTATTCAAAAATTTTCCTCAGTATGTTATGATTTAAATTGATGGTTTACTTTTACACAGGTTTTAGAATTTAGATAAACAGCGATCACAAAGTAGGCAATTACTTTTTTTACTTCAAAAGACACGTTAATCGAAACTGAACAACAAACTGCAAAATTGTTTTTTGTAAATTCACAAATGCATTTTAATGATATTGTTCTCCGCAATTTTAATCTAAAGCCACCAATGCGAAACGGACCATCTGCGACACAGATGGTCAGCGATCAATTTTTGACTTTTGTGCGTTAAGGTAATTGAAAGCTCAAACGACTTTTAAAAATTTATAAGACTGAAAGCAAAGTGCTTTTTCGACTCAGCTGCTTGAGATAATTCATTTCAACTAAGCTTTAAGTGAGTCGAAGTTTTTCTGGTGGTAAAAGTTACGTACTCCAATAATTGTACTTGTAAATGCACTATTTTTTTGCCAGCGCAACAGTATCCTTTTGTGGTTTGGCTTGTTTTTTACCTTTATTTAGTGTTTTCTGTATTGGTTTGATTCAAAGGTGCTACAATCATGCATATTCTCTCTCTATAACCTATTTCTATTCTTTGATTGAATTTCGAACGCTTGTGATTTTGCTGCTTCATCTTTTTCCTGTCCCACTCATTTCTTAACATACAATTGGTGCTTTTAATTTTTTTCTTATGGTAGATCAGAAATAAAATAAATGAATAAATAAAAACCTACGTAAAAAACTGAGTTCGACGACGGTCGTCGTCGTTTGAAGGGTATCCACTCCAGGTCAGACACAAACAGGACTGGGGCCGAGGGTTTGTCCTTTTACTACCCCAGATTGCTGCACTGCTTGAATCTGATGCTGGCAGTGGTGTTATTAAGCCAGCATCGAGTTTCGTCATTCAAAACCGTCAGACCTCGTGCTCCATGTGATGTCCGATGTATAGGGCACGCTGTTAGAACATGGTCTGCGGTTTGCTCAGAGGTGCCACACTCGCAATTCGGTGAAGGAGCGAGACCCCACTTGTGCATGGACGAATGGAATTGCCCAACACCAGTCCGCAGGCGGTTGAGCTTAACCCAAGCTGCTCGGGGTAAGCCCATCCCAACAGGCCTGGCACTGGTCCCGGGCACAAAGCACGGAGCCTGGAAGCATTTTTACAATACTTCGATTTCCATTTGTGTGATTTGTTCATTCAGAAGCGCAAGTGCCAAGTCTGGTAAGGTTGTCCAAAAGATTCCGCGCAGCTGGCACAAACAGGCGTCTGGATTTTAGTCTCACTTGGCGAGTATCTGAGGACCCACTTAAAAGACCATACAAGATATGATCGGGGTCCAGAGATCCACGGTGAGCCACGGAGAGTGTCGCTCCCAGTCGGCGAAGCTCAGCTGGCTGGATGCCTGAGAGTACAGGCAGGTAGTCCGTTGGAGTGGGACGCAGGCATCCAGTAACTATGCGCAAGGCGTCGTTCAAGACACTGTCGATGAGGCGAGTAGAGCACTGCGACAACAAACTGGCGCACAGTACTCAGCTGTTGAGTAGACTAAGGATAAGGTGGCTATGCATAGTGTTTTAGCACCAGCACCCCATCCCGAGCCCACGAGTCGCCTCAGCAGTGTGACGCGCGAGGATAGTTTTTTGCGCAATGCCACTAAATGGTGACGAAACGTGAGCGATCTGTCCAGTTTTACCCAGATGGTAGGTGCTTTCTCGCAGCCTGGGCCGTGAGTAAGTCTGTTCATTGGTGTTAAAGATGACAGACCGAAACCAAACCTACCAAAACGAAAGGGTATTCACCCATTTCGATGTTCAATGTGGGTCTGCTAGTCGGCAAACGTCCTTTTCAGGACGGGGCAATGCCAGGATAAAAACTGAATTCATTTTTTGCATAAAACTTATTTTAATACAAGTCTAGACGAAGCGAATATTGATTAAATCCATTTTATATGATTTCTGTTCCACTTTATTTACTTTTTATTTACATTATAAAATACATCAGCAAGTTTTTGATATTTAAAGAAAAAATTTAAAAACGTTTTTCCTCTTTTTTCAACAGTTCTTGATAATTACATTAATTTTTTTATTGCTGAATTCAAATACGAACTTTAACTTTGTATCACTTTTTTTAAAACTTGGCAACTTCGCCTTTTCATTACATATCAAATTTTATTTCAACATTACCTTAGAACGGATAACTTATTCAAGGAATTAGTTAGGTAATAATATGTAATATTGTTTACTCTTGTCTTGACGTATTAAAGTGCATCCACTCCGGGTCAGACACTTACAGGACGAGGTTGATTATTTTTATTACCTGCTTATTACTCCAAACTGCCGGTATCTGATTCAGGCAGTGCAGCAGTCTGGGGTAGTAAAAGGATAAACCCTCTGCCCCAGTCCTGTTTGTGTCTGACCTGTAGTGGATACCTTTCAAACGACGACGACGACGACGACTCCAAGCTGCTGCACTACCCTGATCAAATGCTGACAGTGATGGTGTTTCGTTATACAAAACTGTCGAACATTGTGCTTCACATGATGCCTGGTATATGGGGTATGCCGCCAAAAGGTGGTCTGCGGTGTGTTGGGTAGCACTCGCAATCCGATAAAGAAGTAGAACTCCTGAAACAAACAAGTAAGTAATCTATCAGGTAAGCTAGCTTAACATCAACGTTTCGGTTATCAGGAATACTAGATAAAAGATTAAGGTTTGGTCAAAGTGAAAATGTATTATCTCAATTTGTTCAAGTTTTCGTTCTTTATACTTATCTCTGTTCAAACAATTGTTTTTAAAATAATGGTAGAGTTCTGCAGCAGCAAGCGTTGAATCAGATTTTAAAAAAGCAGATGGTAAAACGCGAGGCTTTCGTTTTGCTTAATCAAGCCTCGAGAAAGCTTGTGCATTTTAAAAAGTTATCGATTTGAATGACGTCAGCTCTAGATTCATCTATAATGAATTGAAACCTGCGTTTGTGAGTCACGTGAACCGGTCGATGTCCGTCTTGACCAATGAAAAAAGCAAAAAATTATGTAATGAAGAGTATAATACAGAATGCAGAAGGAGTATCTCACCAGTTCGGTGAACTTATAGCATCGTAGCGTTGTGCTGTTTAATTGTTTTTCTTTGCTTATTCAAACTTAAGCTTTTTAAGTGACAATCATGGTAGGTGCAGCTAATTCATAGTCATATCTGTGAACCTTTATTTTACGTTGTAGTTTCTATTTTGTTGGCGTAAGCCAAGATTGCGCGAACTTTTTTAGCTTAAATGGTCAGATCTAAAAGTTTGTTTTGATCGAGAGCCGCATTAGTAATTACATGAATTCGCGCCTCAAATTTGCTGATAAGAAGGTCAAGACCGAAAAAGGTCTCAACTTTGATATGTTGCACTGTTACATTAAATGTTTGGCCGGCCGTAGTTTTCCCACCACTGGCGTATGCTGTAGTAAAACTTCGCATTTATCTGATTGTAAGCAAATTTTTCTTATTGTAGCGTGAGTGCATATCTATTCACGTTGGACAAGCTGGTGTTCAAATAGGAAATGCTTGCTGGGAGCTCTACTGCCTCGAACATGGCATTCAGCCGGACGGACAAATGCCTAGCGATAAATCCGTTGGAAGCGCTGATGACTCGTTCAACACGTTTTTCAGTGAAACTGGCGCTGGAAAGCACGTCCCAAGAGCTGTTTTTGTCGATTTGGAACCAACTGTTGTCGGTACACGTTAAATGCCTCATGAGAGCTTAATGAAATAGTTTTTGTGTTGCTAAGTGTCTTTGCAATTTGTCCCGTATAAAAATACTAATTTGATATCCTATTCCTGTTTTTTTTTAGATGAAGTACGAAGTGGCACTTATCGACAACTGTTTCATCCAGAGCAGATGATAACAGGCAAAGAAGATGCTGCCAACAATTATGCCAGAGGACATTATACTGTTGGTAAGATGGGAGTGTATTTGTTTAAATCCAGTAGTGCAGTGCTTTTAAAATTTGCTTTTACAGGCAAAGAACTAATTGACCAAGTTCTGGATCGTATAAGAAAACTCGCGGACCAATGCACTGGCCTACAAGGTTTTTTGCTTTTTCATTCCTTTGGTGGAGGTACAGGATCTGGGTTCACTTCTTTGCTGATGGAACGTCTTTCCGTAGACTATGGCAAAAAATCAAAACTGGAATTTTCCGTCTATCCGGCACCTCAAGTACTGAATCTTATTTGTTTTAAAAAAAACTCTGGAAATTTTAACGGCACTTTTTAGGTGTCCACTGCTGTTGTAGAGCCATACAACTCCATTCTTACAACACACACTACATTGGAACATTCCGATTGCGCTTTCATGGTCGACAACGAGGCAATTTACGATATTTGCCGCCGTAATTTGGATGTGGACCGACCTAGTTATACGAACTTGAATCGCTTAATCGGTCAAATTGTTTCTTCGATTACTGCTTCTCTGCGCTTTGATGGCGCTCTGAATGTCGATCTGACCGAATTCCAGACCAATCTGGTTCCATATCCGAGAATTCACTTTCCGTTGGTCACATACGCACCTGTAATCTCTGCTGAGAAGGCGTACCACGAGCAATTGTCTGTTGCCGAGATTACCAACGCTTGTTTCGAGCCCAACAACCAGATGGTGAAGTGTGATCCCCGTCACGGCAAGTACATGGCTTGCTGCATGCTTTATCGCGGTGATGTCGTGCCGAAAGATGTCAATGCTGCGATCGCCACCATCAAAACCAAGCGAACGATCCAGGTGAGAATTGCCAACCACGTGAATTTATTGGCGCTTCCTTTGTGACGTAATAAACCGCTGTGCTATTAGTTTGTAGACTGGTGTCCCACTGGATTTAAAGTCGGAATCAACTATCAACCTCCTACGGTTGTGCCGGGCGGCGATCTTGCAAAGGTTCAGCGAGCTGTGTGTATGTTGAGCAACACCACAGCTATAGCTGAGGCGTGGGCGAGACTTGATCATAAGTTCGACTTGATGTACGCAAAAAGGGCATTTGTGCATTGGTAAGAAGATTTGCATTTTATTGAAAAGCAGTAGCCCCACTATGTGATTATCGAAGTATTTTTTTGCGTAGGTATGTTGGAGAAGGAATGGAGGAAGGGGAGTTTTCGGAAGCTAGAGAAGATCTTGCCGCTTTGGAGAAGGATTATGAAGAAGTTGGCGTGGATTCTACTGATCCAGATGCTGAAGAAGAGGAAGAAGAGTATTAAATCATGGATCCTTGTAATGAGTCCTTTTTGTGTGCGTGTTGAATTGGAATAAACCTTGTGGTGTATATGAGTATTGTTATTTTCATTTATCCTCGTGACAGTAGGTTTTAAAAACGGGAAAGGATCGCAAGTGCGAATCATACCTAAATATTACTGTAAAGCGGTTTCTTTCATAGCAGGGTTACCATCCAAAATGATTAAAAAAATAAGCACCATAACTTGCCTGCACACGTTCTGGTATGGAGCAAAGGTTAGCTTTATTGGTATAGATGTAAACTGTGAAGGGATTCGGGGGGGTTCGTGCTAACCCATTCTTGTAATGTCCTGATGTTTGGCAAACTCGTTCTTACTTTAATGCAATCTCTGTATAATAAAAGAACCTTTTTAGTGAGTTTTATATAGAGAACCAGTTTTAAATTTTGAATCTCATCTTTGGATGTAACCGTTAGAACTTGTGAAATAACACTAATCTTTTTTTCATAACTTATTGTATAAGTTTGTTTTTGTTTGTTTTTTTTATGAAAAATCCGACATTTTAAACGTAAATTTTTTTTTAAGCCTCGGCTGAGTTGATGTCTGGTTCTCAAAATTTTGAATTTGACAAATGACTATGTTGCTTTATGTTCTACTCTTTTAATCGGTCGTTCTACAAAGTACAGTCACGTCACCATTTCCTTTGCCATAAGATATTATGTGAAAGTGCATTCACGTCACGTAATGGAGATGACGACAGGCGAAACGAACCAATCAGACTTAGAAGCCGCATCGAGCGCAATTGAATAAATAATGAGCAGCTTGGGTGGCAACTGCAATTTAAGTTAGAATAGCTGCGTAGAGTTGCTACTATTCAACTTATTTAACGTATTTTATCTATTAGTTTGCTTACTTTTCAATCTGCAGCAATGGTAAGTCTATTACGATAATTTAAAGTGATAAGAGTTCAATATGTTTCTGCTTTAAGTATTTAATAGCATGTTTAGATAAAATCAAATAGTAATTTCAAAAAAGAAATTAAACACATCAAAATCAAAATAAAACTTATTGGAAAAGTTTTTTTATACACACTGAACTTTAAAGTTATATTTTTCAAAAAAATCCAAGAATGCGGTTTTAACGTTTCAATTCATTTAAAAAAAAATTTTTAACAAAAAATCCCATCTAAATACCACATTTATTGTGTAATTATATTTATAACAATATTAATAAGTTAGCTTATAAATGTGGTGTTTGGCTGGAATTTTCGTTAAAAAGTTTTTTAAATTAATTTTCCCTGACTTGGTATCCTGCAATGCATTTAAAATTCTTTAAGTTTGGACCTGGTTTGGTTTTCCACAGTTTTGGATTATTTTTTAAATTTATTTGTTTGTTGTTTAACTCTTTATTTCAAAAAAACCATTTGTGCCTACTTTTTTTCAATAAATCATTAAAAAGTGAAAATCGGATTTGAAAAATGTTAAATCAATAGCTTAATTACGTTTTTTAAAATCAAAGTTAATAATCTGAACTCGATTTATTTCCGTTTAATACTTGTAAATTGAGCGCAGTAGTTGCATTATTGAAATGAACCTATAACTGAATGATACATATATTCAAACGCAATATAATTATTTTGGTCTTTGAGGAATTTTAAACATTTACAGCAAAAATGTTTTTAAAAATTTATTATTTTCATTAGATAGACACATTTAAAAATTTTTATCTTTTCCAAATACTTGTTCAAATATGAAACTAGTTGAACAGGAGTATACTGCTAAAGCTAAAGGTGTTTTAATGGATTTACAAAATTGTTAGGAATTAAAAGTTTAAGTAGTTGAGTGGCTTTGAATAAAAAACCAGCCAAAACCTTACCAATAAACATCTTGAATCTGTTAAAAAAAATTGTTGTTTTCTTGTAAAAAAGAATTTGACCTCTCACATACAATTGTAACACAACATGCATACTCTGTTTTTCAAGCCCTTAAGCAATATTCTGCCATGCAAGTCGAAAAACAATTACATCGACTAGTCAAGATTGTTTTGGTAAAGACGCTCGGTCGATGATTCTTAACTTGTTACTTCCAGCGACGTGGATCACGACTTATTGTATTCCGCTGCTTCTATACTTAGATGCTGGTGATTTATCTTACACAGCGTTTCCTGAAAAAGAAGTTTTTTTGAAGACATGATTTTTATCGCTTTGTTTACAATAAAAAATAATATTTTTGATAGCTTAATTTATTAGTGCAAGCACGATTACCATTTTTTAAACCATTTCAGGAAGTTTCTGTTTTAAATTGATAGGTTTAAAACAAATCAACCAAGCAATGTTCTAGAAAAAATTAAAGCTGAATAAATTGAACCCTTAAAAAGATTTTTATGAAGAAAAGCCGAAATAGATCCTATGGACCCAGTTTTACAATTTTGTGCTTATTTTTAAGAAACGTGCTTATTTTAGAATTACGTTCTTATTTTAGAATTACGTTCTTATTTATGCTTATTTTTTATAAACTTTGTTTTGTTGTCAACAAAATTTTTAAAAAATGCGTTTATTATGATGTTTTCACTTTATGTCCGAAGAAAAAAAATTCGTTGTTTTAAGGTTAAAGATCAAGTGATGACTTTTTTTTAGTCTATAATTAAAGGCATAAATCATTCAAAATCAAAGAAAAAAAAGTCTTCTCTTCGCAAAAAGGAATTTGGCTCGTTTTATTTCGTTAGCCCTGTTTATTGTTTGGTCAGTCGAGATAGTAACCTTGCACATACCAGTGACAAAGGCACTGTACACTACCAATATTTATCCTCTGACCTGTTGCAGAGAACCATTGCTTCAATTTTTGAACTTAATTCATACAAAAGTAGAAGATCGCATGAACTCAAGCACAATGTCCTTGTTTAAAAGGTGCTGCAACCATGAATATTCTTTCTGATTACTCTTTTAATCTTCTCATTGCATGCTATAACGTTCAGCGTTTTATTGCTTCTTCCTTTTTCTTGTCCTGCTTAGTGTTATGTGATCTATTGTTGTTATTTGTGTCTTTTTTTTTACTGGCGTGGTGGAAATAAAAAATACTGATACTGATACTGTTTACATCTATACGTTGCTTTCTTTTTTTTCATACCATGAGCTACTAGTTGACATCTATTTACTTTTACACCTGATGCTGCCTCTCAACCTTTTTATCATTGCAACCCAAAAACTTGGAAACAAATGCTGCAGTCCACCATTGCTACAGTATATGCAAAGTAAAAAATTTTTTTAATCTTCACCTCCCTGGATTCTGTAACAAATCTAAGTGAAGATCTTTTTTTGGTCTTGAAGTAAAGTTACTTTTTACAGCAACGATTTATTTCAACACACATTTTTCACACATTTCTGTGTGGCTCACTTACGAACTTGCCGTGAACTACCAATGGGCTATGGCCCAGGCTGAGAAACAAGCTTAAACAGTTTGTTTTTCTAAAAATAAAATAATTTTATATACTTGGGGGCAGTTAGACGCAATTAGCATCCAACACAAGGCAATATAGGACAAAGAATTTTTCATTTGATTAAATCTGCTTTTTACGGGATCACAATTAGAATTCTAAGGACTAAAGGAGGTTGAGGCAAAGGGAAACGCGAGCAAAGTAAAATCTTGCTTTTTTGGTGGGTTTGAACTTCTAATAGAATGTTAACAATCATTTTCATTTTCATGTTTGTCAGAGATATTCCAGACCAAAAAGTATATACTTGGGAGCGGGTTATAAAATTTTGTGGACATTCTACTGTGCAACAGGCTTTGTTTATAAAAATGTTGGCAGAGTTTGGCATGATTTGCAGAACTAAAAGAGTGAAGCAAGTTTTAAGTTTGTGTATCAAATTAAAGAGGATTTTAACATAACAAATCATAGTTTGAGTGACTTAAAACTTTTTTCTATATCAGGGGTGGCCCGCGTTTTTCAAGCATGAGCCGCATTCAATAAACTAATAATGTTGGCAAGCCGCAAAGTATTCTAAATTGTTAATTATAAAAAAATAAAAATAAAACCAGCTTATTTAATCAAACAGTGCTAATAATCATACTGTCTTTCAGCCTTCATGAGTGTTTCCATGCTATTTGTAAGTTGCTTAAAATCAGGCGGTAAGAATTTTTGCAGCAATCCAAATCAGTTATGTTAAGTGGTCGTTAGTTGGGTCTTTCAAGTTCTGTTACGATGTAATCAAAGTGTGGTTGCTTAGCACGAGAATATTCCGGTGACTGGTATATTACACCCCGGTTTATTCCACCAGGTAAAAGGGTTAGGATTAGGAAAGGGTTAGAATTAGGGTTAGCGTTATGGTTTTTCGTCGACAAAAAGAAGCTTCACAGTTTCCGATTGAAGTTACGATTGAACGTGACCGGGGTAAGATAGACCTAAAACCGGAGGTTTTATGCTACAAAAAAAACTGGCTTCGATCACTCCGCCAGCTTCCTTATCAAATGCTGTCGTAAATGTTGGTTAATTTTGAAAAGAAGACTTTAGCTCAACTATTTTGTTTATTCTTAGTGAAAATTTAGGTGAATAGGTACAGTACAAGAAAAGTTTATATGAGTTATTTTATGTTGGCTTTTTGCGTTGCTGCCTTTGTTATTGCTGAGTAACTTCTGAGAGATTAAACACAAGGGCCCATCTTCCTGCATACTAAATAAGTCATCATCCTTCTACTCTTTTTTATAACTTCTATTTTCTTCCTTTTACTTAGTTTCTTGTAATGTTTCGGCATTAACTATTGTTTATAAAGTTGCTAATTAAAAGTAACATTATGGACAAAAAAATTAATTTCTGATAACAGTGGTAAGAAGTTGAATTCTAATCAACAACGACAGCAATACTTTAAAAACCATGTAATTTGAAGTTAAGAAGGGCTTGCAGCATTTAACTTGACTTAAAACTACTCTATTCTAAATTAAAAGATAATAAACCGGTAGCCGACAAAACACAGTCCATCTCTATCCGTTCAGATATAGCTGACTGTGCAAAGATAAATTTAACAACCGAAAACGAACTTGTGTCATCAAAATATTTCGCTTAAGTCTAGCATATTTAGGATATCTGCAGTAGGTCGACTCTGATCACCTCGCCTAGATGCTTTCTCAATGCGAACAATGACGAAATGTCGTTTTTTGGCGATCTTTTTGCGGCGCAGTTTCTTTTGACAAATACCCGCTAAGGATATTGGTCAATAAATACCTGCTTGATGCGGTTTCTAGCAAAAATTAGAACAGTGAAAAAACAACTTAGCTTTTAAGAATTCGCAGGAGCCTCAAACGAGGGGTAAAAGAGCCACGGTTTGGCCAACGCTGTTCTACAGTATGTACAGTATTTAAAAACTGCGAAATTTTATATACACTTGTTTGGAACGAAGCGAGGTAATGCATTTGATGCAAAGTAAAATGCTGTTTCATAAACTTAAGTTTTTTTAGATAAAATATTAAATTTGGCTACTAAGCATGTTATTGAATTTTTATTACCCTACAAAAAAAACAACTACTGTAGATTTCAAATATCTCATGTATAGCTGAGAAATTTTTAGGAAATTACACCTAGAATTGTATTTATAAATTATAAAATTTTCCTATTAAATGCAAATTTAAATAAAATCAAAATATTAAAGGTTAAAAAGCTTGATTAATTAAGTTGCAATACAGTGCTTTCAAAATTGTGGGTAAGTGAAATAATTTTGTTGTCAATGAATTTGCTGTACAATCCAACGCGGAGTAGAACTTGCAATTATCTGGCTAGCCAGTGTTGTGGACCATCAATGTGACCATTAGAATTTTGAATAAATTTCTTACCATGTATGCAAAAGAAATCATGAGTAAATATTCTAAACTGTTTCATTTTGTCCCACTTTCTTCTATTTATTTGTATTCTTTTATTATTTCAAAAAATGCCGAGGACAGCTTGCAAAATCTAACACTCAGCAAATTGTAAAAAAGCAACTTTAAAAATAGCTGCAGTTTTTCTGTCGTAGCTGAGGGAACCAGTCTGCTTCCGTTTACCGTTGTATGTGTCGAAATAATTTCCAGTTATTTACGTGTTTAGTTTAAAAGCATTTGAGCGTCCTGTTTCGTTTGTTCAGAGAGAATGCTTATCAATTCACGTTGGACAAGCCGGTGTTCAAATAGGAAATTCTTGTTGGGAACTCTACTGCCTAGAGCATGGAATCCAGCCGGACGGACAAATGCCAAGCGACAGGTCGGTGGGAAAAGCCGATGATTCGTTTAACACGTTTTTCAGCGAGACCGGAAGTGGCAAGCACGTACCAAGAGCTGTCTTTGTTGATCTAGAACCAACTGTCGTAGGTGAGATATTTATTAATATTAAGCCTCGCATTTTTTGTATGTGTATAGCTTTATGTAGGATACGTTAGTAGGTCTATATATTGTTTACACTTGTTTTGTATGTTGCTTATGCAGCTTTATACCTTTGTTGCGGACAAATCTGCCTTGTTGGTAAACATCAAAAATCAAGAATCATTAGTAAGAAATTCCAAATTTTTTTAATGGTTCATACGTTTAACAAATTTTGAAAGCTAAGGTTTTCACACAAGGCCAAAAATTTAATAAATAAATGGCAACAAGTAGTAAACCAACTCAAAACTGTTAGAATTCTTCACAATTATTTTTCACTTTTCCTTGTAAAAAAATCAATAAACTGCTTTATGAAAAATTGTGAAATTTTAAAGAAAAAAAAAAGTAGTGAAAATCATTTTTGCCATCATCAGCATCATCATCATCATTATCAAACTAACATATTTATCCAGCTGACTTGCAGAACAAATTGTGATGCAAGTCTTTAATATACAATAACCCAGTATTTTTCCAGAATAGACATAAAACTTAATTTAGTTTTTAATTTTCAGACGAAATCCGAACCGGAACGTATCGTCAGCTGTTCCACCCGGAACAAATGATCACTGGAAAGGAAGATGCAGCAAACAACTACGCCCGCGGTCACTATACTGTCGGTAAGAAAAGCCCCTTTCTTATGATCTTCTCTTAAACAACATTTTAATTTTTTTTTTTTTTTTGATATACATATGTAAATAAAATAATCCATTGAACAGAACTTTTCACTGGCATTTTTAATTTATTTGATTTTAAGTTTGAGTAAATAAAAGTTCTCAAGCTTTAATTCAGCTTTTTCGACGCAATTATGGTGTTTTATGTGGTGCTGTAAAAAAAATGTAAAGAAAAATCTAAAACACGCGATATATTTATCAGCATAGTGTAGACCAAAAGTGGGCGAACGTTTTAGCTCGAGGGCCGCATTCAGAAGGTGATTTTGTTTGAGGAGCGCACTACTATTCACACAGTGAAATCGTGCCTCAAACTTACTCGAAGACAAAAAAAGGTCTTGCACCTTGATTTGTGAAAACAATAGTGAAAAAATAGCCACATACCTAGATATAATGTTGAATACTTGATGGGCCGTATAGTTTGCCCACAACTGGTGTAGACTTACAGCGTACAAGACTGTTTCAAGCAAAGCACGATTTTGAAATTACAAGTTCCGATTCTTTCATGGCAATTTGAAAACAGTGCTTTGGTTCTTTTTAATCAATACGAAAAAACTAAAAGGACAAATGTAGGCTGCAAAACAATTACGTCGTCCTTTCTCAAAAGCTAAGCAGATTAATGTTTCCACAAAACTAGCAGCTGCTTGATAAGACCTGATGTCGCAAATCGATCAATCTTTTTTTGTTGAAACAATATAGTGGCACCGAGAACTCGGTTTATCCCGGACCCGGATTGTATTTATCAATTAAAAACGAAATGTTATATTTTTTTTGAAGAGACAAAAATGTGACGGAAAAATTGAGTTTTCCAAAATCAGAAATCCCATTGGATCAGTTTTGCACGAACGGCGTTACCGAAAATACAAACATATAAAATTATTGTAGATTTAAAAAAAATAATATTCCTGTCCAGGAAGAGAAAAAATTGATCAAGTCCTTGACTGCATTCGGCGCCTTGCTGATCAATGCACAGGCCTTCAAGGTTTTTTAATTTTTCGTTCCTTTGGCGGAGGAACAGGATCCGGGTTTACATCTTTGCTGATGGAACGTCTTTCTATGGATTACGGAAAAAAAGCGAAATTAGAATTTTCCGTCTATCCAGCACCACAAGTAAGTAGCCTAATTCAAAATTTATGTTGGGAAGAATTGATTTTAAATTGCAATTAGTTTTTTTCCTAATAAAATAGAAGCACTTATGCATTTGTTGTAACAGGTTTCAACTTCTGTAGTAGAGCCCTACAACTCCATATTGACAACCCACGGAACTCTGGAACATTCTGATTGCGCTTTCATGGTCGACAACGAGGCAATTTACGATATTTGTCGTCGAAAGTTGGATGTGGACCGACCTAGTTATACCAACTTGAATCGCTTGATTTGTCAAGTTGTTTCTTCAATTACTGCTTCTCTACGCTTTGATGGGGCTCTAAATGTCGATCTGACCGAATTCCAGACCAATCTGGTTCCATATCCGAGAATTCACTTTCCGTTAACAACCTACGCTCCAATTATTTCGGCAGAAAAAGCGCAACACGAGCAATTGTCTGTTGCCGAGATTACCAACGCTTGTTTCGAGCCCAACAACCAGATGGTGAAGTGTGATCCCCGTCACGGCAAGTACATGGCTTGCTGCATGCTTTATCGCGGTGATGTCGTGCCGAAAGATGTCAATGCTGCGATCGCCACCATCAAAACCAAGCGAACGATCCAGGTGAGAATTGCCAACCAAGTGAATTCAATGTGCTTCCTTTGTGACGTAATAAACCGCTGTGCTATTAGTTTGTAGACTGGTGTCCCACTGGATTTAAGGTCGGAATAAACCACCAGCCACCTACTGTCGTACCAGGGGGCGATCTTGCAAAGGTTCAGCGAGCAGTGTCCATGCTGAGCAACACCACTGCAATATCGGAGGCCTGGGGAAGACTAAATCACAAGTTCGACTTAATGTACTCAAAAAGAGCATTTGTTCATTGGTACGCATCGAGGGCAATTGATATTATTCTGTATGAACAAAACCAGTTACAAATTGGCTGATCATTTTATTTATTAAATAAGTAATATAATAATTTTTGTTATTAATTTTATATGATTTTTTTAGCATCTGCCAGGGTAGGTAACTATTACTTCTTTTTACTACAAAATTTGACAACTTATAAAAATACAAGATGCACCAGCTAAGAAAGAAAGTATTTTTTTAACAGCTACAATTATTTTCCATCTACTTTTCTTATCAATAAACAAAGGCATTAATGCACCTTTGGTGGAAGTATGTATTTGCTGAAGTAGGCCATTGCATTACCGCATTAATGACCATTCATTTCCATTCACTGTGGTTTAGACTCTGGCACAAAATGCTGATATCAAATCTCATTACCAGTTGAAACTTTTGCACTTGCGAAAGGATTCCTTAAAAGAAGAAAAAAAGTTAAAAGCATTTCTTTTGAAATGACCTTTGTAAAACCAATTTCCTAAAATTATAGCAAATTCTAAATTAAATTTATTCCATGCTTTTTTTTTAACAATTAATTTTGGCATTGCAAAAATTTTTATAAAGTGGTTTAAGAATACGTTGCAAAAGAAGAAATCCCTATTTTGTTTTTGTTGAATAATTGTTTCTTACTCAAGAGCCTATAAAGCAAACAAAAGCAGTACCCTCAGACTTTTTTCTCCAATTATTTTTGAAAGTCCGTTTTTTTTAAATATTGAACAAACTTTAATTTTTTGATTGATTTCGCTAATTCATAGAACATCTCATTTTACCACGTCATATATTGCCATGACTTTCTCCTTATTTAGGTACGTTGGTGAAGGTATGGAGGAAGGAGAATTTGGAGAGGCTCGTGAAGACCTTGCCGCCCTTGAAAAAGATTATGAAGAAGTTGGAATGGCTTCAAATGAAGAAGAAGTTGAAGAAGAGGAAGAATATTAAATTAATGTCCTAATTCAAATTTGTACTGTACTAAATATACTTATAATCGTACATTATAAAACAATGTTGAAGTTTTAAATAATTTGCTGATATTTTATGATGGAGCAGTAATCCTGCTTGATAATTAAAAGAATTTATCCTTATCCAAACGGTTTGCAAGCAATTTACAAAAACTATTTTTTTCGTAATTCTCTTTTGCGTAATTTTAAAACTGACAAAATTAAGCTGTCTTATGTTTCCAAAACATTTTTTCCCCAAATTCGTTTTCAAAGATCCAAATTCAATAAAAAAGCAAATGATAAATTTGGACCGGATGGTTACGTCTTGAAATTTCTGAAAGCAGGCCTGGACAATCGTTTGAGAATTTTCTTGCGTTCAATGCCCTCCAAATTTTTCTGCTAAGTTGGAAGTTTTAAAAATCATTAAATTCATTACAATAAAACTTTTAAATCATTGGTAGTACATATATTAACCACATAGCCAAGTAGATTAGAGCACCGTAATGATAAACAACGCTATAAGCTTGTTCAAAACCTAGGCCTACTGTGATCATTTTGTTTCCTACAAAAAAATGCTTTGCGGTACTCTCTATATGCTTGCCCGTTTTGGCAGCAAGTTTGAATTTTTTATCATTCCAACATTAAAAAAACAAAAAAGTAGAAAAAACCTGGCTCTGCAGTCTGCAGTTTGGTTTGCGGGATTCTGCGTCCGATCTTAACCATCTGACTATGCATAATAAGGTACAATGACAACACAAGCGTCATTTAGTTTCTTACTCCACGGAAACTCATGCTCCACGATTGATCACATTTATCGCGCATGTTCTTTTTCGTAAGGTCGCATTGGCCTAGTTCCTGCTTCTGGTTCCTGCTTTCTGTTTTAAGAGAGGTTACCGTTGAAGGTCAGCATCGTGACCCCATCTAGAAACGTCTATTGAATTGTTTCTTTTAAGGACACAACGAAAATTATTCAGATTGACTGGGCATTGCACTCACGTCCTTCTGCTCGAAAGTCAGAGTGTTATCACACTGAGTTATTCATTCTGTTCTTTTTGGCTTACGTAACCATCGAAATATTGTCCTCAGTGTGTATCTTGAAAATTCTTATTTCTGGTTTTTAATATTTTGATAAACACAATAGTTGTAAAAATGTAAAAGGAAATCACAGAATAATTATATCTTGAATGATCGTAACTGTAATGCAGACTTGTGTTTTGGCCCTAACTTCAGGTCCAAACACAAAAGCACAAGCCTTAAACCAGCCAAAACTAGAATAAAAAATATTGGTTGTAAAATATAACTTGTTTTATAGGCTCAATGTTGAAGTACAGCTTTGAAACTTTTTATCATAAAAATCTAATTCAAAATAATTACAAAGCTAAAAAAACTAAAATTTTAGGACCATCATGCACAGTTTTAAGACAGTTATGAAACACATAATTTAGCGCAGTGATTTTCAAATAATGCGCTCCAAAGCTTTTTTAGGTGCATTCCGTAAAATTCTTGAAAATCTATCCATTTTATTGCAATTTTCGACACCATATTTATGTAAACTGGAATTTTCAACTCTCGCCACAATTAAGTCTAAAAAAAAAAGAAAATACTTAATGCATTGATGAAGAAATGAGAGTTTTTCTCTCCAAAATAAAACAAACATTGAAGAAATTGCAAGGTCTCATCAAGTTCGTGTTTTCATTAACACAGGGATAAATAAACGGCATAAAGGCATGTTAAAAAGTTAAAGTTTGCTTTCATTATGCGTTATTTTCTATATATCTAACTTATAAGTCCTACTTTATATACCGCGCGCCTGCAACTCTTTGTAGTATTGTAAATGCGCTCAGACTGTATAAAGTTTGAGAACCACTGGTTTAGCGTATGATACATCAAAATTCGGACAAAATTAACCTTGATCAAAGTGTTTGAATAAAGCAAAATTGACAAAACTTCTTCTTCTTCTCCTTTCGGCCTTTCCCTTTAGTCAGGGGTGGCCACAGCGTATCATCATTCTCCACATCTTTCTGTCTTCAATATCCATCTCCTTCACACCAACTTCCTTCATATCTTCTTTTACCACATCTAAAAATCTTCTCTTTGGTCTCCCTCTTCTCCTCTTTCCTGGTAACTCCATTTCCATCATCTTTCTTCCTACATACTCTTGGTCTCTCCTCATGACATGTCCATACCACCTCAGCCTGCCCTCCCTCATCTTCATTCCTAACCGTTCTACCTTAACAGTACTCCTGATGTGCTCGTTTCTAATCTTGTCTTTTCTCGTCACACCCATAGTAAACCTCAGCATTTTCATCTCTGCAACTTCCATCTCTTCTACTTGTTTTTTTGTAACTGCTACTGTCTCAAGTCCATACACCATTGCTGGTCTTACCACTGAACTGTACACTTTTCCTTTTACTCTAGCTGGTAACCTCTTGTCGCAGATTACTCCTGATACTCTTCTCCATCCATTCCATCCTGCCTGTACTCTCTTCTTTACTTCCCTCTCACAACCACCACTTTCTTGCACCGTTGATCCCAAATACTTAAATTCCTTTACTCTTGGCACTTTTGCATCCTCCACCTTCACTGTTTCGTCGTCATTTCCTCCATTTATGCAAAGATATTCGGTCTTTGACCTACTTACTTTCATCCCTCTTCTTTCCAATGCATACTTCCAGGATTCTAATCTCCGCTCCACTTCTTCCCTGGTCTCTTCGCAAATCACAATATTATCAGCAAACAGCATCGTCCACGGTGGTTCTCTCCTTACTTCATCCGTTAGCCTGTCCATTATCACTACAAACAGGAATGGACTTAACGCTGATCCCTGGTGCAGTCCAACCTTAACCTTGAAAATTTCTGTAGTTCCTACTGCACACCTCACCACTGTTTCGCTTCCCTCATACATATCCTGTACTAGTCGCACATACTTTTCCATTATTCCAGATTTTCTCATACAGTACCACAGCTCTTCCCGTGGAGCCCTGTCGTAAGCTTTCTCTAAGTCCACGAATACACAATATACTGTAGCTCTCTTTGACCTTTCCTGTATTTTTCCATTAACATTCTTAAAGCAAACGTGGCATCGATAGTTCCCTTTCCTGGCATAAATCCATATTGCTGTTTGCTGATCTCCACTCTATCCCTTAACCTGGTTTCAATAATTCTTTCCCATACTTTCATTGTGTGGCTCATTAGCTTTACTCCTCTGTAGTTTCCACAACACTGTGCGTCCCCTTTGTTTTTATAGATTGGGATAAGCACACTCCTTCTCCATTCTTCTGGCATCCGCTCACCCATTAATAGTCTGTTGAACAGTCTGGTCAAAAACTCTATTCCCATCTCCCCCATGCACTTCCAAACTTCTACTGGCAACTCATCTGGTCCAACCGCTTTACCTTTTTTCATCCTTCTTAGTGCATTCTTTACTTCTTCTCTACTGACACAATTTACCTCTTCCTTAACCACTTCTGCTTCCTCTGTCCTAGGTTCTCTGTTATTTTCCTCATTCATCAGTTTTTCAAAATACTCCTTCCATCTCTTTAACACTGCTTCTGAATTTACCATAACATTACCGTTTTCATCCTTTATAACCCTCACGTGCTGTACATCTTTCCCTGCTCTGTTTCTCTGCCTAGCCAATCTATACAACTTTTTTTCACCTTCTTTTGTTTCCAATCTAGCATACAAATCGTTATATGCACGTCCCTTTTCTATTGCAACTGCCTTCTTTGCCTTACTCTTCTTTTCTTTGTATACCTTTTTAGTATTTTTATCTCTTATTTTGTCCCATGCTTTCTTTGCCTCTTTCTTTTCTTTTATGCTTTTTTGAACTTCCTCATTCCACCATTATGTCTCCTTGTCTCCTTTTCGTTTCCCAAATGTCACTCCCAGTACAATTTCAGCTGTTTTTCTTAGCATTTCTGCCGTTTTGTCCCACTCATCAGGTAACCCATCCTTGCCTCCAAAATCCTAGTCACCTCTTGTCTAAACGCTTCTTGATAGCTTGTCTCTTTCAGTTTCCACCATCGTATCTTCGGCTTTACTTTCTCTGCTTTTTTCTTTTTCACCATAAGAGCCATTTTGCATACCATCATACGGTGCTGCTTTGCGACACACTCATTCAATATTACCTTACAATCGCACATTTCCTTCAGGTTCCTCCTTCTGCACATCACATAATCTACTTGGGTACTTTTTCCTCCACTCTTATACGTCACCCTGTGTTCATCTTTCTTTTTGAAATAAGTATTGACAATTGCCAAATCCATCCTTTTCCCAAAATCCACAACCATTGATCCTTCCTTATTTCTTGTTCCAGCACCGTACCTCCCCATTATTTCCTCATCCCAGATGTTTCCTTCGCCCACATGTCCATTAAGGTCTGCACCAAGAACTATCCTCTCTTCTGTTGATATACTTTCTATCAATCCATCCAGGTCTTCCCAAAAATCATTTTTCTCCTCCATGCTGTAGTTAACCTGTGGAGCATATCCACTTACTATATTTAGGATGGACCCTTTTACCTCCAGCTTTATGGCCATCAGTCTGTCTGACACCCTCTTCACCTCCAGGACGCTTTCAGCCAGCTCCTCCCTCAGCAATATCCCTATCCCATTTTTTCTTTTATCAGCTCCATTGTAAAATATTTTACATCCACCTCCAATGTTCCTTGCTTTACTACCTTTCCACTTAGGCACAATATGTCTACATTCCTTCGCTCCATTATATCTGCCAGCTCTCTTCCCCTTCCAGTCATCGTTCCAATATTTAAAGTACACACCCTTATGAGTGAGCATCTTCCTTTCCATGCTTCTCGCTGCTTCTTTACTCGCCTTCCTCCTCTCTTTCTCCTCTTATTTTCACTTTGTTTAGCAGTAGCATAATTTCCGCAGGTGCCCTGCTGTGCGACACCTGAGGCGGTCGTTGGTAACCCGGGCCGCGACCGATCCGGTATGGATTTACAATGATTACGCATTTGTATAAATCTGGCAAAAAGTTTTACGCCGGATGCCCTTCCTGCCGCAACCCTCCCCATTTATTCGGGCTTGGGACCGGCATCAAGAGACACAGAATGTGCCACCGATGGCTGGGTTAAAAAATTGACAAAACAATAAAGGTTATATAGGCCCGTGTATACCAAAACAATATTTTAACACAGAATTTTAATATAATCTTCAAAAAAAGTTTAAAAACGGAAAACATACTATAACGAATTGGATTGATAAGCTTGTTGTTTAAAACCTACTCTCGTCATCCGGTTAGACCTCGCAAAAAACTTTAGAGCACTTTTCTCCGTTTGGTGGCCTCCGTAAGCAGCTTCCAATTTTAGTCATATCACTAAACAAAAATCAAATAAAAATTTTAACCAAACAGAAATGTCTTGGCAACTTTTGATGACGGTCGAGATGGTTGCTTGACAGTTGGCATAATTGTAACGTCACCGACGTTTTCCGGCGAAGTAGGATGATAAACAGATATTAAAATAAGAAAAATAAAAATGAAAAAAATTAATAAAAAATGTTGTAAACGCGTGTAACAATGCTTCTCAAGTTTTTTCCACAGACACAAATACTAAGCTTAAAGTATGTATTAAAATGATAATGATCTGATTTCTAAACTACAATTAAGGAAAATTGATTTGCGTTTTTTTGACAAAAAATCCAAATGCAAACTTGTCTTTAAAAGTCCAATGAAAACGTTCGCTTTACTCGGTAAATGCACACTGTTTGTTTTGGAAAGTCAAGTGAAACTTGGCTTTAAGCCAACCTTACATCCAAAAATCGGCGTCGCATAAATCACTGTATTTAGCGATAAAGAGGCTTCTTAAACTACTGAAGTCGGCGAGCCGAAGAAATTAAATCAACCGAGAATTGTGTCGTGCCTCACTGGCTGAGAAGCACTGGCCTTTAAAATAACAGCAAATTTTTTCTTTTTTTTTCAAATCAAGAATTAAAAAATTGAAAATTTGAAAAATCATATCTTACCGCCGCATTTTTCAATCAATGCAGAAAAGAGAAAAAAATTGTTTTGCGTAACGTAAAATATCGAAGCGACTTTTCTCAAAACATTAATGAATTTTTTTAAAACTTAACGCTAGAAGACGCTATTGATTCAATAAAGTCAGAAGAGTATTTACGCGAGGAGTTTTTTATTAAGCTTACGTAAAAATTTTCTTCCCAACATATTTTCCTAATTGCTTAAGTCACCATTATCAGCTTTAGGAAATTTCTCTTCTCTTATAGAATGACTAAATAAGTCACCAAAGCATATTTTAAAAGTCGAAGTATCCCATGGGTATTTTTGTTGCTTTTTACCGATAAATATTTTCTCATCCATAAATTTTCCTGAGTGCATTGAAATTGCTGAATCGGCCTTTCATTCGTTTTAAATTTAGCACATGTAGTAGGAAGAAAAGCAATTTAGTTGAAAACATTATCATGTTTTATGTAAAACAACTAAGAATGGTCAAGTCATTAAGTCCATGAGTGACCAATGACCAGTAGTGACCAAGCGAAAACTTGATAGACATCAGGGCTAAATGTTGATTCAGGCCGCTTAAGTTGAAAACTTAAACAGCCTGATTTTAAATTTGTGGGTTTTACACAACAAAAACCAAAATAGAAAATAAAGAGAAAAAAAAATGTTTTGTTTTCTATTTTGTTTTCATTGCATATCTCATTAGATTTAAATATTAGCTGTAGAACGTGTCGACTCTTTTCTTATATTATTGATTGAAACCAAAAAATTGATTAGGCTTAAGCATTTTCGGTTTACTTTTTTTGGAGTAATTTGTAACTATATTGCTTCTACTGCGTTCGATCTTATTTATTTTTTATAAACTTGTAAATACTGAACTTATTAACTACTGAGGACAATTTTAGTAAAGACAAAGTAATATCCTTTTATGTACTGACTGTTTCTGGTTTAATTATTGCGTCTACTTTATATCAATTAAAAACTATTACAAGATATTTAGAGGCGTTTAAAAGCGACTCGCTAGCATAAGTCTGTTTGCAAAAATTGAACCAGACAAAATTGCAGTACATTTCGAGATTAATGTAAACAAATGTAAACTTTAATTTAATGTTTTTAGAACTGGTTTTAAAGCGTCAAAAAAGTAGAATAATTATTTAACGAATTTCAATCAAGGCACAATATCTTTCTAAAAGTCAAAAATAGGTTACCTATCTGCTCTGCAAATTTGCCAACGTATGTTGATTTTTTATCTTAGCTATTGTAATTTATCGTGTTGGCATGTCTTAAAATTGTTTTTGTTCTGTTGCATGGTATATATAAGATGGCGAAATATATTTTGTTTGACAAATGTCAGAAATAAAAAACAACTAAACTGAACTCTTGGAAAGATCCATATCAAAGCGATTGCAATAGAACTATTTTTCCAGTAATAGTAGTTCCAAAAGTGTATACCTTAGTCGCTCGTGGACAAACGTGGCAAGGCCATGCTTCCTGCTGAAGAAAGACCCAGCTAGTTGGAAGCATGGAAGTACTAGTTTCTCTGCATTAGTGCAGTAGGATGACGAGTGTCTCAAACTACAGGGCAAGATAATGAAGAACGTTCATCTTGCTTGCAGTGAGGCCTTCAATGCTCAAGTAGGGAATAGTGGGTCTTCGGAACTTGCTGGCAATGCTTCCTGAAAAAGGCATTTTTTTAGACATTGCCCATCCTAAAACGAAGTTTGCCGATTAGCAGACCCTCGCTGAACATCAGGATGGGTAAATACCTTTCCGTTTTGGCAGATTTGGTTTTGGTTTATCATGTGTAACAACGAGAACAGATTTACCCAAGGTCCTTGGGCCGTCTGGCCGTCTGGCCGTCTGGCCCCTACGAGAAAGCAACTGCCGTCTGAGCCAACTGGGCATCAAAACTCGATATCTGAGAATTAAGTCGTGCAAATTAATCCCTCTGTTCTTGTATTTTGTGTTTTCAGTACTTTAGATTGAAAAATATTAATTCGAGCTTTGACTGACGTTTTATTTTTAGGTGTAAATAAAATGCACTGAGAGTTTTGTCCTAATAAAAATCTAAAGATTCCATGACGATTTCTATCAAAAAGCGACAAAAAAATCTCAATTAGAAAGAATTAAGTACTAGTTAATATGCAGTATATGACAAAGATAAAGCCTACTAAATATATTTCTAATTAGTTTCATTAAGGGTTTTTTACTTTTACAAGGAGCTACCAATGTTTGAAATCCATAATGGCTTGCATTAATTTCATTTGAAGTGATAAAGTTTTATTTGGAAATCATTTTGATGAGTGCGTTCAAAAACGCAAGGCTGGCATAAAATAGTTTAAAGAAAGCACTTATGCCTAATTCTTTGTTGATTGTGTGCAGTAATTTTGGCAGACTTTTCTCAAAAAGAGAGCATGCGTTATTTGACGCATTTTCGACTTTGCTTGTCCATATTTTACGTAACAAAGGGGCAATCGATTGTTTGGGACATTTTTTGGAATTAGTGCTGTGTGACAGAGCCGTGAATTTAAAGATTCCTATTAACTTGGTCGCAAAACGACGTCATCAATTGACGCATTGTTATTCTAAAATAAAAAACAACAGCAGACAGTGTCACTGTTTCGGTCTATAAGGACCTCGTCAGTGCTGTGTCGACCAGTACTTGCATAAATAGCCTATTCAAAATAGTGACACTGTCTACTGTTATTGACGTTTTCAAGCCTTCTAAGCTTAAAAAAAAACAGGTTTTGCTCTAAAAAATATTTTTTCTATTACTAGCGCAATATTTTATCAAAATACAATAAAACACGGTAAAGATAAGTTGTAACCGGGAATTTAAACTCGACTGATTTTTGTTCGAGTTCGTTTTAAAGTTTTTAAATTGCTCTTTCTAAAATTAAGATTTTTTAAAAAATTTTGTTAATTTTCGACTGACTTTAAATTCGAAATTGGCAAAATGTCGAGTTTTTTGACTCAATCCTGGTAGTAGATATCCATTCATAGCAAATAACATTGTGTTCTGAATCAGTATTTATCAACCACCGTTCCTCGTTGACTTTTCTGCCGGGGCGTCACAATTTATTTTTATACATTTTATTTTTGATAAAAAATTTTTAAGCGCTAAGAGTTCGGAATTAAACAGCAAATTTACTTAGAATTGATGGAAAACTTTAAGAATTATCAGATTTTTAAAAGTATTTTCTCAGACGCTTAGCACAAGGGCGTCTAGCGTTTCGTCTAGCGTTCTAAGCCTACAGAAACAAATCTAAGCCTACAGAAAGTTTTATTGGGTCAAAAAAAGACCTTTTTTTGGCTTTAATCGAATTGGGAAAACAAACGTTATTTTGCAATGTTACTGGTCCGCAATCCTAAAAAAGCGGACAACCACGGCTCCAGACAATTTTGGCGAAACGCTACAAAAATAAAAACACTTTTGTGGCTCTCACATCCGATTTTAATACCTTTTTTAGTTTCTATTCAACTTGTTAAAGCAAAAACATTTTTTGCCTTCCTTTTCTACTTAATTTAAAAACCCTGGATTTTTTTGGTACTAAACCCGGTTACTCAAAACTACTCTTGGGTTTAAAATGTTGAAACCCGTAAAAATTTGCTGTCAAAAAGATATGATTGTGAAGTGAGGTGAGTTAATATTATAGATCAAAATAACCAATCCGTCGTGCATGATTTTAGTCAACAACAGCGATTTTTTTAGCAAAATTCAATAAACTAAATGATTTATATCAAGGGGATAATAACCTCAGAACCTTGAAGAAAAAACC
Organism: Diplosoma virens; assembly: GCA_963680785.1. Lineage (NCBI taxonomy): Eukaryota > Metazoa > Chordata > Ascidiacea > Aplousobranchia > Didemnidae > Diplosoma > Diplosoma virens. The sequence continues at coordinate 12,386,235 of OY796895.1, read as the reverse complement.
TCATAATTTTAATCAATATAAAAACAAAAAAATTATGCTTTTGCACTTTTCTGTTTTATGCGACACGAAATTTCTGAAAAAAGCAATTTTTTTTGCGAAGGCTCAAGTTGCACGACAAAATTAGGCCAAGCCAATGTTCAGTATATGCTATTTTCAAGTTTTGTGTCAATCCATGTAGTTTTCTCTTACTACAGGTGGATGGTAAGTGTGATGCTGCTTGCGTTAATAAACCAATAAGGAGATGTACCGGGTTCAATTCTCTGATGCGAACCACTCCAAGGCTATCTCTGTTCTATTCGAGCGAAGAAAGTTGGGATGTAAATAAACTACATGATTTTAGTTCAATTACTATTCCTGTCTAACTTAAAACAATAAACTACAATAATAAAGTTTTATGTAAAGCCTGATTAAACATTTTTTTGGTTATAGAAACGTTGAAGGTCGATAAGTAATTTTGTTATAAATTCAATACTACTTATTTACTATCAGATATTCCAAATTTTAATTTCTAGTTTTAACTGACGAATGACGTCAAAAAATACATTGCCATATGGCAACGTCTCGTTAAAAAGGTAATTATGTTATTTTTAATATAAAACTATTTGAAGTAATATTTACCTGTTACCATATTTGTCATTTTTATTGTATCGCGAAAAATTTTGTTTATTTACAACATTAATCTCCTTTTCTGTTTTGCTCTTGATGATACCAGTTATATCATTAAAATCTATATTCATGTTGTTCTTGTATATTAAAATCGGAAACGTTTCGGTGTACTATAAAATTTTGTTTTTTTTCGCATTGCTGTGATTTTTTTATAAACGATGTTTATATATCATTCAGTTTGTCTTCTGAAAAAGATCTACTGATTTTTATAGTTGGCTGAAGCGTCGAGTTTAATTATTCCTTATCTACTTTTCGCTAAAGTAATTCGTGCATTCTTCAAATGTTCTTGTTCTGTTTGAAATTATTGAGAACATATCATGCACAAACCATAGTCGTATCTGCTGGGGAGCAGGGGGGAAAATTGCCCCACTAAGTTTCAAAATTTTGTGCAAAGTCCGTATGTTTTGGGCAGCGACAAAAAATATTTGGGCAAAACCAGGCAGTGCTAGGAAAAAATTGGGTAAAATTAAGAATTTTGGGGCAGTGACAAGAAATCATTTGCGCAAATATGCTATAAAAGCGAAGCAAATGTGCATTAAAAATGAACACTGATTGCAGAAGAATGTTTACGAATTTAGGTTAAGACCTATCTTTAGAGATCACTATGTTTTGGGACGAAAAATTGACAAAAATGAGACAGATTCAAGAAGACCTTTTTTTGGTCTTTATCCTAAATTTTTGATAAATTTTCTTCTCATATCCAAAAAGTTCTAGAAAATCAAGATTCGGGAAAACGTCACAAAATTTGGGCAAAACTCAATTGTTCCCCCATATTTTTTTCGACTGGTACGCCTATGCATAAACCTAATCATTTTGCGCCATTAGGTTTTTTAAATGAATCATGCAAATGTTTTGCAGGTTATATTGTTATCAAAAAATGACCAAAATCTTTGAATATTTTTTCAAAGAGTCTAAAACATTTAACTTTCAGTATTTTGTTTAGTTTTCGGTCTTTAGTGATTGTTTTTTATATTTATTATGTTGAAAATTTGCAAATCTTTTTTGAAATCAAAAAGCGGTTGACAAACGTTTAAATTCTTATTTAGTTGACACGCGTTCTCAACTCAAGCTAGGCTAAGTAATCAAGATCCTATCCCACTCTAGCGTAGTTTCGTCATACAGTTTACATTCATATTTTGATTTAATCTATTTGTACATTTATTGCTATGTTAAAATCTTTTAACACAAAAGGAATCGTTGCATGAGTTTTTTTGCTTGATTAACACTTTTTTAAACTGCTGTTTCATTTAGGGTATGTTTCATTTAGGGTTTCATGTAATTGTTAGTCGTTTTTTGATTCGTGACCCTTTTTAGAATCTCCACGCAACTTGTGTTCGACTTTCTTTATGTCGTTTTTCTTGCTACGTATAAATTTGAAAAAGATCTTAGAAATATGTTTAAAATCCCATTAAAAGCTTTTTGCAACCACGGTTTAAGAAATGTAACGTCTAAAAAATATAAAAAATTGTATTTTAAAGACATAATTTATTATTTAACAGTTGTTGCTATGTAACAATTTGTAAAATCCAAGATTTTGCTTCATTTTTAAAGACAAAAAGGTGAAATGTGGTTTTTGGTTTTAAAGTGAGGAATTTTTTTTATCTTAACTTGACTTTCAAAAATCTAAAGGTGTATTTTAAGTTGACAAAATTTTATAACAAATTTTAAACTTTATTTTTTAGTCACCAAATAAAAAAGTTTAGAAATACTTTTTTGCAGCAACTAAGTAACATCAGTCGATAAAGGGGCTGCTAACAGTGTATTAAAAATTGTTTTCGATTTTAATCTAATTTTGATAAAAACATTAGCTAGTGTTCTCAAGAAATAAAAACAAACAACTATAATGTCTGCTGCTAAAAAACCAAACAGTGAATTTAATTTGTTATGCAGCATCAAAGTTGCAATACTCTAAAAACAAAAAAGAGTAATAAGAAAAAAATTTAAACAAATATTAATTTTGATAACTATACACAACTAAAATATTTGTATTATGATTATAATTAAAAAGGACTCGATTACATAACTGCAATTTATCCAACTATGCTAGTCAGCTGAAATTGCTACAGAACAGTAAACAAAAAAAATGTAAGTTGATAAAATAAACAAGTAATTAAACTACGGCGTACAGATCTTCCTCAAGAGACTTATTTCCCGGTGGCAATCTTGAATTCAACCACTTTATGGTATTTCAACCTGATTCTTAGCGTCAATTAATTGATTCGAGGTTCGATTTCCTGAAGCAGAGCCTCAAACAGCTGTTTTCTGTTTTTAACCAGAATCAATTAATTTGATACAGTTGCCGGTGAGAGTTTTGAATTTACGCGAATTTACACAATGCAATATTTTCTCTTGATGCTTTGTCATTTTAGCACAAGACTGGTCATAGTCTGTTCTTTCAACAGCTCTTCAAGAAACTTTCAAACTTAAAAAAATGAAAGAAAACGTTTTAAAGCAAAGTTATTTTCGAAATATTCTAAAAGTTGTAGTATTAAAATCAAAGAAATACTGTTAAATCAAGAACGTTTCTGCGAAAAAAAGTCAAGCCTAGCAAGATATTTGTCTGAAATTAATATAATTTGGCAAAGGTGGTGACAGGCAAACGTTCTTTTACTAAAAACGGTTTAAATTAGTTTGTCATGTATAGAAAAAACAACCTTGTAACTAGTTTGTAGTAAAGTTAAAGAGTTTGTAGAGGCCAAAGGCCGGCCAAGATTTATTTAAATTGCTTGCTTTGCTGTTTTCGCATAGCCATAAACTGGTGTCAGATATGTTAAGCATATACCAGTGCCTAACATGTGCAAAAGTCAAAACTACACTGTATGAAAAAGTGCAACAAAAAAGGAATCGGAGTCCTTGGCAGCCTTGTTATGGATGAATTCCATTTAAAACAAGCTTTAAAAGAAACTGAAGATTTAACCCAAAAATAATAAGAAAACTATTTTGAATTAACGTTTCCACATATTTCTATAAAGACTATGTTGAGTTGAAGTTTTGTTCAAGTGAAAAATTCAATCATATGTTAAAAAACTAACACAAAAATTGTAAATATAAGGGACTTTCATCAATCTTTTTTCTGCAATTGCAAAATATCTAGTTCCATTTTAGAAATTCAGTAAAAAATTTGGCACAATTAATATCGGTTTTTGAGCCAAAAATATAATTTAATAGCACTATTTTCGAAAAAAAATTTGGAGGTGCATGAGACAATGACGTCATATTAAATGTGTCTTTGTGTCTGCAAATGAAAAGCAGCAGATTTCTGCATATCTGTTAAAATAAATTTCAAGCCATTGAATTCAAACTGTGTTTGCATTTCTGGCGATTTTCTGGAATAACTTAAAGTTTGCATTAATGGGGCACCGAGTTATTGATTTGCATCAGTGCCGCAAGAGTTTTACGACGATCGGACATTTTTATGACTCATAAATCACTAAATAAGTTTGAGCTTGAATATAACTGTGAACGTGACGGCGAGCCTGGTTTTTTTTGTTTGGTTTTGTCCACTTTAAGCCATTTTCAATTTTCTATCTCGTACAATATGACAGCATACGCCATCAATGTTGTTGTTGTACTTGTTGTTGAAGAAATTAGTAATCACGCCAAGTCATTGCAATACGTGAAGAGAGCATTCAAAGTCTACGAAAATCTTTTAAACCTCTAAAAGCAATCAAGCAGCTAACCTTTGCCTGCTCAATTAAAACTTGTTTCAACATGTCGTGCCGATTGCATAAAATGCATAAAATGCAATCAGGATAATTTCAACATTATTTTGGTTCTTTGCAAAGTTTTTCAGCCAGTGACGGGGGCAAAGTTTGAAAGCTTTTTCACACACCCAAATTCTTTTATCATAATTGGTTTTAAAATTTGTGCTTTTGTCTCGACGCAAATTCAGTCCAAGAGAATGCCATGATCATAACGTAATAATTTTAGTTTTTACGATTAAGATCGCTAACTTTTTTGGCAGACATATGAGTTTGTACCTGGTCTATAATAAACATTATTTATGATTTTGCTTTCAAAATGTGGCGTTACTCCCAGCTATATAAATTTTATTAACTATAAGAGAATTGTATTCAATTTCTGATAGCTGCGGTCTTGTTTATCTTTAATGCAGAAAAATTTTCAACTTTTAAGTTTTTAATGCTGCTCAGAATTTTTGAAACAGGATATTCGTCGTTAAATTTTGGTTACAATCTCAATGTCACTTCAGTATAATTTAGACAAAGAGTTTTTTTTTGTGTTTGGTTGGCAATTTAGAATGAGTCAATTGATAACGAAAAGTGTGGTGTGCGGTGTTTATATTTCGTTTTAATTTGAAATTCGAGAATATTCAATGTTCGATTTACCGTCTTGGTCCAAATGCAGACCCTCCAGGCCTGAATACATCTTCGAATCATTTTTCAGTTTTCAAGTTTTATTTTAAATACCCTTTTTTTATATCTATATTTTTCCTCCTGACTCGCAGGAAAGCGATGGAGGCGCTAATACATAGGGCAAGCAATTACCCAGACCTGCTTCCAGAGATACCAAGATATTGGTGTCCACTTGAAATCTTTTATTTGTTTTTTTAGTTATTTTATAAAGATATGACTTGAATTTAGAACTGCTTGCCAAGACCATTAAGCAAAGGAAAGTACCGTAAAATGTCTTTCCCAAGGACAAAACAGAATGGTCGAGTGGGTTTTGAACCCAGACCATATCTATGACAATCACGGCGTTCTAACCACACGACCACACTGCCGACTATTTTTTCTATATGAAGAATGCTGTTCATTTTTTTAAAAAATTAATTTTTTAGAAAGTTGATGACAATCACAGCACTCTAATCACTTGACCACCCTTTTTAAATTTTTCTATATGAAGAACACAAATATTTTTTAAAAAGTATTTTAGTTTTTACTCTATACTTGTTTGTCACGAACCGTTTTAGACCATCCCATTCCAGTAAACAAGCCAGAAAATTATCAAATTTCTGAAAAGTATCTGGCAGCCCTTAAGAAATGAGACTACAATGTTCAAGAGCGAAAACAATTTTAAAAATTGAACAGAACAATAGTGCTTGGTTTACAGTACTCGCAAAAATAATTGGCAAAATTTGTTCTCAAACGGCGCTGGCGAATCAACTTGAAGCATGACATTTTTCTTTATTTGGGTAAAATTTTGCTACTGAAATAATCTATCTTAATCTGACGTCGCACAACACATTGTCGCTTTTTTGTCAGAGTTGTAGACGCTCAATTGTTATTGATTGATTCTCGAGCTGAACAAAGAGAACAATTACGTCATTTGAACATTTTAATTTTCCACTCCTCGATACCCGACCAGCTCACAACATCATTTCTTTTTGTGTTTGAACCATTTACACCAAAAACCCGCTGTAAACACAATAAGTGTTTGAGAAAACATTGAAAACACTAAAAGCCCTGAACACCACAGAACAGAAACTGAATCTTGAATCATGAAAGTAAATATCGAGATCCTGGCTTGTTGTTTGTTGTAGCTTTAAATTACAATAGTTTATTGTTGATACAAGAGACATTAGTACAACCGGATGTATTACTTTTCTTGGCGTGCTTTAAAAACATATTTTGAAACAATATTGATAACTTTCTGCATATAAAACATATCTAAAGATCACGCAGTACAATGCTTTTTTAAAAAGTTGTCATAAAAGTTTTTTTTTTAATCTCGCAAAAATAACAATTTGTAAATGAGACAAAGAATCTCGGCAAAACCATATGTGGTCATGATGATTCGTTCTCAACAAGATGATATTTGTCTCTACCCAATTAAATTTCAAATAGATGATAAAATTGTTTATTTTTTGATGTAAAGCCCTGGACATTGTTTGTGGTGTCGACTTTTCTTATAATCGACAAATGTGAGAGGGTTAGTAGTTTGTCAATAGAAATAAAAATCAAAACAAGTGAAAAAGGGAAAATATGTTTTCATATTTTATATTGCAAGCTTATCTGTTGTTGGTTTAAACAAGTCATATCAACATTGTTTTGTTTTTGTTTTCGTTTTATTAAAGCAGCTATTCTTGATATGTGATGAAACTAAGCCGGTATTATTGTTCTTTCTATAAAAAGTAAATAAAAAAGAACCAATAAATGGTGAGGCCAATTGTTGGTTTATTAAATCTTTTTCTTTGTTTTCTCTTTGAAAACCAGAAATAATTTGTTATGGCTCTAGTAAAACAAGCTGGTTAAGTATTTACTAAAAATCTTTTCTTTCAAAGCTTGAGGAATCCATAAGGTATTATTTCAAAAAAAAATGTCATCTCATTTAGTTTTTTGGTAACTTAAGAAATTCGTTCAACGAATTGCGCGATTTCCTAATAGGTTTATTACCTATTATTTTTCATCTGTCCAAAAGTTTTTCTTAAAAAATGTATTGATAAAAAGTAAAGAGGTTTCTAAGATCTATTTCTTTGATGATTACTCGGATTCCACTTTCAACTTGCAATGTCAAAAGACTTGAACATTACCTCATAAAAGCAACTATAATTTAATTCAATCTGATTTTGTGAAGTCGTCTCGGATAACATAATTTCATACGAAATTTAATATTTTATAACAATAAGTTACAATTGGTAAAAGGAAGCGAAAATTTCCGATCGATATATTAGGCTTAAAGTTTTTTCCATTCAATTATACAGGCACTGAAATTCAATCGATGACGTAATAACTCTTTTCTTTAACTTGTTTTTAAGGTTTACTTGCTTATCAGCAGATGTTTTAAGTGTTATGCTTTGTACTAGAAACCAAACTGCTTAAAAATGAGAAGCACCAGACTCGACTTTCGCATTTATAAAATCATAAAATTTATAAAATCATGTTATGCTTTGAAAGTGTTTTTGCTTTACTAACGTTTATGATCTTTATTCTATTGCATTTATAAAAGAACTGTTTTTCACACTTCAAAAATTAAAAAAAATTAATAGTAACGTTTTTGTATTTCGCTGTACACCCAAATCCCTTAAAAAGAAACTTGAATAGTTTCAGAGCGGTAGACTTCATCCAAAGATAGGCTTGCTCATCAAAACTACATTCATACAATAAATCAGTGTTTCCCAAACTTTTTGGGCCACGGTCCCTATTTGCGAATTTTTTTTCACGGACCCCAATCTTGTGTCACATCAATTTTTTGGTTTACCCACAATTCATCTCGCGATATTTCATCACGCGACTGTTGATCACGGACATTTAACCACTAGATATTTAATTATATAAACATATTAACATTACAACATTTAATCACGTAATCTTATTAACACATTTAACCACTAGACATTTTGGTGCTTACGTATTATCGGGAGGACTTACTAACCAATCTTCATACTAACCAATAAACCCTTAATGTAAAAATCAAAGGTCCTCCCGATAATACGTAAGGACCGACATTTTAGTGTATTTGCGTGGTATTGCGTATTTATCGCATAAATAGACAATTGCCCTAACCTTAACCTTAACCCTAACCCTAACCCTAACCCTAAACCTAAATTAACAATTACATTATGACTTTTTTCAGGCCTTTTTACACGCTAATTGCCATACTTAACTTAAACACACTTGAGAGCGTGATAAAGTGTTTTCGTGGTTAAATTTTAAGTGACTAAATGTCCAGTGATTAAATGTCTGTGATAAACGATTGCTTGATGAAGTGTTGCGTAATGAAATGTCTGTACACTAATTTTTTGCCCAACCAGCAAGAAGAGATAATATAAACCAAAAAATAAATAACACAAAAAACGTAATGAATTGTTATATAGAGGCGTATCATATTTCCGAAGGGGCAAACCGGGGTGCTTATACATAAAAAATTCGTCCTTAAAAAAATTGTTTTTTAAGAAAAAAGAGTCTTCACTTCGAATCTAGCTCGGATTTTATGGTTTTCGTCCCTAAAAAGAAGTGTTCTCTAAAAAAGGTCTTCACTTCAAATCTGCCTCGGATTTCATGGCATGGATTACTTTACCAAGAATATATGTTTGAAAAATTTTGTTATATTATTGCGGATCCCTTGTGCAGTCATCACGGGTTCTCAGGGGCTTAGGGGTTGGAAAACCCTGCAATAAATGATAAGAAGTTTAGGCGCTTAAGCAAAAACACCATCTTTACATACGAGCATAAAGCAGTTATAATAAACAATAAAAAACAATTTTAAAACAAAGATCAATTTTTTGACTATAAAACAGAAGTAGACTAATTTGAATTGTAAACCATAGATCACTTTTATACGACCCCCAAGTAAAGCAATTTTGTACCTTCATCAGTCATAGTATTAAACCCTTGTTTTTAACGTGTCATATATAAGTATTATTTCACAATAGATATTTTATTACTTCACAATTGATTTAGACCAGGAGCTTCCAAGTTTTTTAAGTCAAGGGCCACTTTGGCTTATGGAAAATATTGCAGGCCTAAAAAGTTACATATCTTGTCGATTTTTAAACATTAAGCATCGAATTTTATGAGTACAGACTTTTCGTCTTTACTTATAAAATTTCACTTTGTTTTAAATAAGATTTTTATCTTTGAACTCTGGTTCAGACGTTTTGTTATCTTTCCATTGGAAACACGATACCCTGTTTAAATTAAGTCGTTCTTGAAAATACCGCGCGGGCCACTTAAAATCTTTATTCGGGCCAAATTCGCTGTGGGTTGGTTGGACATGTCCGATGTAGAACATCTTTATAATCCATTTTGGCCTTGCAATAAAGATCTGTGAGATAGGTTTTTTAAGCGCTTGATATAATTTTTATACAATAGCTAAACGCTCTAAAGAGAATTTCTCTCACAATCAAAGTAAAAACACTTTTGTATTTGTTTTGATTTACATTTGTTTTGATTTATACAGATTTGCTTGTTAGATGTTGTTTTTAAAAACTACTTTAAGGCTAACTGCAAGCTCTTTTCATCCTTGATTTTTGAATGAAAGCAAAGCATGGGAGCTGTTTAACGTATTTAATCAAATTAAAAACAAATTACAAGTTTTTTGTTTTTTTTACTAGTTTTTTATACGCTATTTTGACCTTATCACAGAAAATTCAAAAAATTGTGGTACCATAATTTTTTGATCTACCAGGCTAAAATTTCATTACGGACTTTCAATTTTGCCTTGTTTTAAACCGATTTTTATTAATTAAAATACTGACTTGCGCCTCTTAATGATCGTGTTTTTTTAAACCGATCAACAAAAACTTGTTCTTTCACCTTTCTCCTTCTCACAACATCCTGAAGTGCGCGAAAAATGCAGCTTCAAAACCGTAAAAACAAAAGGAAGGCCGTTTCTTCTTAATCATAATCTATTCATAACCTCTTTTTAAACAACTGAAAAGCATATATCAAATTCGTTTGTTGTTTGCAATATCCAGTCTACTATTTACGTTATATTGGCGGTTTCCTTCTCTGCTTTTCTATAATAGAGCAAACGTTAAATTGCTATTGATTTAAACGTTTTTATTTCCAAATTCCAACATTAAAATTTAAAACAAAGAACAATAATCGTACGAAAAAAACAAAATAAAAAACCAAAAATAAATAAATGAAAAAATTGCACATCATCACATAAACAAACGACCCCAGCGAATCAAATCGCGTTTCCGATGATATTATAACAACGCAAGCGAATCCCAAGGCTGTTCAAGCTTCCGCGTCGCCTAAGGCGACGACTTTGCGGCGTTTGCTTACGAAACGTTTCCAGAACCGCATTAGAGTCTTCTTCGACGTTTTCTTCCTCAAGGAGGGTAGGCAAGTAACTGGAACCGCGCTTACATCCACCAGAGGATGTCTTACCCATGGACAGGCCATTTAAGTAGTTCACCCATTCGTCGCGTTTAGTTTTCGACGGTGCGCGGAAAGTTATGACGTTCGAATTGTCGACGTCGTCGTGCTTGTTTGGAAGCAACCGGAAAGAGCAATCAAGTTCGTTGTCGAGCTGGGCAGCTGCGTCTGGTGAACCGCCGGGAAAGGCTTTGTAACTGGACAGTTTTAGGTAAGCGGTAGGCTTGGCATACTTCAAGGTTGAGTCGTATATCACTATGTAGGGATTGACCACTTTACTGTACACCGACACTTTTACCAAATGAGGCTCGATCGATGGAATGCGAGGGTTCATATTTTTAGGCGATGGCGTGGCAACATTTGGCTTGCGTTTCGAAGGATACATTCCGTTCCTTGCTCCGTTCGTATTCAAGTTATCATAGTTCAACATAACTGATAGTTTATTGCGTGATAAAAGAGTTGGTTTTTGTTGAAGCAGATGATAAGGAGCATTTTGACGGATTTTTAACGGATGAATTCCTCCCAGCCCAGAACAAAGCACAAGGCATTCGGTTCTATCCTCTCTTGAGTAGTTTTCTCTTTCAATTGATTGACCGTATTCTTCGTTAGGTTTCATTGTCATTTAATTTTTTCGACTTAAATTCACAATTTAAACAATTTCAAAATAGATATCTGCATAACAAATTTATTAGTACAAATGTATAGTATATAGTAACAGAAATTTAAGGCTAATAATTCACTGACTGATTGATTCAAAGCTACACAAAATTACACTAACTTTTAAGCAAAATAAACCAAAAAATATATAAATAATCTTTTTGGATACAGAACTAAGTAAGAGCTTGCAGAGAATGTTGTTTACACATATGTTTCTTTCTATAACTTCAATTGCTTAACTGACTTTTTTCGTGTTCAATACGTCTATCAAACCAAGCTAAAAGTTCTTTCTTGAACCGTACGTTTGTCTTTTTGCTTGACGTAGTGCGCACCGCACTTATATCTGATTTTTATGCGAACGGGCCTTTTTCTCGAGCATGTCATCTGTTTTGGCTGCGAGCTTGTTTTTTCTCTTTTCAAAAGAACTGATACGAACCATCGCTCTCGATGTTCATGATTTTGTAATGACGTAGCAGCCTGTCACGTGGTTTTTTCTATTAACGTAACCATCATATAAGTGCGTTCTTTGAACAGCCATAGTAAGTCGTCGCACTTGAAGATAGATTCAAAAAGTAATTGTTTAATACATTATGAAGCATGTTTTAAAATGAACAGCCTTTGACTTTAAATTCCTAGCTGTTGTTTAGCCTATTTTATTTGTGGTAATTGCGCTTTCAAGACAAGCAAAATTAACTGCCCAGTTAGTTTGACAATTAAAATGGTTTCAAACCTATTCTTTGATATTTTTTTTTATTTTATCTCTATATTTATCCTCCTGACTCGCAGGAAAGCGACGGAGGCGCTAATACATAGGGTAGGCAATTACCCCGACCTGCTTCCGGAGATGCCAAGATATTGCTGTCCGCTTGTAATTTAATAAAGATATTACTGTAATTTAAAACTGCTTGTCAGGACCACCAAACGGGGGAATGTGCCGTAAAGTGTCTTTCCCAAGGACACCACAGAATGGCGTGAGTGGATTTTGAACCAAGACCGTGTTGGTCACGAGCCCGGCGCTTTAACCACTCGACCACGCTGCCGACACACTAGAGAATACTATATTAATATATATATATATATATAAATATATATTAATATATATAATTCTATTATATAATTCTCTAGTTATATAATATAATCTAGAGATCTAGAGAATTATATAATATATATTAATACATATTAATATATACATTTACAAACTAGAGAAATATTTACAAAATTGCATTAGAGTTCGATGTCCTAATTTCAATATAACTAAACAGTTTGAAAAACGCCATTTAAAAACGATTTACGAGCGCCATGTTTTATTTTGAGCAAAGCAACCAATGACCTATAATAAAACTATTTCTCTTGGCTGGACAAGAATTCTCAGAAGCAGAAAACTTCCATCGCGAAACGTACATGATAAGAAAACATCCTCTTTCGCTTTATTTTATCAGAAATAACTGCTTCAGTCTCAATAAAACAGCAGTGTAAACGAACTTTTGAACAAACAGTTTTCTTTATTGAATGAGCCGTTGCGATCGATCTTTGCCATAGGATAACTATGAGTGACGTCATCACTGTCATTCCTTTATTCTTTCTGTAACGTTGCATCAAGTAACCATTCTCCTTTCTTTTATTACCTTTATTCGCTTGCTTTAGATAATTTCAAAGAGTTTTGGACTAGCTATAAACGCGTTTTTGAAATCTAGCAAGCATGCACTTCCAGTGTTCATTACAATGTGCGCTGTATCGCAACCTTAAACTTTTGCTAAATTATGCTGAATTTTGCTTTAAGCAAGAGTAAGAAAATGCAAGAGTGAAAACCAATCATCTTCATGCCAATTCGCATATTTGGCAAAGCGCTTGATGCCATAAATGAGAGAAACTTCAAAAAAACGATTAACTCGTAAAATGTTTCGTTCTATGTTACGCATGTATTACGTAATTCCAATTTAGCCCAGATTTGAATTTAGCGAAAGTTGCAAGCTATAAATCAAAGTCAGAAGTGTTTATTTTTACACTTGTTTTTGTGTCCATGTTTACCAAGAATTTCATGATTGCACTTCATATTGAACTAGAAGTTTGTTTCTAAAAATGCATGCTTGAAGCTTTCAAAACTATTATTAATATGATTTCCAGAAGAATGGTTCATTTCTTTGAAAACTTCTTCGCGTTGTTCTATACCCAAGCCTACTTTTTTCTTGTAATGTAGCCTTCCTTGTGACATTCTTTTGCTGCTTACATGATGTTTCACAATAAAGAACAAAGAGGTTAGAGATTATTTATGGACAACTTGGCTAAGTTTATCTAAAATCAAACAGCAATCTTGTGTTCACTTTATTGACTCTACATTAGAGTTGTTGGCATCTCTAGCAAAAAATTTTTTGAATTTCTAAAAATATTTTTTGCTTCATTGGCAAAACTTTAGCGAATAGTACCGAAAAACGACATTAAAAAGAATTTTTTAAGAAAACGGAACAAGTTTTAAGGAGTTTGTCATTATCAATAATGATGTCAAAAGCAAAACACCAAAAAATCAAACTTACGGCTCGCGCAAAATAGTCTTATGATTTTTTTGCTAATTTCAAAAAATTAATGCAAAAAAAAAATTTTATTTTTATTTTTTTAAAAACACTTTGCGTTTGATCTAAACTTTTTTTCTTGATCATGTTCCTATGAAAAGCCGCAAGCATGACAAGCAATCTAGTAATAGGCAAAAAACTTTTTTAAAGTTTATAATTACGTTCATGTCTATGTAAGAAAAGAACATTTTAAAGGCTCGTAATTTTAAATTTTTTGTATTGCATATAGGCCGGAGCTAGGATTGTCCATTGAATTTGGCAGTTTTCACAAAATATTTGCAAGCCATTTGGATTACTCTTACAAGAAACTGTCTTTATGAATCCTTAAATACCACAAAAACAGGTTAATGATAAAATATTGTCCAAAACCTATTAAAAGATTATTTAAGTTTAAATGTAGGTGCATTTCTTTTTTCATCAATAATGGAATTAAATATGATGTAAGAGATCAAAACTGCGCCAAAAGAACTATTGCCAAGGCTGTAGCAAAAAACGTGTTAATCAACAAGTTATGACATTTCGCCTCTCGAGATACTTTCAACATTTTTGATCATAATTAAATATAAAAGGTCAAGAACCAGTGAAGAAAACGAGATTTTGCATTTTAAAAAGAAGCATTTATCGAAATTGTCCAAAACCCACTTTGCTCAATGTTTTATTAATGTATAATTAGCGTTGTGAGAAATTTCCAGCTTAATATCAAATATGAAAAATCAAGAAAAAAAGTAAACATATGTGTTTTACATTTTAAATTACGTAATGAGCTTATTATAAAATTGTTTGATATAAATTGCCAGTTTGAGCTTTACACAAAAAACAGTAAATCTGTAAAACAAACGCTTTGACTTGCATAAAAAATAAAAAATTTTTAATTTTCTAAATTATTGTCATAAAGTTTGCTTTAATAATTGTAAAAATTTTGGGATGACAGATATTTTATTCACTTATTAAATGGTAAAAATTTGAATATGTTTAAATAAAGACTAGGGGAGAGTCAGGGCCTAAAAGTCACTTTTTTCTACAGTAACCATTATAAAATCCGGACCGTATGTTTTAGATCAGAGGTGGGCAAGCTTTTTAGCACGAGGGGAGGATTTAGAAGATGATTTTGATCGCGGGCCGCACTAGGATTTACAATGTGAATCTGTGCCTCTAATTTACTCGAAGAAAAAAAAATCTTCACTTTGATTTGTTTCGCGGTTTCTGAAGGTGAAGACGAAAAAATAAAAAAATGGTCTTTGGTACTTTCTTGTTATTGCCCCACCATCTATTGTAAGTAATTTTTTTTGGTAAAACTAACCCGAAATGCCCTCTACAAGTTTCTTTTTTATTTCATCCTGGTGTTGTAGGGGAGATTCCGGGTTAGTTTCAACAAAACAAAAAATTACTTGCAATAGATGGTGGGGCGATAACAGGAAAGTACCAGGTCTTTTTCTTGTTTTTAAGGTGAAGATCAACAAAGTCTTTACTTTCCTTTTTTACACCGTTCAAATTGAATGCTTGGCGAACCGAATAAAATGACTTGGCGGGCTGGATTTGGCTTGCGGGCTGTAATTTAACCACTACTGCTTTGAATAAACATTTTTTTTTGATTCAAGATTAAATATTCAAATATTATTGTCTTCAAGTGCATCATACTAGCTTGCTTTGTTTGTCCACAAATTAAGTTTATTGACCCACCTCTCAATGGTTCATGGGTCCCCAACGTGCCTGAACAATAAACCACTGCGTGGGACCCATGAGTCATTTAGCAATCAGCAGATGAAAAGCATGTCTAGGTCTATGAAATTAATTCTCTAACAATACGGCTAAAATTTAAAGTTGTATTTACAAAGAATAAACAGCGTGAAACAAAAAACGGTTATTTTTTCAAGCATTTACAACTTAAAATGTTGTTGAAAAATTTTTTGCTTCAAAACTTGAAATAATCATTAAAGGAATAAAACTAAACTGCTATCCCAAGTTAAAATCATGGTTTTTAAACAGCACAAAAAAGATTGAAAAGAAATTCAAATACGTGCAACAACCTCGCTCTATTTGCTGCAGGTGGTGAAGCTAAGATTATTCTCTTTATGTCGCTGACAGAAACTAAAGCCCCCTCTTCATGCACAGAAAATACAATCAATTTTTTTTTTATGAAGTTAATTACAGCAGGCATGTCAAACTCGTGAGCCGTATTCGGGCCGTATCAGAAAATTTTTAACCAAAAAGTTTACCCCCGTCCCCAATCCAGTAACCAAATAAGATGAAAACCTTTATTTTTGGTCTCCACTTGGATTGCAACTTTCAATCTTGAAATTTCTCTTACCAAGATTTGAAATTTGCGCGCACGATTACCATATTTTAAAATTTTTTGTTTAAACCAAGGTGAAGACCAAAAAAGGTTCTTCGTCTTAACTAGTTTAACTAGTTGGCATAACTCGGCGGGAAGAGTGTTAAATATGTTAATTGATAAACGCAATTTTTTTGGGCATTCACTGTCAGATGTCGTTTTCGTAGATGGAACTCAGTTTTGAATCGATTGATATATCGATTTCGTATTGAGCATCTGATAAAAAATAGTTTCTATAAAGGGCTTTGCGGACCTCACAAAAAAACTTTGCAGGCTGCGAGTTTGACATACCTGAACTATCACAGTCGCCTTCTGGTTCCGGTGGGCGACAACTATTTGCACAAACAGCTTGAAGCCTTTGCTATCATAATGTTGTTTACATTTGGTGAATTTACAACAGTTTCAGCAACAGGATTATTGTTGTCATTATTATTGCTTGAGGGAGTCGAAGATAAATCAATATCGTCTTCATCACTGTTGGTGATAAATACCGATATATAATTGCGGCAAAAAAACAAATATCTACAATAATAACTTTTTGTATTTTTTTGTAACAACGATTTCAATTATGTGTTTAAATTATGTGGGACTCAAGAGCCACAGAGGCCCATCGGACCCGACTCTGCCTTTTGCCGATTTTTAAGAGTTTTTGAGATAGATCATAACAACAATTAATTTCAACTGTCTTTTCTCACTACTACAGCAATAGCAGTGTTAGATAAACTATGATCCGCCAAGCCAATTTATCTGGCCCGTCAAACATTCTCTATTGTAATTATATCAAGGAATGCCCTTCATTTTTTTATGTCAATATCCCAGTCCGGCGTCACAAATCAAAGTAAAGACCTTTTTTTTGGTCTTGGAGTAAATTTGAGGAACGAATTTACGTTGTAAATCCTAGTTCGGTCCTCGAACAAGATCATCTTCTAAATGTGGCCCTCGCTTTAAAAAGTTTGTCCGCTCCTGTTCTATAGGAAGATGGCTTTAAAGTGCAAGATGTAATTGTATGTATGTCCAACAGAAAGGGTCAATGACCTTCGATTTAAAAAAGTTTATATAAGTCAATTTTAACCAACTATTAAATTGAAAGATTCATTTCATTTACATTGAAATTTTGAAGAAACAATATTTGACGCATTTTCACAAGTCATTGGTGTGGGGTTCTTGAAATTGTCAGCCGCTTTTGATATAGCCTACGTAGAATAAAGCGCGCGGTTTATAAATCTGGCAATGACGCACGAACGGTTGGGGTAAAGATTAAAATAGCTTCTAATTTTGTTCCAAAGAAACAGTTTTATTAGTCTTAAAAATTGCTGACAGTTAAGTAAACACATCTTTATAGGTCGAAACAGATTGTGAAAAATAAATAAAGTAGGTCTATTGTGATATACGAGATATGTTTGGTCAAAACTTACCTTTTCTAATAACATGTGCTTGCCAGCAAGGTTTCTCAGCTATATTTATGACAAAAACTTCGTGCAAGACTTCTAGTTCTAAATTCGAAGTTGTAAATTTTAGTCGAATCTTATAAAACTAAAAAGCTGAAATAAAAAATTTGAACCGGACAGCAATATCTTGGCATCTCCGGAAGCAGGTCGGGGTAATTGCTTGCTACGTATAGCGCCTCCGTTACTTTTCTGCGAGTCAGAGGATAAATATAAAGATAAAATTTTTAAAAATGAAGTTAAGTTTGACTTTCGTATTCTTTTTAAACAATTTTAAAATTGACTTAGACCAACCAGTAAAAAAGTGACAACTTTATTGATCATATTCATTGTACGAATCAATGAAATGTTTGTTAAATTTGGATGTTTCCTATGTTATTTGTGTACAAATTATTCTCGAAACTTTAATAAAGCAAAGTCACTTAGAGCCATCTTGGTACCCCAAAAGCGCGACCATTTTCGCAAAAGGAAATAGCTGTAAAAAAGCAACGTAAAGAAATTGTCAAGGCAGATACACATTGAGGCGCTTTTGGAGCGACCGCGCTGGACTCCCCCTAAAAAACGTCAGAAAGTACCCCCCAAGCAAAATATTGCTCTATTTCTTCATAGTAGCACCATGACGGTGGCTTTTCCAAAGGGATAACCCTTTTTTTAGAGATCGCTTTGTTTTAAAACCCTAAAAAGTGGCTCACCTATTTTTCTTGCATTGGGCCTCTCTTTGTAAGGCCATCGCTTCAGTTACGTACGAGGCTATTTTTAACAAGTCAAATTCGGTGGTAAACTTGACTTTTTTTTTGTCAACAATTTTTATTATCAAATTTAGGTTATAAAAAATCAACTGGCTGATGCTTTGTCAAAACAGGAACAAGTTCTAAATTGAAGATTGGTTTAAGTTTAGCACTTTTCAATTTTTCCTGCTTAAAGAGAACAAGTTCTGATTGCCATAACCGTATTTATCCACCATCCTGAATTGTGATCATCATTTCTAATCCCAAAGTAGGAGATACGAGTATATTTCTGGAGTGACATATTCAAAAAAAATTTTTTGAACGACTGGTTACCATTGAAGTAGTACCACACCATGAACTATACTGCCCTAACCCAATTAAGTGAAAGTAGACAACGCGAACTTTCGACACGCATTAGCGAATTAAGCGAGTAAAATAAAAAATTTGGCTGCGAGTGCTAATTAAGAAAAAAGTAAGTAACTAGGTTTTTTAGACCAAAAAATTGCCAAGCGACGATATAAGGCAGTGAACTATTAATGGCAAGTCTTCATGAAATACCATCAAGCTCACGTGATAGAATGCTGCTTCAACGAACGCTTCAAACCAGTACGGCATCGAACAACTGAAGACGAAATCTACGCCTTGCTATTTTTAGCACGAAAACGTCAACTTCATTACAGCTATTTAAAGTCAATGACGTCGCAGAAAGTTGAGCCGTAATGTCTGCTTTTCCAAGCGAAGTACAAAGTGACAATGATGGATGAAGTGAGATTTAAAGAAAAACCTCTGTGAAAGAGTGAAATAAATTTATGAAGAAAAGAACAAAGCAAGACGTTAATGTGAAATAAGATTCGGGTCAATGTACCAGCAAGTTTTTGTGCTTAAATTTTTTGCGTTATTTTTATTGAAGATGCGTTTTTTTACAGTTTATTGTGTAACTTTTGCAGTATTTTTCTGTGTGACTTGGAATTTAACAAGGTTTTTTGCCCGTTCTCAGTTAAAATGGCTTTTACTGCTCCGATAGCAGCATTTTTTGTACGAGCCCGAGCAAAAGTTCTTGAAAAAACTTTAATATTCTAAAAGTGGATAGAAAACCAAACAAAATTCTTTACTTCGTATTTAAAGTACAAAGTGGTTTTGCTCTCGAAAGTGCAATTGAAAAAAAGATTTCATAAAGCCTTCAGAAGAACCTGGCGCCATTAACGTTGAAAGATATAAATTGGTTGAAAAAGGCTATGATTAGACGAATACTTCACACACTTTGCGTTGATATAGACGTTGTGTTTGGCAGTGCAGTGAACCAACTACATGTCAAGTAAACGTCGTTTGCAAGCAGTCGCCACTAGTGAATTATTTATCTCTGACAAATGAAACGCCTCCTGGTAACTACCATATAATAAAGAAATAACCAATATGAAAAGGTTTACCTACAAGCCATTTTGTTTACTACCATTGTAAAGCCGACCTTGACAGAAGATTGCTTAATGATGTACGTCATGCAGCAAATTACTATTAAATTCATAGCGCGCTTTCAAATTTAACTCTGTTAAACCATAAAACTATGAAAACGCTCCCCTACAGTTATTGCGTTTATGCAGAGCAAAATTCTAAGTGATTAAGTAAACGCAAGGGTTATCAAATAAAAAATAAACCTAATATTTTGACAACTAATTGCACAAAAATAAATTATTCCATTTTATTGCAATTTCATAAAAAATTTAGTGCAATTATATTAAAATAAAATGACTCCTATTTTCCGTGATCTGAAGTTGCTTTTCGCTTCCGATTTTTTTTGACGTTGGCATTAGGTGGAAGTTGAAGATGTTGAGCTAAAGTCATCTAAAAACAACTTGATATTAATTTAAATGGTATAACAGAGCTTGTAAAAATGTAAAGGTGGCAATTAACAAAACAGAATCGTTAAATCTGTATCAACGGAAAAGGTAGCAAAAAAAAAAAAATTTATTTCAATTCTTAATCACTGACATAAAATTTTTTGCCTGGGGAGAAAAAGAATTTCTCTGCCTTGATAAACTTAATAAAAAATAAGAAAATTTAAAAGCTCGGGGCAATTTCAAAATTTTCGAACACTTATATACACTATATAGACTCATCATTCAGTTTTACGCTATCGTTTTTATTCGGTGATATATGAGGAATCATGATCAAGCTTCTTGCATTGCGTTATGTAAACAAGTGTGCCATCGGATCACTTTAAAAATGTAATTAAACTAGGTCTATTGATAAAACAAACACCATTTCATATTTGTGCAATATAAGATATCTACGATAAAATCGTTCACCTTAACAGATAAATAAACCAAATCAATGAAAACTGGAAAAAAATCAATAACAAGACAGCGTAAATAAAGATGAAAGCGGCAAAAGTAGCCAAGCGTTCAACTCAGTTGAACGAATTAATTATCTGCGGCGTATTTTTGTTAGAAGAGAAAATTTCATTTCTAATCCAAAAGTGCTCCCGGTAACCGAGGAATCAACTTGATTGTGACTCTTCATACTTTTAATCTATTGGATGAAAAAGTCGATTAAAATATCCCAAATTATAGCAAGAAAACATATGCGATACAATAAAAACTTATCGCCAGCTTAATTCGTTCAAAAGTAAAAAAATAATCGGTATCGCTGCAGCCAAAAACGATTCATACCGGAAAGTCTGAATCGTTTTTGGCTGCAGCGACACCGATTATTATTATCTTTGGCTATGATAAGATAAAAGACTATAAAGTCGAAACTTAAAGACGCAAAACCATCAACAGCTCGAGGCTTCAAACCTGGGTGGAAATAAATGCTGAATCCTGGAACTGAAGTCGGAAACCTTAAATAGTTTTTTTTTTTAAAACGAAACTTTTACTTTGCTGTTGCGAAAGGCAAAATAAACCTAAGGAAATTCCGCGACAATCATAAAAATGAACATTTGCGTCAGCAAGTTAAAAATAATTCAGTTTCAATTCCCTGATATGTTCAATAACAACAGTTTTCTGTGTCCATTAACAGGACTGACGTTGCCATGACACAACAGGACTGATCGCAATAAAAGTAAACAAAAAAAATCAAAACCAAGCAGTTTAAGAACGTAGGAAATGTCGGAATGCTCATGCGACAGTCAGCAAACATACAGTCGATGGGAGAAGAACGAATTTGCTGAAACACGCAGATGTAGCAACTTGTCATAAAACTTAAAAAGATGTCGTAATCTATTAATTAATAGGATCAAGGGCACACTACTCCAAAAGGCTTCTACATTTGACGATTTCAACGTCGAGATAAAGCTCGTGAACAACACGTTGCAATACATTTATTGAATATGTCACGTGGAAATCATGAAACAGCGTTATAAAATTCTTGCGTTCGCAAAGACGTAGCTTACTTGTTTGCCGGAATCCGCTGAAGAGGTTCGGACTTGATTAATCATCAACTGCTGGCCGGGGAGTCGAACCGGTAGCTGCTGGATGGTGTTCTGAAAAATGCTTCGCGATAATGCAATTGATACAGACATCCCTGATCATCGCAAACAGAGCCAAAAAGAATAAAATAAATAATTTGAGCAATTTATTGACTATTAACGCCTAGAAAACAATATTTCTAAAAAAGGGGATAATCAGGGACCTTCCAAAACTAAAGTAATTTTCTCGCATAACGAAACGTTTAAAAAAATTTTTTTCAGCTAGTTAAATGTTGATTATTTCTTGAAAAACTTGATAAAACCAAGGAGGCTTTAAGTAAGTATGAGCACATCAAATTTTGCTGCTGTCGCTATGTGATTTTATTCAAGGCTCGTTTCCACAATGTACTGTATGTTATTTGGCGTGTGCCAAAGAGCCTTTTTGGCTTCTTTATTGACTGCAATTTGCTTTGATCTGTGCTAAAAAAATTTCGGGACCAAATATAGAAAGTTGTGTTCTTCAAAAAGCTAATAAAGAGGCGTAAATTGGATCAAACAATAAGATGAAGTCAGAGTTTGTTGATAAGAAATGAAACTAAATTGCAACAAGACCACAAAGCAATGATGGTAAAGTCATTGTTTTTTCCCATTTGGGATAAACAAGGTCGCCACAGTGACCGCGCCATCGACTCGTAAGGAGAGTCGGACATCTGATGACGCGTTCAAGTGAGTCATCGCTGACGTCACAAGAACAACAAAGACGCACATTTCAAGCGAGGGCGAATCAAATCGAAAGTTTTATTGGCACTTTGAGCGATCTCCATCGAGTGCAAGGAAACTTGTGGTTGCTCTCGGTTTAATTAGAACTTCGCTTCTAAATTAAATGCTTTCGAGCGAAACAGACGAAAGTAATGAGTTTTGAAATTAAAAATAACAATTCGAAAACCGGTTTTTAGGTGAAGCGCTTTGCTTTTTGCATCGATAAAAGTTTACAGACCGAGTGAGGAAATTAAATTAGATCATTTATGGCACGCAACCGGGCGTGACGTAGGTGGCCTTGACAATAGTGGTTTTGTGCTAAAGAAGTTAGTTACAAAAATCTGAAGATAAACGAAAAGGTGAATATTGTTAAAAAGTTTCCTGCTTGGAACGAAGCGGTTCAAATAAAATTTCAGCTCGTTGAAGGTTAATTATCCATTGAAAATGTTGATAAAATTAAAAATGCTTGTATTAATCATGAATATAAAACATGCTGCTTTTGTTATGAAGCTTCATTTAAAGTCGTTTCCGCTACTTATGTGCCAGGAGCTTTTTTGCTTTCTTATTTTGATCTCATTTTGCCTTTGATCTGCGCTAGAATGTTTTTGCTACTTAATTAGTCAAGCAATTGATTGGATTAGAGCTCTCTGGTGCAAGATTTCTTATCGAATGCCTGTATTGTCCTGGTAGCTGCTCTCATTTTTAATTACCATTCTACTTAAACAACATGAATCTACTACGGAATTACGTAGTTGTAAAGTATCTTTAAGAATGGCACAACGATAACGGATCCAAAAGGATTGAGCTGCGATCTCCTTTTGCTTTTGCTCGATCACCTTTTGCTCGCACGTCAAATTCTAAGCAGATTGAACAAATCCCGCCAAATAACACACAAATATAGATATGGAAGACGAGCTTTCGAGAAAGATTATTTATTCAAATTTACTCCTTACCTAAAGTGATAAAAGGATTAGATCAAGATGTACAAGAGTTGCAATGTGCGCATATAGAATATAGATTTGCATCTACATAGAATATAGAATTGCAAATATAGAAATCAGTATTAATTTTAAATTAAACAAACTTTTAATGGTAAGAAATGCTTAGAGCAAGAAAATATAACCATTGCCTTTTTAATCACGTGAACTATGTAAAGTATAAACGAGAATATAGAAATTAAAATCTAAATGAATTTGATACGAAGATTCTTTTTAAATTCCAGCAAATATTAGTGAAAATCGAAACTACAGATTTGCAGTAGGAAACTTCTCAATGGTTCGGATTACCACACAAACCCATGGAGGAAATGTTTTCAACAAACTTAAACTGAGCAGCGAAATCATGTTCCTGTGCTGACGCATCAATCGATGATTGTACTGTTTCCATCATTGGGGGTTGCCCGATTACTGGGACTCCGCGGAGTTGATCCGCACCCCCATAGACACGGGCCGGAATCAAATACACCTGCCGCTACCACCACGACTGCCCGGTCGGCTTATTGGTTTATTTCTAGGCAGACAGACGAATCGGCAAAACAAAAAGCAATTTCTGGTGTGACCCCCCATCGGGAAGGGGGGGGGTGCTAACTACTTACAGAGCCGACTTGAAGAAACTGCAGAGGCTGTTGAATATTGGCGCCATGGACGTTTGCTGTTAGGATCTGCATTCGTGGATTGAAAGTAAGGGTAGCGGACTGATTTGGGGGATTGTTTGTGGCCAGTTGTTGTTGTCCCTGCACGGTTCCCACTGAAACCAATAAAATATAAATTAGATTTCAATTCATTCTATTTGTTAAAAAAACTTTTTAGAATACCTGTCATCCAAAAAACACGGTGCATTTAAATGAACCTTCAAATTTTTTATTAAAAAAAGCCGATACGCTAAGAAAAGGCCTAATCGCCATAATACGGCTTGTAGCACCCAAATGATCAGCTCATATTCAGCATAAATGTTTTTCCATTGCTGCCATTAAATTAAATTCTATACTCTTGTTTTTAATACGTAGGACATCAAATGTGTGACTTTTTTTCAAAGACCCACATGTAACACAGCACGAAATCATTGCTTATGTAATTCACTTGCTGTTGACGTTATTCGAGTTGTACGATGTAGGCCACCCATAAAAACAGTTTGAGTCCCCAAAAGCAAAGCAACGTTAATATGAAGTAGAATGTAATTTGATAATACGAGTTGAAGTAGATTTTTCACAACAAAGTATAACTAAAACATTCTTCTTTGTTGTATAAGTCACTTATTTCGAAGTTGTACCGATTTGGTTGTTATTCGCAACAAGAGTGATTTGTCCAGAAGCAGACATCCCAGCAGCTGTGCTTGTAGCGAGTTGTATCCCGGATGTGGATTGCTTTGTCTTTTCCTGATTCACTGCCAAATAAAATAGATCACAATAAAAATTCTTCAAAAAGCACAACAAATCTTAAAAACGAAACGCTAACAATTGTGACAGAACAATTACGCGAGACAAACGAAAACGATGACAATTAACACGAGGGTTCGAAACTTAAATTCATTAACATCATGGTCAGCGTAAACGCATTTTTATTTAAACAACAACCAAAGCAACCCTTGGCAACTTATTCCGATAACCACACACCAAACCTCTTCAAAAAAATCGAATTTCTAATAACGTTTACAGCTATTTTTAACGCAAGAAAAATCGCAAATTATTGCGACTTCGTCCACGTCAGCATGGTACGAAAGGTTATATCAGCGTTTCAAGTCGGGGTTTCCCCATTTGTCATCATGGCTACCACTTGATGCCAAATCTAAAGCAGCAAAAGGCAATTTTAAAGTCGTGGGTGTGACTATACAAAGGATCGAAACCGAATCTATTGCCTTCAACCGTACATCAGCTCGGGCATCACAGCACGTCAACTTAAATCAATAATTAAACCAGCATAGCAACAGCGAAAAATGAGTTCCCCTTACAACGTCGACTCACATTGGTTGGAAGCAGCCGCCAGTTGCAGAGCGAAGTCGGCAGATATCTGGTTGGCGTTGATGCTGACAGCGTTGGATGGAACGCGCGAGGACGGAGCGAGTTGGATCTGCTGCACGTTGCCCAGCACTTGGCTTTGCGATGAATTCGAGCGAGCATTGCTAAAACGACAACGCAACGTCAGCACTAGAACACCGAACGCATTATTGCAAAATTCGCGTTTCAATATTAAATTACACTATTATCGAGAATTGACATTGGATTTTCGCGACAGTCTTACTTCAATATGTTGATGGCCAGCTGTTGCGCGCCACTAGCGCCGCTGGCGTTGATCGAGGCAGGCACGCGAAGCACGGTCGCGGTTCCGTTTTGGGTTTGTACCGTGATCGGTTTGTTCTGAACCAAAACGTCGCTTTTCGTTTGCAGCTGCAACGCGCCTTGAAAATTGGCGTGCTGCTGAGCCTGGGAAGCCGGGCTTTGAAACTGCAGGCTAATTGTGTTTCCTTGCTTCAGTTGGTTCTGAGTGAAAAAAGTGAGTTCGGTTCAAAAACGTGTGGTGCCCTGCCAGATCGAGAACGAACATGGTCGGTCACTTGTTCTCGAACAACATTATGAAAGTAGGCTTGCCAAGAAAACATTCAATCGATTTGCTTTTTTTTTTGTTCTCTGTGTTTTTTAACTTAATGTTATTTTGATTTTTTTATCTATAATCTTCTTTTTACACAAAGTACAAAGCTGCTTTTAAAATCGAAGTTAAATAACATTATTCACAATGCATACAACTAAATCAATACCGAATACCAATTTATCCCTTAATTATGCATTACAACATACATAATGATCGTTTTTTCTCTTTTCAAATTAAAGCTTTTAATAAAAACAGATTAAAACTCACAAGCGACGATTAAATAAAAAATCCGATGATAACCCGAAAAAAAAATGAAAAAAAACAGCTTGACGTATAAGTGAACGGACAAATTTTAATCAATACATGAGCGGGTATTGGATTTCGAAATAAAAAATGAAGTGTTTCTACCACAATCTTTACGACGTCGATTTTATGTAAAACTAATTCGAAAACTTTCCAGCAGTATCATACTGAAATCTCATACGCTTATTTCATGCAAAAAGAATTTACACGATTTGGAATTAGTAAACTACATAACAAAAATGGTAAAGAATCGAACGGTTTTGAATATTTTAGAATTAAAAATTAGTCTTTTCGAAATATACACTTACGAAAATAAAATTTGTGAAAAATATTAAAGAGGGAAATCGTCAAGCAGGTAATCTCAACAAATACGTGCTTGCAGACAGTTAGCTGTAAATTACCCTAGCCCTTTATAAATTAGTCCGGAAGCAGGTCGGGGTAATTGCTTGCCCTACGTATTAGCCCTACATCGCTTTCCTGCGAGTCGGGAGAATAAATATAGACATGAAATAAAATCAATGAAAGTCAATCTTAGCCTGAGGGCTCGAGCGTTGCCTGGAGTATTCTTTGTTTTATTAATTTTTTTACTTCTTTCCGCGCTTAAGCGCTACAAGTAGCAAAAAAATCAATAAACAAACAAAGAATACTCCCACCAGAGTTCGTAGGAGAAACGAGCGCTAAGAGTTCAATTAACAGCATTTTTTAGTCCGGAACAAAGTAGTTCGTAGAACTCATGTTTTTACTGCTTCCTTAGGCAAAACTATTTCAACTATAAAGCAATAGAAACAATGATATGCAAATCAATGTAAATAGTTAATACAAATCACCAATAAATATTAAATTGAAGCAAACAAAACCTAGCCGTGTAACATTTATCGTTTGTTTCACTTCAGTAAGATTTACAATGACTTTTAAATAGCGAGAAGTAGTCGTAAACGAAACAGAATAGGTTGTAAATTGAAATTCAGGCAGTAAAACAAAACAAAACTGATCATAAATCTATAGAGTTCAACCTGTTTTTTTTCTTACTCTTTGTATTTTACATGACTAATTTTAGTGGAACACCACAATCAAAGCCGATTTTATAAGGGTGACGAGGGGTGAAAACTCGACTAAAGCGCATGGCGCCATCTTAAGTCAACATTTTGTAACGGGAATAAACTAACAAGAAATAGTACCTAAAATCAAAAAACTTGAGATACTTGCTATTTAAGCAGATCAACCATTTCAAGAAAACCAGGGGTATCTTTGTAACAAATTTTTGGGATTAGCATCAAAAACGATACTTGATAATATCACTTTCGCGTGAAATAATCATTTGTTAAAGCTTTTACAAATCATCAGTATTTGATTGCCTCACTTTTACGGAAGTTGATTACAATTACATCTGCAATGTTGAATATTAAACTTTTATGCAGTATTTTCGTAGTGCCATGTCCACATTTCGCTCTTCATCTATGGGAAATCACCTTGCTTTCCTGTGTCTAAGTGTAGGACGCGAAATAAAACAACAAATGCGACTTGTTTTTTTATTACAAGTGGATTGATGTTACGTCACAAGCTTTATTTTGAACAATTAATTTAACGTTAAAAATATTTGAACGTGGCGGGTGTTTCAATCAAGTAAAATGAACAATACATAATTTTTTTTATGAAATCGAAGGTAAAGAGACGAAATTAATCAGACATTGAAAAACCAAAAAGTTCTTTTTTAATACTCAAAGAGACGGTTGATTGAACGGAATCTAAAACTAGCCTGTAGAAATAGAGTCATTTCTTAATGTTTCCCATCTGATTTTTTAGAAAAAATCGTCAGAATGAAGAACCAAGGCGGTCTAAGTTATAAAGCAAATAAAAATAAATCAATATGCCTCGCATCTTATAAAACGACAGATGAAAAGCTTTGATAAATGATTTTACTTTTGCATCTTATTCAATTAAGCCAGATGTTACGAATATCAACTTCAAACGAAATTATTTTATTAAATTAAGAGTGCCACGCCTTTTTTGCGATTCGATACGAGGTGACGTCAAATCGGATAAAAACATATTAGTCTAATAAAGTGGTAAAAACATGCTCTCTATCGCCATCGTACGTCACATGCGCCAAAGCATTGAAAGGTTGTGATTCTGAATAAGTATAAATCTTGTCAAAGCAAAACTAAACATCACATGTTCTGAGGTCATTAATTCCAAAAAAACTTTTCCTTCCCTACTAAACAAAGAACTACGTATATAAAATCAAAACCAAATTTAAATCTTTTAAAAAAAAAGCCTATCCTATCTTTCAAAATAAAACTAATAAATAACCGGTTCCATATTGTGTTTTGTAAAGTAATGTAATGTGTGGCTATTTTATTTAGTGTATTTTATATCTTTCTCTACTAGGTATTTAAAATCCAATACTTTCATTCTGCTTGTACATATTATGTACCGGGTATAGTTAATTGTATCTTGTGTATTTTATAATAAAAAGTTGTCAGAAAAATATAAAAAAATCATTTGCATTGCTATATCAGTAAAGTACTATAGACCAAAACCAAATCAATCATATCTTTATTAGTCGTTCTTACAGCAGTAGACGACAAAACACAAGCACAAATTTTATGCCGTAAATCTAAAAAAGCGTTACCTTCATTAAACTAGGTAAAAGCTTTATACGAATCACTACCTTAATAATACCAAGACAGCAAGAGTTTTAGAACGTAAAGTTGGCAAATCACAAAAGGCTTAAAATAACCAACGATTTCTCAGAAAAAATAGCAGGAACATTGCCTTAATTTTAAAAAAATTAAATTAACACGCTTTGGCACCTGAAGACACAAAAGTGCATTGATTCAGAAAGGTTAGTCTTGTAGCGAAAAACAAATAAATTCTCACAGCTGCTGATTGGTCCAGGTTGATGCTTTTTCCATCAATTAAAGTGGGCGTGTCCACACTGCTCGATCGTGATTGGCTGCCTGAAAAATTTTTTTTCTGTCAATACCAAATAATATCTTAGGTCAATTTTGTGTCAATAGCCTTGATTGGCTGCAGAAAGATGTTTTTCTTGTGTCAATATTTAAGTGGTCATTTTTGGATTGGTCTCCACAATAATGAAGCTACTGCTATTCAAAATGCTTGTTTATTTGCTTTTTAGTATGAGGCTTTCAGGCAATTTCGTTTAGTGCAAGGTTCAAACGAGCAATGAGTGAATTTAAATTATGCAGTGAAGAAAAAAAATTGACAATTAATATCTTGGTATAGAAGGTATTAAATATATGAGAAAATAATCGAAAAAAATAAAATATTTTTGGAAATAATATGCTTTATTTCTACTTCGTGAAAAGAACAGTTTCGACATGATGAGTCGTTGCATAATGACCAACCGCACCACACTTTAAAAAATGCCTTTTTGAAGCAATTTTTGGGTTTGAAAAAACGAATTTACTTCATGCAACAAAACAAACTAAATCAAGATACAAAAAAAGTATTTCTGTGATTAGCAAAAAATGTTCTAAGTCAGGCGTGGGGAAAATAATCGCAAAAGTGGGCCGCATGAAATTAAAATATGAACGACTAAAAAAAAAAAAACTGTAACATTGCAAAGGACTGTATAGCTTTTACCCCAAAATAAACGCCATAAATGAAAAGAAAATACTTTAATTCAGTTGGTAAAACAATCTGAAAAATGTTAAGTATCTAAGCTCACACTAGTGTGGCCAGCCAGCGAAAGAATTACATTTCGGGGTCACTTGGGCCGTCCAGCGCAGGTCCAAATTAAAACTAATAAATCCAGCCAAATAATCATTTTAATAACTACATAGCATGGCTGTGCGACATTGTAGTTCTGTTGAGGTTCTTCATGAAACTTAAACCTTAAAAGGAGAAATGGATTGCCTCAAACAACTTCGTAATTATTTGGATTAACACACATACCTGGTACATTTATCGTCGAAAAATTAAAAACGTCTTGAAGCGAACCGTGCCTGCTTCTATTTCCGGATTGAATCTGCATGTAAATAAAATAATTCTGTTCCAAGCAAAAACGAAAAACAACCTATCAGCGTGCGACGTAGCACTTCTTGTCTACTCACCAGCCACAACAGCTGACATTCGCTCGTGCTTTATCACGCTTTGCCGAAAGAAACTGTTGTAATTTGATTAAATTTTCGCGATAAGCATGAATGTTAGTCGCTTGGCAATTAAGATGATAGGGCAAGATTTCACAGATGAACCGAAAATTTAACAGAATGTCTTACAAGTTCATGATGACCAGAGCTGGGATCAAATATTTCTATCATACACAAATTGCAAATACTTTGAGTGAAGCCTGCGCTAATAATTACAAACAAATATTGCGCCTGAAAATACTCTGCTTCCCCATGTTAAAACACAAACGCTTAAAAAAAACACAACTCTTGATTAATTCAAGATATCCATCATGCCTAACTTGATGTCATTCGATGAAAAACTGTGAGTAGTCATAAATTACCAAAGTATCAGTTATTCTGAATAAGATACTTTCAAAAATTTACTAGATTTTGCTGCTTTCTTTCTACAACACATAAAAAGGAATCAGCAAAATAAAAAATTCGAAGAAACTACTGCAGTTTTGTAAATTCGGGATTATGCTTTTTTTACAGGACTCTACACAACAAACATTTAAATCAGCTACCAAAAAATTCTACAGATATTCATGAACATTCAGCTACATGAGAGATGTCCAACCTTGTTTCATAATGGGCCAAATTCTAAATTGCGCTAAAATCGGCGGGCCGCAAAAAGGTTTTGACTTATTTGTCTCTGACTCTAATTTATCAGACTCTGATTTGTCAATTTTCGTCTAAAAAATGAAGTGTTCTCTAAAAAAAAAAGTCTTCACTTTGAATCGGACTCTGATTTCTTGATTTTCGTCTCAAAAACGTACTAAGCAAGCTCGTGGTCAGTTTGAGAAACTGTGCAATACAGGTTTGAAATAAAAAAAATTGAAATAGGCAGTGGGCCGCAGGTTGGACATCCCTGAGCTACATTAATAACATCAGGAGTTTTATCCTTTTTTATGTCTCGCACCCCTAATGCTCTCAATAATAGATTTAGCGATAAAACACTAATTCAAGTATAAATCTAGAAAAAAGTCACGATGTCCAAACAAACTTGTCCCATCAAGTTTGACCCTGTAGCCTGATAAATGCAGGCGCCAATCAGGTGGGAGAATCGAGAAAACACAGTATTTTAAAGATTGTAATTTTTTAATTATATTTGAAACAAGAACTATAATTAGCAATTATAACAAATAATCACGACTAAGTAATTCCTGATTAAGATGTAATTATAATTCAGCAAAACTTACAAAATTTCGATTGATCTTTAGGCCAATGTTCGTCAAACTGTGGGTCGCGACCCCAAATGGGGTCGCCTGAATATTTTGTGGGGTCGCTTTATTACTGGAATTCTGCACTTAAAATTCCTGAGCTAAAACGTGTACAGGATGTTCTCTACACATTAGCCTGAGCTAAAATGTGTAGAGAACACCCTGATTTTCGGAGAAAAATAGGGAAATCAGAGATGAAATCAAAGTGAAGACCTTTTTTTTTTTTTTTTAGAGAACACTATAAGTTTCGGAGAAAAAAGATTGTTCAAAGAAGTAATTGAACTGAATACCTTTCTTTCATTACGGCGCCGCGAGTATTGTTAAGTTTTCAAAGGGTGCCGTGAAAAAAAAGTTTGGGAACCGCTGATCTATAGCTATTAACATTTTAAATTTGTAGTTGAACCATTTTGTATTTGCTTTGGGGTCGCGTGTATTGGTATTGTTAATAAATTCTTTAACTTGGGTCGCTTCTTGAAAAGGTTGGAGAACACTGCTTTAGGCTATAGTCACTTGAACAACAATGTAAGAGATTTTAACAAACATTTTTGTAAATAAAAACGATAGCCCTTTAGATAAAAACAAGGATTAAAATGTTTTTATCTAGAATCTCCTGCAACGGTATCACCGCCCCTGGTTAGGAACTTGAGAGTGGCACGACAGGACGCACAACAGAGCCTAGCAGTGGTACGACAAGATACCAACATTCGTCATAGCGCCTATTGCGTCACAATGACAATTAAAATGTCACACAAGAGATTTTCCAAAAAAACAGATGCCACAGCAGCCATTATTGTTTAATATTCGATACATACATGCGATCGATTCAAGGCAAGAGAGCGCGAAACCGTGCCATAACTTCTACAATGCGCGCATCACTTGACCTACCTCGGGAGTTTGGTGAGCGCTGCTTAAGAGGGTGAAGCTATCCGTGCTTGTCTTTCGCTCTAAAACGTGGGGGACTGGGGTTTGGAGTTGGCGAGGAGAATTGGGGTCGTTGGGATGAAGGTTGTGTTGAGGCAGAGGAAACACAAACGGACTAAAAAGAATTGAACAGGTTTGCGTAAAAGTGTTCGAGAAAATCCAATTTTTATAAATGCAAAAAAAATACTTTGAATACATGAAATAACAGTTACAGAATTTCCTTTTTGTTTGTTGTTAACGATTAAACAAAAATTAATTGGGTTAAAATAAAAATCTAGTTGATTTTAACGGATCTTATTAATAGAGGTATAGGATTAATTATTCAGCGCGACCTATTGTAAACGCTATGTGTTGGTTGTATTTAACTCTAGCCAAGGCGAAAATGTTCCGAGCCGAAAAGTGCCTGCCGCCAAACTGGGCCATTCCATGTTAGTTCTGTTGACTTCAATAGAACAAAATTTGCGGAACTATTAAACTCACTTTTCAACGTTCGGCTACAAGGCAAAGTAACAGCTACCCAAACTAATCTTAATTCAATAATTACTCATTAAATATTGGCAGCGTGGTCGAGCGGTTAAGAGCTCCGTGATTGTGATCGACATGGTCTCGGTTCAAAACCTATTCGCGCCATTCTGTTGTGTTTTTAAGACACTTTACAGCACTTTCTCCTGCTTGGCGGTCTTGGTAAGCAGTCCTAAATTTCACTCATATCTCTATAAAACTAAAATCAAAATAAAAAATTTCAACCTTGGCATCTCCGAAAGCAGGTCGGGTAATTAGTTGCCCTACATACAGCGCTTATGACGCTTTACCGCGAGTCAGGAGAATAAATACAGAGATGAAATAAAATAAAATTCAAAGATGAAATCGTAACATTTCTGCCGATATTTATACTGCCTGCAATTTTATACATGTCAATTTGCAATTCAACGCAAATTTCCAAGATTTTTGTGATAATAATTATAACCAAAATCTTTTAAACGCACTTTAATAATACAACAATTTACTTTTAATCATTTAAACAAGACTGTTGCAACCTAACTGAAAATATGAA
Source organism: Diplosoma virens (assembly GCA_963680785.1). Classification (NCBI taxonomy): domain Eukaryota; kingdom Metazoa; phylum Chordata; class Ascidiacea; order Aplousobranchia; family Didemnidae; genus Diplosoma; species Diplosoma virens. The sequence continues at coordinate 12,352,678 of OY796895.1, read as the reverse complement.
GAAGAAAATAGTGAATTTGTGTAGAACAATTTCAAGATAAAACCAACGTAACTCGGCTTAAATCAAAATAAACCCGACAAACCGTGAAAAACCCCACCTTTGCGCTTCTGACCGTAAGGTGGCAGCATTTAAGGTGGGCGTTGTACTGCTAAGCTGCTGCGAACTACTGGAAACACTTTGACTGGACGAGGACAAGCTACGCTGCAGGGGATTCCCGGGAAGATGGTGGTTGGATGGGATTCTGGGTCTTTGAGGGTTGTTCTGTAAAAAACGCGGCTGAAAGTTCGTCGCGCGACGTCGACAACGAAACGCATTACGTGGACCCGGAGCCGATGCCAATGCTTGACGGGAATATCGTTTATCGAGCCGACAGCGTAGAGCGACTGGTCTTGCTCCAGTTGCCACGGCTGATGCAAGAAAGGAATCTGATATTGGACCTTTTCTTTTTGCAAAGGACGATTCTGAACAAAGAAACTATTCAAGATAGCAATAGGGATGGCGACGATATAACGACAGCAGTCCACGTACGACGTTGACGGACGCGGGTCTTCTGCCGTCTTCGGCAAACAACTCCTGATATTGGAGAATATAGAGGTTCGCTCGATGCTCTGTTCCGAGAGCAAATCTAAACAAAACGTTGAATAGGTGAAATTAAGTTGATACATTTGACCGAATTTTCGACCTACTTTAGCAAGCTGTAAAAAAAATGTAATGGCAGAAAATAATAATAACAGGACTTATAGTCCCAGCTAAACATAATTTCAAGCCAAAGTCCTAAATAGAAGAATAAAAATATGAATACATCGACATTTTCGCGTCATCATCTAATCACAACCAAGACCTAAGAAATGACCAACTAAGGTCCGGATTGCGTCGAACAAATCATTGACCTGCAGCTACTCGAATTTCCCGGTTGATTGGCGGGAGGTTGGAAGTATTTGTTTGATTGCAACTTGCCGAAATATTGCATGTCGGATGGTCGTTGATAGATCGAAATATGAGAAAAAACGTCCCGATTTTGGTTTTCGGACCGAAGTAAAACTTGTTGTACTTCCAACTGAAAAAGACTGTTTGTTTCAAAGAGGAAAAAGAGTTAAATTTTCAATGTTTTTTTTCTTGGCTGTAACTGCAATAATCTAAATAAAAGTGTTTTTATGAAATTGTCCCAAAAATATGATAGAAAAGATGAACAAAAAAAACATTTGTTTTTTTTGCGAATTAAATTCAAGTTTCTCGCATAAAAAGCCAAAAAAGGAACAACAAAAAAAATGAAGCCAACCAATATCCAAATGAGGAGCAGTTTTCTTTCTTTTACAACCAAGTCATATTCAATTCATCGCAGCAACTTTTACCAACATGAAACTAGAGAGCAAGTTTCGTTAATGTGCAAGAGATATGTATAATATGTGTTTGTGATGTAATGATACTTGTATAGGTTTGCAGCGTCAAGAGCGAAAATTCAAATGATCAAGAAAGTTTTGTGACAACGTCCCCTAATCATATGATTATCATCATTAAACTTTCTGAGTCTTTGAGAAACAAAAAAAATGATCCCAACCAACTGTCCGAGATGCCGAGAGCAGGGCGGTTGAAATTTTTTTATTTTTATTTATGAAACGATATGATTGTAATATAGCGAAGTTTCCTAAGACCGCCAAGCGCGGGAAAGTGTTTTAACGTGCGCTTACGACGTTCTGACTGACACCCGATTTTGTTGTATTGCTGGTCAATTTGTTACTTTTTTTTGGAGCTACAGTTGAGTTTGTTCGCTTTATCATCTCACCAAGTCGTCTTCTGATATTGAAGGTGGTTTACGATCAAGCTGTTTGGCGTATTTTGACACGTCAATTCCACCCGAAGGTAGTGATAATTCAACAGGGGATTTCTTCCATAAATCGACAGCCTACACACAATATTTAAAAGAAATTTATTGGAACGTATTAATATGAATTTGCATTTTTAATATCTACTTCGTTATGAAGTTTTTCAAAATCTAGAATTTGCTCTTCTGAAAAAAAAAAATTAAAATAAAATTATTCCTTTCTAAACTCATGATGTTTCCAGTGTTGCATTTAATACATTTCTCTAGGAGTAAAACGAAACAAAAGTTCAAAAAAAAAAAAAAAATACAATTTGTATATATACAACTACTATATTATTTAAAAAAATTTTTTATATAAAATACTTAACCTGTATTATTTGAAAAAAAAAAACATTTATTATTTAAACAAAAATTAAGTAAAGCCATACATCTTTAGGAAGACGAATTTCGTTAGGTTCTAAACTCGCGCTGTCGCGTTTTCTTTTCGTCGTTTGTAAGAAGTCGAACAACTTCAACGGTTCCGGAGCGGGCAGACTCTCGAACCTCTTCCTCCGCAACATGGCGTTCATACCAAGTCGTCGAAGGCGTCTAGAGAACTACTTGAGTTGAAAAAGGTTTGGCAAAGCCAGGGGTGGGCAAACTTTTTAGCTCGCGGGCCGCATTTGGATGTTGAATTTGTTTGCGGGCCGCACTATAGTGATCTCTAAAAAAAAGTTTTTACTTTGACTCTGACTCGGATTTTTAAATTTTTGAGCTCAAAATGAAATGATCTCTTAAAAATATAGATTTTTACTTTGATTCTGCATCCGATTTCTGAGTTTTCATGTCCAAAATGAAGTGACCTCTAAAAAAAGGTCTTCACTTTGATTCTGCCTCGGATTTCTTGGTTTTCTAAAAATCAGTGATCGCTAAAAGCAACGATAAAAAATTTGGTTGAAGACAAAAACAATTAATAACTTTTTTAAAGTATTTGTTTTAAGCCTTCGCGGGCCGCACAAAAGGTCCTTGCCGGCCCTAGTTGATGCTTTAGCGTTGCTACTTCGAAAATTTGCACCTAAACCGACCTGATGACGTGGATGCTTTTTAAGAAATTTAATTGCATAAGTATGAAAAATCAAAGAGATCATAAAGATACTCGCAAACGGATGAGGAATTATCAAGTCACGTCGTCGAAGAGGAGTTTTAACTACAAAATCTACAATCGCTAAACAACTTCACACAAAAGCCAATGAAGATCAAGATGTAAAAGTTAATTTGTCTAAGTCAGTTTTTTAGTTCCTACTATCTGTTTGAAATAAAATCACCATTACAGTTGAAGTAAGCAGCATTATCCCAGACTAATTTCAAAATTTTTACGAAGTAGTTGATGTTTGATCCCTGAGCTTCTGTTGCGGGGGCAGATACGGAAAGCACAATTATCAGATAACCGAACAATTTTACTTATAAACGTATTGTAAAGAAAATACTTAAATATACAATATGTTTTATTCTTTCTTTCCCGTATTTGAATTAAAGAACAATAGTATCAGCTCATCGCAACGGTATGTATAATGAAATCAGTGAAAAAAATTTAAAAACATCATCATCATCATCATCATCATCACCAGCATGAAAATTGCCACGTATTATATTGGAAAATTAATTAAAAACATAATAAAGTACTACCGCCACTTTAAGCTAGCACCAAGTATAGAAAAATGGCGATATAAAAGATGTGACGAACAGTGCCCATTGTCAAAAGGCGAGTTAATGGAGAAAATCAAAGAAAAGCACCGCAACACTTTCAAGGATAAGTACAAGTAAAAAACAACAAAACGTGACTCGACAAAGAAAGGTGTGAGTTCGCACCGTTTCATGGGATGACTTTTGAAAGCTCGCTTTTCATTGTGCAGCATGTTCTTCATGACTTGGACCTCGGGTGAGGGCGAAAGACAGAGAGGCTCCGCAGTTGCAAGGACAAGGTAACTTTCAAGAGTAGATCTGCAGAAAAAAGAGAAATCAGCTCGAACAATCGTTGTTTCGATAGCTCGGAGACCAAATTTATAAAAATGAGACCTAACAAATATTTAAGGGAAAATAGTAACCCTTACCAAATAAAATGCAAAAAACAATTGACTAATAGCAAACCCAATACAACGCGTATTAAGCTATTGAAGTAAAACTCTTTAGCTAAAACACTTAAGAAAGTGTATAAATCCACATTATCGAATCAATTAAGACAAAAAAAATGGCAAATGCTACGCTTTCAATTTCCTTTAATATTTTACCTTTCGTCGTGTTGCCAAGTGAAAAGATGCGAAGTTTCTGAGGCGATAGCGTCTATATCTCCCAACAATGTCTGAATAGAAAAAAAATTTAGAAAACTACTTGGAACCCAAATTCTTTCCCGGTTTATCAGAAGTCTAAATTGTTTTTGGTTTCTTAACACACTTTGCGTTGTTTTGGCTGCATGAATACTTTTATAGAAAACATTATTTATCGTACAGTAAAGCGCTTAAAAACACGACAAGATAAACTTTAAAAATATGATTTAATCATGAAGTAAATCAACAAAAAGAATGTCGTTACTCGTTACTAAAATTATAGCAACCGTAAAATTAGAAAAGTCAAAAATATCAACTTAAAAAGAAAAAACTCAAGACTTCGCAACAAAGTTCACAAACGATGACAAGTGTACATTGGCAAACACAGTTTACAGAGCACGAACGCGGCGCTTCAAGAGAAGGCCAACCAGGATACTTGTTATCAAACAAGAGTTAAGTCCACTTGAATTGTAATATTCAATAAATTATTATTGTTCAAAAAGTTTCTCAGTAGAATGGGAAGTGAGCAAGGCTTTACGTCTTTGTTTAATTCTCTTAAAAGTCAAAAAACAAGAAAGTAGGTTTAATACAACAGCAATCATAAGCGAGTGTGTTAAAAAGTAATAAAAAATACGTTTTTTGTTCAAAAAAAAGAATAACATTTAACAAATGAAAACAGCTTATCTCAGGGTTTCATTAGCACTGTTCTAATAAAAGCCGGTAGTGGACAGGGCATTGCGTAGGTGCAATCAGGGGTCATTGTCATGTTAGAACCTAGATCAGTGGTTCCCAACCAGGGTGTCGACCGACACCCAGGTGTGACGTTTTCAACTGTTAAAAGTGCCCCCAGCAGTTAGGTTTATTGTTGTTTTGAAGTTTGAAAAAAATTGTTTAGATTGTACTCTTAGTTACAAACTGAAGTTGAAAAATTCTTTTGGGGTTCCGCGAAATAATTAGCTTTTTGGGTGGTGCCATAAGTAAAAAAGATTTTAGAGTATAGCATCTATTGTTTTAAAAATATCGCGCTGTTTTGCAGCAATAAGTGTAAAAAATAAATCAAACTCGCAAATAATGTTAATCACTTGTACAATATTTGTTATCGCAATCTTCGTGACGAAAAGTGGCGTGCACGGCGATAACGAAAATCATAACATACGCTGCCCGCCCTCGTGCATTTGTGACGGCATAGAGCGGTATGTTTTATGCCAGGACAACAAACTGTTTCGCTTGCCGCTTCCGCTTCCAAAGGGTACAAAATTGCTGGGTCTATCGAAAAACGAATTCACCAGCATATCTCCAAGTACGTTTAAGGGAATGACAGAAAACACGACCTTGGAATCGCTGATATTGTACGACAACAAAATAAAAACTATCATGCCGTACAGCTTTGAAAACACTAGAAACTTGAAAAACTTATGGCTTTTCGGAAATCATTTGGTGCGTCTAAAGGCGAATACGTTTTCAGGCTTAACAGAACTAGAAGACCTTGATCTGAGTAGAAATAAGCTGACTTACATCGAAAACAATACGTTTGCTGGATTAAAAAAATTACAAGTTTTACAACTATGGGGAAATTCATTAGAAAGTTTACAATCAAATTCTTTTGCAGGTTTAGAAAATCTTTCTAATTTAACTTTAGGTAAGTTTTCTTGTTGTAAAAAAGTCGGTTTAACTTGATATAAATAGAAAAAAAAATATTCACTTCGAAAAAATTGTGTCAATTTTAACCGTAGTTTTGTGTTCGATCGTGAAACCGTTTTTTGTTTACAATAAATCAATGAAGTACAAAGTGGAAAAGTTGAATTACACACAAGCTAGGGGTTTTAGTATCACTTTCCAACATGTTTTAGACTGTGAGCAACTTTTAATTTACTCCGTAAAACCAAAAATTAAGATTGTTCGTAAAAATCAAACAAGCAATTCACAATCGTAAGAAAATTTCGCAGCATGTTTGTCTGGTAAAAAGCACTGCTAGTTTTTGCAACGCTTGTAGATGAGCTGCTTTTTTACTTGACTGTATTTTACTAAATCAGGTGACAATCAATTCAAAATAATTCCAACAGAAGCTTTGCAACATTTAAAAAGCTTGAAATCGCTTGAGATTTTGAACCTACCCGTTGAAAAAATTCCGGAAAATGCTTTCAAAAACCTAAAAAACTTGGAAAAGCTTCATATTGGAGACTGGCCCTTGCTAGGCGACCACATAGGTAATGTACAATAAATTAGTTATAAACTGTATCAAAAATAATAAAAAACTCTGGAGTTTCAAATCTGAATAACAGTATTAAAATTAATATAGAAATAAAGGAAAAATTAGCAAGGGTGACAGTTCAACACTTTATAGCGTAAGCTATATAAGTTTCTAATTGCCTATGTTTTGTTGACCATACAAAAGCTTAGATTAAGTTCAAAATCATGTCTGTAATTATGTGATTTAAGAGTATAAGTTAAAAACATATCGTTAAGCATTAATTGAGTGTACTACTTAAATATTTACCCTGGTTACTGGCCAATCTGATGAAATGACAAATCCCAAAAACAGAAGTAGAAAAATATATTAAGAATCTTCCGTAGTGGAGTATCATATGTAGATATTTTAAATACAGATTATTCAAGCTTTGCTGGTCTATCTTCTTTGGGATATATATCATTGTATGGCTGTGATTTAAGTAAAATTCCAAGTGCTGCCTTCTCACCAATAAAATCTTTAAAACAACTATTGCTTAACAACAATCCACGCATTCAAAGGTATGACTAAAAATAATGACCACAAAATCAAGAAAAATACTTGACATGAAGATAAAATATTTATCCAATAGAAAAAATTTTTAAGTCTAAAGATAATTAAATCAATTTAATTCTAATCTAATATTGTTTTTGATGACATTAAAATAGCCAGAAAGATTTTGTTAAAAAAATTGTATAGATTTGTTTATTCTATGAAAATTCTTAAAAAATATGCTTAACAAAAATGCAAGTAGGAACGGCTTCGAAAAATAAACCTTGGAAAAAAAGATTTTGAGTAAAAGTTTGTTTCTACTACGAGTATGGAATGGAGCATTTTTTCTTTGTTTTACTGATCTTTCCGCGTTTCAAGTTACAAACACGCTAAAAATTTATTTTAGTCACTTCCGCAAACGAACCAGGTAATTTTATAAAGCAAATAGTGTCAAAAGATTAAAGCTTAATTTAGCATTACAGAAAAAGATTTTGCAACATTACACAATTTGGAAGAGCTGCATTTATCGAACATAGGAATCCACACCATTCATGAAAGCCCATTCAAAATGCTAACGAAATTAAGAGTATTGGATCTTTCACAAAACAACATTTCAATATTACCGAGTCATTTGTTTTTTCAGGTAATTAGAATGTCAAGTTTAGAAACAAAAATTTGATAAAACTGTTGGCTAATAACATAAAATTCAGTTGTAGTTTAATTAAAAAAATTTTTTATTAAAGCATATAGCAGAGGTGGGAAATCAGCGGCCACCATGTGTTTTTGTGCGGCCTCCAGCCCTCCATGGCAATAGAATTATGTGTCAATAACTACTGCTGATAACTAGAGAACACTACATTTTAGGGACGAAAACCAAAAAATACAAGACAGATACAAAGTAATTATGCTATTTTCTTCAGTATTTGAACTTTTGCGGTTTTCTCTGTCAAATCTGGCCGTCAATAACAAAAAGGTTTCCTACCTCTGGAGCATACCACGAAAATAGGAATAATCGATGAAGTTAGATTAAGTCGGAATCGTGACCTAAAATTACGAGCGCGGTTGCAATGATCGGCATAGTCTCGGTTCAATTCTCCCTCTCGACATGTTGTACTTTCTGAGAAAGACACTCACCGTCACTTTTTCTGATTGGTAACAAGCAGCTCTAAATTTTAGTTGTTAACACAAAAACTAAATTAAAAACAGTAATATTTAATATCTCAAAGGCAGGTCTAATTACAATACCTTCGCGCTGTCTTGCAAATCGGCAGAAATAGATAAAATGATATAGCACTTATCTAAAATTTTAATGTAATAACCATTTTTTATAGTTGGAGCATTTACAAACCCTCAACTTATCGCACAACCATTTAAAAGCTCTCTCCTCACCCACATTCGTAACCCTGAATCGGATAAACACGATTGATTTGTCTAGTAACAAATTAATATGTGACTGTGACATAAAGTGGCTTAAAGCATTACAAGTAAGTATCTTAAAGTAACATACACAAAAGATTTTTTCCGACATTTTTCTCAACTTTAACATGAGACAACCTAATCGAATTAAAATCAATTTTAGTGGCAATTTTCGGGTAAACAAATGATAATCTAATTGCTGATGAAAAATATTATAAGATATAGGATAAAAATTAGAAATCTTCTACTTTTTAGGAACTAAAAATCAGAGAGCACTTTACATTGAGTGGTAAATGCAGCGATCCTGCCAGGTACAAAGGATATGATATTGTTTCTCTTCCACCGAGAAAGTTCATATGCGAGCCTCCGTTATTTGCCGAAAATGAAACGAGTGTTCGAGTAAAAGGAGTAGCTGGAATGGATGTGTATTTGCCTTGTTCTCCCAAAAATGGGGTTCCAACTCCGAACATAAAATGGACTAAAGTTAACTCGGACCTAAAACAAGTAAGAGTGGTTCTTGCTCTGTACTTTCAAATATTTTTTATCGAATTTCATTGTAATCAAAAGTACGTAGCTATACTTTTATATGGTTGCCAAAAGTTTTTTCTAATTGGATAAACTTCATACATATTTGGCTATACCATACCTTCCTGAAATCTAATTAAAAACATATTTAAATGACGCTACTGTCAAAAATAATTTAGACCGACGGGTATTGGTCTGGAAATAAAAGTCTAAAACAGAAAATCCAAAAATTTATCCATAGCATATGATTTGCAGAACTTTATAACTTTGACAAATGGATCTTTGCTATTAAAACATATCGAAAAAAAAGACAAAGGTCAGTATATATGCGAAGCAATCAACAAGTTCGGACAAGCAAAAGCATCGGTCTATTTAGAAGTCTATCCAGCTCGTGGTAAATATGATGCAAAAATAACATTAAAACGAACTAACACGAAAGCAATAAAATCAAATGACTTTAAAGTGGGTTTTGTGTCATATTGATTTTGTCAAATGTGTGCTAAAGTCGGGTATAGGATGTGACCGTGTTTGGATCGGTGGTCGCGAGTTCAAAAAGGGATCACAGCGCTGTGATAGGACAAGCATTTCACGATCGTTTCTTTTACTCGCGATCTTGACGAGAAGCAAGTTTTTGAATGCTACAGATTTTTCTCGAACAGCAAGGAAATACATAAACATAAAAATGTATCAGCCATTTTAAAGAATCCCAACGCGTTCGTCTGATTTAAACTGATCGACCAGCTTTTAAAAACTTGAAAAGAATGTCGTTTCAAATGACATATACGTAAGTGTAACCTAAAAAAAGTTAAACAAAGTTACCACAAATCGAGTTAAAATCTAGATAATTACTGAATAAATTTTTTGTAACGTAGTCTTTTCTTACTTTCTCTTAATGATTTTTTAAACTGTAAAAATGTCCAAAGAATTTGCGTGACTTCAACATTGCCAATAATTTACTAGATTTGAGGATCTGTCGTATTTTACAACAGTTCTACAACAGTTTTACAAGCTGGTGTCCTAAAGATAGAAAAGTCACAGCAGCAGTTCTGTTGTAAATTACCTCTTGAAAAATTAAAAAAGGGAATAAAACTAACGTTTGTTCGGTAAAAAGAATTCGGCGCTTGATCTTTGATTTTTCTTCAGGTGAATGTCGAATTTGCTAGTATTCGCTGGTTTAAAAGATTGAGCAGAGACCAATAATAGCAACAAATTAAAGATTAAAAAGTAGCTTTCGATTGTTCGACTATTTTCTGCATCGACAAGTGCAATTTTGATAAGAATAGAACCTGAATTGAACTTTCAACTTCGAGAAATAAAGTTGCTATAATTATAAGCTTGATATGAAACTTTTTGCACCCTGCGTCCCTAATCGCTTTACGAGATTACGGCGCCTAGATTTCGGCGTTTGATCTTTCTTTATTCACTCAATTACTTTAGCGAGTATTCTATTTTCTAAGATCAGACAAGTTAATCCGATAACAACTCTTTTGTTTGCAGAGAACTCAAGCTAGTCAAATTATCATAAATTACACTGCTTGCTTTTCTCCATGCTGCATATACTTATACAGTGCGTTCAAAAAGTAACTGTGCACCTGGAATTTTAAAACAAGAACGATATCCTGTGTTCGAAAAATCAATAACAAAATATTTTGAATTGTCAATTTTATGTGAAGAACAATGACCGTCTCTTAATTTATTAAAAATAACAAAAATAGAGTCACAACAACTGCTGGAAATGCCCACCAAGTTCGTGAATACAAACGTTAATTCGACGTTTCAAGTTTTCGAACACTCGATGAATCCAGTTTCTCTGAACTTGTTCAATAACGCTCGAACTGCATTTCGATGAGGTAATGCTGTTCCGGGAAACTTTTTGGCAAATTTTTCCTTCACTGCTTTTGTGTATTCACCATTCGCACGAAAGACATGTTCAATCAAAAATATTCTCTCCTCCGTTGACAAAACCATTTTAAATTGGATTTAAATTCGCAATAAATTGACTTTCGTCAATGATTACATTGAATTAAAAAGAAAAAAGAAAAAGAAAAATTTAAAAAGTGCTCGAAAAGTGCATTTAAAAAAAATGAAAGACGAAATACGAGAAACGACCAAAAAACGCTGAAAAAGATCAAACGAAAAACGCTGATTATCTAAAAATAAAGCAGACAATGAAAGGTGCACAGTGACTTTCTGAACGCACTGTATAACAAGGATATCTAGAACTACCGAGTAGTTCCATATATTTATAGTGTTTCAAAAATAATACTATGATATAGAGTTTTACATATTTTTCATAAATATTAATTTAAAAACTTTGCTGTGTTGTTTGGGGAGATCCAATACTTCTTTTTTGATCATATCTGGAAACAGGGTTGCAAGTCATGTATTGCGTGCTCTATAATGACATACTTAAACAAATGTTAGCATTCCCAATTAAACAGCTTAATATTACTTGATCGACGTGTCGTCGGTAGCAGACAAATAAACTGTTATAAGGTCGTTCGAACAATAATATCTGTAAATACTGGTCGGAGTGCGAGTTCGTGGGTCACCAGTCGAAGTCAGAGTCCAAGATCACCGAAATTGAAAGTTACGAGTCGAAGTACGAATCAAGCTCGGATCGATTCAACTCTGGCGGCAATTGCAAGCGTTTTCACCTGCTTCGGTTCACTAGAGTTAGCAGTAGCCAAGCGTTTTCTACAACAGTAAACATCCCTGGGGATAACATGCAACACTTTGGTATCAGTTAACCAAAATCTCTAACAAGTGTTAAACATGCACAAGTTGCTAAATCAAACAAAAATATTTATGCTAAAAGCCGCGAGCGATCGATGCAGGCGCTAGGGTAACATGCAGTCGCGACTTATTAGAGCTCGCAGTTTTTTACATCCTGACTAACAAAAAGGTTATTATCGAATTAAATTTGCTGTTCGATCTAAGAAAATAGAACGCTCACTTAGGTAAATGAGTTTAATAAAGATCGAGCGCCAAACTTTTAACGCGGAAATCTCGTGACCCCGTCCGTAACATGGTTACATACGAAAACACACGAAAAATAAAGTTTAAATTGGCACGAAGCGGGACTTTTACCTTGGTTAAAATTATTTTGTTTCTATTATCTGGGAAAACCTGATAAATTGCGTTTACTTAAAAGTTTGATCACTAAGTAATACTAAAAAGTTTTAAATGCTCTTAGCAGAAACTAACTTAAATACGAAATTAGCTACATTTATTTTTAAACTATTCTGTACTTTTCAGACAAGAAAGATGAATCTCAATCTTCAAACACTACTACAACATTAATTCTGGTCATAATAGTGATGATCGTTTCTGCTATAGGATTTTACATTTGCAAACGACATAGTTGCAAATGTAAAAGATTTTACAGTGAGTTGATAAATTTTGCAATAAAATCAATCAGCTTAGTTTAACAGCAAGCAGGTAATTTAAAAGTAGATAGTAATATCTAAACAAGGGGTGGGGAACCAGCGGCTCGCGAGACTATTTAATGTGACCCGTATTCAAAAGCTGTAAAATTTACAGATGCGAGACGAAGACTTTTTTTTTTCGAGAACAACATGACTTTAGGAGGAAAAGAAAAATTAGGAGGCTGAATTGAGGTGATGACTTTTTTTTAGAGATCACTACAATTTTAGGAGAAAAAGTTGAAAAATTGGCAATGATTTCAAGTGATGACCTTTTTTTTTTGCAAAAATTTTTTGCGGCCCATACTCGTTTTTTTTAATTTGGTGATGCAGCCCGCAAGTGCAATCAAGTTCCCCATCCCCGATCTAAACATTTACAGCATATTTCTGTTATATTTGGCACGACCAAGAGAAATTGAAATTAAATAATTTTAATAACTTCTTTATGATTTACAGATACATTGGATAACAATGATGAACTTCTACGATATTCTCTCAAAAGTGGAGTAAAATTAAGTTGATTTAAACATTTTCTCGAACTAAAAAAATTTCTTCCAATCATTGTCATTGTTTTGGTCAAAAACCTTGTATATATGTTTAATTTAAATTATTTGACGTGTCTACCTGTTGCGTGGGTCGTAAAAGAACAAATCGTGTCTCGTAATTTGTCAGGGAGGCAGCAATTCTGTAATCACGAATTTCAGCAATAACACAACCACTATAAAACATGTTTTCATCCAAATGATTCAGTGTTTCCACCAACAATGGAGGAATCTAAAAAAAGGCAATTTCAATAAACCAACATAATGTGCGTTTCTTTTAAAGGATTGAAAAGTACCCAAAACCATACCAAAATACTGTTCTTTAAATAAAATGCGCATTCTATATTTTATTGCGAAGTTGTACGCACTTTAAACACGAGCGCATTCGAACGAAGAGCGGATTTTACTTTTTGATAAATCTTTTGTTTTTTTCATTCCATCCCTATTTTTATCCTCCAGGTTCGCAGGAAACCGACGGAGGCGCTAAAGATAAACAATTACCCCGATCTGCTTCTGGAGATGTCAAGATATTGATGTCCCGTTGAAATTTTTTATTTTGTTTCCTTTAGTTTTTTTATTGCGATATGACTAAAATTTAGACCGCCAAGCAAGGAAAAAGTATTGTCTTTTCCAAGGACACACGACAGAATGGCGCGAGTAGGTTTTGAACCATAATCAAGTCGAGCACAATCACGGCGCTCTTAACCAATCCACCACGCTGCCGAATTTCGGCCGCGTTTAAACCTACACTACTTAAAAGTAGCTTCGGCCAGAGACGGATAACGGTAACTAAATTTTTAAAGTAGCAGACTTCAAAAAGACTGTTTGCTTTGTCTATACAGTGCTTGCTTTTTTACCATACAAGCCGTTTCTGTTGACTGAGTGCAATTAATTACTGATCTGTAAAAGGCGATACCATTTAGTTTTGCTTTGGTTGAATAGATTGTCATAAAATACCTTAAATCCAAGACATTGAGTGTTTTTATGTACAGCAAGTTATAAAAGTGTTAATGTAGCAGGCAGCCAGAACTAGTTTCGCATTATCGGCAAAAAATCGACTAGGTAACTTTGTTTATGCCACCGTATTCAAGGGAACAATTTACTTTTTTAAACGCGAATTTGTTCGCATTCTAACAATGGCGCATTTTAATCAAAAAATGTACGGTACTGATTGTTTAACAGGTATTTGACATCTGTTTCAAGATGCAGAAACTCATGTAATACACAAAAATTGCTGAACATAAAAAACGAAACTTTGAAATATTTGATAAGTAATTTAAACCTGGATGTTGCACTTCGACTCATTTAATATGGTTATTAAAGGGTACGTGACTATTCAGTGGGAGACAATTCGACGGCAAATTGAATAATTTCGATTAATTTCATTAGCGTTGAAGAGACAACAAAAAGAGTATTGTTATGTCACTAAGCCTAACTAAGGCAACATTATACTATAAATTATTTTTAATATGCAAAACTTCTCATTGCCATTGTTGCATATTTAACAGTAAGCAGTAATACCAAAACTTGTTTTTACCATCCGGTGTTCAGCTGATAAAAGGAAAAACTTGCATTTAAAAATTGTTAAATGTGTTAAATTTCTGTATGTTTCTATTGGAATTTACAATAGCTTAATTTCGAATACTTAAATTAAAAAAAGGTTAATTTTGAACCAAGGTCGTTTAACACAGTGTTTTCCAAACTTTTTGAGCCACGAACTCCTATTTGCGAATCTTTTTTTCAGGGACTCCAATTTTATGTCTCATCAATTTTTTGCCCAACCAACGGGGGAAAATAATACAAACCCAAAAATAAATAACACAAAATCGTTAAAAAAATAAATCGTTATAAAACAGGCATACCATATTTCCGAAGGAGCAAACCAGGACGCTCGTTAATAAAAAAAAAATTGGTAAAAAATCTTTTACAAAAAAGTACAACAATGTACAACAAAAACAAAGAGTTTGATGTTTTACAAGCGTACAAAACTTATGACGTCATAATACGCATCATACAGTATATAACATTTTCTACAAATCTATTTTGGTCAACGCGCATGGCAAATCAGAAAAATACTCGATGACGGTTAAGTCAGAGCGGTTAGTATATTAAACTATCAAACCATGAAAATTATTTTAACTAGTTTTTATCAGCTCTAACAGTTTATTTAGTCCCAATGGTTTTCAAACTTTGGTGGTCCGTGACCTCTTTTAGAGACTCTCAAACATCAGTGGCCCCCTGGGTATAATATTGTCCCAAAGGTCAAGTGAAGACCAAATAAAAAAAAGGTCATCCACTTTGAAACCGTTTCTAATTTTGTTAATTTCGTCCCAAAAGTAAATTGAAGTCCAAAATGAGGATTCTTCTCGTGGTCCTCTTGGGGGTTCCCAGGGCTCCTTTGAGAAACCTTGGTTTAGTCTATTAGGCTGGTCAGAAGGCAATCAAAAAATTTGAAAAACAAATACTAGAAGGAAAGCTTAACAAAGCGATAAAAAGTCTGCAAAAACACTTAAAAACAGCAAGAAAAATATGGCAGTAATCAAATAATTAAACCGGT
This sequence comes from Diplosoma virens, assembly GCA_963680785.1. Classification (NCBI taxonomy): domain Eukaryota; kingdom Metazoa; phylum Chordata; class Ascidiacea; order Aplousobranchia; family Didemnidae; genus Diplosoma; species Diplosoma virens. The sequence goes on along the minus strand of OY796895.1, from coordinate 12,337,369 downwards.
TACCCATCTTTTTAGATTGAATTTTAATCTGTAAAGTTTTTTACCTTTGCTTGCGCTGGTGTTACCAAATAACGAATAAATTTATTAGAACAAACAGAGCACTTTAAACAATGTTTTAAAAAATAGAAGATTTTGAACCCGTTCCATTATTCCAATAAATTTATTTGTTATTTGGTAACATCAGCGCAAGCAACAAAAAAAAAACTTTGCTTATTGAAATTTAATCCAAAAAGATTTGTAACCAGTTTAACTACTTGATTACTGCCGTATTTTACCGACTTTTTATCGCTTTATTAAACTTTCCTTTTAGAATTTGTTTTTTCAGATTTTTGATTGCTTTCTGACGAGTCTAACAGACGAAACAAACTGTTAGAGCTGATAAAAAATAGTTAAAATAATTTTCATGGTTTGTTAGTTTAATATACTAACCGCTCTAACTATGGGCTCTTTTTTTCTGCAAGCAGGGAATAAAACATTCTTTGTTTGTTTTACTGACTTTTTTATTTTTTTCCGCGTTTAAGCGTTATGAAAAAAAATCAATAAAAGAAACAAAGAATACTCCATTCCACGCTCGTATTGGAAACGAGCGTTTAAACGTCGTTTTGGGCTGGGCTTCTCAAACTGTGGGTCGCGACTCCATTAGGGGTCGCATAACAAATTAGCTTTCTGTGCTTTTGATATTCGCTTTTTTACCATAATATTTATTGACAATCAGAAATTAGAAAAGGTAAGGTGTCATTACACCATTGTTGCTAAAGGTTAGTAGGCATTTAAGGCATTTATTTGACAAAATATAGCCTGAATCAGAGTGAAGACCTTTTCCTTTTAGAGAACATCTAGTTTTTGTAATTTTGTTAATTAGCTTTAGGTTACTATTTCCATTTCTCGTTGTTATTACTTGTTTTTTCACGCACATGCGTGGTTTTCCATAGAAAAAAATTAACGTAAAATTAGCCTACATATACTGGGGTCACACAAAAATTTATTTTTTAAAATGGGGTCACAGAACAAAAAAGTTTGAGAAGCCCTGATTTAGGATATTTTTCTGATGCGCCATGCGCGCCGATCAAAATAGGTTTGTAGAAAAATGTTTATATACTGTATAATGCTTATTCGTAAGTTTTGTACGCTCGCAAAATTTCAAAACCTTCGTTTTTCTAGTACAGGGGTTTCCATACATTTCGAGCCGCGGGCCGTGTATAGGTTTTTTTTGACCTCTTCGGGCCAAAGCCAAAAACATAGTTTGCGAAAAACAGTTAATAAATAACGGTAAACAAAGTGAAGACCTGTTTTTTTTTTTAGAGATCACCATGATTTTGGGAAAACAATATAGAAATACCAGATCGATTCAAAGTGAAAAGCTTTTTTTAAAGATCACCATGATTTTATTTTTTTAGAGGAACAAGAACTGGGGCATATTTCTGAAATAATTTTATCCAACTGTGGTTCAAAGTGACTGTACATGTTTTTTAAAAAGAGCTCCGCGGGCCGTACTTTGGAGACCCCTGTTCTAGTACATTGTTGTACTTTTTCGTAAAAAATCAAACAACATACTACAGTAAACCTCGGTTAATCCGGATTAGATTTAACGCATAAATTGATCCATATTATGCAAAGCTCCGAATCATCCAAAGACTATTGTTTCAAGCCAAACGTTATCCAGAGTAGTAAGATTTAGATAAAAACCACCTTATTTAAATATATAAAAGACTGAATGGTACAATTCTTTGAAATAAACAGATTTATTTATACAGTTTAAACGAATACATACCAATTATAACAAACCAATATAGAAAATATAGCAAACAAATGAATTATAGCAAACCAACAAACACACTCCCTAAGTTGAACTGACATATTAAATTTCAAGTAATAAGCAATATAACCAACGCTTGTAAACCATAACGTGGAATAATCTTTACGATGTTGACAAAATCCTGCTACAGTTGTTAAGCGGGAAAATCCGGATTACAAATAAATAAAAAAAATCCGGAACAAATATTTAAATTAAATAATCCGAATTATCCGAAACTTTCTATTAAGTAAAACAGTAGAAATCGTTGGTTTATTTTGTTTTATCCGGATTAGGCAAATATCCGGATTAACCGAGGTTTAGTAAATGTTAAACCGGGATTTCCAAAACTGGGGACCGTGATGACAATATGACAAATTTGTCATATATATATATATATATAACCGCAGACAGTACTGTTTCGACCTTTCGGGTCTCGTCAGTGCAGTGAAGTTATGCTGGGAAAGAACAAGGCTCACCAATTTGAACCTTGTTCTTTCCCAGCATACCGTAAAATCTCTATTTGAGCGCCATGGCGCTCTATTTTTCAACCCTTCCCTTATAGTGGCGTTCTATTAGAGGTGGTGTTCAATTAGAGGGTGGCGCTCTATTTTTCGACTAGCTGGTCAGAATTTTGGGAAGATAAATTTAATTAATGAAAAGAAAAACATCTAACACAGTTAACATCTAACATCTAAAGAAGAAAAAACATCTACCGTAACACAGTTAGTGGTAAGTAATCAAAAATTCACTTGTGAAATTCACTGGTGAAAATCAATTAATGAAAAGAAAAAACATTTAACACAGTTAACATCTAACATCTAAAGAAGAAAAAAAACATGTACCATAACACAGTTACTGGTAAGTAATCAAAAATTCACTGGTGAAGGAAACCTTTAATTACTAATTAGCATAATAAATGTCAAAGTGGCGGTCTATTAGAGGTGGTGTTCAATTAGAGGGTGGCGCTCTATTTTTCAACCCTTCCTTTATAGTGGCGTTCGATTAGAGGTGGCGTTTAAATAGAGATTTTACGGTAACTTGTGGTTTTTAAGCCACAGTAGGGTCAAAGCCCAGTGATGCCAAGAGAGCTCAAATTATATGAAATGATGAGCCTTGCATATACGAGTATATACATGTATATACTGTATATACTTGGTAAAGTACTCCTTACCATGAAATCCGAGACAGATTCAAAGTGAAAACCTTTTTTTTTTAGAGAACACTTCTTTTTAGGGACGAAAACCATGAAATGCAAGATAGATTCAAAGTGAAGACTTTTTTTTAGAGAACACTCTTTTTCAGGGACGAATTTTTTTTATTAACGAGCATCCTGGTTTGCTCCTTCGGAAATATGGTATGCCTGTTTATAACGATTTATTTTTTTAACGGATTTTGTGTTATTTATTTTTGGGTTTGTATTATTTTCCCCCGTTGGTTGGGCAAAAAATTGATGAGACATAAGATTGGAGTCCTTGAAAAAAAGATTCGCAAATAGGAGTTCGTGGCTCAAAAAGTTTGGAAAACACTGTGTTAAACGACCTTGGTTCAAAAATAACCTTTTTTTAATTTAAATATTCGAAATTAAGCCATTGTAAATTCCAATAGAAACATACAGAAATTTAACACATTTAACAATTTTTAAATGCAAGTTTTTCCTTTTATCAGCTGAACACCGGATGGTAAAAACAAGTTTTGGTATTACTGCTTGCTTTTATATTTGCAACAATGGCAATGAGAAGTTTTGCATATTAAAAATAATTTATAGTATAATGTTGCCTTAGTTAGGCTTAGTGACATAACAATACTTTTATTGTTGTCTGTTTAACGCTAGTAAAGTTAATCGAAATTATTCAATTTGCCGCCGAATTGGCTTGCCGTCGAATTGATTTGCTGACAAATTGGCATACCGACGAATTTGTCCCGTCGAATTGTCTTGCTTCAGTGGTTAAATGATAAAATGAAATTATATTTTTCCAAAAGTTTTTGCTGCATGATAAGTAAAACACGTGACGCGTGACGTTTTAGCCAAACACCTGACGCGTATTTACAAATTTTAGCTTCAAAGTTAAGTTGAAGAATACCTTTAAGTAATAATAACTAATGCATTAGCTTTATTTTTTTAACAAAATAAATACTTAAAAACGAGACATTATGAGCAAAGTTTAAAATGGGTATATAAACTAAAATTATAAACATAGACACAATAAATATGCAATCCAATGTTCAAAAACTAAAATCGAAGTCAACAAAATTGAAAAAAATCTATTTAAATATTCATTAAGCAATCGCTTTACAAAAACTATTTCATTTTTGCCCAAAATTCACAAGCACCGCTGGCTGTTCTACAGAACGACATAAAAAGTAAAAAATTAATTTAATTGACTGCTTTTTTATTATAAACACGCCCAATTACAGCAATAATAAATTTTGCATCACATAAACCAAGGCTTTTTTATATTTTTAAATTTCTTGCTCAACTAAGAAAATGACTAGGAACGAAAGCAATATTACATACATTACGATAATTACAAAGCACATCGTTAATTTTTACAGAAGCTTTAAGAATACAATGGTATATTAACAAACGGCAGCGTGGTCGAGTGGTTAGAGCGCTAAGCTTATGATCAACATGGTCTCGGTTCAAAACCCACTCGCGCCATTCTGTTGTGTCCTTAGGAAAGACACTTTATGGTACTTTCCCCTGCTTGGTGGTCTTAGAAAGTAGTTCTAAATTAAAGTCATATCTCTAAATTATAAGCGGACAGCAATATCTTGGTACTTCCGGAAGCAGGTCGGGGTAATTGCCTGCTCTATGTATTAGCGCAGTGGTTCTCAAACTTTTTTGCTTGCGGACCCCTTTTGCTTCTTCAAAATAACAGCGGATCCCAACAATTTTTAAAATAAAAGTATTATAAAAAAACAAATACAGAACACTTATTCTAGTACAACATTTACTGAAGTTAGCTATTACTTTTAGTGGGAAGGATGTGCTTGCAACTCAGCACATAGCTTTTTTATTCTTGGTTCTGTACGCGACACTGCAAGTCTCATCATGTGATCTTGCACATCATGTTTATTCCTCGCTTTCGTTTTGATTTGAACAATTGTAGAAAATCCACGTTCACATAAGTAAGTAAAGACAAAGGGGGTAATGATTTTAAATGCAGCCATACTGATCTTTGCATATGACCGTTGCATAGAAACCCAAAATTGAGAGCGAGGTTTTTTCACGAAGAGATCATATGCAGAGAAATCATTTCTCATTTCCAGTAATTCGTCCTGAAGATCATCTGAAATCTTTGAGATGTCAAGTTGAGAAGCAAAAGGGTTTCTGGCCAGATTAATTTTTTCTTCATCCAGCATATCCGGAAAGTAACGGTTCAATTCTTCTTCAAGCGCATGTAGATGCTGTGATATTTCTGATTTAAGCTGTTCAGCAGGATCAATTCCATTTTCATGCAAGTCAGAAACGTTTTCAAACATGGCAATGTTACCCAAATCAACTTTTCGGCGCCAATTCTGAAGCTTTTCAATAAAACCACATAGTGTCTTTAAACGTGATGAGATTTAATTCGGTTCCTTGAAGTTTTAGATTCAGCTTGTTTAAATGCCCAAAGATATCAGCTAAGTATGCCAATTGCTTGCATCAGTTTTCGTCATTTAATGCAGCCACAAAAATATCTTTTTTTGTAGCTGTAGAAACTCTAGTTCTTTCCTCAATTCGAAAACCCTACATACGACATTACCCTTCCATAACCATAGAACTGGACAGTAATATAGTAGTGATTCATGGTCGGCGTTCATATCTCTGCAAAACCCTTTAAATAAACGAGAATTTAATGCGCTTCCCTTGACAAAATTAACGAGTTTTATCATTAAGTTGAGCACTTCTTTTAAAGAAATTGGTAGGGTCTTACAGGCAAGAGCATAGCGATGTATGATGCAATGAAAACTTTTTGCCTGGGGAGATTTTGCTTTTACCTTAGTCTGGAATCCCGACCTTGAACCAAGCATAGCTGGTGCATTATCTGTGCATATCCCGCATAATTTATTCCACTGTAAGCCTTCTGTATCAAAAAATGTAGAAAGTTTTTCCATGACATCTTCACTTTTTGTAGTAGTTTTTAAAGTGCAAAATAAAAATTTATTTTTGATATCATATTCATGAATATACCGCACAAACACTACTAATTGTGAGCATAAAGCCACATCTGTGCTTTTGTAAACTTGAAAGGCAAACAAAGGAGATGCTTTGATTTCTTCAATTACTTGCTGTCTAACATCCAAAGACATGTGTGAAATCCTTCTTCTAAAGGTATCATCAGACAAAGATATTTGATCAATTTTTTTTTGCAGCGGATTTTCCTAACATCAATTTCATCATAGTCACAGCACAAGGTTTCATCAAAGTTTCTCCGATAGAATTTGGCTTAGTTTGTTCAGCGATTGCTAACGCAACTTCATAGGATGCCTCAACAAGGGCTTTGTTTTGCTGCTGAAAATATCCTTTGGAATCAAGTTTCTGCCGTTTTAAAGTCAATTCTTTGCCTTCGAAGAAGCTGAGGTTTTTCTCTACGTGTTCTGGGTGTTTCGTATTGAGATGACGTTTTAGTTTGCTAGGTTTCATTGCTTCGACACTTAAAACAGCATTGCACAACACACATTGAGGCTTAGTGATACCATTCTCACTAATTGAAATAAAGCCAAATTTAATATATTCGTTATTGTATTTTCGCTGTTTAGCCATTTGCCGTTAATAGAAAGAAATTGATACTGTATTGATACACTTAGCGCAAATCTAATAAAAAAGCAAAAAAATTACCCTAAATAAGCAAATAAGTAGCCAACCTCGAAGCTTAAAGCTATAACTGACACGATAACATCAATTCTAACTAGAAGCAGCTAAATAACTTCAAAGGTTAATTTTTTTTAGCTAGGCGCCTCTATTAGAAACATAAAAGGCTGCTAATCAGTTTTTATGTAGATATACGGTAATTTTGTAAGCTTCTTAGCAGTTTTTAGCTGTAAGTATCTAATTGAAACACGCATCTAGATTTTATCTTGTTTACAACTACCCGTAATTTTGGAACGCTTTTGAGAGCTCTACAGGTTGCCTTTGATAAGCAAACTTCAAACAACCCTAAATCAAACGCGTTTTTTCCTCGCGCGTTGTCAAGGACTGATTGACAGCACGGTGCTTTTAGAAAGAATGACTCTAGTGAAAATGAATGAGTTTTGCAAAAGTAAAGAAAGAGAACCCATGCGCGTGGAACGCTATTCGATAAACTTGATTTTGGAAATTAAAAGACTGTGTGTTCGTGTGAAACAAAACCTAAATAGTTCAGAACAACCTGAGTCTATATCTCAAAAACTGAATGCTGTTGCGGACCCCCTGAAAATTCTTTACGGACCCCAGTTTGAGAACCCTTGTATTAGCGCCTCTGTCGCTTTCTTGTGAGTCAGGAGGATAAATATAGAGATAAAAATAAAAAACAAATTAGGTATGCCTGGTATCAAACCTGAATTCATAAACTTTTCAATGAACTATTTCATGCTTTAATCAAGAGGGTTACAAGAATGTAAATGACTGCATAATAAATTTTAAAAAGTTTTAAATACAACAGAAAATAAACCATATTCTTTAGGGTTTAAAACATCATAACTACCTGTTCATTATCTATGTAATGCAAAAATTCATCTTCATCATATGAAAGCTGAATAGTTTCTGTATACTGAGATGACACAGTTTTTAACATCAATGAATAACCACAATCAAAAGGGAAAAGATTCACAATTATTCGATTAAGATTCTTGCTGTTTTCGCATAATGTTTTCAATGGATTATTTAAAAATTCCACACACTGCAATAAAAATTATTATTAATTCATCTATTTATTCTTTAGGCTTCCAAAACTGTAACAAAAATGTAAGCCAAAGCTTCATAAACTTTTGTAATGCATCCCCTTTTTTCATGAAAACAAACTTGTGCCCCTCTTTTTTACGAAAGCAAACCTTGTGCCCCCTCTTTTTTATGAAAGCAAACCTTGTGCCCCCTCTTGACAACACAAACAAAACCCAAGCTTTATCATCTTATTCTCCATTTTTGTATGGAATTGAAGGTGAAGACAAAAAAAAGGTCTTCATTTTCCAACAGCATCCAAAATTTCTATTTTTTTCACAAATTCAAAGTAAAGACAAAAAAAATTGTAACTGCAGCTACCAACTCAGTTTGCAGCCAGTTGCTCACATATCCTGATAAACCTTTTACACCTCCTAAGTTTAAGAATCCCAGGTGTAAGGTTAGAGCAACATAAGTAATACATGATCTGCTTTCAAAGATGCCAACAAAAACATCTTCAATTAATTGAAAAGTTTTTTTGTTTCTAGTTTTTACATACCAGTAGTTTCATTGACATAACTGTAATTTAGAGCTGTTTATTTAAATAACTCAGCAGAAAAATATGACATACAGTGTCATACTCGAGGACACAAGAACTAAAAAGACACAAGTATCAAAGACTATCAATCACTGTCACCTACCAAGGACACTGCTTATCATTCAGTCAGGCTGCTGATGAACTACTAGTAAAACAAATATGTACATTAAGCAATTAGGCTTATGATTAAAGTTAAGTATGTAGCAATCTAAGCATAAACCAGTGAAAACATAGTTGTGCCCATACTATAAAAGTACCCACATATTTTTTTAAATGCAAATTTAATATACAAACCTTTATTGGTTTACTATCAAGCTTAATGTCGTCTTTTTCTGTTTGCTCTAAAAACGAATCTTTCAAACGTGTTTGCAATGATTTCCATTTTGAACCAAAGCTATGTTTATGATGATGAGATTGCAATTTAGCATGTTGAATTATATACTGCAAAAATGAGATAAAACAAAAAGTGAAAAAGCAACATAAATTTTAGCAATAAAACAATATTAAATCTCAAGTAAGCTTAACCATTTATTTCAAAAAAATTAAAAACTACCAAAACACAATTAACCAGAAATTTCTGGTCTTTTCAAAAAAGGACTGTAACTGTTTTTTTTGTCAGTAAAACTAATTGGGAATATTCCAACAGCACCAGGAGAAAATAAAAAAGAAATCAAGAGAAAAAGATTTTATTCAAGAAGCAATAGTAACCACACTGAGAATTTCAAGTTAGTTTTACAAACAAAAATCACTCATGGTCAGTTGAGCACTTTTTAAAGAGACATACATTTTTTTAAAAAATACAGCCATTACATACCTCTGCATTTTGAATATAGTCATTTAACATGATTGGAAAAACAGCAACAGAAATTTTTTCAATGCATGATTACATGTACATATTAGAAGTTAGTTAAAAAAATTTTCAACAAGACTTTTATAGTCTAGGTATTATCTGTAAATAAATTTAAATTTATTGAATTGTTTCTATATCAGTAAAAAAAATGGGTCTCTTCAAGAACTCACTGTAAGCAATTTTCATTTGTGAAACCAACCTGGATTCCCCCTACAGTTAGTATTGCTTTTTAAAGAGATCCTTTTCTTTTTGGTTTTTTTTTTTATTCCATCCTATTGCTATAGGAGAGATTCCAGATTAGTTTCACCAAAAAAATTGCTTACAGTGACTTCTTGAAGAAACCAAAAAAAATGCCCATGTATAAACATAAATGACTTCTAATGATACATTGCTGTGACAAAAAAGCAACATATATTATTTATTCAATTATCTTATCTTTATATTTATCCTCCTGACTTGCAGGAAAGCAACTGAGGCACTAATACATATGGCAAGCAATTACCCTGACCTAATTTTGGAGATGTCAAGATATCGCTGTCTGCTTGAAATTTAATGGAGGTGTGACTGAAATTTAGAACTGCTTGTTAAGACAACCAAACATGGCTAAGTGCCATAAAGTGTCTTTCTCAAAGAACCAACAAAATTGCATGAGTAGGTTTCAAACCAAGACCATGTCAATCACAATCATTGCTTTAACCACTCAACCATGCTGCCAACAACAGGGCACAGATATTTACCAATGATCAGTAGGTAAGAAAAATAATAGCTGAGAGGAAGCAACACTAAGGGGTCTCCTCAAGAAATTACTGTATATATGCAATTTTTGTTTGTAATACTAACCCAGATCCTCCCTGTGGTTACTATCACTTCTTAAAAAAATTTCTTTCCTTTTGGTTTCTGTCTTATTCCATCCTGTGCTGGAAGGGGGTTTCCAGATTATTTTTACCAATTTAAGCGATATCACTTATGGTGACTTTCTGAAGAGACTCACACTAAGTGCCTCTGCATTATCGCAAATCTGATAATATAAATAATGCTTAAGAAGTATGACAGTCCTTTCAAATTCACAAATCATTTTTTACTTTTGGCATTCAACCTTGGTTGATCCAAATTCAATTTGATGCATAAATTGATCCATATTATCCAAAGGCTATTGTTTCAAGCCAGATGTTATCCAGAGTAGTAAAATGTAGATAAAATTACCTTATTTAAATATATAAAAGACTGAATGGTACAATTCTTTGAAATAAACAAATTTATTTATACAGTTTAAACAAATACATACCAATTATAGCAAACCAATATAGCAAAATATAGCAAACAATCGAATTATAGCAAACCGAGAATCACACTCCCTAAGTTAAACTGATATAATAAATTTCAAGTAACAAGCAACATAGCCAACACTTGTAAACCATGTGGAATAATCTTTGTGATGTTGACAAAAGACATCCTGCTACAGTTGTTAAGTGGGAAAATTCAAATTATGAATATAAAAAGAACAATTTTTATCTGGAATAAGTAAAGATCAAGATTAAATAATCCAGATTATCCAAAGCTTTTTATTAAGAAAAACATTAGAAATCGTTTTTACCTTCAATTTTATCCGGATTAGGCGAATATTTGGATTAACCAAGGTTTACTGTATATTGTACTTTGTTTTATGGACTAAAAGGAAACCTGTTGCTTACTTGAGTTTTTTGGGTGCAGCCTTCAATAACAATAGAACTACGTGTCAATGACATTGCTGATAAGAGAAAACCTCTTTTTTTTACAGATTTCTTCATATTAGGAAAGAAAATTGAGAAACTCAAGTCCAATCCAATTTTTTTTAGAGATTACTTAAATTTTAGGATGGAAATTAACAATTACAAGTCAAATTCAAAGTGAAGACTTTTTTTCTAGAGATCACAATTTTCAAGCAATGAAAATCAAAAAAACTGAGACAGATTCAAAGTGATTATGCAATTTTTTTAGGTATTCAACTTATGTGGCTATACAAGTATAAATGCTTCTTTACTTCTTCCCAATGTTTTCATTTTTCTTGTTATTACTTCTCTTTCATTTTGAATTTTCTTTCATATTTAATTGCAAACATCTTGCATCATAAGAAACCAATCTGGATCCCTTTGTGGTTATTATCACTTCTTGAAAAGATCTTTTCTCTTGGTTTTTTTTTTATTCCATTCTGGGATTGTAGGAGATTTCGGGTTAGTTCACCAAAAAAAATTACTTTCTAATCGCATCTTGCATCATAAAATTAACCCAATCCCTCTGTGGCTACTATTGCTTCTTGAAGAGATCTTTTCCTCTTGGTTTATTTTTTATTCCATCTTGGTGTTGTAGGGGATTCCAGGTTAGTTTTACCAAAAACAAAAAAATCGCTTACAGTGACTTCTGAGTAAAGCTGATGACTGTATTCTAATCATCTTCTGTTAATTAAATACAAGAGAAAATTACAAATGAAAGAGAAGTAAAAATGAGAGAAATATAAACATTGGAAAGAAGTAACAAAATGCCTAAACATATTTATACTAATAAAAATTGTTTTTTTAAACCCCCCTCATATAATGGGTGTGGTAAATTTTAATGAGAATATGCAAAATATGAAGAAACAACAAAATTTAATTTAAAGCAATCTTATTTTATTCAAAACAACAATGCACTTTTAAATGATACAGAGCATCAAAATAAACTATATAATAAACTAATCTATAAACTGATACAAGAATTAATTTCTTATATAGCTGTAAAATGCCAATATTATGAATGTTAAATATAGAAGTTTACCTGCATTTCCAATGAGCATTAATTGCACTGACTTAGCTTTGCAAAAAACAGCTGTTCTCTGTAATTTATTGTGGCAAGTGCTGTGCCAATAATAAAAATAATTTTAAATTTTTTAATCAAATGACAGATGCTTAAGTCCAAAAGTTATAATGACTTCATTGCTATTGACTTTAAAGTAGACCACATGCCAAAATATTTACTTTCTTAAGCACAATTTTGTTTAATGCTTATAAAAAATTTTTCAAATTTTTCTTGACATTGAAACAAGTACTGGCCTGAATAAAATTTACTCAAGCTACTTAGTAAATGCAACAATAAGCCATGAGGCTGTTTTATGATAATAGTGTATATTGATTGCTTAACCAGACTTTTTTCAGAATTTGATTGCAAATTTTTAACTAACAGTATTACAAAGACATTTCTTTATTAATTTTTGTGAAAATATTTAGCCAGTTGTTTGAAAATGAAAAGGTTTAATGGTCCTACTATTGTGCAGTCAGTGTTTTCATTAAAAATGTTCAAATGCTTTTTATTCTTTTAGGAACATTTAAACACACTGGCATACATTGTTCAGTGTTCACACTATGGCATATACTGTTTTATCTTTGAGCTAAATTGATTACTTAACTGCATTTTGTGTAGTGGGTGCACTGACAAGAATTGACCTAATTAAGCTGTATTTAAGTATAATGTATTTTGATCGAAATGGGGTCATTCCATGTATAATCAACCAGGCCCTGTAACCACTACTCTTGGATATTAATAGTTTCAATATATGTTGTAAAGCTTTGAAAAACTTGAAGTTTAAAAAAAAGTTTTGAAATTACCTTAAGGGGTTTTCAAGTTATCACAACTTAAAGTTTTTGCCACTTGATGGCGTTTAGGTAAGTGAGCACTGGTCATGCTCTATGATTTTCTGTTATAACTCAATTTCTGGTCATAGAAGAATGAAACAAATGTCAAATTTATCATTTTTGGGGTCAAGGAATTCATTTAAGCCTATAAAAAGTCAATAAAATGCCTCCTTCATAGAATAAATAAGCAATTTAACATAAAAATCAAGCTAGAAGTTTACAACTCAATAAAAAAAATAGCAATCATTTTCATAATATGGTATTTGCTTTTTTGCCTAGTATAGTTCATATACTTTCATATATCCAAAAATTAGAAACTTGTTTTTTGTTTTTTAAAAGTAAAGTTTGTTTGAAAAATTGCACAGTTTTGATGATGTCAAATTAGATTAAACCATATCATGTAAGACTTAAAGGGGCAATGGCCCTAAACTATTCTTGTGAAGCTAATTAAAAAAAAGTTCACACTCTCTTTGATTAATTTTTGTTTTAAAATTTAAAAAATGTTAAATTACACTAGTCTACACAATTTTTGAAACAAAGTAGAAAACAGGTGTCCTTGGCTAACTTTGGGGTGCTGATTTCGAATCTGATGTCCATTATGTCATATCAGCCTTCATTTTTCAGTTATCTTGCACTAACCCCATCCCAGATGGCTCTAAAATGCCGTATAGTAAACACCAAGTCGCCGTTCGGATTTGCAATTTTTTTGAAGCAGCATGCACATACCTGTTGGCAGGTAATGTGTATAAATTGACCACAACAACATTTCTTTACGAGAATGTAACAGTTCCTTTAAATATGTGCTCTGTGTTTCGATTTGTTTGGCGTTTTCCCAATGTAACATTTTTCGCTTTACTGGTATTGTTTTTCTTTCTACGATTTATCGCTCTTTCCAAACAGAATATTACATTGTTAGGCTACAAATATCCTCCCGTCTATAAACTAGCAGCTGTGATAAGGAGATACTTTCCAAAATTTCTCAGTCTGCATAGGTTCACTAGAAGTTGGAAGGATAGCTTAATTAAATTAGCTTGACTGTATGAGTATGACAATATTGTAGGTGTTAGAGCAGTTTCCCCAGGATTTTACTTGAAACTCACAAGGTGAGGAGTTTCATGTTTTTTTAAGGCAATTAAAAGCTTTCATTCTAGCGATACTAGTGCTGTGCTAGGTACTGTAATTAGCAAGTTTTACTGAACTGCGAAATTTAATATCATAAATTTTGTTGTGCAGAAATTTATCAAAAGTGCTTTCATCTTAATCAGTATTTGAGCAATTCAAAATGTTAACATTGCAGCTTAGAGGGTGTGTAAATGATCCAGATAGTTTCTGCTACATTTGTGGTCGGTTTACAAGGAAAAAAGATAGACGAAATGTAACTCCACTAATAAAAAATGCTTACTACGCTTATTTTGGTGTGAAACTGGGGGACCAAGACAAGACATGGGCCCCACACAAAGTATGTATTAGTTGTATGTCGACATTCAGCTTGTGGATGAAAGGGAAGAAGCATTTCTCATTTGGAGTTCCAATGGTATGGCGAGAGCCTCAAAATCATCTTAGTGACTGTTACTTTTGTGCTGTCAAAACTACCGGTATAACATCTAAAACGAGGTCTTCCATAGCATATCCCAGTTTGCCATCAGCAATTCAACCAGTTCCTCATAGTGATAAAGTACCTAAACCAACATTCCATGGTTTTCATCTCAGTGAAAGTGAATCTATATCTTCCAGTGAGGAAAGTGAACTATGTGAAGATTTTGTACTCGTCCATCAAAATGATGAACCGCAACTGTTCACTCAAGCAGAGTTGAATGACTTAGTTAGGGAACTTGATCTTCCAAAAATTTCTGCTGAACTGCTAGGATCACAACTAAAAGAAAAAAACTTGCTGGCTCCTGAAACCAAAGTCAGCTTTTATCGTTATAGGGAAAAAGGTCTCATGGAATTCTTCAAAATGGAAGAAAATTTGCTGTTTTGCGATAACATAGAAAAACTAATAACTGCTATGGGGACATCATACACTCCATCAGAATGGAGGCTTTTCATAGACAGTTCCAAAAGAAGCCTGAAATGTGTTCTGTTACACAATGGCAATAAACTTGCTTCTGTACCAATAGGACATTTGATACAAATGAAGGAAACATACGAAAATATGAAAAGCATTCTCGACAAAATCAAATACGCTGAACATGAATGGGTAATATGTGGAGACTTAAAGGTCTTATCCATTCTCCTTGGGCAACAAGGTGGAAACATGAAATACCCTTGCTTTTTATGCTTGTGGGATAGCAGAGCAAAGCAAGACCACTGGATAAAAAGAGAATGGCCAAGTAGAGAGGTATTTATACTAGGAGAGAAGAACATAAAAAAACATTCCATTGGTGAAAAGAGAAAAAATATTATTGCCACCACTGCACATCAAGTTGGGGTTAATGAAACAGTTTGTCAAGGCTTTGGACAAAGAGGGAGAGTGTTTCAAATACCTTTGTACAAAGTTTCCGAGGCTTACTTATGAAAAAATCAAAGAAGGTATTTTTGATGGGCCCCAAATTCGGCTTTTGGTAAAAGACCAGACATTTATTTCCACCATGAAGAAAGAAGAATTAAATGCATGGAAAGCATTTTGTGATGTGGTGAAGAACTTCCTGGGAAACATCAAATCCCCGAATTTCAACGAACTTGTGGAAAGCTTATTACAAGCTTTTTATAACTTGCGCTGTAACATGAGTGTTAAAGTACATTTCCTACATAGTCATTTGAGCTATTTTCCAGAAAACTTAGGGGCATTCAGTGAAGAACAGGGTGAAAGGTTTCACTAAGATATTAAAGTGATGGAAAAAAGGTATCAGGGAAAATGGAATGTCAGCATGATAGCGGACTATTGCTGGAATCTGATACATGAATCTTCGGACTTTCAACACTCTCGTCAATCTAAAAAAAGGAAACTATTGCCATAAAATTGTGTTCAGTGTATTTGTATTCTTTTTTGTGCTTAGTATATTTCAATAAACACCCTTAGTATGTGATATTGTATGCATATAGCTACACATTAGTTTATGCCTTTCAATGCATAGAGCAAAAATTTTAAATTGTATTTTTTAAAAAATGTGACCCGTTACGGCAAAACTAATGACAGATTTGAAACTAGCGCCCTCAAATTAGCTAGACTGCATACTTTTCATTTTTGTTTCTGAAACTCGATCAAATTTTGTAGACCTGTGTTATTCTAAAACTTTTTACATAAGTTATGTCATATTTGTATTGCAAGTAGAAGGTTTAATAAGCAGTTAAACCACTTTTAAACAGAATTCTACAAAACATTATGTTAATTTTAAAATAACCAGTACAATTTTGAGCTAGCTGTAAATGATTTGATTCAGTAACTGATACTAGACTGCAGCACTTATCATACAATACACATTTATTTTATAGTTGAAGAATAATGAGGATTAAGAAACAAGCTGCTTAAAGATGAGAAGCACCAGACTCAAGTTTTGCTCTTGTTAGAACTTGTTAGAATAGCCTTGGAATTACAACATAGTGGATTCTATGTATTCCTTGTTCAGTAAAGCCGGGAATAACTTATACAGGGTGATTCACCAAAGTGTTGACAAATACTTTATTCCATTATTAACTTTGCATTACCTCTTCAGATTGTTATTACATGTACTTTATTCCATTATTAACTTCGCATTACCTCTTCAGATTGTTATTATATATTCTAGAGTAAGTTTTCAATATCAATAAGAATATTTAATCTAGAAAAGTAAGATGGCAAAGACAGTAAATGACATCGTTGAAGGGTATTGCAAGAAAGGACTTCCACCTGCGAAAATTTTCCGGTTGATGAAGCGATTTGTGAGTCGTGGAGGTGTTTACAAGGCTGTGAAGAGGTTCAGGGAGACTGGAAGTTGTGCTCCAAGAATCATAAGTACTCCTGAAAAACCCATCAGGACAAAGGAACTGATTAAGAAGGTCAGGGAGAGGTTGAGGCGGAACCCTTCAAGGAGCGCAAGAAAACTGGCTAAGGACACCTCTGTAAGCGTGAGCACCATGCAAAGGCTTCTCAAGGATGATCTCCATGTCTACCTGTACAAATTTACCAAGAGGCAGCTCCTGTCAAACGCCACTAAGAAGAAAAGGCTTGATAGAGCTAAGGTTTTGATCAAGAGACTTGTTGTTGGCATGTGGCCTCAAGTGCTTTGGACAGATGAGAAGCTTTTCACTGTCCAAGCTATCCACAACCACCAAAATGACAGGATTTGGATTCCAAACAAAGACATGGTGCTAGTTGAACGTTGCAGTTCATTTAGGAGGCAGAAACCTTCTTCCGTGATGGTTTGGGCAGGAGTCACTTCAACAGGCCTGAAAACACCTCTAATCTTTATCGACAAAGGTGTGAAAATTAACCAAACTATCTATCGTCGGATGTTGGAAGAAAAAGTCATTTCCTGGGTTCAAGAAACAGCGGGAGAGGAAGGAATTACGCTTCAACAAGATGGGGCAACCTCCCACACAGCCAAAGCAGTCCAGCATTGGTGCAAGACCAATTTTAAAGGGTTTTGGGAGAAGGAAGTATGGCCCCCTTCTTCACCCGATTTGAACCCAATGGACTTTGGGATTTGGTCCATTCTGGAGCAAAAAGCCTGCTCAACATCCCATCCAAATATCGAAACCCTTAAACGAAAACTGAAGGCGTCATGGGAAGAAATTGACCCAGAAGTGGTGCGTGCCACGTGCGCCCAAGTACTTCCACGTCTTAGGTGCCTTGTGAAAAACAAAGGGGGCTACATTGAATAATTTGAATTTTATGTGAAAGCCCATTAAATTTCCATTCTATCTATTAAAAACTTGTTTCTTTTGCCCTTATAGTAAGTTGGATAATTCAGTTTTAATTTGTCAACACTTCGGTGAATCACCCTGTAACTGCTTTGAGTTGATCTATCATCCAGGTTCTGTGGTCTACAAGTATTGTCTCCTGCATGGGAGACTACAGGTACCCAGTTCAATTTGCAGTGAGATAAGCATCACTGACGAGCTCTAACAAGAGCAAAACTCGAGTCTGGTGCTTCTCATTTTTAAGTGGCTTGTTTTAATTAAACACATTTATTTGTTCATACAGCTTCAACAAAGGAATAAATGCAATGTTGGGGCTTCTTAAGTGTCATTATTTATCAATGCAAATGTGCTTATTCATCAGCATGGACATTCATAATTGTAGTGAAATCTTCTACAGTTATAGTGTAAGATCTTCCAGTAGCAGTTATTGGTGTAGCAATTTTGCAGAAAATTTGTTGCAATGGAACCCAACATACATCATCTTTTAGTGGCCAAAAGAATGTATTTGCAGGACCTGGTGGATGCATAAACTTTACTTGGACATCCAGCTGCACAGTGTCAACTTCTAGGATTAGTCCTATCCACCATCTTCCATCATACTTGCAAGCTATATAGTCGTTTCCAGCAACTTGCAAATCTTCTCTGCCATGGTTTGAAAAGTAATAAATGCCTGTGAAGTTGCTGTCTTCACTAATTCGTTTGTACCCAATTGAAGATATTGTGAGGGGTTTGAAGTGGTGAAAAGAGCGAGTTTTAGGTATTGTACTTCCAAACAAAAATCTGGATGTCATCTTAAGTCGTAAATCATTTGAATGCAGAAACTCAAACTGAATACCAATGATGTTGTGACGACAATATTCAAAAAGTGCTTGGGTAGTTGTAATCTGGTCAGATATGGGTCTTTGTAAGCTTGCTGTTTTTGCTAGTCGTTTTACAGTTTCCCAATACCATCACATGGAGATTTGCCATGGCTGGTGGCAAAAAATGACCAGCATGCTTCAAGGTTAAAATCACATTTGTGATAGCACAGATTCAGCATGTTTTTGTAGTTCTTGTATTGTCCTGAACAGCCATCAAAGAAATATTCAAGTTTACCAATACTCTGAGCCAAGCTAAGAAGCAGTGTAGTCAGTTTGTGCAAAAGCCCATGCACAAAAACTGTATCATGTGTTAGGTCAGCGGTTCTCAAACTGAGGTCCAGGATTTTCAGGGGGTCCACAACAGCATTCACTTTTTGATGTATAGACTCAGGTTGTTTTGAACTATTTCGGTTTTGTTTCACACGAACTCATAGCTTTTTAATTTTCAAAATCAAGTTTATCGAATAGCCATTCACACGCATGGGTTCTCTTTCTGTACTTTTGCAAAACTCATTCATTTTCAGCATAACCATCCTCCTTCAAAGCACCGTGCTGTCAATCAGTCCTTGACAACATGCAAGGAAAAAACGCGACAGGCAGCTAACGTTTTCTTTTTTTGAAGTTTGCTTATCAAAGGCAACTTGCAGAGCTCTTTAAAGCGTTCCAAACTTGCGGGTAGTTGTAAACAAGATAAATCAGAAACTTGATTCCAAAGGATATTTTCAGCAGCAAAACAAAGCCTTTGTTGAAGCATCCTATGAAGCTGCGTTAGCAATTGCTAAACAAACTAAGCCTAATTCTCTCGGAGAAACTTTGGAGAAACCTTGTGCTGTGACTATGGTGAAAATGATATTAGAAGAATCCGCTGCAAAAAAATTGAGCAAATATCTTTGTCTGATGATACCGTTAGGAGAAGGATTTTACACTTGTCTTTGGATGTTAGACAGCAAGTAATTGAAGAAATCAAAGCATCTCCATTGTTTGCCTTTCAAGTTGACAAAAGTACAGATGTAGTTTTGTGCTCACAATTAGTAGTGTTTGTGCGATATATTCATATGATATCAAAAATAAATTTTTATTTTGCACTTCTTTAGAAACTACTACAAAAAGTAAAGATGTCAATGAAAAACTTTCTACATTTTTTGATACAGAAGGCTTACAGTGGAATAAATTATGTGGGATATGCACAGATGGTGCACCAGCTATGCTTGGTTCAAGGTCAGGATTCCAAACTAAAATGAAAGCAAAATCTCCCCAGGCAAAATGTTTTCATTGCATCATACATCGCTATGCTCTTGCCTGTAAGACACCAAGAAATGCTGAACTTAGTGATAAAACTTGTTAATTTTGTCAAGGAAAGCGCATTAAATTCTTGTTTATTTAAAGAGCTTTGCAGAGATATGAACGCCGACCATGAATCACTACTATTTTACTGTGCAATTTGATGGTTATCGAAGGGTAATGTCGTATGTGGGGTTTTCGAATTGAGGAAAGAACTGAAAGAGTTTCTACAGCTATAAAAAAAAGATATTTTTGTGGCTGCATTAAATGAGGAAAATTGGTGCAAGCAATTGGCATACTTAGCTGATATCTTTGGGCATTTAAACAAGCTGAATTTAAAACTTCAAGAAACCGAATTAAATCTCATCACGTTTAAAGACACTTTACATGGTTTTATTGCAAAGCTTTAGAATTGGCACCGAAAAGTTGATTTGGGTAACATTGCCATGTCTGAAAACGTTCCTGATTTGCATGGAAGTGGAATTGATCCTGCTGAACAGCTTAAATCAGAAATATCACAGCATCTACATGTGCTTGAAGAATTGAACCATTACTTTCCGGATATGCTGGATGAAGAAAAAATTAATCTGGCAAGAAACCCTTTTGCTTCTCAACTTGACATCTCAAAGATTTCAGACGATCTTCAGGACGAATTACTGGAAATGAGAAATGATTTCTCTGCATATAATCTCTTCGTGGAAAATCCTCTTTCTCAATTTTGGGTTTCTATACAATGGTCATATGCAAAGATCAGTATGGTTGCATTTAAAGTCATTACTCCTTTGTCTCCACTTACTTATGTGAACGTGGATTTTCTTCACTTGTTCAAATCAAAACGAAACCGTGGAATAAACATGATGTGCAAGATCACATGAAACTGGCAGTTTCACATACACAACCAAAAACAAAAAAAGCTGTGCTGAGTTGCAAGCACATCCTTCCCACTAAGAGTAATAGCTAACTTACAATATATGTTGTACTGGAATAAGTGTTCTGTATTTGTTTTTTTATAATATTTTTGTTTTGAAAATTGTTGAGGTCCGCTATTATTTTGAAGAAGCAAAAGGGGTCTGCAAGCAAAAAAGTTTGAGAACCACTGTGTTAGGTCATCTGATATAAAACAAAATGACTTCTGCATCAAGTTGTTACCTTGCATGTAGTATGTCACAGCTGGATGAACAGTGCATTGCTGCTGATTCCAGTGATAACTTTGCACTTCATCTTGGATTGTGAAGGTGTAGTTCTCAGCAAAATCCAGCAAAACCACACAGGAATCTTTGCCTTAAAGACCAATAAAAGCTTTGTCTTAAAGATCTTTATCTTCCTTTTTGACTAGCAGAACAACTTTAAAACATTCTTCTGATTGTAATAAAATACAGTTGCTCCACACTCAATTACAACAAAACTGTGCAATTTTTCAAACTTTACTTTTAAACAACAAAAAACAAGTTTCTAATTTTTGGATATATGAAAGTATATGAACTATACTAGGCAAAAAAGCAAATACCATATTGTGAAAACGATTGCTATTTTTTTTATTGAGTCGTAAACTTCTGGTTTGATTTTTATGTTAAATTGCTTATTTATTCTATGAAGGAGGCATTTTATTGACTTTTTATAGGCTTAAATGAATTTCTTGACCCCAAAAATGATAAATTCAACATTTGTTTCATTTTTCTATGACCAGAAATTGAGTTATAACAGAAAATCATAGAGTGTGACCAGTGCTCACTTACCTAAATGCCATCAAGTGGCAAAAACTTTAAGTTGTGATAACTCGAAAACCCTTAAGGTAATTTCAAAATTTTTTTTTTAAACTTCAAGTTTTTCAAAGCTTTACAACATATATTGAAACTATTAATATCCAAGAGTAGTGGTTACAAAATTTTAAAAAATTGGTTGATTATACATGGAATGACTCAATGGTGTTTTAAATTAATCCCAAAAATCCAATTGCTATATAATCAGTTCATTACATGTGATTACCAAGATGCTTAATATTTCTTTACCTGCTTTAAAATTTGCTTGCCTGAAATGATCGATAAACTGTTTGTTAAAGATTAAATTATGTAGCAGCATAAATCTAATTCAAATTGAGCAGACTTTCAGGTTGATTCATACTCAAATTTTCTGAGAATTCTTTCCAACAGTGATGCAATATAGGTTGTTTGGTTTTGGAAACTTGCATAAGAACAGTTGGGTCTCTTTAAAAAGTCACTGAAAGTAATTTTTGTTCTTGAAACTAACCCAGATACCCCCCCTGGTTACTTTATCGCTTCTTAAGAGATACTTTTTCTCTTGGTTTCTTCTTTATTCCACCGTGGTGCTGAAAGGAGAATTTTAGATTAGTTTCACCAAAAAAATTGCATAAGATGACTTCTTGGAGAGACCCTAAACAGTTTTGGACTTTTCACCAAACACGACTTGGAAAAAAAATAGATTAAGTCCCAATCCCAATAAAGAACTTGCATGAATCAAATGTTGGATTTATAAATTTTGAATTGTCTTAATAAAAAAACCAAATTGCTTGATTTAATAAATTAAACCCAAAAGGAAAGCTTAAAAAATATCACAAAACCAATCTGGTTGTGCCAAAAAATATATTTATTAGAAACCTCACAAAATAAATGAAACAAAAATATGCTTTACCCAAATAACCATGTCAAATCAATGCAAACAGACTAATGTTTAAACAGAGATTTGCAATATGCAAAATTATATAGTGGTTCATTTTTCACATCACATGAAGTAAATAATTTGTCAAATCAAACTGGAGTTAATTAAACACAAAGCAAAAAGTTCTAAGGCATTATGTCAGATACTACGAAGATATATACAGCACTTGATGTTTCCCATAAGTAGTAACCTAAATATTTTGTCAGATGAATTTTATGATATGATTTGTCTGATGAATAAGAGTTACAAAAACAGATAAGTAGTAAGGTTGTATTGATGGTCAGGTAAACACAATTAGCAAGTTACAGCTTAAAATTTACTTTCATCATTTTGTAAAATTTACGTTCAGGAAAGAAATTAGCCACTCTAAATTACTGTAGATCTACAATCATATCTAAATATGAACTAAAAAAATTAAACAAAAAAATTTGATTGAACAGCAATATCTTAGGATTTTTGAAAGAAGGGATAGGTAATTGCCTAACAGTTGCTTTAAGTTAGTAGTAGTAATAGTTTGTTTTTATTCGCACCCAAAAGAAACAATTGATAATAATTGAAGACAAAATAGAGCAAAAGTTGTAAATAGGGAGACGGCAACTAAACGATATACGTTATAACATGCACAAAAAATTGTACATGGTCACCGTACAAGTTGAACGCTTTCAACTAAGTTTAACGCCTTTAAAATAAAAAAATGATAATGTGCTAAATAAATAAAGATGATAAACAAATAAAAGTTACCGCTAATGATATACTTTCAAAATTAATAAATTTACTTAGGTTAATTAATAAATTTTCTTAGGCTAATTGCAATGCTCTGCAAAATCAATCTGAAAAGACATTTTGCCCCACTGACCTCCACTTCCGGCGCTTCTGGGTGGGGTAAATACTTATGTCAAATAAAAAAATAAAATATCGTCAAGTAGGTTACAAAAGAATCTTTACAAGCTTTTTAATAAGTCTAAGCCAGTGCTCTTCAACAGGGGTTCCGCAAAGCATTTAAAGGGGTTCCGTGAGTTTTAAGGGTTCCGCTAGGGTTCCTTGTTTTGTAAGGAAAATGATTTCTAGCTTCATTACGTTGATACGTCATTATTAAATTGTTTCTTTAGATCACCATTATTATGCCGCATTCATACTTCAAGCCATAGGCGTACGTAAGGGGGGTTTCAGGGGTCAAAACCCCCCTTGAAGAATGGTGTTCAGCCATATATACATGGTAATAAGTAGGCTTCAATAATATGATTTTAGTTTCTATTGTTTACCGCGCTTTTT
Source organism: Diplosoma virens (assembly GCA_963680785.1). Classification (NCBI taxonomy): domain Eukaryota; kingdom Metazoa; phylum Chordata; class Ascidiacea; order Aplousobranchia; family Didemnidae; genus Diplosoma; species Diplosoma virens. The sequence goes on along the minus strand of OY796895.1, from coordinate 12,313,712 downwards.
AAACTTAATTACTGCTTGTGCATCAATTTTTGCTATTGCTTAAATTGCGTCAAAGTTAGCTAATGTACAGCAGCCACTGTGAAGAAAAACTTTCAAAGTCGTAAAATATTGAAAGTTAAGCATGGAAATGGGAAAACTGCATGGGAACAATAGCTTCAGTTCACAATTTTTTTCATGTTTCAAAACGTCAAAACATTTTACGCAAGTCCATCAACACGATTTCGTCAACAACAAAAGCTCAAAAACTTGTTTAAATTTGTGCCACCAGATGGGTCGATCGACACGAAAGTGTTAGTACTTTTTCAAATTTACAATTTACCGTTGTAGAAGCTTTGGCAGAAATTTCAGCATGGCCAGACAGAGAAACTTCATCACGAGCTCTGCAGTTGCTATTGACAATTAGGCAAAGTGAATTTTGCATTGCTCTCCTCTCTTAGTTTTAAAAAACGTTTTTGGATACAATGTTGTTTTGTGCAAAGTTAAGCAAAAAAAGTCGAACACATGATATTGCAAATGAATTGAAGTGTCTTAGAGAAAAAGCCGAATATGAATTTCACTAGCTCTATATTTTTGCGCAAGAAACGGCCAAACCGAAGATTTTATTTTGAAAACATCACGCCTTACTTCAAGACAGACCAATCGATGCAACATTGCTGCTGCAACAGATGAAGAATATTTTAGAGTAGGGATTTTTATTCCATTTCTTGATAACTTTATTGTCACTCTCGAAGCAAGATTTACAGCCCGCAAATCGATTATTGGTGAATTTCAATGTTTAATTTCCTCTAATCCAACTAGTGGACCAACTCCTCAACAAATTAAAAGTATTCAAGTTTTGGGAAAATTTTACGAAAATGATTTAACGAAATCCTCTGGAGAACTGGTGCCTGAACTTATATTATGGTACAGAAAAATTTTTCGATTGAACGCAGCAGAAAGACCAACTGATGCGTTAAGCAGCATCAAGGAATGCAGTTCCGATGCTTTTCCGAACATATTTACATTGATGAGCATTTTGTTAACTCTTCCAGTGACAACATGCACTAGTGAACAATAGTTTTCCACATTACGCAGACCAAAGACGTGCTTACGAAACACAACTGGTACCACTCGAATAAATGGACTTGCATTACTAAACATTTTTATGAGCCACACGCCTTGCCCTGGTGACGTAATTAACAGATTAAGTGAAAAAAACAGGCGTTTGAATATAAGCCTGTAAAAAACTTTGAATAGGCCTATTTGTTAAGTAAGGTTATTTTTTTTTTCGTTTGATTTTCCACCTATTGTTCTCATCATTTACACAAGTTGCTTTTAATTTGGAAAGTTTCTTGTCATGATTGAACTACCTGCATATACTTTTTCAATAGTTAGTTTTACGGTTTGGTAAAAGAAATTTATGCTACCTCAAGATGTTCTTAAAACCAAAACACTTTATTTTTGAATGTAGGCCTAATTTTGGGAAGTTTTTACCCATTACCAGGACCACTTAGAGCAATCGTGTTTTCGGCTCCAAACCCCCCCTCTTTACAAATTTCTGCGTACGCCACTGCTCCAAGCAGGCCAGTTAGTTAGAAGAGGTTGAGTGCAGTTTATAACCGTGTTGTGATATTGTGCAATAGATGACGTAGTGTTCTTCTTAAACGCTCTAATCTTAATCAGCGCCTTCTGCTCAAACAATTATTGGACACGCGCATCTCCAAGCATAATTGTTAACAGTTAAATATGCGCCTTTACTTCGGTTCTTCAGTCAGTTCAGAGTTATCAAGCTACTACAGCAAACTAACTAATAGCATTATATTTCAATACGGTTGTTTTTTTGGCTAAGTACTTTTGTGAATATTTACTATTGTTTTTTTTAATAAACCTGTGTATTCGTGCAAAGATACAACAAACCGAAAATATTGATAGTTGTTGCGTAACGGCGCAACTTGATGTTCATTGTTATGAGGTTAACAAGAACGTTATTCAAAACGAATAAATGTTATTGTTGCATCACAGCTATGCATGATGCTGCCGTTTACAGTATTTAAGTAGACAATGAATAGAGAATAGAATAGCAGAATACAGTAGAGCTGCAGCTGTTCAGCCTTTATTGGAATAAAGTAAAAGTAGTGCGAAATCCAACTTTTTATTATTAGCCAGGTCAGATGAAACAAAGTAGCATATTTTCTTATGTGAAGCGAAATAGTAATAACAGCAAAGGTGTGGACAGTATTGAGCAAGAGGCACCTCCTTCCAAGCGGACCAAATGTAATAAAGCTGCCAAAGTTAGAAAATGGGTAAAACATATTTAAAATACGGGTTCTTTTTTACCGGATGACCAAATTCCTAATGTAGCTCCTCAGCCCGAACGTCTGATTTGCTGTAGGAGACTTTCTAATTCTGCCCTGGTTCCGACTAAGTTACAAAGGCACTTGGAAGCCAATCATGCTGCATATGAGACAAAGACTATCTCATTCTTTAAATATATGAAAAGCAGCATATGCAAGCAGAAAGATTTGTTGATAACAGCAGTTAAAACTGATCAAGGTTTCTTGTTGACTTCATATCGACTGTCGCATCATATTCTTAAAACAAAAAAACTGTTTACTTTGGGTGAGGAAGTTATTAAACCAGTGTTGCAAATTGTGGCAGAGCAGCTTCTAGACAAAGAAACTGAACGCAAGTTTCAAAACATACCTCTTTCCGATACCACTGTAAGCAGAAGGGGATTTCATATGGCCGAAGATTTGTTGGAACAACTTTTATGTGAAATCGGAAAAGTTATTTGTCATGGACTGCAACTGGATGAATCAACTAATATTGGGAGAAGAGCACAACTGCTTGTGTTTATAAGAATTCCTGATACTGATTCATATAATATTGTTGATGAATATTTGTGCTGCCTAGACTTGGAAGTGAACACAAGTGCTGAACAAGTGTTCAGTAAACTCAACGAATTTATGACTGAAAAGCAAATACCGTGGGAAAAATGTTGTTCTTTAACTACATATGGAGCAGCTGTGATGACTGGACGCTTTTCAGGAGTTGGTGCTCGTGTCAAGGAAGTTGCAATAAACTGTATATTAAAACATTGCATTATTCATCGTGAAGCTCTGGCTGTAAAACCGCGTAGTTCTGATAAACAGAGAAAAACGGAACTAGAAAGTGTTTTGGATATTGTTGTGAAAACTGTGAATTACATAAAATGTGGTGGTAAAGGCAAATCTGCTAGAGTTTTTTAAAAACTGTGTGAAGAAATGGATTCTGAGAATGTCACTGTTCTGCTACATACAGAGGTGCGCTGGCTCTCTCGTGGCAAAGTTTTGACTCGTGTGTTCAAATTAAGACGGGGAATATCAGTTTTTCTTGAAGAGAAAAATCATGAATATGCAAAGAATTTTCTTGACCATGAATGGGTCTTCAAATTGGCATATTTGGCTTCAATATTCGATGTGTTGTCCATACTCAACATCAGTCTTCAAGGGAAAAGTTTAGATATATTTTCCCTTTGGAAAAATTGATACCTTTAAAAGAAAAATTTACTGCTGGGCCAATAAAGTGTCAAAAAATGACTTTTATCCTTTTCAGTTTTTGGATGAATTTCTGAGCGAGGACTCCGAAGTTGAGGATACAGCTGAAATAAAAGAATTGGTGTTGGAACATTTGAAGCTATTGAAGAAAAATTTTATTCGGTATCTTCCTGAAGAAGAATCTGAGGCTTTCTGTTTGCTGAAGTGGGTAGTTAATCCTTTTATTTTCACTTTGTCAGAACAAGAAGAACTTCTGGACATCTGTAATGATATCAATTTGGAGGAAATCTTTGAGAAAAATGGAAAGCAATATTTTTGGATTTTTCTGTGCAAAGAGGGAACAGCAATTGCTAAGGAAGCACTGAAACTTCTGTGTCAATTTCCCAATACGTATTGGTGTGAAACAGCATTTTCTGTTTTAACCACTATTGAGAACAAAGGCAGAAGTTGTTTAAAGAGTGTAGATATGTGTATGAGGAATGCACTGAGCAACAAGCAGCCACGATTTACAAAGATTGTAAAAAAAATTCAAGAACAACCGAGTTATTAAATTTCTTGCTTTTCAACTTCTGTAATAACTGCTTGTTTGTTGAAGTGTCTAATAATAAAACATTTGCTTTTTTTACATGTAACTCGTGTTTTTTTAACCTTTTGTTAATGGGAGTTCTATGACAAACGTGAAAGTGCTTCAGGGGTTTCGCGATAACAAAAAGGTTAAAGAGCACTGGTCTAAGTACTTCTACATTACTATTTATTTTCAATTTTTAGGGGTACTAAAATGTCTGGCGCTTCTGGTTTGGCGTCTGGATGCATCAAAGCTATATCAAGAAGTAAATACACTTACATATAATGTAAAAATCCTTTCAAAGTTGTTTATTATAAAGACAATTATTGTACAGTACAAACAGCACAATATTGGGGGTTCTTCAAGAATCACCGTGAACAATTTTTTTGGTGAAACTAACCCATAATCACCTTTTCAGCACCCGGGTGAAATAAAGAAGAAACCAAGACAAAAAGGATCTCTTAAGAAGCGATAGTAACCGCCGAGACATCCAGATTAGTTTCACGAACAAAAATCGCTAACAGTGACCCTTAATATTGACATACTTTGGAAAAAGTAGTTTAATAAATTTTGAGGGCGGTATGTATAGGCCAGGGGTTCCCAAACTGGGGTACATGTACCCCTAGGGATACATTTAGGCTTCTCAAGGGGTACATTATTATGCGAGAGAATATCCTTATTTAAGTTAAATTCCGTGTCCGGAAGAAATAATAGACTCAAATGTCTAGAATTAAATTTTGCGGTCCGAAACTTAATTAATTTGATTCCTCTGACTTGACGTCATTGAGCGCTTTTCTGATAAACACCGACTAAAAAATTTTGAAAAAACTTCTACAATTATACAGTACATGAATTTTCATAATTTGTAAGTTTTTCAAATCCAAAGCTGGCTGGATTCATTTTTTTTCCTTTTGAAATGGCTACCAAAACGTTAGTGTCAAGAAGTCCTTAGACGCAGCTCCTAAGTGTGTCGTTTATAACAAACAAGGTTTTTAGCATAAATTATATTGCAACGAATGTTTTTAATGTGCACATATAAGTTTACTTAAGCTATCGCAAAAAGATGCACTTGATCGAGCCAAAGACACCAAAAAAAGAATAGGGGCAATTTCCCCGCTGCTTTTTTGACCTCTTTAAATTGCCCTTACTCTTTTTTCAAAAAAAGAGGGTACAAGTGGGCAGATACAAAAGACGTAAAGTCAGATTTGCCTCTATAATCATAGAAACTCGACCAAAAATTTTGATCGATAGAAAGTGAATGCAATTATCTTGGTTATGATCTGCACCTTAAATTTAGGACAAAAATAGGGATCATGAACTTGATTGAAAATGATAATCTCTTTTTTTATTCATCACCCAAAATTTAGGACAAAGATGGAGATTTTGGACACTGATTGAAAGTGATGACTTTGTTTTTGGATATCAACGTTTGCGATACGAAATGGCAACTCTGTAAAAACAACTCTATGAAACCTTTTTTTTTGACCAAAAAAAGTGCCTTTTAATTTTGCCCTTCCCCCTAAAAAATGACTTTCCGGCGCCCCTGTTAAACACTCAGTATTACAAAAAAAGTGACGACCTTGAGGGCAACAAAGTAAGAAACAGTTAAAAATTATAGAATAGTGAAAAGAAATGATAATAAGCATTTATATATTAACTTTTTTTATTCAAGGTTTAGCAGTTTTTTTTTCTTAATTAGTATTGATAATAATAATCGGGAAAACCTTCAAATCGTCAATCCTGCATGAAATTTTGACGCCGGACTCACTACCTTTTTGGCAAGTCCAAGTCTGAGTTCGATCCCAGCTATGTTGCACCGAATTGACGAGTCCCGAGTCCGCATCCCTGTCTACTAATAAATTAGTTCTGTTCGCTTTCTTTTCTGATATTCTTTTTAATTCTTTTTCTTTTTACCCATTTTTCTTTGAACTTAACATAAAACCACTTTAAAGCAAATCAAAAACTGAAAAGTTTTTTTTCTTGGAAAAGTAAACTAAAATCAGCTCTAGCATGGTTCGATAAAAAATACAGTTGTTCTAATTAAACAAGCTCCTACCGTTTAGCTTATTACAATTTATTTTTAAGTTTATTGACGTAAATCATCGTGTTGCTTGTTCCATTACAGTAATTTTCAGTGAAAAAAAATTAAAAACTCAAACGATTGAAGCAAAAACCGACCAATAATGCAAAGTTAATGATTTAGCAGTAAGTTTCAATCAACCTATCAATACTGTACAATGTACATATTCAAGGGATTATGTATTCAAAGGTTTCCCAGGGCTTACTCGAATATTCGAGAAAACAAAGTAGCAACCTTTTTTTGAAACGTAAAATGTTTGCAAAAAATAACTGATCTCACAAAAAATGGTTTGACGACCGGGTTTCGCATATACTTCGAAACAAATTGATTAGAGCGCTTAATATTTATAATATTCTATTTATTCATGTCTTCGTCACTTTATCACAGAAATCCACTTTTTTGTGTTTCGTTATTTAGATTCAGTTGTTAGTTTTTTTCATGTCTAAGTTTTTCATCAATTTTAAGTAAATTTGTAATTTTAAATTTGAACTGATAACACCTAAAAGATCTTGCAATAATAATACAATGCATAGAAATAAATTGTGGCCGACCGCAATTGTGAATCGCTGCTGTACATTGTTCAAGAGAACCGTTGGTCAAAATCTATCTATAACTACACTTTAATTAAAGTATGTAACAAAAATAAAATTTATTATTAAGATATAAAAAAAAATAGCCTATTTCACTATATATTCTTTTAGAGATTGCGAGCATAAACTTAATGCTGCATGCAAAATGCTATAAATCTACCCTCCTTTCCCAAAACGTTTTTAAACAATTATAATTTAATACAAAGTATCATTATTATTATCAAAATTATCTTTATCATTCTCCTACCTCGGTGAAAAGCTGTCAAGGCGTTAAACTTGAGGCGACTGCCAAGCAATTACCACAATATGCTTTTACAGATGCCAAGGTATTGCTACGCAATTGAAAATTTTTATTTGTTTTTTTAGTTTGTATTTAGAGATATGACTGAAGTTAAAAGCTGCTTATAAGAACGACAAGCAGAGAAAACTATTTTTTTCGAGAACACAACGAGAATAGGCTTTAAACCCCATCGCGTCGATCGCTTTCTGCCATCAATATCATCTATTAGGCCATGCTGCCGACACAGTAAATTTTTAACTGTAGTTACTGTGAAGCTATTCTAACCAGCTCAACAAACTATTAAATTGAATTGAGCTTCTGATATTGCCCTTCTGGTTACCAAAAAACGTTAAGTTTTGCATCAACCTTAAAACCTGTCAAATTATATGCAGTTCAATAGCTGAAAAGTTTGTAGGTTTCAGTTATACAATGGATTATAGTGGGTAGGCCTAGGAACTGGCGCTGCTCTTAAAGGAGAAGTTAAGAAAGTTGAGTCTTTACGTTGGAAAAAGTAAAGGTCAAGGCTACGATGGTGCTGCTATCATGATGAATAATGAAAGACTTTGCAAGCGTTATTCAAAATGAAAACCTTTTGCTTGTCTAGAGCATGGGTTCAGCCTTAAATTAAATTTAAATTAAAGTTTAACGCTTGTTTGCGCTTTAGCATCAAGAAAATAAGAATGATAAAGAAAATCTGATTTAAAAAATAGGGTTATTGCAACAAAATGTCAATTTTTTCAACGGTATTAGCAAACGTTCTCATTTAGTTGGTGCAGAAATACCGTTTAGTTTTCTTAAATAACACAAAACTTACGTAAGTTCTACGTGTCAGTCGCGTTGCTGAATGGGTAGGAGCAGCGTTGGATTGCAAACACTTTATTGATCGAAACGTCGCTGTTTAAAACCTACTCACATCACTCTGTAGTGTCATTGGGAAAGTACTTAAGAGTACATTCTCTGCTTGGCAATCTTATCAAGCAGCTCTAAATTTTATTCATATCTCTAAACAATAACTAGAAAGCAAAATAGAATATTTCAACTGATCAGCCATTTTCTTCCAAAGCAGGTCGCAGTAATCGCTTGAAGGTTATTATAAGTATAACGCTTCGGATGTTTTTCAGCAAGTTAGGAAGTAATTGCAATAATAATAATACTAAATATGGACAAGGATGCCTCAGTTCTCTTGTTTCACTAATCCCACTCTGAATGTGGACGAATTGCTTATATAACCATTAGATAGGCCACTCTCAAAAAACTAACTGACAACTTTACTGCAATGATCTTTGTTTAAATTAGATAGGCCACTCTCAAAAAACTAACTGACAACTTTACTGCAATGATCTTTGTTTTAAATTTTACTTGTTGCTGTTTGTCCCATGTTTTTGCGGTTATCGCCCTTGCAAGAATAAAATTTTTTGTAGCTTTTAACTTAAACTTGAAAGGAATATCTCCTCACTACTATGTAATAAAAGTTTATCTAACAAAGGACAAAATCACGCAGTTTTACTTCCGCTTTTATTTATTTTTGTGTCTTCTTGTTGATCGATATTATATATAAATGTCTGAGCCCTCCCGAAAAAATTCAAAATCCGCGCCTGCTTAGAATCTTGTTAAAAGTTAAGTTAGGCAATTTACACGCTGGCAAAATCATCTTCCTCAGAATCCTAAGGGATAAAAAAAGGGAAATTTCCAAAGGACGAAACTAGTTGATTGTTGAGAATTGGTCAAACAACTCGTGATAAAAGTAAATAAAGTGTTGTCTCACATGACAAAAGCCTATAAAATCTCTCGGGTCGTTTTATGCAAAAACTGTTTTGATTGACTGTGTTAAAATACAGAATAGATAAATAATTTTGCAAAATGTCTTTAAAGTCAGAAAGCTTTTGTGAAACTGAAGATGAAGAAAAGTATGAACCCGGTAAGTCTTGTGAAAAACGGGATGAAACTAAAATTGAAGTAAAAGTTTATGTAATTGTAATGTTCTTGTTTTAACCAGTGCCTTTTGAATTTTTTAGGTTTTATTTACCCCTATTATCCAATTTCGAATTTTATTCACCCAGAATATAACAATAGTCTCCCAAGAAGATACCACAAACTGTAGCTGTTTTGAATACAAATAATGTCAATATAATAAAGAAAAGTTTTTAGTCAACGTTCAACGAAAAATATTTAAATGTTTTTTGTTTTCTTTCTTGACCATATTTGTTTTTAAAATATTATAACTGGTTATATGTTTCCATGCTTAAATTTGGTTAGTTCGAATGGTATCTCTGCGATGTTCGTTCATTCCTCATTCACTTTTTCAACTAGTTCACTCTTATAAAAATTTTAACTATTTAGGGGTGAATCATTCACCCGAGTAAAAAATGCTGATTTGAACTATAGCGGTCTGTTATAGCTATTCTGTCACTGCATCGATTTTTAGTGCAGTTAAACCTAATTGCCATGAAAATTAAACCATTTGTTCTTTTTTAAAGCAAATGCATATTGGGTAGGAATGACATTGGTCAGGTTAAGTAAATTCAGAATTAAATACAGGCAGTAAAATATTTAATGAATGAATTTGCGGAGAAGGATAACGAGAAGTTAACATAAAGAGCTGTATATTATTTTAGTTTTAAGACATTAAAACCAAAACCACTCAACAAAAAAACATGCATACTTTGTGTTCCTGTAACAAAACATTAGTACTCTTAGGTATTAAAAAGTTTATTTTGACGTTGCTCAGTAGATGAAAGCTTGAAAAAATATTAGCTTCATTAATTGAAAAGAATCAGAGAAGATAGGGCGATTAAGCAAATAAGTAGGTGGTTTTTTAAGATTTGTTCCGGTTTCAAAAAAACATCTTGCTCAGGCAAAAAACGTACTAAAAATAAATTTAAATTTAACTTAATATTTTCGATGCATTTGTTAATGTACTTGTCAAATCGGTTTCTTTTTTTTTTTGATCAAAGTCAATCTTTTGGTATTACATATGTACATCTTCACTTATACGATATTTTTTAAGTTCAAAACTAATACGTATAAATTGTTATTTACATTTTTTATTTCGTTATAAATTATATGCAATAGGTTTGAAAACATACCACGTATTTATAATACGTTAAATCAGCCGTTCCTTTGTAAACATCCTTCCCAGTACTTTTTGTTGTGCATTTTAAAAAAGCGCAAAAAAACATTGCGTTTGATTACAATAGACCACAGCTAACTCAAAGATGGATAGGAAAACCGAAAAAGTTATGATCTTTTAAAACATGACGTTAGTCATAGAATTGAGTTTTTTACAATCTGACGTGAAAGGCAGGTGGTCAAGTTGTTAAGAGCGCAGTATTGATGGCAAACGTATTTAATATCGTGGTTCAAAACCGGCTTATCATCCTTCTGTTGTGTTCTTTCGAAAGACAACCTCTGCTGGGCGGTCTTGGGAAACACCTCAAAATTTTAGTCATATCTTTAAATAAAAAACTAAAAAAACAAATGAAAAAATAATTAAAATCAGAAAGCAATATTTTGGCTGGTCAGATAAAACCAGGTCGGAAAAAATTACACGTTTTTTGACACACAAATTTGGACCTATAGCAATAAGTATGAATAATTTGTCACTTGATTCAGGGCAATGGTGAACGCATTAAACTCAAAATAGCAGCCAAGTGACAACTTTGATTTACTTTTAAAGATACTAAAATAATGCTGTCTTGTTAATTTTTTTCAATTTTCTTTTTTTATATTTTATTTTAATAATTTTATGCTTAAATATAATACCGGAAATATGACTGTAATAGAGAAATGCTTGCTAAGACAGCCAAGATTACGTAGGCCTAATTATAAACCATCCAGTGGAATTAAATAGTTTTGCTAGTCATTAATAATGTTTTATTTTAAGATAAAACTAAATTATTATTTAATCATCAGTCAATAAAATATGTTTGACATGAATGCATTTTCTTAATATTATTTTTTTTGAAACAATCTTAGGTCGGACTTGGACTCGTCATTGAGCGCGGATTAAAACTCATTCTAAAATTTTGACGAATTTGCTTCTTTGTCCGATAGTAGGCTACCATTTATAAATTGTTCAAAATGATCTTCTAGATTTGACATGAACCAACTACAACCCACGGGCAAATAGTCCTTTCACTTATTAGTCTGGCCCGCGAAAAATATATCTTAATTGTGACCTCAATTCATAACATTGTTCTCAACTGAAATTTAAAAAAATTATTAAAATAAAATTCGTTAAGTGTGCTCATATGTGGTCCATCTATCAAAATTTCGAAAAAAAAATGGCCTGCAAAATAAAAAGTTTGTTCCACCTTGTTCTAGATTGAAGTGCTGTTTATTTCTTATTCTGTTTTATGCCTCCACTTGCATCTTTTATTTTAGTTTTATTTACTGAAAACGAAACAGTTGAAGAAACGCTACCAAACGAAGCACAAACCAACAGACTAGGTAAGTAATGCAAAGTATATATAGTATACGCAATTTTTATAGTGTGTATCTTTATGGGTCCTTTTTACAGTAAATTTACTGCTGAAAGTTTTTAAATAAATTTATGGAATGTTACTCAGAAAACTGTTTTTTTTTTGTTTTTTCATTACGCTTTCTAAAGATATTTTAAACATATAGTTTTTTGTTCTATTTCAAAAAGCGACAAAATTGTGAAAAAAATTAAAAGAAAGTAAGTTGAAAAAAACACTGGTTAAATATCGTCACAAGTATGAACATTGAATAGAATTCAATATTTCGAGGTTTAAACGTTGATTTTACTAGAAGAAGGTTTATGACAAGGAATCATTATTAGACTATAGACCTATTAACAATATAACATAAACACCATAAATGACGAAAATCTCAGTATTTTGTCAAAAATTTATCGTAAATTTTTAAAAATGGTAAGACTCGAGTTTTAAAACAGGATTTTATTTAATATTGATTAAATATGTAAAAAACTTCAAAATTTTCCTTGTTTTGTATTTTTCCACTCTGATCAATTTTAATTTGACATGGCTTTTGTATGAGTGTGTTATTTTGTTGCAAGTTTTATTCTATAGAAGTTAGTTCAACGAGCAACAAACAGAACGTTATTTTTTAAAAATTGTACTCCGATCTTGTCTTAAAATCAAGTTAAATCTTTTATGTTCTGAGAAAAACAATAATTTTCAATAGTATTTCTATATTTTTTTCTTTTTTAGGTTCATTTAGCCAAAACAACGCCGAGGAAGAAAATTGTCACAAGGAAAATGAGAAAAAATTTTCTGTGAAAAATTCTTTCGACGGAACTTACAAAGAGTGCCCAATAAATGCCAATAACGGAGATGTTATTAACAACATCTCTCAACCCTCATCAGTTACTCATCAACATCATTATCATAACAACCAAACAAATGTTGTTCGCTCACCACAAATTCACAAACATGTACTTGTCAAATTGTCTAAAAACGAAGTATCGAAACTGAATCGTAATAATTCAGCTACAGAAAAAACAAAACAAAAAAAACCTATTGCCAGCAATAAACAAAACAAGGTTAAATCATCACAACAACAGCAAAAAGGCGCAAATCATACTAAAAAGCCCAATTCCAACAAGCCTTCTCATCAACCTCAAAAACAACATCCTTCACAAAAACCGAAACCTAGCCCATCTTTTTCACACCAATCTCAAAGACCCCATTCTGCCAAACAGGTTGCAAATCATACTAAAAATCCTAATTTTAACAAATCTTCTCATCAACCTCAAAAACAACATCTTTCCCAAAATCCTAAGCCCAGCACACCTTTTTCTAATCAATCCCAAAGACCCTATTCTGCCAAACAGATTGCAAATCATACTAAAAATCCCAATTTTAACAAATCTTCTCATCAACCTCAAAAACAACATTCTTTCCAAAATCCTAAGCCTAGCACACCTTTTTCTAATCATTCCCAAAGACCTCATTCTGCCAAACAGATTGCAAATCATACTAAAAAGCCCAATTTTAACAAATCTTCTCATCAACCTCAAAAACAACATTCTTTCCAAAATCCTAAGCCCAGCACACCTTTTTCTAATCATTCCCAAAGACCTCATTCTGCCAAACAGGTTGCAAATCATACTAAAAATCCCAATTTTAACAAATCTTCTCATCAACCTCAAAAACAACATCCTTTCCAAAATCCTAAGCCTAGCACATCTTTTTCACACCAATCTCAAAGGCCCCATTCTGCCAAACAGATTGCAAATCATACTAAAAAGCCTAATTCTAACAAATCTTCTCATCAACCTCAAAAGCAACATTTTTCTCAAAAATCTAAACCTAACAAAAATTATTCTCGTAAACTTAAAAAATAAGTAATGAATCTCAAAGCAAAACTGCCGATCAACCAAAAAAAATCATAATTAAAGAGAAATTTTATAATTTTAGAAATATACCTTATCTCCAGGAAGGCAAATAGACGAATCATTTTAAAAACGCTTAATATATTAAAATTTTGTCATCAAGCTGTTTTTTTTGTCAAAGTAGCCAAAATTTTTTTTACTCTAAATTCTTTTGATTGAGAATAATCGTTTTATGAAGTCGATTATGGCAGACTTACTCTTAGCAGCAAAAAATATTAATGATTTACAAAAACAACTTTGTTTTGGACTGAGCTGCATTTTCTTTTTAAAATAATTCTTGACTTTTTTCAAAAATTTTTGATTTAAATAACTTTTTAATTCAAGAAAAATTTTTAAAAAACTGTATGCACTAAATTGAATGTTCAATTTTGTTAGAACGTTTTTCTTTTGAACTTGTAAAAGTTATGCCATATTTTATATATGTAGGGTAATTGTTTTTCTTTATTTTAGTCATAATCAAATAAACCAAAACTCAACTTAATGTACACCGTAACGATTAAATTGCAAGTAAATATAATTTGCTTTGTTCCAAGTAGAATTTTTTTTGCGTGTAACTACTATTTTTGTTTAGCCCTAACTTCGTTAAAACCAATGAAAAAAATCATAGTAATTTTTGGTTGATTTATTAATAATAAAAACTTTTTGTCTGTTTGAACTAACATGGGCGCAGATTGGTACGTGTACATTTGTTGCACGCTCTGTGGGATGGATTGTAAAATGTTTTTTTTATGAATGTGACATAAAACTGAAAGGCTGACGTTAAAAATAGCAATCAATCATATAATTGACGACGTCACCAAGATTTTGGTTTGTAATTTGCAGTCGAAAATAAATGAAATTACCATATTTAACTTCTAGTATTAAGCAAATGCCCATGCATCTTAAAAAAACTTAAAGCTAATTTTGGGGAGGATCCACAAGCTTTAAGGATCAGTGGCTCTTCTTCTTTATGCGGCGGCAGTGGCCTAATTTCTGTTTTAAGCGGATCACTATTCTAGGTGAGCAGCGTGGCTCCATGGAGGAGTTTTTCAAGTGTGCACAATGGAAATCATTCGAGTAGACTGAGTATCAAACTTGCGTCCTTCTACTCGCAAGTCAGAATGTTATCACACCGGGCAGAGAGTGGTTTCTTCGTAAGATAAAATACATTCATATTTAATAAAAAGGTTTTCATTCTATAATTGTATAAATAGGTTTATGTCCGTTCACTGCCATGAAATTTGTGAAAGTGTTGTTTCTGAACAAGTCATTGTGCAATTGCGAGTTTACACTATAAAGTTCCCGTGTTGCAAGAAATTTGCAGTGCGATCTCCATCAATCGCCGGCGAAATTTAACAAAGCTAAAAATAATTCAAACACCTGAAAAGACTACAATGTAAATAAAACTATAAACTTAATTTTTTACCAACTCGGCAAATAAAACAAACAGAAATATAATTTTAATATCACTTTAAACAAAGTTGGTTTTATAGGAGCCAAAAGCTTTTTGTGACTCTCTTATTAGTAGCTATCGCGGCAATATGGGACAAGCCAGAGAAAATCAAAGTATTTATGGTCTCAACAGTTAGGAGTTTGGTGCTGTTGCATCACTTTTCTGTGTTGTGTTAGATTTTGATCTATCAATCCTTTTGTGTAACAGTAAGGAGTTTGGTGCTGTTAAAGCATCTTTCTCCTAATTGTTGAGACCATAAATACTTTGATTTTCTCTGACTCGTCCCATATTCATGCCATAGCTACTGATAAGAACGTCACAAAAAGTTTTTGGCTCCTATGAAATCAACTTTGTTTAAAGCGATGTTGAAATTCTGTAACACAAAAAAACTCTAAGAAATATAATTGTGTCATTTGGCTATAAGCAGAAGTTTTCTATGGCATTTCTTGATATAAAGAATGCTAGTTTTTTATTGCAATTTTTATCTTGTTTTTGTTGAATCTTAAAGCTAGGTTCTCCAAAAAGTACGTTCCTCTTTGATGCTCATGTCATAAAGACAAACTTTAGTTTTTTCTTGGTAACAACGCAAAGTGAAATTTCAAACAGTTTGAAAAGAACAGATATTCATAAATTTTATTGCTTGGTTTTCAGAATACGCATAAATATGATTTAAATGATTCTAACTTTAACCTTTAGATAACCAAAATATACTTGTTTGTGGAATGCAAAATGCTCACTGAAAAGATCTGGTTTTTAATATCATTGATGACACTGACTAAATCGTAAAATTTTTTAAATTAAATGGCCATAAGCTTTGATGATAAAATTTATAAATAGTATACCGGTATGTATCTGAGTTTATTTTGTTCAAACTAGACAATTTAATATTACGTCAATTAAAACGAGACAATGCATATATACTCTTTTTATATTTTTAAACGTTTTTTAAGAACCACGGCCTATTTAGGATATTCTTAAATATATAGGATCCTTCGACTTACATTAGGATAGTTTTAATGTGATAGCAGTGAAAAGAAAAAGCGATGCACGTGACAGATGGAAACGCAAACATAGATTTAATGTACGGACAGATTGAAATTCTCAACAAGAATGAAACAAATTGTCGACTTTTTTAAAAAATAATTTATCTAAAAAAGAATTACTTTATTGCTCCGACATTTTTTTAAAGCTTCACTCTATGTTAATATTTTTTGATATAACGTTCAAGTTTTTCATTGAATCAAGTTAGAATTTTTTGTAATGTAATGTCAGGAATTGAATATTCTGAGTTTGAATAAAAATTGATTTATCATCAGTATGCTGCACAGCTGGAAACATTTTTGAATATTTTTTGCTCATTCCTGAGTTGCACTTATTCTTAATTCTACAAGCAGGATTGCGGACTAATCAGTTGATACAGGAGCGGAGGTTCTGATTATATTTGTGCAAAGTCAATTGCAGAGTTTGTTTTGATTTAATTTAATGGAGTCTTTAGAAGCAAAACAAGATCTTATACTTAGTTTAATTAGTGATTAAAAAGTAGAGTTAGGAATGTCGAAGATTTGATTGGCTCATTCAACAACTGAGTTCAGTTCAGTTCAGTTCAGTTCAGTTTATTATTTAAATTTGATTAACTGAATTTTGATTAATTAAAACAAATTGTTAAAATTACAAAAAGCCAAGTGATTCACAAACCAATGTTACTAAACTTGAAAAAAGTTTAGAACTGACATAACTAGTGCTCGAACTAACATCACATTACAGACCTGACTGAGAGATCGCCTGACGCATTCGTACGCCTAATCAATGTTTTTTTTTGTGTTGCTTTGTTTGTATTCCGTAAGTTCCTACAGCCCATTTCAGTACAACTTATTTGTATTCAGTACAGCCATGGGTGTTATAGACGGTACAGCTCATTAACTACTTGGTTTATTTGTTATAATTTTACGTTGTGTTATTTTTAGACTTGCTTAAATGTTCAGTTAATTAAACTTTAACTTGAGAAAATGTTAAACTCTTTATGACAAGAACATTATTGATTTAAACGTAAAGGATCATAAATCGGTTAAATTGGAGATGTAAAGTCATAATATGTAGAGGAAACAGTACAACTTTTTAATTCATGGATACCGGAAAATGATGAAAATGCTTGGGAAAGGAAATCGGCAGTGGTGGATATTGGGTGAGGCTTGTGAGGCAATTGCCTTGGGGCTCCCCCTTTTTTACAGTTATCGAGGGCCCCCTTTTTGAAAATGCCATGTGTAGTTTTATTTTGTGGTATTTTACATGGTTTCATGAACCTCAAAAACTCTCAAAAGTTTTCAGCAAATAGGTGAAATTTATGTCACATAATATGGCATATAGGGTAATGTTGGCAGAACACTTAAAATTTAAAACAACAATCCATAAAATCTCTTCAGTTTCTATGTATTGCAGAACAACTACATAATGTAAACTATTTTTAATAGTCAGATTGCTGTAAAAGTTATCCAAAGGTGACTGAAATTAAGCAGTAACAACTCTACAACTAAAAATATGCTTAAGAAAAAAAAAAATCTTGTTTTAAATTTAAATTTTTCTATTGATAAAAACACTACTGTACTTAAAATTAGTTGTATTTATGCATACAATATTAATTACTTTCCATAATTGCAACAAAATAATGACTAAAACAACAACATAACTAAAAAATTTACAAACACTAGTAATAAAAAATACATTTTTTTTGTCTTTTTGTAGCAAATACTTCATGTACAATAGAAACCAATAGAACACTAAATTCAGTCTGCAAATGTTGCACCATTAACCAAATTTATATAGAAATTTTCACTTTTTTTCAAAGTTCTAAATTGATTCATATGCAATTTATTCATTTACTTGACTTTCAAGACTTGATTGTAGCTTTTTCAAAAGGGTTTAACATTTTTCAAAATTGACATTTTGACAACTGGTTTGTAAGGTGATCTGGTAAAAACAACTGCTTGATTAAAGTTAAAATTTTCTACATTTTGTCATTCTGAAAAAAATTGAATTAGAAATTATTTAGATAAAGTATTTTGATTTTAAATGACAATTTTAAAAGATAACCTAACATAGAATAAGCTAATGCTTCTTACATTAAATTTAATTGTGATTATCAGTTGGTCTATCTTGCATAAACAACCATAACATTAAATGGTTTTGACAATATTTCACAACACTTTTATTATTTTTACAATTTTAGTTTAAAGCTAGCTTTATTGCAAGTTTGCATTGCATATTTCTATTCCTTCCAGACAAAAATCTTCAAAAGATATAATTAAAGCAGCGTAAGCTGAAAATATTAAATAAATAATTGTCTGCTTTATAATATATTAATTCATTAACAAATTTTTATTTTAGGTTAGTATTTTTTTGACTCATTTGCCTAAAAGCAAGCATAATTATATTTTTTTACAAACTTTGTTGGCTTTCAAATGTAATTTAAATTTTTTTTTGTAAAAATTAAGGTATTCATATTTCACAAAAGTTTATATTAACAGCATTTCTTAATCTTTTTTGTGTTAAAAAAACCAAAACTAAATCTTTTCTTTCTAATAATGTTTTAGGCCATATATTTTCTAATTCTTATGATAAAACTTGTTGTGCATTGTGAAGTTGGCATAATTGTTGAGGTTTAACATTATTTTGCTCGACTGAATTAATTGTTTATTGTTATATATATATATTCAATAAAAATATTGTTTTTGTTGTTATTGCTATGTAATCAGTGCAAATTTGTTTTTACTGCTAAAAAAGGATTAGATTTTTGTCTGTGATAGTAGCCTACTTATTTAGTCAGTTCAATTTTAATTCTGTTGAAATATATTTTGACAAATTTATTATTTTTTGAGACTATGAAGACTATGGTACAAATGTTTATTTTGTAGTGGTGAGAAAGTTTCAAAAATATACCTCTAATAGATTGTATGCATGCTAACAGTAGTCCAACAAATTATAACTTTCAAATTCGAACCAAGTTCGAGTCTTTTCAGAAATCTCGAACCGATTCCAAATCCAGGACTACCAAAAATGATGTAATTTTAGTATAGGTCCATGAAAGCATGAATCTGAATCTACGAAATTCGAATTTTCAAAACCATTTTCTTTGCATTGCATATAATCTAGCTTTCTATGCATTGCATATAATCTAGCTTACTAAGCACACAAAACCAATTCCAAGTCAACAATTATTGATTTGAGAACTTGGGTGAGTCCTTGTTTTTGTAAAAATGGGTCAAATCGAGTTTAAGCAATGATGAAATTAAAAAATTAAAAAAATAAACAGGTTCTTTTCCCTATAGTATAGAAGCTATAACTAATAGGTTCTTTTATTATCAGAGATATAAAAATACATAAATTACGTTAAATTAAGAACGCGCTCGCTGAACGTTATGACATTCATAAGAACCTGTTTGCGCAAACCGGTGCAAACTCCCTAAATCCAGTCACTGAATTCAAGTCTGTCCAAGACGTTTTCAAGCAAAAAAAAAAGGATTTTAGTCATAAGCATATGCATGGGAGGAAGGAGTTTAAAAGTTTAAAGGAACTTAGAAAAATAAAGGATATGCAGATCAATTAAAAGGCAATAGAGCAGTAAAAAAGTGTAGAGAAAAAAAGGTTTTCATATTATTTTAACTTTTATAGTAATTGTGTTTTTGGTTTGTAAACCCGATGCTACGACAATTGATCGAACGACAGTTGATCGAAACGACACTTGATTTTTTTTATTTATTTCATTTTTATCTCCATATTTATCCTCCTGACTCGCAGGAAAGCGACGGAGGCGCTATACATAGGGTAGGCAATTACCCCGACCTGCTTCCGGAGATGCGAAGATATTGCTGTCTGCTAGTAATTTAGTAGAGATATTACTGTAATTTAGAACATAATTTAAATATTACTATAATTGAAACGACACCTGATCGAAACAACATTTGACCAAAGCGCACTTTATCGAAACGACATTTGATCGAAACGGTACTTGATCGAAATGACAGTTGATAAAAAAAAAGATTTATTTTTGTACGTTTCTGCGATTAAACAATCTCTTTGTTACTGTAAATTAGATTTGTAACGATCGCCACATTTTCACGTTTGACATAATTGTATATTTTTGTTCGTTTATTCACTTTTTTCTTTTTGTATAGAAAACGAGAGAGTCTTGCGTTGTAAAAAAGCACATGTAGAAAAGTTCTTGTACTGTTGGCTTGAAGAATAAAGAAAGATTGTTGTTTTAATAATAATAAAAAGAAGATCTGTAAAAGTTTGTGAAATTTACATGTAGCTACTGTATATATAAACATTCTAACCGCTACATATTGGTGACCCCGAGTGTGGATCTTGGATTTCAAGAATTTAAAGTTTGAAGAACTCAAGTCCTCAACAATCTACCAAAAAAGAAAAAGACTTACGTATGTTGTAATAATGCTCAGCTTAATATCACTTTATGTAATACTTATGCATATAGCAATTATATTTCTTGCAGTTTATTATTTGTACGCAAAATATTTCCGGTTTTCTAATAATCAAAATGAAACTAGTAAAGACTTGCATAACACTAGTACAGTTCCGCCATCTTGTTTTCAACGAACTAATAGCAACCATAGTGACGTCATAATGAATGATAGTTATCAAGTTATATTAGAGAGCTTGTCTCAACTTAATAGAAATGTGTCTTTAAGTGTACCAGCGTTCTGGGAAAAAGAACCCATCGCTTGGTTTAAATGTGTGGATGTTTTTTTTACTTCTCAGCGTATTTGTAAGCAAAGCGAAATGTTCGACCATGTGCTTAAACGTTTACCGCCTAAATATTTGGCGCCATTAAGTGATGTTATTACAGAGTGTTCGCAATCTATTAATCCTTACGACATTTTGAAGCGTGCTTTAATATCGCGGTATACCTTGTCGGAAGACGCTCAATTAGACAAACTACATAAAATCCAATTAGGTGAAATGTCCCCAATCGAATTTTTAGCAAAACTTCGGGGTTCTTTGGTAAGTTTTGATCACAATGAACCTACTTGCAAAAGACTTATAAAAAAGGTTTTCTTTGAGGGTATTCCCGTAATGGTTCGTCAGTTACTGTCGGCTTCTGGCGAAACAGACGTTGATTTACTAGCACAAAAAGCCACTGATATTTTATCTGTAAGCCCCGCCAATTCTCCCACAGATGATGAACCGAATTATAAGGTCAATGAGTATTTAGATAAGCAGTTGAGAAAAATGTCGGACACCGTAGACGAATTAAATCAAAAGTTTGAAAAGTTTACCTCCGACCAACGTAATAAAGGTTCCGTAACCACATCAACAATTTCTAAGAATGAATTATGTTTTTACCACAACCGTTATGGCAATCGAGCTCATAAATGCATATCCCCTTGCTCTTGGCATGCAAATGACGCAATGTCTCATTCTCAAAAGAATCATTTAAACTGATAGCTCCGGTAAAGAAAGGCGACTTTACCGGAGGAAATAATGAGTTCTCAACTCTTACGTCGCAACTATTGTACATAAAATGTTCTATTACTAATTTGAAATTTCTGATTAACACGGGCAGTTCTTTTTCTGTAATTCCTGTGGACCCTAATTCTCGAGATCATCCGCAGGATTATTTGTCTGCTGTTAATGGAAGCTCTGTCCCTACTTTTGGTTGCAAAAATATTACTATTGACCTGGGAGGTCCGGTGCCTTTAAATTGGGAATTTTGCATTGCTGAGACGTTAAAACCCATCATTGGAATAGATTTTTTATCGCACTTCGATATCAAGATTGATCCTAGAAGAGGAAGATTGATATTTCCCGGACACACACCGCAATCTGCAAATATTAAATCATTGTGCTGGTTTCATCGACGTTTTGGTCCTCATGCACAAAAGTGTCGTGATCCTTGTTCTTTTTTATCTAATACTGAACTTAAGCCTAGTTTGTGTAATGTCGAACCTCCGGTTTACAACTTAGGAGATTATCAGTTTCTGGAAGCTGAATTTCCCGAGGTGTTCTCTGTTTCGAACTTAAGGCTTCCTCCAAAACATTATATTGTTCACTACATTGAAACAACCGGTCCACCCATCAAACAGCGGCCACGCCGTCTTTCTCCCGAAAAACTTGCTGTTTTAAGAAAGGAATTAAGTCAGCTTGAGCAATTGGGGATAATTAGACCCAGTTCCTCCCCGTGGGGATCTCCCGTTCATATGGTAAAAAAATCTAACGGATCTTGGCGAGTAGTAGGAGACTATCGGCGTCTGAATCAAGTAACCGTCAAGGACTCTTATTCCATTCCTTTCCTTCATGACTTCACCGAAAATATATCCGGTTCCACAATATTTTCCAGCATCAATTTGTTTAAATCATATCACCAAATTCATATTCACCCAGAACATATTGCCAAAACCGCAATTTGCACTCCGGCCGGAAATTGGGAATTTTTAAAGATGTCTATGGGCCTAACTAACGCTGGCCAGACATTCCAACGCTTTATGAACTCTCTATTTCAAGACTTGTCATTTGTTTTTGTCTATATAGATGACATATTAATATTTTCGTCCTCCATTGAAGAACACCGAGCCCATCTTCGGCAAGTATTTGAGCGTCTACAACGGAACGGATTAATCATCAATGCAGCTAAGTGCTTATTCGGCCAAAATCGGCTACGCTTTTTAGGGCATATCGTTTCGGAAAAAGGTATCGCCCCTGTTGCAAGTAAGGTTGATGCCATAAATTCTTTTTCGACCCCACAGAACGCCCAGTCTTTACGGCGATTTCTGGGTATGGTCAATTTTTATAGAAAGTTCATTCCTCAATGCGCAAAAATTTTGGCCCCTTTAAATTCCCTCCTCCAGGGGATTCCTGCCGGTCGCAATGCAAATCTTTCTTGGAACGAGGAGGCATCGATTGCGTTTGAGGACATAAAAGTAGCTCTGAGTAATGCAACACTACTAAATTTTCCTCAGCACGACAGTCCGACAGCATTGTTTGTAGACGCAAGCGATAAATTCTGTGGTGCTGTACTCAGTCAGATTGACAGTAGTGGTTCGCACAGACCATTGGAGTACTTTTCAGCCGCCTTTTCTGATGCCCAAAAGCGGTATAGTACTTTTGATAAAGAATTGCTGGCAGCTTATTTGGCAGTACATCATTTCACATATTTCTTAGAGGGACGTCCGTTTACTCTTTACACGGACCACAAACCATTAGTTGGTGCTATATCTAGAAAAAAAACTCCTTTAAGTAACAGGCAAGCTCGACACCTATCATTTATCTCAGAATTCACAACTGATGTTAGACATATTGAAGGAAAAAACAGCGTAGTTGCCGATTGTTTGAGCCGTCTTGAAATCACTGCTGCTCTTTCGCCTTCTTTCATAGATTATACCGAGCTGGTTTTAGCACAGAGGGACGATCCATCGATTCGCGAGCTCTCTGAATCGATGACTTCATTAAAACTATGTGAACGTGCGATTCCTAATTCAGGATTTTGTTACTTGGAGACACTAGTACGGGAAAATTTCGCCCCATCATTCCAAATTCATTACGAACCACAATTTTGAGCGCATGCACAACCTTTCCCACCCAGGCATTAAGGCTACTCAAAAACTCATCGGAGAGCGATTTGTGTGGCCGAATATGAGACGAGATATTGCTGAAAAGTGCCGTACCTGCATTTCTTGCCAACAAACGAAAATTACCCGACATCAAGTTACACCCTTACAGCATTTCAGAACCCCAGATGCCAGATTTTCACATGTACATGTCGATATCGTCGGTCCTCTTCCCGATTCTTCTGGTTACAAATATTTACTGACAGTTGTAGACAGATTTACGCGTTGGCCGGAGGCCATACCCATGAAGGATATCACTGCGCAATCTTGTGCAGATTCTTTTCTTTTACATTGGGTGGCCCGTTTTGGATCTCCTACAATAATCACTACAGATAGAGGGGCCCAATTCACGTCTCTTCTTTGGACAAAAATGTGCCAATTTTTGGGTTCGAAATTATGTCACACAACAGCTTTCCATCCGGCTGCAAACGGATTAAACGAGCGATTCAATCGCAGTCTCAAAGTTGCATTGAAATGTCAATCTTCTCCCGATCTTTGGTATCGAAACTTGAGTCTTGTACTCTTAGGCTTGCGATCGGCCATAAAAGAGGATATGGGCTGTGCTGCAGTTGAAATGGCTTTAGCGACTTCTATGCGACTCCCCGGGGAATATTTTGAAAATTCGACTTCTGTAGAGTTGTCTGAGGAAAACACAGTCCAACCAACTTCACAGTATGCTAAGACACTTTGTTCTTTCATGACCTCATTACGTTATACTGTACCACGTCATCCTAAAAAACAACAAACTTATGTCGACCCACTTCTTTTCCGGTGTTCCCAAGTATTTGTTCGCATTGACAGTGTAAAATCTCCGTTGCAACGACCTTATTCGGGACCTCATTTTGTACTTGAACGACACGATAAATATTTTGTCATCGAAAAAGACGGTCACACTGACACCGTAACAATTGATCGTTTAAAACCTGCCCTTGTTGAGCCTATATCTCCCACTGGCTCCTCTGTCGAGGAGGAAACTTCCGAGACTCTATCTTTTTCGCCCACATCTTCGAGTGAGATTGATAACATTTTTGCGGAAGACCTAGATGAACTCCCCGCTAATCGCGTTTACTCTCGCAAAGGCAGACTGATTACAAAACCTATACGCTATCGGGACTAGTTTTTATTTTTATTTTTTTCGGTGTCTTGTTTGATTCGACGTTTTAATCACGCGTTGCATTTTGCATGTTTGCTTGTATAGTATAATTTTTTTGCCTCTGTCGGTGTATGTAGAATTTTGTAGTATTTTCTATTGCAATCGCTTATTTTTATTTTTTTCTTCTTTCAGTGGTTTTGCCTTATTACAGCCATACCACTTGGGGGGGAGATGTGTAGCGATCGCCACATTTTCACGTTTGACATAATTGTATATTTTTGTTCGTTTATTCACTTTTTTCTTTTTGTATAGAAAACGAGAGAGTCTTGCGTTGTAAAAAAGCACATGTAGAAAAGTTCTTGTACTGTTGGCTTGAAGAATAAAGAAAGATTGTTGTTTTAATAATAATAAAAAGAAGATCTGTAAAAGTTTGTGAAATTTACATGTAGCTACTGTATATATAAACATTCTAACCGCTACAGATTCATAAAAAGCAGAGGTCAGCAGTAAGAAGACAATTTTTTTTTATTTTTTATAATTTTTTTGCCAATGTCAAGTTCAAGTTTTTTCAACAAGGTCTCTGAGCAAAGGGCGGCAACAAGTTTTAGGGGGGCAACAAGTAGACCTTTTGTCATAAGTATGTTTTATTAGATGCTTATTGCTATCATTTTTTTGCATTTTTTTACATAGTCAGTTATTTAGAGGGGGGAGAATTGTGCCATGGCTCCACCCTTGTAGACCTCTTGCAGAAATCAGAGACAGATTAACAGAAAAGATCTTATTTTTAGAGATTTATGATTTTGATACAAAAATTCAACAAAACCGGGACAGATTTAAAGTACTATGTTTTTGGGACAAAAAATTGACAAAATTGGGATAGATTCAAAGTTGTAAATTTTTCCTTTCATTATTTGATCAAATGTCGTTTCGATTAGGTATTATTTCGATCAGGTGTCATTTGATTAACTATCGAGTCACGTGTAAATCATACGTGATAACTTTTTGTGTCTGCCATTGATTTGAGTTATTTTAAGTTTCGTATCAGAATCAATTTTTTTCCAATATTTCGTAGACTATCTTTCTAGATGGCATTGGTAAAATGGTAATCGAATTTTTGTGACGTCATTTTTGGGGGCCCCTAATTTGGATTTTGCCTCAGGCCCCTAATTTTAAATATCCACCAACTGGAAATCGGTAACTAAATCACTATTTTCGGATAAAAGGAAAGGTACACAAAAGCTATGTAAGATCAACTATGTTATATGGAAGCGAAACGTGATGTTTAGGAGAAAATAAAGTACAGTAAACTTCGGTAAATCCTGATATTTGCCTAATCCGGATAAAACTAAAGTTACGAACGATTTCTAATGTTTTTCTTAATAGAAAGCTTCGGATAATCCGGATTATTTAATCAGGATCTTTGCGTATTTCGGATAAAAATTGGTTTGTTTTTTAATTTGTAATCCGGATTTTCTCGCTTTACAACTGTAGCAGGATGTCTTTTGTCAACGTCATAAACATTATCACGTTATAGTTTACAAGTGTTGGTTATGTTGCTTGTTACTTGAAATTTATATCAGTTCAACTTAAAAAGCGTGTTTGTTGGTTTACTATAGTTGTGTCGTACATAAGTGTGCTAAAATTGTGTTGCATAACTAAGCTATTAAAGTACACTAAATTTGTATTGCACGTTTGAACTGTATAAATAAATTTATTTATTTTATAGAATTGGACCATTCAGTCTTTTATACTGTATATTTAAATAAGGTGATTTTTATCTACATCTTACTACTCTGGATAACGTCTGGCTTGAAACAATAGCCTTCGGATAATCCGAATCTTCGTATAATATGGATCAATTTGTATATCAAATCAAATCCGGGTTAACCGAGGTTTACTGTAGGTTTTTAGAGAAAAAGAAAAAGATCTATGGTGAGGGCGATGTGCGGTGTAAAATTGGTAGACAAAAGGAATACAAAGGAGCTAGTTTGAAGGAAGCAGCAGATAAGCTGGCAAGGGCAAATGAGGTGAGTTAGTATGGTCATGTTCTGAGATGACCTGAAGAATATGTTATGATGAAGGCTATGGTACATAAAGTGGATGAAAAACGTAAACAGGGCCTACCGAAGATCAGATGGAGGGAACAAGCTGAAGGAAACATAAGAAGGATTGGTTTAAGGCTTTAAGCAAAGAACATGCGACAGATCGGTTTTGGTGGAGAGAAGGTGTGGGAAGAGTTGCGGAAGTAGAAAGATGCAACCGGCCACCTTCATTCACTGGGAAA
The DNA here is from genome assembly GCA_963680785.1 of Diplosoma virens. Taxonomy (NCBI): domain Eukaryota; kingdom Metazoa; phylum Chordata; class Ascidiacea; order Aplousobranchia; family Didemnidae; genus Diplosoma; species Diplosoma virens. The sequence goes on along the minus strand of OY796895.1, from coordinate 12,286,879 downwards.
TTTAAACCGAATTAAAACTGGATTATTGTTGTTGTTGTACTAAATGATTTTGTACTTAATAGTCTACAAATTCGAAAGCGACTGACTATTCTTTGAACAAAAATGAATTGAACCCAAAATGTGAATATGAAGACCAAAAAAAGAAATGCCAAGTTATACATCCGCAATTTGCTCTACACTGTAATTATCCTAATGTACTTTTATCCATTCAACTTATTGATGAATCTCCTCGTGTTTCGGAGTTTTGAAAACAATCATTGATCATATTGCAATTAACAACCCCTCTGATATTATCTATTTTTGTGTTTTTTCTTTGAAGTACTTAACTGACCATCATTGTGTTGCATGCTTAGTTTCTGGTAAACCACATGCTTAAAAAAGTAAAGTCAACAATAAATTTATGAAACACTTTGATATAAACCTATTTGATGAAATGCTAAAAAATGAGCTTATTTTTACTATTACACCATAATTTGTCGTATCCTATTTGAATAGATACAGTGACATAGAAACACCTTTTCTTCGAAGATACAAATGTATTTTTCAGGGCAACCTGTGTAAGGCTGTTATCGCGTCCCACCTCGAGCCTTATGTCTGTCAAGAGTTCACTTTTATCTATTTTAATTCTCCCTCTCTTCTTTTTCACATCATTAAAAGTTATTCTTGGCCCAATTTCTCTAATTGTATCAATTAGATCATAGATTCTAGACCTAGAAACCCCTGTAAGACTACATAGCTTTCCAATTTTTTCGGTTTTATAATGGTTTCTTATCATTTCGAAAAGTTCTGGAGTCAGATTTACGTGTTTCTTTCTCTCTTGGTTAGACATTTAGGACTAAAATTTTTGCTTTTTAACTCTAATACTGTACAGCGAATAATTAGTCAGTCTACGGGCGTACTATCACAATTATGTACAAGGTTTTTCAAAAATAAAAAGCGAGTTTTTCGAAATATGTAAAAGGCAAGTTTTTAAAAATAAAGAGCGAGTTTTACTTGTAGTACGTAACAAATATTGCTTCAAGTACTGTAAAGCGGCTATATAGAGTAAAAACAGAGCTGTTTGAAATTGCAAATTTGAGTCTTTCGGCTAGTAATTTCAAATTTGTAATTTTTTATTTTTTGTCCATTTATTTATGAAATATGTTCGTTTATTTGTGAAATGTGTCCATTTATTTGTGAAATGTGTCCATTTATTTGTGAAATGTTTCCATTTATTTATGAAATGTGTTCATTTATTTGTGAAATGTGTCCATTTATTTATGAAATGTGTCCATTTATTTGTGAAATGTGTCCATTTATTTGTGAAATACCCTGTAATTGTTTTTCCGGGTTTCTCGGTACAATCGTGAAATGTATTGATAGACACGAGCTTTATATTAAAGCAACTCGTAAAAAAACTAAATTAGTTAGTAAGACATAGATAACAAAAAGTATATTTGTCGCCATACTTCGTGAGCAAAAACTCTATACGTCTCAGTTTCCATAATTGGATGCTTACAAATAGATTAATCTTAAATCCAACATAAAACTAATCATCATCAATTCTAAGCCAAATATGACAATTAATCCAATTATTATTAGTTGTCCTGATGGCACTATTAAAAGTTAGTCACAAGAAAAATAATTGAGCCTTATAATTAATAAGCTTAATTTTGCTGCACACATCAGATCAATCTTGCTGCAATCTATAGAACAAACGCAATTTTTAATTAATTATATTGGCGCCAATGTATGTAATTCTATCCTGCACTCAATTCAAAAATTTTCTTATTGTAAATTTGAAAATGAATATAAAATATAATTGCTATAACTAATAAAAAATTAAGTTATTTTTGTCACCTTGACTTAAATATTTTTTATCTATTTTAAGTTTTTATTTATGATTCTTTTTGCCTAATCGCTGCTTCTTTTTCTAAACTTTTTTGTTTTTTTGTTGCAATAACGTAGCTGCTTGACTTAAGGGAATGACGCAATAAAATGGCTGCTTGACTGCAAAAGGACCTTGCGGTCATTTTGCAGTCACCTTGTAGCAGCATTTATTGAAATATAGATATTTGTTTATTTTGTAAATATTTTTCAACAAATAATTGTGTATCTACGTCACTTCATTGGGTTAAATGGTTGACGCAAGAGGAAACGTTCAAATTGCGTATGAAGTACCTGGCGGATATCCTCTATATTTATAAAAATCAATAAATAAATCTTCATAATGTTTTGTAATAGAACTACATTTTATTCAGCATTAAATTTTTATAATGTTTTGCAAATATGATCTAAGTTATAGAATAGAACTTAAGGTGTTTTGTTGTCAAACGCTTGAGTTATCAAAGTGATTCTTAGAAGCTAAGTTTTATAGGGTTCGCATTGTTGATACGACAAATAGGATAAAAAAATAGTTTATTACAAAATATTAAAATGAGCGATTGTTAGAAAATGAGGTTTTGTTGGCAATAGTGAACAAAGTCTTGTTATTGTCTTGCGGCATTTCTAAAAATGTCCAAATATTTGCTTTATATTATTGTTGCTTTTAATTCATGTAAGAATTGCAACTAAATGTTAGAGAAATAATACAACAAGAGACTATTGTTGCATAGTTGTCTCATCTGATAGATCTAGTGTTTCCCAAACTTTTTCGGCACGACCTCTATTTGCAAATCTTTTTTCTCACTGACCCCATCTTATATCAATTTTTCTGCCCAACCCACAAAGAAAAATAATACAAACCCAAAAATAAATGACACTAAATTGTGTTTATTAACAAAATTGACAACATCAATACGATGAATAAGGTTTGTTTTTTACTGCGTAAGATATCAATTCTTAAAGCAATTTGTGACAAGCAAACTCGTAAATCAGCTTCAACAGCAATTCTGGACCGGTTTTGTCTTCATATTGGTTAAAACTGAAAATGCTGTCTTACATAGGTAGGTAGTGGCAAAAAGGTAATAAAATTTTAGTTTTTTTTTGCAAGAGCAATGGAGTGTCGTCAGCATCCTTCGAAAGGGCATCCACTCCAGATCAGACACAAACAGGACTGGGACCGAGGGTTTATCCTACCCCAGGCTGCTGTACTGCCCGGATCAGATGCTGGAAATGATGTTGTTAAGCCGGCATCAAGTTTTGTCATCCAAAACCGTCAGAACTAGTGCTCCTTGTGGTGCCCGATGTATGGGGCACGCTATTAGAATGTAGTCTTCGGTTTGTTCAGAAGCACTGCACTCGCAATTTGGTAAAGGAGCGAGATCCCATTTATGCATGGACGAATAGAATCGCCCAAAATCAGTCCGCAGGCGATTGAGCTTTACCCAAGCTGTACGGGGCAAGCTCATTCCAACAGCCTGGCACTAGTCCTGGGTATGAAAACACGAAGCCTGGTTGTATTCTCGCAAGTCCAAGTCTGAGTTCGATCCCAGTTATGTTGCACCGAATTGACGAGTCCCGAGTCCGCATCCCTGTCTACTAATAAATTAGTTCTGTTCGCCTTCTTTTCTGATATTCTTTTTAATTCTTTTTCTTTTTACCCTTTTTTCTTTGAACTTAACATAAAACCACTTTAAAGCAAATCAAAAACTAAAAAGTTTTTTTTTCTTGGAAAAGTATACTAAAATCAGCTCTAGCATGGTTCGATAAAAAATACAGTTGTTCTAATTAAACAAGCTCCTACCGTTTAGCTTATTACAATTTATTTTTAAGTTTATTGACGTAAGTCATCGTGTTGCTTGTTCCATTACAGTAATTTTCAGTGAAAAAAAAATTAAAAACTCAAACGATTGAAGCAAAAACCGACCAATAATGCAAAGTTAATGATTTAGCAGTAAGTTTCAATCAACCTATCAATACTGTACAATGTACATATTCAAGGGATTATGTATTCAAAGGTTTCCCAGGGCTTACTCGAATATTCGAGAAAAAAAAGTAGCAACCTTTTTTTGAAACGTAAAATGTTTGCAAAAAATAACTGACCTCACAAAAAATGGTTTGACGACCGGGTTTCGCATATACTTCGAAACAAATTGATTAGAGCGCTTAATATTTATAATATTCTATTTATTCATGTCTTCGTCACTTTATTGCAAAAATCCATTTTTTGTGTTTCGTTATTTAGATTCAGTTGTTAGTTTTTTTCATTTCTAAGTTTTTCATCAATTTTAAGTAAATTTGTAATTTTAAATTTGAACTGATAACACCTAAAAGACCTTGCAATAATAATACAATGCATAGAAATAAATTGTGGCCGACCGCAATTGTGAATCGCTGCTGTACATTGTTCAAGAGAACCGTTGGTCAAAATCTATCTATAACTACACTTTAATTAAAGTATGTAACAAAAATAAAATTTATTATTAAGATATAAAAAAAAATAGCCTATTTCACTATATATTCTTTTAGAGATTGCGAGCATAAACTTAATGCTGCATGCAAAATGCTATAAATCTACCCTCCTTTCCCAAAACGTTTTTAAACAATTATAATTTAATACAAAGTATCATTATTATTATCAAAATTATCTTTATCATTCTCCTACCTCGGTGAAAAGCTGTCAAGGCGTTAAACTTGAGGCGACTGCCAAGCAATTACCACAATATGCTTTTACAGATGCCAAGTATTGCTACGCAATTGAAAATTTTTATTTGTTTTTTTAGTTTGTATTTAGAGATATGACTGAAGTTAAAAGCTGCTTATAAGAACGACAAGCAGAGAAAACTGTTTTTTTCGAGAACACAACGAGAATAGGCTTTAAACCCCATCGCGTCGATCGCTTTCTGCCATCAATATCATCTATTAGGCCATGCTGCCGACACAGTAAATTTTTAACTGTAGTTACTGTGAAGCTATTCTAACCAGCTCAACAAACTATTAAATTGAATTGAGCTTCTGATATTGCCCTTCTGGTTACCAAAAAACGTTAAGTTTTGCATCAACCTTAAAACCTGTCAAATTATATGCAGTTCAATAGCTGAAAAGTTTGTAGGTTTCAGTTATTTTATTTATTTATTTATTTTCATTTTTACTCACAATCAACTTGAAATTAATCAAAGTGCATGTAGAAATAAAGATTGTGAATAAGGAAGCAGCGACTAAACGAAGTACGTTATTACATGCACAATGTCAGTTGTGCATGGTCGCCGTACCTTTGAACAAAGCGATGTGATGTTAATAAGAAAAGGAAAGCGAAAAGAAGAAAATTAATACACACATCCGAGCCATATTCAGAGAATGTTGTATAATCATGGGTGGGAGAAACAACAAACTCAAAGACCAAAAGGGTCTGGACCAAAAAGGGTCAGGCAGGCAAAGAAACCCACCAAAAGAAATCCTGCCACGGGTCAAAAGGACCATTTCAAAAGCATATGGCTGGACAAAAAATTTATATACGCAAACAAGAATAGGTGCAAAAGAATTAAATTATGTGAATTTTCTTCAAACTGGACGGGCCGTAATGATCTGAATGTTGCCTTTGAAGTCGCATCGGGCTTTTATCACCTTCAATTTCTTTGTCCAATTAGGTGGAGTTACCTGTAATAATAAAAACCAGCAGCAGATGTTTTAAAATTTGTAAAGTCTATTACCATTAAAAATTACGTTGCTATAAGGTGCTTTTGAAATTCTGTTCGAAATTTACTATATGATTTTATCTGTTTAATGCTTAATGGGACTTTATTCCAAGCAAGAGGACCTCTGTATCTTAAAGATTGTTTAGTTATATTTAATCTACAAAATGAAGGATAAAATTTGGACTGGCTTCTTGTACATTTAGTGAAATTGTCGCTTACCAGGTTATTTTGAAAAAAATGATCAAAACATGGTGGTAACATGCCTTTTATATATTTATACATAAAACAAGTTATTTCTAATTCGGTTATTTGATCAATTGTCATTATGTTGTTGTTTCGCAAGATGTCAGTAACGTTAGCTCTGTGATGTAATCCAAATGTCATTCGTATAAATTTATTAGCGATTCGTTGAATTTTTGAGGCTGTGGTTTTATTACCAATATGCCAAGTTGTAATGCAATATCTTATATGACTGATTATTAGGGAGTTGTACAATACAAGCAACGTTTTTTTGTCAAAGTGTTTTGAAATTTTTTTGATAGTACCATAACTTACGCAGATTTTTCGTAGAACAAAGTCCATATGCAATTTCCAACTTAAATGTTCATGAAATATTATTCCCAAAAATTTCGTTTTTGGTTGCTGAGAAATAAATTTATTTCTGATTGAAATTGTCAGTTTTTTTGATGGAGGCTTTGTTTTGGGTGTGCGAAAGATCACATAATGTGTTTTGTCAGTGTTTAGAAATAGCCGATTTGCTAGAAGCCACTTATCTATGTTCACTAACTCCTTGTTTGCAGCTTCATATAAGGTTTCATAGCAATTACTTTTTAAAAATATGTTAGTGTCGTCTGCGTACATGATGCATTTTCCTAAGGTCAAGCAATTATTTAAATCATTTACATAAATTGAGAATAGTAAAGGACCTAAAATTGAACCCTGAGGGACACCATATTTTATTGACTTAATATTGGAGCAGATATTATTTATTTCAACTAATTGTTTTCTGTTACTAAGATAGCTACAAAACCAATCATGCGCTACACCACGAATTCCACAATGCCATAATTTGGATAATAAAATTTTATGATCAATGGTATCGAATGCTTTAGATAGATCAAGAAATATGCCTAGTACATGTTCTTTATTTTCAAAAGCTTCAGCAATATTTTCAATTAATAATGAAGTTGCATGACTAGTTGAGTGATTTTTTCTAAAGCCAAATTGATATTTATAAAAAAAGTTTTGTTTTTTTAAGAATAATACTACACGATTGTATATTAACTTTTCCAATATTTTTGACATGGAGCAAAGTAAGCTGATTGGGCGATAATTGCATACATTAGTTACACTACCCTTTTTATGAATTGGTGCTACTTTTGCAGTTTTAAAGTCAGTGATAAATTCACCACCAGCTAACGAAAGATTAAACACATGTGTTAGAGCTATTAATATATTGTCTGGTGTGCTTTTTAAGATAGTTGGGGGAATTTCATCAATGCCAGTACTTTTTTTAGGCTGAAGGTTACTGATTAGTTTTTTTATTTCAGTTAAACTACTGATTAGTTTTTTTATATCAAGTTATACAATGGATTATAGTGGGTAGGCCTAGGAACTGGCGCTGCTCTTAAAGGAGAAGTTAAGAAAGTTGAGTCTTTACGTTGGAAAAAGTAAAAGTCAAGGCTACGATGGTGCTGCTATCATGATGAATAATGAAAGACTTTGCAAGCGTTATTCAAAATGAAAACCCTTTGCTTATCTAGTGCAAGGGTCAGCCTTAAATTAAATTTAAATTAAAGTTTAACGCTTGTTTGCGCTTTAGCATCAAGAAAATAAGAATGATAAAGAAAATCTGATTTAAAAAATAGGGTTATTGCAACAAAATGTCAATTTTTTCAACGGTATTAGCAAACGTTCTCATTTAGTTGGTGCAGAAATACCGTTTAGTTTTCTTAAATAACACAAAACTTACGTAAGTTCTACGTGTCAGTCGCGTTGCTGAATGGGTAGGAGCAGCGTTGGATTGCAAACACTTTATTGATCGAAACGTCGCTGTTTAAAACCTACTCACATCACTCTGTAGTGTCGTTGGGAAAGTACTTAAGAGTACATTCTCTGCTTGGCAATCTTATCAAGCAGCTCTAAATTTTATTCATATCTCTAAACAATAACTAGAAAGCAAAATAGAATATTTCAACTGATCAGCCATTTTCTTCCAAAGCAGGTCGCAGTAATCGCTTGAAGATTATTATAAGTATAACGCTTCCGATGTTTTTCAGCAAGTTAGGAAGTAATTGCAATAATAATAATACTAAGTGTGGACAAGGATGCCTCAGTTCTCTGGTTTCACTAATATCACTCTGAATGTGGACGAATTGCTTATATAACCATTAGATAGGCCACTCTCAAAAAACTAACTGACAACTTTACTGCAATAATCTTTGTTTTAAATTTTACTTGTTGCTGTTTGTCCCATGTTTTTGTGGTTATCGCCCTTGCAAGAATAAAATTTTTTGTAGCTTTTAACTTAAACTTGAAAGGAATATCTCCTCACTACTATGTAATATAAGTTTATCTAACAAAGGACAAAATCACGCAGTTTTACTTCCGCTTTTATTTATTTTTGTGTCTTCTTGTTGATCGATATTATATATAAATGTCTGAGCCCCCCCGAAAAAATTCAAAATCCGCGCCTGCTTAGAATCTTGTTAAAAGTTAAGTTAGGCAATTTACACGCTGGCAAAATCATCTTCCTCAGAATCCCAAGGGATAAAAAAAGGGAAATTTCCAAAGGACGAAACTAGTTGATTGTTGAGAATTGGTCAAACAACTCGTGATAAAAGTAAATAAAGTGTTGTCTCACATGACAAAAGCCTATAAAATCTCTCGGGTCGTTTTATGCAAAAACTGTTTTGATTGACTGTGTTAAAATACAGAACAGATAAATAATTTTGCAAAATGTCTTTAAAGTCAGAAAGCTTTTGTGAAACTGAAGATGAAGAAAAGTATGAACCTGGTAAGTCTTGTGAAAAACGGGATGAAACTAAAATTGAAGTAAAAGTTTATGTAATTGTAATGTTCTTGTTTTAACCAGTGCCTTTTGAATTTTTTAGGTTTTATTTACCCCTATTATCCAGTTTCGAATTTTATTCACCCAGAATATAACAATAGTCTCCCAAGAAGATACCACAAACTGTAGCTGTTTTGAATACAAATAATGTCAATATAATAAAGAAAAGTTTTTAGTCAAAGTTCAACGAAAAATATTTAGATGTTTTTTGTTTTTTTTCTTGACCATATTTGTTTTTAAAATAATATAACTGGTTATATGTTTCCATGCTTAAATTTGGTTAGTTCGAATGGTATCTCTGCGATGTTCGTTCATTCCTCATTCACTTTTTCAACTAGTTCACTCTTATAAAAATTTTAACTATTTAGGGATGAATCATTCACCCGAGTAAAAAATGCTGATTTGAACTATAGCGGTCTGTTATAGCTATTCTGTCACTGCATCGATTTTTAGTGCAGTTAAACCTAATTGCCATGAAAATTAAACCATTTGTTCTTTTTTAAAGCAAATGCATATTGGGTAGGAATGACATTGGTCAGATTAAGTAAATTCAGAATTAAATACAGGCAGTAAAATATTTAATGAATGAATTTGCGGAGAAGGATAACGAGAAGTTAACATAAAGAGCTGTATATTATTTTAGTTTTAAGACATTAAAACCAAAACCACTCAACAAAAAAACATGCATACTTTGTGTTCCTGTAACAAAACATTAGTACTCTTAGGTATTAAAAAGTTTATTTTGACGTTGCTCAGTAGATGAAAGCTTGAAAAAATATTAGCTTCATTAATTGAAAAGAATCAGAGAAGATAGGGCGATTAAGCAAATAAGTAGGTGGTTTTTTAAGATTTGTTCCGGTTTCAAAAAAACATCTTGCTCAGGCAAAAAACGTACTAAAAATAAATTTAATTTTAACTTAATATTTTCGATGCATTTGTTAATGTACTTGTCAAATCGGTTTCTTTTTTTTTTGATCAAAGTCAATCTTTTGGTATTACATACTTACATCTTCACTTATACGATATTTTTTAAGTTCAAAACTAATGCGTATAAATTGTTATTTACATTTTTTATTTCGTTATAAATTATATGCAATAGGTTTGAAAACATACCACGTATTTATAATACGTTAAATCAGCCGTTCCTTTGTAAACATCCTTCCCAGTACTTTTTGTTGTGCATTTTAAAAAAGCGCAAAATAGCATTCCGTTTGATTACAATAGACCACAGCAAACTCAAAGATGGATAGGAAAACCGAAAAAGTTATGATCTTTTAAAACATGACGTTAGTCATAGAATTGAGTTTTTTACAATCTGACGTGAAAGGCAGGTGGTCAAGTTGTTAAGAGCGCAGTATTGATGGCAAACGTATTTAATATCGTGGTTCAAAACCGGCTTATCATCCTTCTGTTGTGTTCTTTCGAAAGACAGCCTCTGCTGGGCGGTCTTGGAAAAGCACCTCAAAATTTTAGTCATATCTTTAAATAAAAAACTAAAAAAACAAATGAAAAAATAATTAAAACCAGAAAGCAATATTTTGGCTTGTCAGATAAAACCAGGTCGGAAAAAATTACACGTTTTTTGACACACAAATTTAGACCTATAGCAGTAAGTATGAATAATTTGTCACTTGCTTCAGGGCAATGGTGAACGCATTAAACTCAAAATAGCAGCCAAGTGACAACTTTGATTTACTTTTAAAGATACTAAAATAATGCTGTCTTGTTAATTTTTTTCAATTTTCTTTTTTTATATTTTATTTTAATAATTTTATGCTTAAATATAATACCGGAAATATGACTGTAATAGAGAAATGCTTGCTAAGACAGCCAAGATTACATAGGCCTAATTATAAACCATCCAGTGGAATTAAATAGTTTTGCTAGTCATTAATAATGTTTTATTTTAAGATAAAACTAAATTATTATTTAATCATCAGTCAATAAAATATGTTTGACATGAATGCATTTTCTTAATATTATTTTTTTTGAAACAATCTTAGGTCGGACTTGGACTCGTCATTGAGCGCGGATTAAAACTCATTCTAAAATTTTGACGAATTTGCTTCTTTGTCCGATAGTAGGCTACCATTTATAAATTGTTCAAAATGATCTTCTAGATTTGACATGAACCAACTACAACCCACGGGCAAACAGTCCTTTCACTTATTAGTCTGGCCCGCGAAAAATATATCTTAATTGTGACCTCAATTCATAGCATTGTTCTCAACTGAAATTTAAAAAATTTATTAAAATAAAATTCGTTAAGTGTGCTCATATGTGGTCCATCTATCAAAATTTCGAAAAAAAAATGGCCTGCAAAATAAAAAGTTTGTTTCACCTTGTTCTAGATTGAAGTGCTGTTTATTTCTTATTCTGTTTAATGCCTCCACTTGCATCTTTTATTTTAGTTTTATTCACTGAAAACGAAACAGTTGAAGAAACGCTACCAAACGAAGCACAAACCAACAGACTAGGTAAGTAATGCAAAGTATATATAGTATATGCAATTTTTATAGTGTGTATCTTTATGGGTCCTTTTTACAGTAAATTTACTGCTGAAAGTTTTTAAATAAGTTTATGGAATGTTACTCAGAAAACTGTTTTTTTTTTGTTTTTTCATTACACTTTCTAAATATATTTTAAACATATAGTTTTTTGTTCTATTTCAAAAAGCGACAAAATTGTGAAAAAAATTAAAAGAAAGTAAGTTGAAAAAAACACTGGTTAAATATCGTCACAAGTATGAACATTGAATAGAATTCAACATTTCGAGGTTTAAACGTTGATTTTACTAGAAGAAGGTTTATGACAAGGAATCATTATGAGGCTATAGACCTATTAACAATATAACATAAATACCATAAATGACGAAAATCTCAGTATTTTGTCAAAAATTTATCGTAAATTTTTAAAAATGGTAAGACTCGAGTTTTAAAACAGGATTTTATTTAATATTGATTAAATATGTAAAAAACTTCAAAATTTTCCTTGTTTTGTATTTTTCCACTCTGATCAATTTTAATTTGACATGGCTTTTGTATGACTGTGTTATTTTGTTGCAAGTTTTATTCTATAGAAGTTAGTTCAACGAGCAACAAACAGAACGTTATTTTTTAAAAATTGTACTCCAATCTTGTCTTAAAATCAAGTTAAATCTTTTATGTTCTGAGAAAAACAATAATTTTTAATAGTATTTCTATATTTTTTTCTTTTTTAGGTTCATTTAGCAAAAACAACGCCGAGGAAGAAAATTGTCACAAGGAAAATGAGAGAAAATTTTCTGTGAAAAATTCTTTCGACGGAACTTACAAAGAGTGCCCAATAAATGCCAATAACGGAGATGTTATTAACAACATCTCTCAACCCTCATCAGTTACTCATCAACATCATTATCATAACAACCAAACAAACGTTGTTCGCTCAACTCCACAAATTCACAAACATGTACTTGTCAAATTGTCTAAAAACGAAGTATCGAAACCGAATCGTAATAATTCAGCTACAGAAAAAACAAAACAAAAAAAACCTATCGCCAGCAATAAACAAAACAATGTTAAATCATCACAACAACAGCAAAAAGGCGCAAATCATACTAAAAAGCCCAATTCCAACAAGCCTTCTCATCAACCTCAAAAACAACATCCTTCACAAAAACCGAAACCTAGCCCATCTTTTTCACACCAATCTCAAAGACCCCATTCTGCCAAACAGGTTGCAAATCATACTAAAAATCCTAATTTTAACAAATCTTCTCATCAACCTCAAAAACAACATCTTTCCCAAAATCCTAAGCCCAGCACACCTTTTTCTAATCAATCTCAAAGACCCTATTCTGCCAAACAGATTGCAAATCATACTAAAAATCCTAATTTTAACAAATCTTCTCATCAACCTCAAAAACAACATCCCTCACAAAATCCTAAGCCCAGCACACCTTTTTCTAATCATTCCCAAAGACCTCATTCTGCCAAACAGGATGCAAATCATACTAAAAAGCCAAATTTTAACAAATCTTCTCATCAACCTCAAAAACAACATTCTTTCCAAAATCCTAAGCCCAGCACACCTTTTTCTAATCAATCTCAAAGACCCTATTCTGCCAAACAGATTGCAAATCATACTAAAAAGCCAAATTTTAACAAATCTTCTCATCAACCTCAAAAACAACATCCCTCACAAAATCCTAAGCCCAGCACACCTTTTTCTAATCATTCCCAAAGACCCCATTCTGCCAAACAGATTGCAAATCATACTAAAAAGCCCAATTTTAACAAATCTTCTCATCAACCTCAAAAACAACATCCTTTCCAAAATCCTAAACCCAGCACATCTTTTTCTAATCAATCTCAAAGACCCCATTCTGCCAAACAGGTTGCAAATCATACTAAAAAGCCTAATTTTAACAAATCTTCTCATCAACCTCAAAAGCAACATTCTCCTCAAAAATCTAAACCTAACAAAAATTATTCTCGTAAACTTAAAAAATAAGTAATGAATCTCAAAGCAGAACTACCGATCAACCAAAAAAATCATAATTAAAGAGAAATTTTATAATTTTAGAAATATACCTTATCTCCAGGAAGGCAAATAGACGAATCATTTTAAAAACGCTTAATATATTAAAATTTTGTCATCAAGCTGTTTTTTTCGTCAAAGTAGCCAAAAATTTTTTTAACTCTAAATTCTTTTGATTGACAATAATCGTTTTATGAAGTCGATTATGGCAGGCTTACTCTTAGCAGCAAAAAATATTATTTACAAAAACAACTTTGTTTTGGACTGAGCTGCATTTTCTTTTTAAAATAATTCTTGATTTTTTTCAAAAATTTTTGATTTAAATAACTTTTTAATTCAAGAAAAATTTTTAAAAAACTGTATGCACTAAATTGAATGTTTAATTTTATTAGAACGTTTTTCTTTTGAACTTGTAAAAGTTATGCCATGTTTTATATACGTAGCCTAATTGTTTTTCTTTATTTTAGTCATAATCAAATAAATCAAAAATCAACTTAACGTACACCGTAACGATTAAATTGCAAGTAAATATAATTTGCTTTGTTCCAAGTAGAATTTTTTTTGTGTAACTACTATTTTTGTTTAGCCCTAACTTTGTTAAAACCAATGAAAAAAAATCATAGTAATTTTTGGTTGATTTATTAATAATAAAAACTTTTTGTCTGTTTGAACTAACATGGGTGCAGATTGGTACGTGTACATTTGTTGCACGCTCTGTGGGATGGATTGTAAAATGTTTTTTTTATGAATGTGACATAAAGCTGAAAGGCTGACGTTAAAAATAGCAATCAATCATATAATTGACGACGTCACCAAGATTTTTGTTTGTAATTTGCAGTCGAAAATAAATGAAATTACCATATTCAACTTCTAGTATTAAGCAAATGCCCATGCATCTTAAAAAAACTTAAAGCTAATTTTGGGGAGGATCCACAAGCTTTAAGGATCAGTGGCTCTTCTTCTTTATGCGGCGGCAGTGGCCTAATTTCTGTTTCAAGCGGATCACTATTCTAGGTGAGCAGCGTGACTCCATGGAGGAGGAGTTTTTCAAATGTGCACAATGGAAATCATTCGAGTAGACTGAGTATCGAACTTGCGTTCTTCTACTCGCAAGTCAGAATGTTATCACACCGGGCAGAGAGTGGTTTCTTCGTAAGATAAAATACATTCATATTTAATAAAAAGTTTTTCATTCTATAATTGTATGAATAGGTTTATGTCCGTTCACTGCCATGAAATTTGTGAAAGTGTTGTTTCTGAACAAGTCATTGTGCAATTGCGAGTTTACACTATAAAGTTGCCGTGTTGCAAGAAATTTGCAGTGCGATCTCCATCAATCGCCGGCGAAATTTAACAAAGCTAAAAATAATTCAAACATCTGAAAAGACTACAATGTGAATAAAACTATAAACTTAATTTTTTACCCACTCGGCAAATAAAACAAACAGAAATATAATTTTAATATCACTTTAAACAAAGTCGGTTTCATATGAGCCAAAAGCTTTTCGTGACGCTCTTACTAGCTATCGCGGCAATATGGGACAAGCCAGAGAAAATCAAAGTATTTATGGTCTCAACAGTTAGGAGTTTGGTACTGTTGCAGCACTTTTCTGTGTTGTGTTAGATTTTGATCTATCAATCCTTTTGTGTAACAGTAAGGAGTTTGGTGCTGTTAAAGCATCTTTCTCCTAATTGTTGAGACCATAAATACTTTGATTTTCTCTGACTCGTCCCATAATCATGCCATAGCTACTGATAAGAACGTCACAAAAAGTTTTTGGCTCCTATGAAATCAACTTTGTTTAAAGCGATGTTGAAATACTGTACCACAAAAAAACTCTTTAAGAAATATAATTGTGTCATTTGGCTATAAGCAGAAGTTTTCTATGGTATTTCTTGATATAAAGAATACTAGTTTTTTATTGCAATTTTTATCTTGTTTTTGTTGAATCTTAAAGCTAGGTTCTCCAAAAAGTACGTTCCTCTTTGATGCTCATGTGATAAAGACAAACTTTAGTCTTTTCTTGGGAACAACGCAAAGTGAAAATTCAAACAGTTTGAAAAGAACAGATATTCATAAATTTTATTGCTTGGTTTTCAGAATACGCATAAATATGATTTAAATGATTCTAACTCTAACCTTTAGATAACCAAAATATACTTGTTTGTGGAATGCAAAATGCTCACTGAAAAGATCTGGTTTTTAATATCATTGATGACACTGACTAAATCGTAAAATTTTTTAACTTAAATGGCCATAAGCTTTGATGATAAAATTTATAAATAGTATACCGGTATGTATCTGAGTTTATTTTGTTCAAACTAGACGATTTAATATTACGTCAATTAAAACGAGACAATGCATATATACTTTTTTTATATTTTTAAACGTTTTTTAAGAACCACGGCCTATTTAGGATATTCTTAAGTATATGGAATCCTTTGATTTAGATTAGGATATTTTTAATGTGATAGCAGCGAAAAGAAAAAGCGATGCACGTGACAGATGGAAACGAAACATAGATTTAATGTACGGACAGATTGAAATTCTCAACAAGAATGAAACAAATTGTCGACTTTTTTAAAAAATAATTTATCTAAAAAAGAATTACTTTATTGCTCCGACATTTTTTTAAAGCTTCACTCTATGTTAATATTTTTTGATATAACGTTCAAGTTTTTCATTGAATCAAGTTAGAATTTTTTGTAGTGTAATGTCAGACACAGTCAGACACACAAAATTTATTTTGCCCAAAACCATATAAAACAATAACAAAGAAATATAATGCAAAAAAAAAGGGCAAGGAAGCACCGAACAACCCTAAGGTTTACTAGTCAAGATGCTTCCCGAGTAAATTACAATTACCAATAACAATTGTGTTATTGCGATTAATAGAAAAAAAATAACAGCAAAAATAAAAAGAAGAAATTTTTGACGAAACAAAAGTTTATAAAACAAGAGCGAAAAAAAAAAAGTTTCAATCTCACTTGATTATGCATATTAACATCAAGTTACGCCAAAGCATTTTTTATTTTTATTTATGTAAAAGTACAAAACTGGGGTTACATTGTAGGTATAGCAAAAGACTATTTATATTTAATATGATTTACAAAACAAAGTAATCTATGCAATTACATAACATATGCTAAAATGTTGGGAGATAATATAAATTTGAAAACTTAATATTGATCAATAAAACGTTTTTTTAATTGTTTTTTAAATGCATTCCAATGTAAGTTTTTCAACTCTGGTTTTAGTTTTGACCAAATCTTTGTACCTTTATACGAAATTGAGTTTTGAGTACATGTTTTTGACATTCTCGGTAAAAAAAATGTAGAGTGGGATACTTGTCTTGTATTGTAAGAATGAATTTCTGTAATTTTTAAAAAAAAAACAGTTAAAAATTTTTGGTGTTTTTTTATTATAATATAGATACATGAATTTTCCCAGTTCTACAGTACTTTATATAGATCTTCTAATTTTAGTAAGTTTAGTTTTTTTATAAAGACTTGACATGGGAGTGTACAAGTTTGAGCTTAAAGCTCTAATTATACGATGAATTCTTACATTCACTTCAGATAAATATGTTTTAAATGTTGCACCCCAAACTATTATTCCATATTGTAATTTACTATTTATTGAGCTATGATACAATAATTTCATAGTGTCCATATTGGTATATAATTTTAACTTATAAAATAGTCCTGTGTAACAAGCTAGGTGGAAAGATAAACTTTTAACGTGTGGTATCCAGTTCAAATTTTGATGGATGAAAAGTCCCAGATATTTGACTATTGGGGATCTTGTTAGCATAATATCATTAATTTTAATTTCAAAAGTACTTTTGATTGTTCTGGAAGGTTGTTTGTGTATTAATAGAAAAGTTGATTTTGAAAAGTTTAAAGATTGTTTGTTTTTTCTCAACCAAAAATCAATATTTTTTAATTCGATATTAATTCGATTTTGCAATGACGTTAAATTCAAGTCGGACATTATTAAATATGTATCATCAGCGTACAAGGTTGTATTCATTTGAGAAGCAAGTGGTAAATCGTTTATATATAAAAGAAATAATAATGGACCTAGACAGGATCCTTGTGGTACTCTACAATTAGTTTCTAGTTCATCGGAGAAATTGTTTGAAATTTTTGTATATTGCCGTCTATTAGTCAAATAACTTTTAATTACATTAAGAGATTTTCCTCGCATACCAAAATAATTGTTTAGTTTGCAAAGGAAAATGTGGTGATCAACTGTGTCGAAAGCTTTAGATAAATCTAAAAAAATACAACAGCTATAAAGACCTTTATCAACATTTTTGATTAAATTATCATATATATAAGTTACAGCATGAATGGTAGAAGAATTTTGTCGAAAACCAAATTGATGATCACTCAGTAAATTATATTTTTCAATAAAATCTATAATTCTATTATAAATAATTTTTTCAAAAATTTTGTCAAAGTGTGAAAGCAGAGAAATTGGTCGGTAGTTTGATACATTTGTTGCACTTCCCTTTTTTAAATATAGGGATTACCTCGGCAATCTTTAAACATTTGGGAAATTCACCTTCAAGTAAAGATTGATTAAACAATTTGCTGAGAATGGGTGCTATTATAACACCGCTTATTTTGATAAAATAGGTCTCAATATCTTTACTTTGTATTGCTTTTTTATTAATTAATGAAGTTATTACATTTGCTATTTCTTCTGGAATTGTAGGAGACATAAAAAAAGAGTTTTTAGATTAGGTAAAAGGTGGCGGTTTATATGTTGAGTGAATTGGTGAAATAGCTTTAGCCATGTTTTTTCCAATGTCTACAAAATATTTGTTTAGTAATTGTGCAACATCTTTTGGTTCTTCAACAAAATCACCGTTTTCTTTCATTAATCTGTTTATGGTTATGTTCCTTTTAGGTTTCAAATCAGCCAGCTCATGAATTGCATCCCAAATTTTTGCTGGATTATTTTTATTACTTGAAAAGTATTTATTATAGTACATTTGTTTAGCGCCTTGAATTGTTCTATTCAATGCGTTGCGGTAAGCTTTATATTTGTGAAAAGATTGTTGATTAAAATTTTTATGCAAGTCTTTAAACATATTGTTTTTCTTCTTAATTGATTTAAGTAGAGTTTTGTTTAGCCAAGGCTTAACCTTTAATTTCTTTTCTTTTCTAGTACATTTTCTTAGGGGTGCATGAGTATTAACAATGTCAGCAAATATATTAAGAAAATTTTCAAAGCTCTCATCTACACTAAAATCTTCAAAACTAGTTTTGTTCAGTTTTAAATTAAGATCATCGAGAAACAAATCCAGTTGAAAACATTTCATATCTCGTTTAAAAAAATTTGGGGATATTTTAGGAGTTTTGTCTTTTGTTTTTGGTATTAAAGCAAATGTGGGCAAATGGTCCGCTAGCTCCAGCCTAGCAATTCCACCATTGACATTGATTTGTTCACTGTTAACGTATATATGATCAAGAAGGGTTTCTGCATGGGCTGTTATTCGAGTCGGCTGGTTTATAATACAAGTAGTAGAACAACTAAGCAAGCAGTTGGCATATTTTCTTACTGAATTGTTAAGTGTATTGCATTAGATTAATGTTAAAATCACCCACTACGCAGAAGTTCAACTTTTTTTAATTAAAAGCTTGGAAAAGATTATGTATGTTTACTGAAAACTTTTCAATGTTTATAGCTTTGTTATCAGGATGTCTATATATCACACCAATTAAATATGGTTTTTTATTTATAGTTAATTCTATCCAAAGGTCTTCAACATTATCAAGGTTTAAAGAAGTCTTATTACTCTGAACATAGTTTAATGATTCTTCTAGGTAAAAAGCCACGCCACCGGCGCACGTTTTGCTGTCATGGTGTATGAAATTATATCCGTAGATATTTATGTTGGCTGACATTCTGTTTTGATTAAGTTTTGTTTCGGTTATGGCAATTACACTTGGTTTCGTTTTTAAATCACATGTACATTCATTTAATTTATCAATATTTTTTGCCAAGCTTCTTACATTAAAATGCATTACTATCAGATTTTTTTTGCTAGGGTCATCAAAGAAATTATTTAAAGAAGCTCGATCATAGTATTTACAATTTTTAAACAATTCAGTATAGTTAATATCAGTTGAATTACAGTTTTGATTTAAAAAAGAGACTTTTCCATTTTTTTGTTTATGATTACTTTCTTCGTTAGTCAAACTACAGTTTTTATCAAAATTTTCGTTTTTGGATCTGCATTTTCTATGTATTGAATTGTTTAAAGCTTCATTAGTACAGTCAATATAATGAATATTGGTGTTATTACTTAAAGAAGCCATTTTTAAGCAATAAATTAATTATATACATATTAATAATAAACTACTTAAAATTTATTAATATCAGATTCATTATTTATAATAATTGAATCGTATTCCTAACTTTTGCGAATGTAAATTTTACCATTGTTGGTCCAGATGTAATAATAGCCCAATTCTCTTGCTCTTTGCTTCGTTTGCCAAAAAAGTTCTTTGTGTCGGCAGCGTGGTCGAGTGGTTAAAGCACCGGACTGATGATCAACATGGTCTCGGTTCAAAACCCACGTGCGCCATTCTGTTGTGTCTTTGGGAAAGACACTTTACGGCACTTTCCTCTGCTTGGTGGTCTTGACAAGCAGTTCTAAATTGCAGTCATATCTCTACTAAATTACTAGCGGACAGCAATATCTTGGCATCTCCGGAAGCAGGTCGGGGTAAATGCTTACCCTATGTATAGCGCCTCCGTCGCTTTCCTGCGAGTCAGGAGGATAAATATAGAGATATAAATAAAAAAATAAATAAATAAATAAAATTTTGCATTTGTTAAATTTTCATTGATGAAGAAGCGGGTCATTTGTTGCACAGGAAAATTGTTAATGGTTTGGCTGCACTTCGGCTTTGATAAATTTTGTTACGTATTCTTTGATTCGTAAAGCGAACAATTACATTTGGTGGCTTTTCAGGCTTTGCATTTTGAGAAGCTTTTAATCGATGCGCAATAGAAATATCTTCATCTTTGATCGGGACTCCAATTCTTTCAGCCAGATCAGAAACAATTTGATTTAAGTTTTCATTTTTTTCATAAGGAATGCCAACAAATTCAAGATTTTGTCTTCTTCCATATTGTTCCAAGTTATCAAATTTTTCTCTTTCATGATTGGCATTATTTTTTAATTCAATTGAATTTTTTTTCAGATTACATTATTTTTTAATTCAATTGAATTTTTTTTCAGGGATTGAATATTCTGAGTTTGAATAAAAATTGATTTATCATCAGTATGCTGCACAGCTGGAAACATTTTTGAATATTTTTTGCTTATTCCTGAGTTGCACTTATTCTTAATTCTACAAGCAGGGTTGCGGACTAATCAGTTGATACAGGAGCGGAGGTTCTGATTATATTTGTGCAAAGTCAAATACAGAATTTGTTTTGACTTAATTTAATGGAGTCTTTAGAAGCAAAACAAGATCTTATACTTAGTTTAATTAATGATTAAAAAGTAGAGTTAGGAATGTCGAAGATTTGATTGGCTCATTCAACCAATTTTGATTAATTAAAACAAATTGTTAAAATTACAAAAAGCCAAGTGATTTACTGTACAAACCAATGTTACTAAATTTGAAAAAAGTTTAGAACTGACATAACTAGTGCTCGAACTAACATCACATTACAGATCTGACTGAGAGATCGTCTGACGCATTCCTACACCTAATCAATGTTTTTTTGTGTTGCTTTGTTTGTATTCCGTAAGTTCCTACAGCCCATTTCAGTACAACTTGTTTGTATTCAGTACAGCACATTTGTTTTGTGTTCTGTACAGCCATGGCCATTATAGACGGTACAGCTCATTAACTACTTGGTTTATTTGTTATAATTTTACGTTGTGTTGTTTTTAGACTTGCTTAAATGTTCAGTTAATTAAATTTTAACTTGAGAAAATGTTATACTCTTTATGACAAGAACATTATTGATTTAAACGTAAAGGAGCATAAATCGGTTAAATTGCAGATGTAAAGTCATAATATGTAGAGGAAACGGTACAACTTTTTAATTCATGGGTACCGGAAAATGATGAAAATGCTTGGGAAAGGAAATCGGCAGTGGTGGATATTGGGTGAGGCGAGTGAGGCAATTGCCTCGGGGCCCCCCCTTTTTTACAGTTATCGAGGAGCCCCCCTTTTTCAAAATGCCACGTGTAGTTTTATTTTGTGGTATTTTACATGGTTTCATGAACCTCAAAAACTCTCAAAAGTTTTCAGCAAATAGGTAAAATTTATGTCACATAATATGGCATATAGGGTAATGTTGGCAGAACACTTAAAATTTAAAACAACAATCCGTAAAATCTCTTCAGTTTCTATGTATTGCAGAACAACTACATAATGTAAACTATTTTTAATAGTCAGATTGCTGTAAAAGTTATTTAAAGGTGACTGAAATTAAGCAGTAACAACTCTACAACTAAAAATATGCTTAAGAAAAAAAAAAATCTTGTTTTAAATTTAAATTTTTCAATTGATAAAAACACTACGGTACTTAAAATTAGTTGTATTTATGCATACAATATTAATTATTTTCCATAATTGCAACAAAATAATGACTAAAACAACAACATAACTAAAAAACTTACAAACACTAGTAACAAAAAATATATTTTTTTTGTCTTTTTGTAGCGAATGCTTCATGTACAATAGAAACCAATAGAACACTAAATTCAGTCTGCAAATGTTTTACCATTAACCAAATTTATATAGAAATTTTCACTTTTTTTCAAAGTTCTAAATTGATTCATATGCAATTTATTCATTTACTTGACTTTCAAGACTTGATTGTAGCTTTTTTAAAAGGGTTTAACATTTTTCAAAATTGACATTTTGACAACTGGTTTGTAAGGTGATCTGGTAAAAACAACTGCTTGATTAAAGTTAAAATTTTCTACATTTTGTCATTCTGAAAAAAATTGAATTAGAAATTATTTAGATAAAGTATTTTGATTTTAAATGACAATTTTAAAAGGTAACCTAACATAGAATAAGCTAATGCTTCTTTCATTAAATTTAATTGTAATTATCAGTTGGTCTATCTTGCATAAACAATCATAACATTAAATGGTTTTGACAATATTTCACAACACTTTTATTATTTTTACAATTTTAGTTTAAAGCTAGCTTTATTGCAAGTTTGCATTGCATATTTCTATTCCTTCCAGACAAAAATCTTCAGAAGATATAATTAAAGCAGCGTAAGCTGAAAATATTAAATAAATAATTGTCTGCTTTATAATATATTAATACATTAACAAATTTTTATTTTAGGTTAGTATTTTTTTTGACTCATTTGCCTAAAAGCAAGTAGAGATGTCAACCGCGCAGCGTACACGGCGGCGCGCGGCCGCGCGCCGCGGCGCCGCGTGGGCACCGCGTGGGCACCGCGTAACTTTTTGATCAAATTTACCGCGCCGTGCGGACACCGTGCAATCGTATGTTTAAAGTTTGCATGTGGATACTTGCTCTTATGTTTAAAGTTTGCAGTGCAGTGCGGGCACAGTGCGGTACTTAAAAAAAATTTTGCAGTGCAGTGCGGTTGCGGGCAGAAACCTTGCAGTGCAGTGCGGGCACAGTGCAGGAAAAGTGTGCCCGCGACAACTCTAAAAGCAAGCATAATTATATTTTTTTACAAACTTTGTTGGCTTTCAAATGTAATTTAAATTATTTTTTTGTAAAAATTAAGGTATTCATATTTCACAAAAGTTCATATTACCAGCATTTCTTAATCTTTTTTGTGTTAAAAAAAACCAAAACTAAATCTTTTCTTTCTAATAATGTTTTAGGCCATATATTTTCTAATTCTTATGCTAAAACTTGTTGTACATTGTGGAGTCGGCATAATTGTTGAGGTTTAACATTATTTTGCTCGACTGAATTAATTGTTATTGTTATATATATATTCAATAAAAATATTGTTTTTGTTGTTATTGCTATGTAATCAGTGCAAATTTGTTTTTACTGCTAAAAAAGGATCATATTTCTGTCTGTGATAGTAGCCTACTTATTTAGTCAGTTCAATTTTAATTCTGTTGAAATATATTTTGACAAATTTATTATTATTTAAGACTATGAAGACTATGGTACAAATGTTTATTTTGTAGTGGTGAGAAAGTTTCAAAAATATACCTCTAATACGAGTAGATTGTATGCATGCTAACAGTAGTCCAACAAATTATAACTTTCAAATTCGAACCAAGATCGAGTCTTTTCAGAAATCTCGAACCGATTCCAAATTCAGGACTACCAAAAATGATGTAATTTTAGTATAAGTCCATGAAAGCATGAATCTAAATCTACGAAATTCGAATTTTCAAAACCATTTTCTTTGCATTGCATATAATCTAGGTTTCTATGCATTGCATATAATCTAGCTTTCTATGCATTGCATATAATCTAGCTTACTAAGCACACAAAACCAATTCCAAGTCAACAATTATTGATTTGAGAACTTGGGTGAGTCCTTGTTTTTGTAAAAATGGGTCAAATCGAGTTTAAGCAATGATGAAATTAAAAAATTAAAAAAATAAACAGGTTCTTTTCCCTATAGTATAGAAGCTATAACTAATAGGTTCTTTTATTATCAGAGATATAAAAATACATAAATTACGTTAAATTAAGAACGCGCTCGCTGAACGTTATGACATTCATAAGAACCTGTTTGCGCAAACCGGTGCAAACTCCCTAAATCCAGTCACTGAATTCAAGTCTGTCCAAGACGTTTTCAAGCAAAAAAAAGGATTTTAGTCATAAGCATATGCATGGGAGGAAGGAGTTTAAAAGTTTAAAGGAACTTAGAAAAATAAAGGATATGCAGATCAATTAAAAGGCAATAGAGCAGTAAAAAAGTGTAGAGAAAAAAAGGTTTTCATATTATTTTAACTTTTACAGTAATTGTGTTTTTGGTTTGTAAACCCGATGCTACGACAATTGATCGAACGACAGTTGATCGAAACGACACTTGATTTTTTTTATTTATTTCATTTTTATCTCCATATTTATCCTCCTGACTCGCAGGAAAGCGACGGAGGCGCTATACATAGGGTAGGCAATTACCCCGACCTGCTTCCGGAGATGCGAAGATATTGCTGTCTGCTAGTAATTTAGTAGAGATATTACTGTAATTTAGAACATAATTTAAATATTACTATAATTGAAACGACACTTGATCGAAACGACATTTGACCAAAACGCACTTTATCGAAACGACATTTGATCGAAACGGTACTTGATCGAAATGACAGCTGATAAAAAAAAGATTTATTTTTGTACGTTTCTGCGATTAAACAATCTCTTTGTTACTGTAAATTAGATTCATAAAAAGCAGAGGCGAGCAGTAAGAAGACAATTTTTTTTTATTTTTTATAATTTTTTTCCAATGTCAAGTTCAAGTTTTTTCAACAAGGTCTCTGGGCAAAGGGCGGCAACAAGTTTTAGGGGGGCAACAAGTAGACCTTTTGTCATAGTTATGTTTTATTAGATGCTTATTGCTATCATTTTTTTGCATTTTTTTTACATAGTCAGTTATTTAGAGGGGGGAGAATTATGCCATGGCTCCATCCTTGTAGACCTCTTGCAGAAATCAGAGACAGATTAACAGAAAAGATCTTATTTTTAGAGATTTATGATTTTGATACAAAAATTCAACAAAACCGGGACAGATTTAAAGTACTATGTTTTTGGGACAAAAAATTGACAAAATTGGGATAGATTCAAAGTTGTAAATTTTTTCTTTTATTATTTGATCAAATGTTGTTTCGATTAGGTGTCATTTCGACCAGGTGTCATTCGATTAACTATCGAGTCACGTGTAAATCATACGTGATAACTTTTTGTGTCTGCCATTGATTTGAGTTATTTCAAGTTTCGTATCAGAATCAATTTTTTTCCAATATTTCGTAAACTATCTTTCTAGATTGCATTGGTAAAATGGTAATCGAATTTTTGTGACGTCATTTTTGGGGGCCCCTAATTTGGATTTTGCCTCAGGCCCCTAATTTTAAATATTCACCATTGGAAATCGGTAACTAAATCACTATTTTTGGATAAAAGGAAAGGTACACAAAAGCTATGTAAGATCAACTATGTTATATGGAAGCGAAACGTGATGTTTAGGAGAAAATAAAGTACAGTAAACTTCGGTAAATCCTGATATTTACCTAATCCGGATAAAACTAAAGTTACGAACGATTTCTAATGTTTTTCTTAATAGGAAGCTTCGGATAATCCGGATTATTTAATCAGGATCTTTGCGTATTTCGGATAAAAATTGTTTTTTTTTTTTAATTTGTAATCCGGATTTTCTCGCTTTACAACTGTAGCAGGATGTCTTTTGTCAACGTCATAAACATTATCACGTTATAGTTTACAAGTGTTGGTTATGTTCCTTGTTACTTGAAATTTATATCAGTTCAACTTAAAAAGCGTGCTTGTTGGTTTACTATAGTTGTGTTATAAGTGTGCTAAAATTGTATTGCATAACTAAGCTATTAAAGTACACTAAATTTGTATTGCACGTTTGAACTGTATAAATAAATTTGTTTATTTTATAGAATTGGACCATTCAGTCTTTTATACTGTATATTTAAATAAGGTGATTTTTATCTACATCTTACTACTCTGGATAACGTCTGGCTTGAAACAATAGTCTTCGGATAAACCGAATCTTTGTATAATATGGATCAATTTGTGTGTCAAATCAATCCGGGTTAACCTAGGTTTACTGTGGCTTTTAAGAGAAAAAGAAAAAGATCTATGGTGAGGGCGATGTGCGGTGTAAAATTGGTAGACAAGAGGAATACAAAGGAGCTAGTTTGAAGGAAGCAGCAGATAAGCTGGCAAGGGCGAATGAGGTGAGTTAGTATGGTCATGTTCTGAGATGACCTGAAGAATATGTTATGATGAAGTCTATGGTACATAAAGTGGATGAAAAACGTAAACAGGGCCTACCGAAGATCAGATGGAGGGAACAAGCTGAAGGAAACATAAGAAGGATTGGTTTAAGGCTTTAAGCAAAGAAGATGCGACAGATCGGTTTTGGTGGAGAGAAGGTGTGGGAAGAGTTGCGGAAGTAGAAAGATGCACCCGGCCACCTTCATTCACTGGAGAAATTTAAACCGAATTAAAACTGGATTATTGTTGTTGTTGTACTAAATGATTTTGTAGTTAATAGTCTACAAATTCGAAAGCGACTGACTATTCTTTGAACAAAAATGAATTGAACCCAAAATGTGAATATGAAGACCAAAAAAAGAAATGCCAAGTTATACATCCGCAATTTGCTCTACACTGTAATTATCCTAATGTACTTTTATCCATTCAACTTATTGATGAATCTCCTCATGTTTCGGAGTTTTGAAAACAATCATTAATCATATTGCAACTAACAACCCCTCTGATATTATCTATTTTTGTGTTTTTTCTTTGAAGTACTTAACTGACCATTATTGTGTTGCATGCTTAGTGTTTTGGTCTCAAACAAAGAACACTTTCTATTTTGAAGTTTTCTAAAATTAAATTTCTAAATAATTGGACTTGCAACTGCGATCAATTCGCAACGGTATAATATTCTATTTAGTGCACTATAGTTTGTCATTATCTGAATTCCTTTTGCCCTTATTAACTTTCCTTCTAATTTAAGAAACAATGACTTGACACATATCCGTCCTTTTGTCCTTATCAATTTCTCATCCTTTAACTCTTTTTTTTTATTTTAATTAACAAAAAACCCTCAAAATATAAATAACGTTCGTCAGAGGAAAAACACTCATTTATTCGTCATCTAAGTGGTAAAAGTAATTTTGGCCGAAGTGCAGCTAATTGTTTTTGAACTTCGGAATCGCGATCGTCTACTTAAAGTTATTTGGCTCTCCACATTCCTAAACTTTTGTGAGTACCTTTATTTGTTTTTTTTTGTATGTGTTTCGTAGTAACTGTTTTCAGTAATTTATTCGTATATTATTTATAGGATTACAAGTACAAAATAAGAGTATTTGTCAATCAAGTTTTTACGTGGGGAGAGAGATTCGCGATAAACAATCTAAAACCAAAACACTTAGTTTCTGGTAAACCACATGCTTAAAAAAGTAAAGTCAACAATAAATTTAGGAAGCACTTTGATATAAACCTATTTGATGAAAAGCTAAATAATGAGCTTATTTTTACTATTACACCATAATTTGTCGTATCCTATTTGAATAGATACAGTGACATAGAAACACCCTTTTCTTCGAAGATATTTTTCAAGGCAACCTGTGTAAGGCTGTTATCGCGTCCCACCTCGAGCCTTACGTCTGTCAAGAGTTCACTTTTATCTATTTTAATTCTCCCTCTCTTCTTTTTCACATCATTAAAAGTTATTCTTGGCCCAATTTCTCTAATTTTATCAATTAGATCAGAGGTTCTTAACCTGGGGTCCATGAACCCCTAAGTGGTCCGTGAAGGTGCTTTCAGGGGTCCGTAAAGCCAAATTCAAATAAGAATATCCAAGTGTTTCTATCGATCGATCAGACTCTAATCAAAATAGTTCTAATCATTAGAACTACAGTATTGTTCCATTTGGTTGGTCACAACTGCAGTCATGCATGACAACTATAAAAAAAAGCTACATCGCATTTGTGATGTAATCATACACAACGTCTATGTCGTAAAAATTGAATCAAAAACTGTGCACGTGCATGCTGAATTGAGCGCTATAGAAATTTGTCATTGCTGCTTATGAGTTTTCTGCTACAAAAGGCTCATAACCAGGAAGGATAAATAAATTAGAAATTTTAGCCATTTAAAAGAAATGTCAAAGAAGAAAAAGTACAGTGAAAAGTATGTAGCTTTTGGTTTTACCTTCGTTACTGATAGTGATGGCAGCGAAAGCCGCAGTGTTTTCTGTGTGGTAAAGTCCTTGCCAATGCAAGTTTGAAACCAGCAAAACTGAAAGAGCATCTCATATCTATACATCCTAAAAATGCGCTGGATAGTATTGATTCTTTTCGTTCTAAGAAGGCTCGATTTGAGAAATCAGGGACTTTGCCAAAGTTCGGATTTGTAAAGACGCAAAAGCCTTGCGTAGAAGCATCTTTTAAGGCAGCCTATCCTATTGCCACGGAAAAAAAAGCACATGCAATCGGAGAGATATTGATAAAACCGTGTGCCCTGGAAATGATTGAGCTGGTATGTGGAATAGAACAAAGAAAGAAACTTGAAGCCGTTCCCTTTTCAAATGACACCATCAGGTCCACAATTATTGACATTTCTAATAATATCCTGGAACAAGTAATGAAGGAACTGATACCTTCACCATTTTCATTCAGCATGCAACTGGATGAAAGCACAAATGTCTCTCAGTGTGCCCAGCTTCCTGTATATGTTCAGTATATGAACGCTGATGCAATTAAAGAAGAATTCCTTTTTTGCGAGCCCCTCTCAGAAACTAAAAAGGCTGCAGACGTATTACAGATGGTGAGCAATTTTTTTGCCGAGCAAGACTTCAATTGGAAGAAAAATATAGGTAGTTTATGTACCGACGGAGCACCTGTAATGCTTGGGCAAATCTCAGGGTTTGCTTCTTTGGTAAAGAAAGAAGCTCCTTACATCATTGTGACTCATTGCTTTCTACGTCGACATGCATTGGCATCAAAAACTTTATCACCAGTTTTAAAAGAAATTTTATCTACTGCTGTGAAGGTTGTCAACTTTATCAGGGCTCAAGCTTTAAACCATCGTATTTTTAAAAGGTTGCGCAACATGAAGTTCTTTTGTACCACACAGAAATTTGCTGGCTTTCGAAAGGTCAAGTTTTGAAGCGTTTAGTGGAATTGAGAAATGAAGTTTCACTCTTTTTAAGGGAAAAACAAAATCCTTTTTCAGTGCAATTTAACCGTAAGGAGTTTCTTTATGGCTTAGCTTATCTGGCAGATATTTTTAGTCACTTAAATGAAGTAAATCTGTCATTTCAAGGACCAGGTATAACGATAATTGACATTACCGAAAGACTGCAAGTTTTTTAGGAAAAGCTTCCTTTGTGGAAAAGAAGACTTGAAACAGACAACTTTGCTAGCTTCCCAATGCTCGATGAAGTGATCTCTCAAAGCCGAATTGATAATACTAAAGCCCTGTCTCCTTTTCTGCGCGGAAACATGAGCAAAAATTTAGATGGATTGCAGAAATCTTTCAAAGTTATTGCTCAGATGATCTGAATTTTGAATTGCGGATTCGCAATCCATTTCTTGCAGATCTTGATTCTATGGTGATGATGATCTTGCCAAAGACGACCTTATTGAGTTGAGGACAATGCAAATGCTTAGAAGAGAATTCAGTTCAAAGAACCTTGCACAATTCTGGTGTTCTTTGGCACAAGCTTATCCTCGCTTGGTAAAAAAAGCCATGATTGCTCTTATTCCTTTTGGTACTACCTACCTCTGTGAACCAGGATTTTCAGCTCTTCTTTCCATCAAAACGAAACAGCAAAGTCGGTTGGATGCCAAGGACGACGTACGTGTGGCCCTGTCAAAAACCGTCCCGCAATTTCGCGTTCTTGTTGAAGATAAGCAACAACAACCTTTGCATTGACATAAAAGCTTAAAAATTTATTTGGGTTATTAAACTTATTTTACGAATGCTTTTCTTTTTGATTAATGTCAAAGCAAACGGCCTGAGAGCGTTCTGCTTGTTGGTTGCTCACTGCTTTTTTGATTTACTTGTGGTTTTATCATTGTTGTATAATTTAGTTAGCTCTGCAATGGATTTATTATCAACTTATATTCGTTGAATTTAATTATCAATACGCTTTGCTTGGTCCGCAAACTTCTTGACTGCAACTACATTGATTAAAAGTTAATTTTGGCGATTACAATGTGTTTCTCCTAAAGGGGTCCATAGCTTTTGTTAGAATGTTTTAAGGGTCCGTGACCCACAAAAGGTTAAGAAACATTGAATTAGATTATAGATTCTAGACCTAGAAAGCCCTGTAAGACTACATAGCTTTCCAATTTTTTCAGTTTTATAATGGTTTCTTATCATTTCGAAAAGTTCTGGAGTCAGATTTACGTGTTTCTTTCTCTCTTGGTTAGACATTTAGGACTAAAATTTTTGCTTTTTAACTCTAATACTGTACAGCAAATAATTAGTCAGTCTACGGGCGTACTATTACAATTATGTACAAGGTTTTTCAAAAATAAAGAGCGAGTTTTACTTGTAGTACGTAACAAATATTGCTTCAAGTACTGTAAAGCGGCTATATAGAGTAAAAACAGAGCTGTTTGAAATTGCAAATTTGAGTCTTTCGGCTAGTAATTTCAAATTTGTAATTTTTTATTTTTTGTTCATTTATTTATGAAATGTGTCCATTTATTTATGAAATGTGTCCATTTATTTGTGAAATGTGTCCATTTATTTGTGAAATGTGTCCATTTATTTGTGAAATACCCTATAATTGTTTTTCCGGGTTTCTCGGTACAATCGTGAAATGTATTGATAGACACGAGCTTTATACTAAAGCAACTCGTAAAAAAACTAAATTAGTTAATAAGACATAGATAACAAAAAGTATATTTGTCGCCATACTTCGTGAGCAAAAACTCTATACGTCTCAGTTTCCATAATTGGATGCTTACAAATAGATTAATCTTAAATCCAACATAAAACTAATCATCATCAATTCTAAGCCAAATATGACAATTAATCCAATTATTATTAGTTGTCCTGATGGCACTATTAAAAGTTAGTCACAAGAAAAATAATTGAGCCTTATAATTAATAAGCTTAATTTTGCTGCACACATCAGATCAATCTTGCTGCAATCTATAGAACAAACGCAATTTTTAATTAATTATATTGGCGCCAATG
Organism: Diplosoma virens; assembly: GCA_963680785.1. Lineage (NCBI taxonomy): Eukaryota > Metazoa > Chordata > Ascidiacea > Aplousobranchia > Didemnidae > Diplosoma > Diplosoma virens. The sequence continues at coordinate 12,255,823 of OY796895.1, read as the reverse complement.
TATGTAATTCTATCCTGCACTCAATTCAAAAATTTTCTTATTGTAAATTTGAAAATGAATATAAAATATAATTGCTATAACTAATAAAAAATTAAGTTATTTTTGTCACCTTGACTTAAATATTTTTTATCTGTTTTAAGTTTTTATTTATGATTCTTTTTGCCTAATCGCTGCTTCTTTTTCTAAACTTTTTTGTTTTTTTGTTGCAATAACGTAGCTGCTTGACTTAAGGGAATGACGCAATAAAATGGCTGCTTGACTGCAAAAGGACCTTGCGGTCATTTTGCAGTCACCTTGTAGCAGCATTTATTGAAATACAGGTATTTGTTTATTTTGTAAATATTTTTCAACAAATAATTGTGTATCTACGTCACTTCATTGGGTTAAATGGTTGACGCAAGAGGAAACGTTCAAATTGCGTATGAAGTACCTGGCGGATATCCTCTATATTTATAAAAATCGATAAATAAATCTTTATAATGTTTTGTAATAGAACTACATTTTATTCAGCATTAAATTTTTATAACGTTTTGCAAATATAATCTAAGTTATAGAATAGAACTTAAGGTGTTTTGTTGTCAAACGCTTGAGTTATCAAAGTGATTCTTAGAAGCTAAGTTTTATAGGGTTTGCATTGTTGATACGACAAATAGGATAAAAAAATAGTAAATGAGCGATTGTTAGAAAATAAGGTTCTGTTGGCAATAGTGAACAAAGTCTTGTTATTGTCTTGCGGCATTTCTAAAAATGTCCAAATATTTGCTTTATATTGTTGTTGCTTTTAATTCATGTAAGAATTGCAACTAAATGTTAGAGAAATAATACATTAAACATTAACAAGAGACTATTGTTGCATAGTTGTCTCATCTGATAGATCTAGTGTTTTCCAAACTTTTTCGGCACGACTTCTATTTGCAAATCTTTTTTCTCACTGACCCCATCTTATATCAATTTTTCTGCCCAACCCACAAAGAAAGATAATACAAACCCAAAAATAAATGACACTAAATTGTGTTTATTAACAAAATTGACAACATCAATACGATGAATGAGGTTTGTTTTTTACTGCATAAGATATCAATTCTTAAAGCAATTTGTGACAAGCAAACTCGTAAATTAGCTTTAGCAGCAATTCTGGACCGATTTTGTCTTCATATTGGTAAAAACTGAAAATGCTGTCTTACATAGGTAGGTAGTGGCAAAAAGGTAATAAAATTTTAGTTTTCTTTTGGAAGAGCAATGGAGTGTCGTCAGCATCCTTCGAAAGGGCATCCACTCCAGATCAGACACGAACAGGACTGGGACCGAGGGTTTACCCTACCCCAGGCTGCTGTATTGCCCGGATCAGATGCTGGAAGTGATGTTGTTAAGCCGGCATCAAGTTTTGTCATCCAAAACCGTCAGAACTTGTGCTCCTTGTGGTGCCCGATGTATGGGGCACGCTATTAGAATGTAGTCTTCGGTTTGTTCAGAAGCGCTGCACTCGCAATTTGGTAAAGGAGCGAGATCCCATTTATGCATGGACGAATAGAATCGCCCAAAATCAGTCCGCAGGCGATTGAGCTTTACCCAAGCTGTTCGGGGCAAGCTCATTCCAACAGCTTGGCACTAGTCCTGGGTATGAAAACACGAAGCCTGGTTGTATTCTCGCAGTAGTCCGTGTTTCATGTATAATTTGTTCACTCAGAAGCGCTGATGTCAAGTCTAGCAAGATAGTTTAAAAGATTTCGCAAAGCTGGCACAAACGGGCGTCTCAATCTTGGTCTCTCTTGGCGAGCATTTGATAACCCACTTTAAAGACCATACAGGATATAATCAGGGTCCAGAAATTCACGGTAAGCCAAGGAAGGTGTCGCTCCTAGTCAGCGAAGCACAACTGGCTGGATGCCTGAAATTAGGGGTAAGTGGTCCGTTGAAGTGGACGCAGGCGTCCAGTGACAATGTGCAAGACGTCATTCAAAACACTGTATAAGAGGCGAGTATGAGCGCTGCAACATCAGACTGGTGCGCAGTACTTAGTGTTAAGTAGACCAGAGATAAGGCAGCTGTGAGCAGTGTTTTGAAACCAGCACCCGATTCTGAGCCTGTAAGTCGCTTTAGCAGTGTGATGCGCAAAGATAGTTCTTGCACAATGCCATTGAATGGTGACGAAACGTGAGCGATCTGTCCAGTTTTACACCAAGATAAGTAGGGGTTGGACAAAACGGTAAAAATCTGTCGTTGTTGTTGTAGAGTGTAGACTTTTAACTCACACTTGGCCTTTCGTTTATTTAGGTGAAAGGCTGCCGGTCACCATTTTAATGTGACTGAGCTTCAACCTCCAAGTCTGGAGATACGCTGAAAGTGTAGTCATATCTTGGCTTAAAGTCCCCTCAAGTCCTTCCAATATTCAGAAGATTTTAATAATGCTAAATCGTCAGCATAAGCAAGCTTTATGGAAATTATGGAAGGCAGATCGTACGTATAGATATTGAAAAGGAGGGGAGCCAAGACCGATCCCTGAGAAACGCCGTTTTTCTGGCGGTGTAACCTGGTTTGGTTGTTGTCACCGGTAATAAAGGTGAAACGTCAATTTTGGACAAGCTCCATGATTATTCTGACCACGTAATTATCTGGAAGAAGCTTCAGCAGCTTGCAGGTAAGGCCACGGTGTTAGACAGTCTTATAAGCCGCTGTCAGATTTACGAATACGACACCGGCGTTCTTCTTAGCCTCGAAGAATTCTCGATGTTTTGTGTCAGTAGAACAACTTGATCCACGGTTGACTTCTCGCGTCGAAACCCAGCCTGCTCTTTAGGGAGCAGTGGATAAATATTTGGTTTGACGCGGGATAAGATAAAACTCTCGAGGATTTTGTAGGGACACAGAGCAGAGACATTGGTCAATAACTTCTTTGGGTCCCCCACGGGCTTCAGTGGATATTCATCAGCAACACTAAACCCTATACTCCTCAACCTTGTTTGAGCTATTGACTCCTCAACGGCCGGGATTCAGAAGCCCACCAATTCAACAATTTATAACTCAAAAACTACTTAAGCTATCTTTATGCAATTTAAGCGGAGTAAAGATCATTCATTTAAATTTTGTTAGAGCAAAAAAGTTTTTGAAAATTCATTTGACAAAGTATGCAAAATTGCAATTTAGTAAGGTCACTTCAATTTTTACGTTTAGACACTTATTTAACTAGCGTGAAATGCGATTGTAACGGATTCGCTGTTGTAACAGTCGTAAACTTAATTAAAAATTGGACGTAAAGAGTGACGTCAACGCGTATGACAATTACAAACAATAAAGAAGCTAAAAAAGCTTGTTTCATTGTTTGAATGATCAAATTATGAAAAATATTTTAGACCAGTTTTATTTACTTGCTTTCATGTTTTTTTCACATGTTTTTGTGGTTACTAATAGTTATTGCCGCTTTTTTTAAAAAAGTATAAAAAAACGAAAATAAATTTTTTTTTACGCAAAAGAATTTGAAATTAGCTATGTTTTGATATTTAGCAGTGTTAAAATATCCACTTACAGATATTATAAAACCAACAAAACTTTATCTTTTATATATCACTGTTTACATGCACATCGTACAATGTATTTCATTGCCCCAAAAAGAGTTTTTAAATATTGAAATGAAACTACGCCATTGCATTATTTTACAAAAAAAACACTGACAAAAACAATATTACTCTATATAACTGTTACTATTAGTCGTGGAACATATCTCGACATCGATCAAAGCATGAAGCGCAAATTTGTAACCAGTGCCGCAAACACGTGGAAGAGCCGCATGTTTGACACTGGTTTCATGATTTGTTTATGTTTTGTTTTTGCATCTTCTGGCCTGGTCCAATTTCATTATCATAGCAGAGACAACAACGTTTCCTAAAATTAGACTTTGAAGCATAATTTCGAGATGTGAATGTTACAACACTAGAGTCACTCGCACGGAAATGACTTTCGCCCAAAATCAATTTAATTTTTTGTTAAACATCAAACTGTAAACCAGTCAAAGGCCTTCTTTCAACGTGCAGTTGAATTGTTGCTGGCGAGTGGTTGCAAATGTCCTTTTGATGGGAACAGATAAAGATCGTATATGTTCGTTTCTTATTACATTTTATTGTTCTACTAAAAAAACATTTTATGCGACTTTTCCAACTAGAAAGTCTTTACCAGCAACTCTAAATTACAGTTTATAAAAACTAGAGTGCCCAATAAAAAATTTCTTGAACAGCAATATTCTAACATTTGTGAAGGTTTGAGATTTACATTTGTTTATTTTGTCACTAAACATTTGCAAATATTCGCATAACATATAATTGAGATTTAAATGTAGGACAACGTGACTGGGAAATAATCATAATGTGTCTTAGTCAAGCAGTTACTTTTATTGTGTCATTCAAAATGACAAAAAAATTAATATAAAACAATCATTTGAAAAACAAGCAGCAAAAAGGCAAAAAAGTAATTAACAAGTGAAAACCTAAAAGCAAAATTAGAAAATAAGCAAATCTCGGTAACAAAGGTAGATAGATATATTTTTTATTTTGCAATATGAAAAATATTGCATGAAATACGGGATAAAATAACGCATTTTGGCTCTAATATATTTAATTAAAAGTGCGTTTTTTAGTTTTATACTGTGGAAGATTAGATTAATCACTTTCAAAAACTATTGATCACCACAAAGCCTCTCCAAGATAACTTCGAGAAAGAGATGTTAAGCTGTAAAGGCCCTTTTTCATCATTACGTAAAACAGGGGGATTCTATGCCGAAATTGTTGCAGCATGTAAAAGTATCTACTTCAAGTAAAACACATAAATAGGACTGGCGCCCGTGCTTTATTTTTTTATTGCAAATTGATATTGTATTGCTTGAATTAAATGTTGTTGGCAATGTACCAAGCCACAACCGTTTATTTTTTATCCAAAACTATCCGACCTCGTGCTCCTTGTAATGCCCACTGCATGTGACAGTCCGATACAACGTTATCTCTGGTTTGTGCAAGCGCCGCATTTGCAATGAGACAAAGAAATGAGACCGCATTTTTCTACGCATAAATGAAAACGCGCAACTACAGTCCGCAGACGGAATGGGCCAACTGGCCGCAACCAACTGGGCGCAACCAGACGAGTTAAGGACAACTAGAGGCAGTCGACTGGTTAGTTAGCTGCCCCCAGTCGGCTGCGTCCAGTTGTCTTTAACCCGTATGAAAGCGTTTAAGCATAACTGAAACTGTTCCGGGCACGCTATTTCAAACGGGTGAGGCAAGGCGCTGGTAATGAAAGCACGAGGCCGGATGTACTCTCATAGTACTCTGTGTTCGATCTATGATTCATGTGATGGGCAGATCGGATGCGGTTAATTCAGCAAAATTGTTTAATTTTTTGCGCAGCAGACACAAGCAAGTGTTTAGATCTTTGTGTTTATCGACAGGCATTTGATAACAGATAAATAAATCATAGTCAGGATCTAGAGCAGTGCTCTGCAACTCATATGCTGCGGAAAAACAAGAAACATAGTCTTTAAAATAGAGATAAAGTTATTTTTCTCTGAAGTAGCAACTGAAAAACTTAAAAAATCCATTATACTGTACAATACATCTCATTGTGTAATGTCAAGACCTTTTTTTGGTTTTTACTAAATTTCGAACACTTTTTTTCATATGAAGCTTTATTTAGTGATCATAAAAACTCTCTGCTAATAAATTGATAATTTTTTTGATCAATTTTCAACCAGGCTTGATTGTGCATGGTATGCGCAAATTGATAACTTCAAATGAAAAAAAAAGTCATCACTTTATCTTTTGAGTTTAGATTGAGTTTTTAGGTTTTTTGTTACAGCCAAATGAAACTTCAGGTAACGAAAAGCGTTCAAAATTTAGCTCTTTACCTGGTCCAGGTGTCCTGCTAATTTTTGAAATTTTTCAAAGTGTGCCGCATATTTGAAAAAAGTAGCGGAGCACAGGTCTAGAGTACCAACTTTAGCCAAAATAAGTGTCATTACTAGTTGTCAGAGCTCAGATGGCTGGGTGTTTGAAAAAACTGTTAAGTGGCCCGTTGGAGAGAAACGAAGGCATTCAGTGACTACGCGCAAAGCGTCATTCCAAACACTAAATATAAACCAAGTACTACGAGAAAAACAAGACTCCAATACTCGGCTGTTGAATAGACTAAAAATAAGAGAACTGTATCTGATGTTTTGGCACCAGCACCCGCTTTCAGGCCCCACGTTACCTCAGCAGTGGGACCGGCGAAGTTTTTTGCGCAATGCCAAACGGTGGTGACAAAACTTGAGTGATTAGTATTGTCTTACTTCAAGATAAATCGAAACTAAACACAATGGTGAATGATGATTACTGTAAACTTTTAGCTCACGTTTTTTCTTAATCTAGATATTGTCGAAAGCAGATTATGCGTCTAGATATTAAAAAAGTTGTGATTGATTTTGGAAGAACACTGTTTCTCTGACACCCGAGACTATTTTGCTTACTGTCGCCGTTAGAGTGAAAGTCTTTGTTGCGAACTAGTTTTATAATCATTTAAACCACGCATTTAACCAGCAGAAACCTCAGCAGCTTGCAGATAAAGTCAAGTTTGAATGAAATAATAGTGTCATATGCAGCTTTCAGATTGACAAATAGCACTGGCATTCTTCTTAGTCTCGAAAAAATTGTCGATGATTTGTATCAACAAAACGAATTGATCCACTGTTGACTTTTTGCATTAAAACCATCAATTGGCTTGTTGCGGACGTAGGTAAGCTTCTCCAAATTTTCCCAGGGGACGTAAAGTTGATAAATTTGTCAATAATTTTTTGAGTCTTCTACAGTCTTCTTTGTCTTTCGAGTCGCGACTACAAGCGCTCTTCCGTAGATTTTTGAAATTGGAGTTGACGCAATTAGGAAAAAAGAAAGTTATGTAAGACTTCAAAGTTGCTCTAGCATAGATTATAAGCGCTATGCACATAAAATCAGGCCCCGGAGCTTTATCTGGTTTTACGTAGAAAAACTCTTGTATTAATAAATAGCCCAGGTTATCCGTAACTAAGATATCTAAGTTGATTTTATTCCGAGGTTTCCAGTTAGTGGGTCATTTTAAAACTGAAAAGACGTTTTTTTTTGTATTTTCATTTTTACTCATAATCAACTTGAAATTAATCAAAGTGCATGTAGAAATAAAGATTGTGAATAAGAAAGCAACGACTAAACGAAGTACGTTATTACATTGTGCATGGTCTGAACTGACGTTGTGCATGGTCGCCGTACCTTTGAACAAAGCGATGTGATGTTAATAAGAAAAGGAAAGCAAAAAGAAGAGAATTAATACACACATCCGAGCCATATTCAGAGAATGTTGTATAGTCATGGGTGGGAGAAACAACAAGCTCAAAAACCAAAAGGGTCTGGACCAAAAAAGGGCCAGGCAGGCAAAGAAACGTTGGAATATAATAGGATAATCATATTAGACCAGAAGTCATATCCAATTTTTTTCTAAATGACACTTTGAGTTCAAACATAAAATTTATTGCGAAAGGAAAATGAAGACCATAAATGGTTTTTACGTTTACATAAAAAGTTCTTTTCGAATTTCAAGAATGAAGTTTTTTTGGTCTTTATTTAACTTTTGAAATAAATTGATCAAACAGCTTGCAATAAGTAAGGACTGTTTTTTTAAACTTTGGCACAAAAATTTTTTGAAAGGAAAAAAGTCATTTGTGCAAATTTTAGACTTTAGAACCGTCATAAATTTATATAAGTTGGAGATCCCTGTTTCATTGAAATTCAATCGTGTCAAACGTCTTGTTTTTATTTCATGTTTTCTGTTTGCAAAACCCACATCTAAAAGTTGTAAACTTTTTTACAAAACTTTTTTAAACAAGTAAACTTATACATAAAAAATACGTCGGATTTTTCATTGTAAGAAAAATTTTAAGATAAAAACCACCTGTTACTTCAAATGCAACGTGAAATATAAATAAAAAGTTAATTATAAAAAGTCAGATGTTGTTTAATTGTCTGAAGGCGTCAGCATAAGCGCTACGATGTGAACCAGTAAATTTAATTTTTTTCTCACGAATGAATAGTTATAAGAGAGTTTTATAAAAAAGCGTAATGTAAAGATTGATTTTGTCCGCTTGATTGATATTCAAGCAGTCCAACAGCAATTGTTTTATACAAAAGAATGTATATATGTAAAATGTTTCCAAGCAATCGCAAAAGCTCAAAAAATGAAATAGCGATTTACATGAAATAAGTTTTGCATCGCCTGAGGCATTTCGACGTCGGCAAAGGACGTAATTCGCTTCGTCACACAAAGCCAATTCTTGGTAAAATTTATGTCACTTAATAAAGGCGTAAAATTGAAATTCCACGCTCTGCGTGCAAAAACCAGCAAAAATTCACAAATTTGCTAAAAAACGTCTATTTTACCCGTTAACCCTTGTTCGGGGGCACCTAAAAATAGTACCACCTTATTCAGCGTTTCAAATTAGGAAAAGTCAAGAAATTCCAGAATTTTATCTGCAAAGATGAAGTAATTACAAACGTTTTCGCAAGGGCCAGGCTTCAGAAGCCCGGCCGTTAAGGAGAATAGGGTTAACCAGAAGAAGCAACATATTTTTATTGAAACTAAAAAGTTTGATCAGATGATAATTCGGCTAATTCTTCTTGTTCGCGTCCTTTTTGGTCAAAATTGTAAACTCTATCAAAGTTTGCCCACTCCAGTCTCTCAATTTTTCAAAACTTGGCGATGAACAGGGTTTGGAAAATTTAAGCTTTTTGCTCCATACCGAAGTTTGATGGCTGTCGCGAAGATAAATAGTAGAACACGTGCTTGAACTGTAAAAAGAGCTTTCAATTTTCCTTCAAAAACACAATCCAGATTTAGCTTCATTTGTAGCTGATGAAAGTTGGCTCGGGAAACTCGCATACCTGGCAGATATGTTTAACCTTTTCAACCAATTAAATTTGTCACTTCATGGAAAAGATACCAAAATTTTTTCCGATCCAAATTTCAAATTACCTTTATTTGACAATGTTTTGTAACATACTAAACATTGAGGCTTAGTAACATCAGAGGGACATTAACTAAGTCAAGCTTAATGTACTCATCATAGTTTGTGTCTAGTTTTTGTTTCTTTGTTATTTAGGATAAAACATGCTGGGCTTTATTCCTAAATCATTTGCCTTTTTCTTTCGCTCCAAAAATCTATCCATATAGTTTGAATTTTAACACTAAAGTCAAAGGTAAGCTATCTCGAAACTAATTCAAACTACAGTATACCAGTAGTCATACAATTAAATTCTTCGACAATTTCTCTTTCTTTTACGCCTGAAGTTTTTCACTCGTTAATCGTCGCTTTACTAACTTTTGCACGCGCTGAACTGCTGAAATGATCTTAGTAAAGTTGCGAACACTCTCTTCTGGTGATAAGTCATACGTTATTAAAAACAACTTTTTGATAAGATTGCGCAACAATAATGGTTTATGGTTACAGAAACTTTCAATAATCAATGCGGCAATTATCTGTGAATTGGTAGGGTGGTGGTGTGATTAGAGCGCCAGGGTTATGATCTCGGTTCAAAACCTACTCGCGCCATTCTATTGTGTCTTTGGGAAAAACACTTTGCGGCACTTTCGCCCTGCCTAGTGGTCGTGGCAAGCAGTTCTAAATTTTAGTTATATCTCTATTAAATTTCAAGCGAACAGCAATATTTTGTCATCTCCAGAACCAGTTCGGGGTAATTGCTTACCTTATGTATTAGTGCCTCCGTCGCTGTCCTGCGAGTCAGGATGATAAATACAGAGATAAAAAATAAAATACAAAAAATAATGGACACTTTTTGTCATATCGTCTCGGAGCATGCGGACCTCCAGAGATTCGCGGACCCAGTTTGGAAAACCCTGATCGGCAATAAGCAAAACGTCAATTATTTGCGTTTGATTTTTTTACTGCAAATTTTTTCTATGATAACTTGTATACCTTAAGTCAGGGGTGGAGAAACGTTTTAGTGCAAGGGTCGCATATAAAAATCACATTTTTCAAAGGACCAATCAGTCATGTTAAGACAGTTAATTAAATTAATTAAAATGTAGAATAGCTAAAATAAAAGATTTTTGCGGCGGGAGCACTGTGCAGATTCACGCTGTAACTATTCCCTCCCAAAAAATCACCAAATATTATTTGATATAATTACTTTACAAAAGGTTTTAGTATGTGGCCCGCAGGCCCATCACAAATTTTTCTCCATTTTTGTGTAGCCAATTATGGTTACTGAACCGATTATCTCCAATTGTATCAGTGCCGGCCATGCATAAAAGAACCATGCTTGATTGAAGATGGCCATGTTTGTACTGCCGTTTCTGTTCACTTGATTTTTTTACCTTAATATTCATCTATGATTAAACTTGTGCTGTGCCCGATCAAATGTTGATTTGTGGATATTTTCCTTGATGGTTCATAGTTCTAGCAAAAGGCGCTATAGAATTTGGTAACTTGCATGTTGACCGATTTGACTAGACCAGTTTCTATATTTGCAAGGCGCAGCAGGAACAAGTTTTTCCCTTTTTTATCAGTTTTGGCAAACTCAATGTTGTCAGCACATCAAAGCAACTGTCATTCAATTCTTAGAATTTGGCGGTATGCTTTACCAAATACGTTGTTTATATTAATACATTGTTTTCATTAAAACCTGCCGTCATAACTAATCTATAACAGTTCAGTTCAATTCAATTCAATTCAGTTCAGTTCTATTACAAACAACTACGATTATTTTTGGCTTGCTATGACTTTTTGCTATGGAGCAGCAGGAACAGCTTTTTTTTGATCGTTTTTAGCAAACTCAATGTTGTCAGCACATCAAACCAATTGTCGTTTAGTTCTTAGAATTTGGCGGTATGCTAAACGCAATACGTTTGTTATATTAATAGATTGTTTTCATTGAAACCTGTAGTCATACCTGATCGGATATAGACCTAATCTATAACCATTTTCAAACAATCACAATTATCTTCAGCTCGCTATGATATCCGACCATCTTTATTTGGATTTAAACATCTTTAAATTTTCCGCTCAATGTAACGTAAACTTGTTACAAGCTAATCTAATCTAATCTAAGCTAACCTAACCTAACGTAAAATCTGTTACAAGCTAATCCAATTACGAAACAACCTTATTTAATTTGCCCGCGACACAATTTATAAAATTTTTGTTTCAAACGTTTTTGAGTTTGATATTGCAGGAGTGCAGTTACATAAGATGGTACAATTGGAGCCAAATTTTTTTGCAAGTATCCCCTGAGCCGCAATTGGTACAGAATTATAGTGATAAAAGTTTTTTGGCCTGTACTTTGTTTTTAATAATATTTCGTATTATAGTCCATGTGAACTTGGATCGAACCCCCCTCCCAAAAAAGGTGTTTTCATGATCCCATGTATTCTTTTTTTAATAAAGGGAACAATTTCTTGTTTTAATAAAATCTATGTATACAATAATTTGAAAAGAATATTAATATATTTATAATTTTGCTCTTTTATAATTATTTACAAAAAGAAAAAGTCGACGTTTGCCCACCACGATAGTTTTTTGTTGTTGTTGTATTTTCATCTCTACATTCATCTTTTTGCTTTGCAGAAAAGCGTTGGAGGCGCTATACAATGCTTAAGACAAGCAATTACCCGGACCCGGTTTTAAAGATGTCAAGATATTGTTGTTTGGTTAAAACCTTTTTTTTGGTTTTTTAGTTTTTTAAAGAATTAAAACTGAGATTTAAAACTGCTTGCCAAAGCCACCTAGCAAGAGAAAGTGCCTTAAAATGTCTTTTTTAAGGACGCAACAGAATAGGCGTATGCGCGGAAGGGGGAGGTTTGGGGATTAAAACTTTTCATGAAGATTGGTGGTTAAAACTTCATAGTAGCACTAAAACAGAGTGAAGACTTTTTTTAATTAAAAAAAATTAGGTCTTGAAAAAATTGAAGAGCAAAAAATATTTTCACTTTTGTTTTACATTTGTCGGCAGCGTGTTTGAGTAGTCAAAAACGCCGTGATTGTTGGCAAACGAAACGTTATCGAAACCGTCGCGGTTCAAAACCTACTCTTGCTATTCTACTGTATCCTTGGTAAAAACACTTTGGGGGACTTTTCCCTGCTTGTAGGTCTTGGCAGCCTGTCCTAAATTTTGATCGTCCCTCTGAACATAAACAAAAAAATTAAAATAAAAAGTTTCAACCGGACAGCAATATCTCCACAACCGGCATCTCCTGAAGCAAGTCAATGTAATAGCTTGACAGTTGCTTTATGTATAACGGCTCTGACAATTCCCTGTGAGTCAGTAAGTCAGGAAGATAAAAATAAAGGTAAAATAATAATATTAAAAAATATATTTACAAGTTTAATTGATTTTTTGAGTAAATCTTTAAAGTTGGCTTCTTTTCATTTATTGCACCAGGCCTCCCTCTCGTAGAAGATATCATTGATTAAGTGATCGTGTTTTCGGTTTTTAATCGTCCCTTTCATAACAAATTCGACAAATGCCACTTTATGAAACTAATTTAAATAGCATAAAACAAAATATTGATACAAAATTGCCAGTATGTCGAAGTAGAAAAGAACAAAGTCCTAAAATCTATTTCGAATAACCAGCCCAAAGATAGACAGAAAGTAAACAGTGCTAACAACAAAAGAAAAACCAGCAAGTCGTAAAGCAGTTTTTTCTCGTTTTGCCTGATTGGTCATTGTTTCTTATCTTAATGAGATAATTAACGAGTTCTATTCTAATGTAAACCGAAAATAGGCAACAATTCCAACAACTGTAGCATGCCAACACAGATAACTGAGCTAATCAATTATTTGAATGAAGTTTCAATCGTTTTCTTGATGACCGTGCCTTCAGCATTTTTGAGTATAAAAAAGAAATTTTAACAAACTCCCGATTTTTTTCAACGTTGTTAGCCAGCGAGTCTTGTGTTTTTTGGCTTTATTCTGCTCCAGTTGAGCGGGTTTTTAAAGCGAATTGTTTAATCATGCAAACACACTGAATAAAGTTCTTTCCATCATGTTAAAGGTGCTTGTTTATTTAAAATATAATCGTAGATTATTTTTAAAAAATTATTGTTTATGGAAAAATTGAATATGAACTATATTTTTGTAAAAGTTTTTGGTCTTGGTCTCGGTCTTGGTTGCTTCTTGTCTCAGTCTCGAAATTCGCCAGTCTCGGTCTCGAAATTTGTGTCTCGACTATATTACTGCTTAATACCTTATACAAATGAAATTGTTAAAGTTTTAAACAAATCAACCCGAGAAATACTTAAAGTAAGAACTATATCTTACGATTAATGGTTAAAATAAGATTTACAGTTTTCGACCAAATATTTTTTTGAAAAAACAAATCTGTTAAATTAAAGTTTATTAGAATTTTTTTACAAATAAAATTTTTCTCTTTCGCTTAATTTTAAGTGTCTGGTTTTCAAGCAAAATGCAGTTTAACTTTAACTGTGAGTCACAAACAATTCGTTTTTATTCATTTTTATTTTATCTCTATATTTATCCTCCTGACTCGTAGGAAAGCGACGGAAGCGCTAATACATAGGGTACGCAATTGCTTCCAGAGATACCAAGATATTGCTGTCTGCCTGAAATTTAATAGTGATATGACTTTAATATAAAACTGCTTGTCAAGATCACCAAGCAGGAAAAAATGCCATAAAGTGTCTTTCTTAAGGACACAACAGAATAACGCGAGTAGGTTTCAAACCCAAACCATGTCGATCACAATCCCGGCGCTTCAACCACTCGACCACGCTGCCGACAAATGGAAATCAGCCAACAAATAAAAATCTTTAGCAGGACACCAATGAAATACCTGATCTAACGCTTTAATGGCACATGACAACTCGATATTTCTTTTAAAAGTTATCAACGCCATCATTTAAATTGCCCTGTCTATTGGTGGAGCCAAAGAAAATTTTAAGATCGTATGATAGTCTATTTTAAAAAGTTTTTTCGACAATATAGCAAAAACGCAGTTTCAGTTTTTCAAATCTGCAGAGGAGTAAGATAATTCTAAATTTAAAATTCAGATAAAGATTTAAAAAATTTAGAACAATGTCATGGAAGTTGTTTAAGAGCAAGTTCCTATTTTTTTGGATGTACTTGTTTTTGTTTATCAATTCTAGTTTTGCGATCGTTTAGGGTGAACCTTTACAAAAATCAACAATATGAGTTGTTCAATTTTTAAAATAAGAAAACTGGTTTCTTGTAGTAGTGTTTATGAATAACAAATTTTAGCAGCTTCCTGTATAAACAAATTTAAAAAAATATGTAAGTAAAAAAACTTTGAAATTTAACAACTTTAAAGTTTTTTTACTTGAAACACATTAGAAGGTAATGATGTCATATTTCCAAACTTATTGGGTTAAATTATGATGATATTCAGCCTAATATGAGGACACAATTTATTTTTTATTAAACTTAATACAAAAAAGCTAGCAAAAAAGGAAAGTTGGACAAAAAAATTTTTATAGATTTTTAAGCAGAATTTTACTACATGTGGCAAGTTTTCTGGAATAATATAAAATTTATTCTGTAAGGGTGCTTTTAAATCCTTGCAACAGCGTTCAAAGACTTAAAAACAATAGAACAGCAACTAACAAAATCTCAAACAAATTGTCAGCAATATTTTAAATCTAGCGTACCAGAATCGTTGTCAGTCAAATGAGTTGCAACAAGAAGCATTGTGCTTAAACACTTCCTCCAAAAAACAATCTAGTTGCATTGGCCCATGAGTTATACAACAATATTTCTGTTCATTATCACATGAAGTTGAAAGTTAATTTTCTCTTTATGGTTGCAAGAAATCTGGTAGCCATTCTGCGCTGAAATGATTTGCTATAACCACTTTTTTAGTAGACTCCTATATCTTGCATTAAACAGTTCTGAAGAATTGAGAAATCTTATTTCTTTATTACGAACCGGTCCAGTGTAAAATTAAATTTAAAACAAGACCGCAACACGTCTAGTCACTCAAAATAAAGGGCCTACAGGAACTAGACACAACCTTGCACAAAGCACGAATGGCGTTTAACGTAAAAAATAATCTTGTTTGCCAGTGATGTACGTAATAACAAAGCGGTTCTCTTGGAAAGAGTTTAAGACAGCATAAAAGCAGGTAAATTTAAAGTAGTTTCATCTTGTCATCATCAAAATGAAATCTCTAATTAAGAGAAGATCCTTTGACTTTAAAGAAGAAAAACACATTAGTCGACATAGACAACTTTAAAAGTTGATATCATCTTTAAATGTTTATTCATTTTAAAGAAAAGGAAATTCATAGCGTTTGATTGCAAATTGTTTTATGTGTTTTAAGGTTTTTTTTTAAAAAACTAATAATTTATTTTAAATTGTAATAAATTATTGAAAAATTGTAATACTTAAAAAAGTTTAAAAAAGAATAAGAAAAAGCTTATTATATAATGTTTAGATTTTCTGTACAAAAAAATTAAAAAATTATCTATTTCGTTCAATTTATAATGTTACTGCTGCTTTCCAACATGAATTTTCTTTGTTTGTGTTTATTTGGCTTTTATTCAATCAACGCTTCCGTAGACTTACCAAATTGTGATTCTGAACAAAATTTTTTTAAACCTCAAACAAGGGTTTTGCAAAAATGTTTTCAAAATATGAACGAATGCAAAACAGGAATATCCATCGATGGTGAGTTTTATAGGCTATTGACTGGTATAAAAAAGTGCCGAAATTATTAAATATCCGTGCCGAAATTTTTTATCTTTTTTTTTTTTTTTTTCGTGTAACAAATTACGTCAATTAAACGCACTCATTTTCTTCATTATAATTATTTTTACTGTTATTGTTTTGTGTGCATCATATATTAATACGGAATTGTATGAAATAAACTTGTCTGTCTGCCTGTCTGTCTGTCTGTCTAAAGTTGGCTCTTGCCTTTCATTATAACTCAGCCAAAAGTTTTCACTTCATCTTGTGCTTTTTGATTCAATAGTGATGTAAACACTAAAAAAAGGTTTTTAGTTTGAATAAAGAATTTTTAATTTTTTAAAATTGGGATGAAACCTTTTTAATGTTCACTTCGTTTTTAAAAGGAAAAACACTTTTTGGACTTTTAGATAAAGTAAAAATTTTCTATTTTGTCTTCTTCCTTTGGAAAAAGCTACGATGTAAAAAAAATTTACTCTAAATTATTTATCAGTTTAATTTTTGTTTTGGCTAAGACGGATGTGTACTGAAATTGAGATATTTAGTCTACATCAAAAACATTTTTAACAAAAAAAGTAGCAAATGTAGCATATCGGTTTTTTATTAAATTGTTTCAAGTAAAGCAAAAATTATTAAACTAAATATCGCATTGTTTATGTGTATCCAAACTTAATTTTGCAATAAATTAACAGGATTAGATGTCAAAAATGTGCGGGTAAGTCTTGTCTCGAAAGTTTTCAAAATTTGAGCAAAATGATAATTTTTCGGGAAGCGACAGAAAAATATTTGGGCAAAAGCAAAACTTTTTGCTTAATTCGTTAATATTTGCAAGGTAATTTAACAAAACCTGCTTACCATAATACAGTTTCAAAATAGTTTGTTGGTTTACCTTATTTTGGTTTTAATTTAAACTATGTAACATTGGACTTAAATAAATTTTAAAAGCAAAATTACCGCAAGTTTCAGTGTAAAAACTGTTCAGAAATATTTTTTTAAAAAAGTAACTACAGTTTTGGTTACAAGCAAAGGTCTTAAAACAGTTTAGTTAATAAATCTATTTTTAGAAGTTTTACAAGTTATTGCCACTTTACCGTAAAGGCCCGTTTCCACTACGAGCGTGGAAAAAAGCATTCTTTATTTGTTTTATTGATTTTTTTTTGCGCTCGCTTCAATTTTAACCACTCGCTTCAATCGAAGATCAATAAAAGAGAGAAAGAATGCTCTTTTCCACGCTCGTAGTGGAAACAGGCCTTAATTGTTACGTTCCATTATTATTGTGAATCATGCACGTCATAAATTGGTATGTTTGATAGTTACTATACAATTTTATCAGTTGATTAAACAGCTGATTAAGGACAGGTTTTACTCTTTTTATTTCTCTCAATATCTTTTAATAATAAAAAATATTTTTACGTTCGATCATCATCTGTCTCTTTTTTATTTATAGTTTTCTGAAGAAGTTGAATGAACGAACGCTATTAAAGCTGAGTGGTATTTAGCCGAGATTTTTTGTTCATAATAATTTTTTTGACAAAAGTTGATTTAAAATTATAAAAACAAAAACATCTCAAAAATCTCTTCTGCTAAAAATTTTTTTTTATTTTAAATACGGAAACTTCGGAGGTGCCAAGATATTGCTGTTCGCTTGAAATTAAAATAATATTCGTCCCGAAATTATTTAGAATGTCTTATTTTTGATAACAAGGCAACCCAGCCATCAGGGACACTTTCCAGTG
This sequence comes from Diplosoma virens, assembly GCA_963680785.1. Classification (NCBI taxonomy): domain Eukaryota; kingdom Metazoa; phylum Chordata; class Ascidiacea; order Aplousobranchia; family Didemnidae; genus Diplosoma; species Diplosoma virens. Next base: position 12,238,363 of record OY796895.1, on the reverse strand, counting down.
TTTCCTGATGCCGGTCCCAAGTCCGGATAATTGGGGAGAGTTGTGGCAGGAAGGGCATTCGGCGTAAAACTTTTTTGCCAAATGATACAAAATGCGTAATCATGATCAATCCATACCGGTTCGGTCGAGGCCCGGGTTACCAACAACCGCCTAAGGTGCCGCACGGGAGGGCACCTGTGGAAATTATGCTACTGCTGGGCTTAAGAAAAACAAGAAGAAAAAGAGAGGAGGAAGGTGAGTGAAGAGGAGCGGGAACTGCGGAAAGGGAGACGCACAGTCATAAGGATCGGTACCTTAATGTGGGAACAATGACTGGAAAGGGGAGAGAGCTGCAGACATGATGAAGCGAAGGAAAGTAAATGTACTGTGCCTACAGGAAACAAAGTGGAAAAAGAGTAAAGCGAGGAACATTGGAGGTGGCTGCAAACTATTCTACAATGGAGCTGATGGAAAAAAAATGGGCTAGGGTTAGTGGTGAGGGAGGAGCTGATTGAAAGTGTCTTGGAGGTGAAGAGGGTGTAAGACAGGCTAATGGCCATGAAACTGGAGTTAAAAGGGTCAATACCAAACATAGTAAGTGCTGATGCTCCACAGGTTCGAAGCAGCATTGAGGAGAAAAATGATTTTTGGCAAGACCTGGATGGGTTGATAGAAAGTATATCAAAACAGGAGGGGATAGTGCTAGGTGCTGACTTAAATGAACATGTGGGCAAAGAAAATATAGGGGATGCGGAAGTAATGGGGAGGTACGGCACTGGAAAGAGAAATGAGGAAAAATGAATGGTTGTGGATTTTACGAAAAGATTGGCAAAACATAAGGTGACGTGTAAAAGTGGCGGAAAAAGAACCCAATTAGATTATGTGATGTATAGATATAGTACGTTGAGAAACTGATAAACGAGGAAAATGATTGAGAGCCTAGGACAGAGGAAGCAGAAGTGGTTAACGAAAGATAAATTGTGTAAGTAGAGAAGAAGTGAACAGTGCATTGAGGAGGATGAAAAAAATAAAGCGGTTGGGCCAGATGAGTTACCAGTAGAAGTTTGGAAGTTCATGGGAGAGATGGGAATAGAGTTTTTGACCAGACTATTTAACAAAGCATTAGTGAGTAAACGGATGCCAGAAGAATAGAGAAGGAGTGTGCTCATCCCAATCTATAAAAACAAAGAAGACGCAGAGCGCTGTGCAAGCTACAGAGGTATAAAGCTGATGAGCCATACAATGAAGATATTGGAAAGAATAATTGAAGCCAGCTAAGAAATAGTGTGGAGATCAGTAAGCAACAATATGAATTTATGCCAGGAAAAGGAACTACCGATGCCATGTTAGCCTTAACAATGTTGATGGAAAAGTACAGGAAAGGTCAAAGAAAGCTACATTGTGTATTCGTAAACCTAGAGAAAGCTTACGGCTGGGTTCCGAGAGAAGAGCTGTGATACTGTATGAGAAAATCAGGAATGGCGGAAAAGTATGTGCGACTTGTACAGGATATGTACGAGGAAAGCAAAATAGCGGTGAGGTGTATAGTAGGAACTAGAGAAAGTTTCAAGACCAAGGTCGGACTGCACCAGAGATCAACGTTAAGTCTGTTTCTGTTTGCTGTGATTATGGATAGGCTAATGGACGAAGTTAGGAGAGAACCACTGTGGACGATGTTGTTTGCTGATAATATTGTGACTTGCAAAGAGACTAGGGAAGAAGTAGAGCGGTGACTACAATGCTGGAGATAGGCGTTAAAAAGAAGAGGTATGAAAGTAAGTAGGTCAAAGACCGAGTATTTGTGCGTAAATGGAGGAAATGACAAAAAAACATTGAAAATTGAGGACGCAAAAATGCCAAGAGTAAAGGAATTTAAGTATTTGGGATCAACCGTACAAGAAAGTGATATTTATAAGAGGGAGGTAAAAGAGAAACTGCAGGCAGGATGGAACGGATGGAGAAAGGTATCGGGAGTAATTTGTGACAGGAGGTTAACGGTTAGAGTAAAAGGAAAAGTGTACAGTACAGTGGTGAGACCAGCAATGGTGTATGGATTTGAGACGGTGGCGATTACAAAAAACAAGTAGAAGAGATGGAAGTTGCAGAGAGGAAAATGTTGAGGTTTGCAATGGGAGTGACGAGAGAAGATAAGATTAGAAATGAGTACATCAGGGGTACGGTTAAGGTGGAACGGTTAGAAATGAAGATGAGGGAGGGCAGGCTGAGGTGGTATGGGCATGTCATGAGAAGAGACCAGGAGTATGTAGGAAAAAAGGTGATGGAAATGGAGTTACCGAGAAAGAGAAAAAGAGGGAGGCCAAAGAGAAGATTTCTGGATGTAGTGAAGGAGGATACAAAAGAAGTTGGTGCAAAAGAAACAGACTTTAGAATTTTGCAGATGAGAGACGTTAGAATTTTGCAGTAAGGTTTTTGCAAAAATGCTTTCAAGATATAAATAAATGCCAACAGGAATACTCACTGATGGTGCTTTCTATAGGCTATTAAGTTAGTTTTTTTTTGTTTAAAAAAGTGCAAAAACCTTTAGGCTCAGCAACTTATTAAACCATATCTTCACAAAATATATGAAAGACCCACCATTAATAATCTTCATACAAACACAGAAAAACTACCACAATACGTTTTACACCAAACTCATATGAATATGTCACAACTCTATTACTTAAATTAAACAACCAAACATTACCAACAACAAAACACCCAAAAATGCTTGGTATCATTTTGGATCCAAAACTGACTTTTCACAACACACAAACGTCACCATCACTAAACCAAAACAAACGCTTAGCACTCTAAAACCACTCACTTCTATCAAATGGGGTAAACAAAAAGGAATTAATAGTCTCCACATTTAAAGCTATCACTCGTATTATTTTGGAATATGTAAATATCGTGATTAGCTCTATCATATCAAATACCAACATAAAGAAACTGCAAACCATTCAAAACACAGCTTTGCGAATTGCTACTGGCTGCAAAAGAGATACAAACACTCTCCTCCTGCACGACGACACCAAGGTCCTTCCAGTGGACACTCATTTCAAACTTCGTGTTACTCAACTTAACAACTGTCTAAAACACAAATACACCTTTTACATAATCTTTATGCATACTCAGATCTTCCCTAAAATATGAAAGCTACAATATTTCATAACAATGAGCACACTAACATCATCGTTTCAGAACCAGACATAACATCTGAGGAATATAGAGAAAACCTCAAACACATTCACACTAACATCACCTCATAAAACATCAGTTCTAGAAAAAGCAACAAAGTTACTTACACCAGACCCTATGACATTCACTCATCAGAACAAACACTATTATGTCATATGCGTACAAAACTGGCACAGCTCAAAGCCAAAAAATCACCATTTTTGCAAAGTTACCTACATACAGTGAATCCTAAAACTTACACGCAACAATGCCCACTATGCTTGATACGCACATGACACTGATCATCTTTTTTACTGTGGTCAAATACCAGCACGACACAACATTACAAGTCTTTAGAAAAAACCTTTAAAAGCAACAGAGGTAATCCAAGTATGGGAATCTACTTATTGGCTTCTTTGAGGGGTTAAGAGGTGGCTACTCCAGATATTCTTGGAGGAGTGGCAACAACAACAACATTATTGAAGTTAGCGCTTGCCTTTCTCATTATAACTCAGACAAAAGTTTTCACTTTATCATGTGTTTTTTTTATTCGAAAATAATGTAAACACTAAAAAAAGTTTTCGGTTTAAATCAAAGAATTGTTAATTTTTAATTGAGGTGAAACCTTTTTCAATATTTACTTCGCTTTTAAAAGCAAAAGCACTTTTTGTCTTTTGGATAAGGTAAAAATTTTCTATTTTGTTTTCTTACTTTAGCAAAGGCTATGACGCAAAAAAATTTGCTTTACATCATTTATCAGTCTTACTTTTGATCTGGCCCAAACGAAAGTGCACTGAAATTGAGATACTTAAGCTACATCAAAAATATTTTTAGCAAAAAGTAGGTAACGAGCATATTGTTTTTTGTTAAATTATTGCAAGCGGAAAAATTATTACGCTAAATATCGTATTTTATATGTGTATCCAAACATAATTTTGCAATAAATTTACAGAATCAGATGTCAAGAAATGTGCGAGTAAGCCCTGTCTCAATGGAATGTGTGAAGATTTGGAAAACGGTTATAAGTGCACATGTAATTCAAATTACACGGGTCAAAACTGTAACATAGGTGGTTTTATGAACTTTTTTAAATGGTTTTGTTTTGATTAATATTTTTGAATTTTAATATTTTAGTAACCTCAAAAGATAGGAGCTTTCTTTTGTAGTTCTACTCGTCGTCGTCGTCGTTTAAAGGGTATCCACTCCAGGTCAAACACAAACAGGACTGGGGCCGAGGGTTTATCCTTTTACTACCCCAGACTGCTGCACTGCCTGGATCAGATGCTGGCAGTGATGTCATTAAGCCAGCATCGAGTTTCGTCATCCAAAACCGTCAGACCTCGTGCTCCATGTCGTGTCCGATGTATGGGGCACGCTGTTAGAACATGGTCTGCGGTTTGCTCAGAGGCGCCACACTCGCAATTCGGTGAAGGAGCGAGACCCCATTTGTGCATGGACGAATGGAATCGCCCAACACCAGTCCCCAGGCGGTTGAACTTAACCCAAGCTGCTCGGGGTAAGCCCATCCCAACAGGCCTGGCACTGGTCCCGGGCACAAAAGCACAAAGCCTGGAAGCATTTTCACAGTACTCCGTGTTCCATTTGTGATTTGTCCATTCAGAGGCGCGGATGCCAAGTCTGGCAAGGTTGTCCAAAAGATTCCGCGCACCTGGCACAAACGGGCGTCTGGATCTTAGTCTCACTTGGCCAGTATCTGAGGACCCATTTAACAGACCATGCAAAATATGATCGGGGTCCAGAGATCCAGGTAAGCCAAGGAGAGTATCGCTCCCATTCGGCGAAGTTCAGCTGGCTGGATGCCCGAGAGTACAGGTAGGTGGTCCGTTGGAGTGGAACGCAGGCATCCAGTAACTATGCGCAAGGCGTCATTCAAGACACTGTCAATGAGACGAGTGTGAGCACTGCGACACCAGACTGGCGCACAGTACTCAGCTGTTGAGTAGACTAGAGACAAGGTGGCTATGCGTAGTGTCTTAGCACCAGCACCCCATCCCGAGCCCACGAGTCGCCTCAGCAGTGTGACGCGCGATGATAGTTTTTTGCGCAATGCCACTAAATGGTGACGAAACGTGAGCGATCTGTCCAGTTTTACCCCAAGGTATGTAGGGGTTGGACAGAACGGTGAAAGTCTACTATTGTTGTAGACCTTTAGCTCACGTTTGGCCTCTCGGTTGTTTAAGTGAAAGGCTGTCGTCACCGTCTTAGTGTGACTGAGCTTCAACCTCCAAGTCTGGAGATACGCTGACAGTGTGGACATGTCTTGGCTTAATGTCCCCTCCAAGTCCTTCCAGTTTCCAGAAGAATGCAACAATGCTAAATCATCAGCATAAGCAAACTTTGTGGAAATCATGGAAGGAAGATCGTACGTATAGATATTAAATAGGAGGGGAGCAAAGACCGATCCCTGAGGAACGCCGTTTTTAAGACGGCTTAGCCTGCTTTGCTTGCTGTCACCGGTGGTAAGGGTAAAACTTCGATTTCGGACAAGCTCCATGATTATTTTGACCATGTGCTTATCCGGAAGTAGTCTCAGCAGCTTGCAGGTAAGGGCACGGTGCCAGACAGTGTCATAAACAGCTGTCAGATCGATAAATACGGCACCGACCTTCTTTTTAGCCTTAAAAGAATCCTCGATGTTCTGGGTTAGTAGAACAACTTGATCTACGGTTGACTTCCCGCGTCGGAACCCAGCCTGCTCTTTAGGGAGCAGTGGATCAATTAATGGTTCAATGCGGGCGTAGATAAGCCTCTCGAGGATCTTGTAGGGGACACAGAGCAGAGATATCGGTCGATAACTCTTTGAGTCCCCCACGGGCTTTCCTGGTTTTGGGATCGCGACCACAAGCGCTCTTCTCCAGATCTTGGGAATTTTGAGTCGGCGCAAACAGGAAGAAAGGAAATCACGCAACCAGGACTTCAAAGCAGCTTCGGCATGGAGTATAAGCTCGGGGCAGATGGAATCAGGTCCCGGAGCTTTACCTGGTTTTAAATGTTGAAGGGCAGCAGCACATTTTCTCTGTAAAAAACTGTCAGAGATATTTACTGCGTCTGGTATTGTGGTCCTCCAAAGGTCAGACACTTCTTGAAAGACAAGTCGAGATGACTTGCGGTCAACAGCCTTGTATTTCCCATTTCTGACCAGCTGAGATACAATAGCATCGGCTGAAACGGGACAGTGACGAGGAGAGTGTCGTGACCTACCAGTAAGGTTGTTCAAAATACTGCACGCGTTTCGACTAGAGCAGTGGTTCCCAACCTTTTTAATGTCATGGACCCTTTTGAGGATTTTCCTGAAAGTTGTGGACCCCGTAAATAAAAAAGGAAATAAAATCCACTCTTTTCTCCCAAAAATACGGTGATCTCTAAAACAAAAAAAAAAAAGGTCTTCACTTCGATTTTATTTCCAATTTTGCTGTTTTTTCTCCCAGAAACATGGTGATCTCTAAAAAAAAAAAAAGTTCTTCACCTTGAATCGATCTTTTATTTTCCTAGGCAACTGCCTAATTTGCTTCCCCTAATATCCACCATTGCTTTCACTATGACATATTCTTTCATTTTTTCCGTAAAAGGCTCATGGACCCTCAAAAATCACTCTGTGGACCCCCGGTTGGGAACCACTGGACTGGAGTGTGAGAAGTCAATGCTCCAAACTGCTTCGGACCATCGATCCCTCCGCTTTCTGTCAAGCTTGGCAAGCAGAGCTGTAGCAGCCAAACTTGAGTCGTCTCCCTGAGGAGACTGCAGAAAGGTTTTATAGAGGGATTCACACTCTGCATCCCAACACGAGATATAGTTATTTTGATACCCGCGTGGGATAGTCTTTTTGGCTGCTTTCTTAAGTAAAATATTTTAACAAAATTAAATGTAAAAATCTGTGCAATTAAGCTAAATAAAGATAATTCATCAGTTCAAGCGCATTATAACGCAAGAAACAAATAAACACTTTTCATAACAAATTACAGTCGTGGCCAAAAGTTTAAGACCAAGCCGTAAATTTTAAGTTAATCTTTCTTTTTTACTTATTTCTTGCTCAGCAGTTACACACGCACAAAAAACATACACAAGACAGCAATAAGCATTTATACAGTGCGTATTTTGCATTAAAACGTCAAGTTTTTAATATTTAGTGAATCCTCCTTTTGCTTTAATGACAGCCTTCATTCGTCTAGACATACTTTCATTTAAATTTTTGCAAACTCCTTCAGGTATTTTACGGATCCAGACTAGTTTGGTTGCTTCAATTAGGGTAGAAATATTTGAGAGATGTTTATTGGTAACTTTATCCTTAAGAACAGCCCATAAGTTTTTTATAGGATTACGGCCAGGACTGTTTCCTGGCCACTCCAGAAGAGTAATTTTGTTGGCCGTGAACAAGTCTGTTACAATCTTTTGAACGATGGCATGGGGTTCCATCTAGCACAAAGATTGTACAGTCGTGCACCGACATGTACAGTTGTAACTTCTCCTTCATTAAGTTTAAGTATCTTTGGCCGTTTATCGTGGTTCTGTGTTTCAAAAAGAAGAGTCCGGCAGTACCTTTAATCGAAATGGTTCCCCCTATCATCATACTTGGCGGGTGTTTTACTGTTTCGTGGGTATACTTTTCATTTTATCGGTTTCCTGGAGTTCGGCGGACATTTCTCTTCATTGCGTCAAACTGCTGAACTGTAGATTCGTCCGAAAATAATACTTTAGAGTCTGGGCACAAGTCCAGTCTTTATGCTGCAATGCGAATTGAAGACGCTTCTTTTTCATCTTCAGGGTAAGCAATCGAAGTTTCACCCTTATCACCGGTGACAGCAAGCAAAGCAGGCTAAGCCGTCTTAAAAACGGCGTTCCTCAGGGATCGGTCTTGGCTCCCCTCCTATTTAATATCTATACGTACGATCTTCCTTCCATGATTTCCACAAAGTTTGCTTATGCTGATGATTTAGCATTGTTGCATTCTTCTGGAAACTGGAAGGACTTGGAGGGGACATTAAGCCAAGACATGTCCACACTGTCAGCGTATCTCCAGACTTGGAGGTTGAAGCTCAGTCACACTAAGACGGTGACGAGAGCCTTTCACTTAAACAACCGAGAGGCCAAACGTGAGCTAAAGGTCTACAACAATAGTAGACTTTCACCGTTCTGTCCAACCCCTACATACCTTGGGGTAAAACTGGACAGATCGCTCACGTTTCGTCACCATTTAGTGGCATTGCGCAAAAAACTATCATCGCGCGTCACACTGCTGAGGCAACTCGTGGGCTCGGGATGGGGTGCTGGTGCTAAGACACTACGCATAGCCACCTTGTCTCTAGTCTACTCAACAGCTGAGTACTGTGCGCCAGTCTGGTGTCGCAGTGCTCACACTCGTCTCATTGACAGTGTCTTGAATGACGCCTTGCGCATAGTTACTGGATGCCTGCGTTCCACTCCAACGGACCACCTACCTGTACTTTCAGGCATCCAGCCAGCTGAGCTTCGCCGACTGGGAGCGACACTCTCCTTGGCTTACCGTGGATCTCTGGACCCCGATCATATTTTGCATGGTCTGTTAAATGGGTCCTCAGATACTGGCCAAGTGAGACTAAGATCCAGACGCCCGTTTGTGCCAGGTGCGCGGAATCTCTTGGACAATCTTGCCAGACTTGGCATCCGCGCCTCTGAATGGACAAATCACAAATGGAACACGGAGTACTGTGAAAATGCTTCCAGGCTCCGTGCTTTTGTGCCCGGGACCAGTGTCAGGCCTGTTGGGATGGGCTTACCCCGAGCAGCTTGGGTTAAGTTCAACCGCCTGGGGACTGGTGTTGGGCGATTCCATTCGTCCATGCACAAATGGGGTCTCGCTCCTTCACCGAATTGCGAGTGTGGCGCCTCTGAGCAAACCGCAGACCATGTTCTAACAGCGTGCCCCATACATCGGACACCACATGGAGCACGAGGTCTGACGGTTTTGGATGACGAAACTCGATGCTGGCTTAATGATATCACTGCCAGCATCTGATCCAGGCAGTGCAGCAGTCTGGGGTAGTAAAAGGATAAACCCTCGGCCCCAGTTCTGTTTGTGTCTGGCCTGGAGTGGATGCTCTTCAAACGATGACGACGACGACGAGGGTAAGCCTCAGTTTTTTTGATTTCAGACCAAATTTTTTAACTAAACAATGGCTAACAGTCCACCTGCTGACTGAAATACCATTTTCATTTAAATTGTCTCTGATCTTCTTGGTTGAACATGGAGAATTAATCACTTTCTTTTTAATTAAATTGTCAGTTCCAGGAGTTGTTTTACGGGGACGACCACTTCGATTTGCATCAGCATAACTGCCTAGTTCCTTAAATTTCAAAATAGCCTGATGCACAGCAGTTTTGCTACATCCAAGCCGCTCACCAATTTGGCGTTCTGTGTGCCCTTCCTTGTAAAGAACAATAATTTGACATTGTTGAACCTCCGAAAAGAGCAGTTTTTAACCATTTCAGACAAAGCAGTTTTTTAACCGAAAATGCAAAAAACAAATTTTTGCTTGCTGACATTTAAATGATATTTGCTAAATAATGATTGATAACATTAGATTTTACCCTGGAAAAAAGATGATGCAACTGAAACAATATCTGATGCAATATTGCGACACATTAAAAAAACGTCATAAATCAAGTTTGGTTTTAAACTTTTGGCCACGACTCTATATGTGTTACGAAAACTTTTTTGAAATTATTCTTACTTGTCTAGGTCTCCTATACATTAAGATTGAAAAATTATTTGAGTTCAGTTTTATAAAATGCTAAAAATGCTAGCTTTACTACATTTGTTTCATTTGTGTTTGTTTGGCTTTATTTTGTTTATTTCTTTGAAAAACAAATCAAACAGGACAACAATTTTTAAGTCGAAACAAACATTTCTTAAATCTTTAAAAGGTTTATTACAAACTTACTTCAAAGAGTTGGAAAAATGTCAAAGAGAAATGTAAACCAGCGGTTTGTTCTACGTATATTTAATAATGTACTGTACATTCTTTTTTGTTGAAAAATGTTTAGATTTTGAAGAGCCATGTTAACTTTAATCTAACTTGCTTTTTTAAAGTTATTCAATTTACATTGAAGAACTTTTTTACCATAGAAAAACTGTCTAAACCTATAATTTTTGATTGTACAGAAAAACAAATCTTTGTTTTACGCTCATTTTTGTTTTTACATCTGCAGACATCGATAAATGCAGCTCAAATCCTTGTATTTATGGAAATTGTACGAATGTCGTGAATGGTTTTAAGTGTAACTGCAACTTTGGATACAAGGAAAAATTATGTGATGTTCTTGGTACGAACAGTGTTTGATAAAAAAAATTTTTGTGCAGTACATAGTATTTCATAAAACAATTTCATAAACACTAAGTTTAAAATGTTAATCTTTAGTTTTGTTATCTGTTAACAAATATTTAAATTAAACATCATAATGAAGTGACAACATTCAGATAATGTTTAACAAAAGTTTAATAAAAGTTTAAACCTGAGTTTCTCAAAAGGGCCACGAGGCATTTTGCGGGGAGCCACGAGCAGACGTTTTTTTAGTTTTCATTTAACTTTTAAGACAAAATGAAAAATTCAGAAACAGTTTAAGGTCATGGCATTTTTTGGTTTTTACCTTTGGGATAAAAATGTTGAAATCAGAGGCAGTTTCAAAATAATAACTTTTTTTGGTCTTCACTTAAATTTTTGTCACAATATTTTAAGCAGGTAGCCACCGGTGTTTGAGAGTCTTTGAAAAAGGGGCCCGGCTCAGCAAATTTTGAGAACCACTGGTTTAAACCAAAAATATAAATACACTTGAAGTCTAAACGAAAAATCAATATAAATAATAATTTTAAGTAGCAATCTGAAAACAACTTTAACGTACATGACAAAATAACAACTGATAAAACTAAAATTTAACAAAATGCGAAATAACAGAAAAAATCAAAATTTTTTGGTTGGTTTTTCATTAATCACCTTGTTTATTTGAGCTAAATTCCAAACTTACCTAGCTGTGCCAGTGCTACCCACTATCATTACCCAAACAAGTCCTACGCTAGTTATAGAATTTTTTTATTTCTTTGACTATTGTCCTTGTATTCGCGTAATTAGCGTGTTTGATTTACGCATTTTATATAGAAATGAGTTGGGTAAATCCAGCACCACCATCACTACCAAGAGACAATAAGAGTTTGCATTACAATGGCAATGTAAAAATAAAAGCTAAAAATTTTTCATATTTTCATCATCTTTTGAAATTTTAAACAATTCTAGTAAAGCACAAAAACAGAACTTACTGCATAGGTGATAGCATAGTCACATATCGATAAACAGTACGTGCTCGAGTGGTTAAAAGCGCTGAGTTTGTGATTGACATATTAAAAATTTGAGTAGTTCTATTTTGTCCTTGGGAAAGATACTTTTCAGCACTTTCCCCTACTCGACTGTCCTGAAAAGCAGTTCTATATTTCAGTCATACCTTTACAAAAACTAAAAAATAAAAATAAAAAACTTCAAGAGGACGGCAACATTTTGGCATCTTTGGAAGCAGGTCTGGGTTATTTCTTGACAGTTGTCCTATGTTTATCGTCTCCAACGCTTTCCTACGTGTCAAAAGGATAAATATATAGATGAAAAGAAGTACAGTAATGAAAAACCGTGAGCTTAAAACACATATTTGCAGTGATAAAAATCTACATGCTAAAACTTTTTTTGTGGTCACAGTAACGTAATTGATATTAAGTTTACTCTAGGTGGAAACTTCGTGCTTGAAATTATGAAAAAATAAATAAGAAAACCGTCCAACCTACAGTGATTTCAAGGTTTTTTTTAACCCGAATTTTTTAGTTGATCAAATTACATTTTAAAGTTGTTGCCACCGGTTAATAAAAGAACAACGATGTGGTGCGCATCTCCAAAATCAATAAAAATTCTATAAAAAAAAGAGAGAGAAATTATTGATAAGGTTTAACAATTTAATACCAATCCTCAGTAATATAACAGTAAATATAAAACCGGCAACCTGGTTGAGTGGTCAAGGTGCCGGGATTGTGATTGACATGGTCTCGGTTCAAAACCGACTCAAGCCATTCTGTTGAGTCCTTGGGAAAAACAAGTTTACGTCTCTTTCCTGTCCGTGGCGGCCTTACCAAGCAGGTTCAAATTTCAGTTATATTTCTTTAAAACTGAAAAACCAAATAAAAATTTTAAGAGGACAGCAATATCTTGGCATCTTCTGAAGCATGTCTCTGTAATTGCTTACCCTAGGTATTAGCGCCTCTGTCGCTTTCCTGCAAGTAAGTAGGATAATATAGAGATGAATTGAAAATGAAATGTAAACTTAAAAAAATTGGGCCCGGCTTTAAATTAAAAGAAAATAATACTTTTCTTCTGGATTTGCTACATTTAAGAGAAATCATAAATGTTTGTTTAAATCAGTGTTTCCCAAACTTTATTCACCTACCGCCCCCTAAGGGTCGCCAAAAATTTTATAATGCCCCCTATCCTGTGCATACAGTTATGCTTTACTATAGCATTTGATATATATAATAAATTTACGCAACTTACATGTAAATAACAAACACACATGAAACACAAAAATACATTTTTTTCTGTTTGCATGCATAATCAACATACCATGTACTCACATCTTAATGAGATGGATGTGGCTGATGTGATGATATCAACTTGTCAGTTTCTGGCTTCAGTGCAGTGAGGAAAAACCTTAGGTCGCCCCGATCTGTGACAGCTTGCCTATTCCTTTGCTTGCAAAGAAGCTGGGAAACTGCACTGAACCCTTTCTCAATCAGATAAGATGTTGGAAAAGCTATAGAGTACAGCTTCACTTTGTTTCACACTGCTGGGTAACGTTCACGGACAGCTTTTTACAGCCAGAAATCCTGGTAGAAGTTTGAAAGCTTTGGTCTTAGTTCAATATCATTTCGGAGTGATATTAGTTCTTCTTCTAAGACACCTGTCCCTTCCAGACTCGACCCATGCTTGGGATCTATCACCCAATCAGGCATCTCCCAGGAAAAACTGTCTTTAAATCTACTGGTCACATCCGTGTGGAGCTGCTCTAAGTGTGAGCAGTATTCTTGCAGGTCATCATCTAGTACGGCGCTTTCTTTGCAAAGCTCAGCCAGGGTTGGAAATTGAAAAAGCTCATGACAACCTAAGTTGCACTTATAAAGTTCTAGCTTGGATATGAATGCCAGTACAGTTGACTTCACTTTGATCAGATTAACAAGGTTTCCCGCAGTTGTAGATTTTCCTCATTAAACTTCATGAAAATGTCTGACAGATAGGCAATGTCAGCCTCAATGCTGATTAATTCAAGGCTGACGCTGCCATCAAGAGCTTGCAAAAATTCCACTGCAGTGCTAAAAAGTGATTAGAAACGCCTCAAGCAGTTTCCCTTTGACAGCCATCTAACTTCTGTGTGCAGTAGTAATCGCTCAAATTCCTCATCGTTCTCAGCACATAGATGTCGGAATAGCCTAGAATTGAGAGCACGTGCTTTAATTGTATTGACTGCTCTCATAACTGTGTTACGATGAACACTTCGATTAGGATGATTCTAAGATTTTTTGGCTGGAAGGCCTAGTCTTTCAATCCTCACACGCGTTCTCAACACGAACGTTAGCCGAGGAGAGTGTATTTAAATAACCACAGACAAACTAACGAACGTTATAAGAATTTATGCGAATAAAGAGAAATTAAAAACTGCTTTAGACCTGCCTGTAAAATAGAATATTACTTATTCAAATAGAATTAACAGCACATTACGAAATTTCAAATAATATAAATTAACCAACTACTAACCATGAGAATTTAGAAAGCACGACCAAGGGTAAAACTGTCTTGAATAACTGCACGTGACAGCCGAACAAAGAAAAGCGACCAGACAGAACCAAAGCAGCACGGAGAAAAGAAAAAAGGCAACGAACACAAGCACACGTGGCATCATTTACGCGGCGAGAGTATTTCTCACCTTAACAACTGTGTTTAATAAATCATGAAGGCGACCACCGATATTCTTTGCAACCAGGTCCTGTCTGTGTATTACACAATGTACTGTCAACACGCCAGGCACTGCCTCCTTCAGATATTTGATAAATCCTCGGTGTTAAGACGGTAATTTAAAATTTTGTTTTTGTTTTAATAAAAATTAATTAAATAATATTATTCACTCACCTCGTTCTGAGTGCTCAAATCGCTGCTAGCATCTCAGCTCAAATAACTGGTAATTTTATATTGAAAACAAAGCTGCCAGTTTTCACATGTGGCTAGATTGAAAAAAAGTAGCTAGATTTTTCGTTTTTTGAAAGGATTTATTTTTAAAAATTTTTGTTTTCTAAATCAACTTAAAATTTAAAGATAAAGGTATTTAAGTTTCCAATGTTTATCACCTAGTAAGGTCACCCATAAAAAGTCATTAATCGTCCTTCATCTATATTTCTTCTCATTGTTTCCTATCGCCTCTCGTCTTCTTACCGCCCCCTCAACTCTCCCTTAAATCTCGCCAACGCCCACTGGGTGGCGGTAGCGCCCATTTTGGAAACCACTGGTTTAAATAAAAATAAAGAATGCTGAATCCACTATGGCTGCTTTTTCCAAATGTTGTCTGGTTAAAGAAAACAACCTCTTTACGGAAGCTATAATTTTTTATGAAACGGTATTGGCTAAGGTAGGCTTATGCAACAAAGAAATAAAAAAAAAATATTTTTAATGGTCTTAAGGCGTTTTTTTTAAATTAAAAAAATGATTCTGTAGAATATGATAATTTTTGATTCAATAACCAGTGATAGAGTTGATAAAAGAGCCAATTTTTTTAAAACTACTTTTTTTGATCATTGCGCTATGTGACAACAATAAGAAGAATCACAAAAAAATAAGAACTCTAATTGACAAAATCAGAACAAAGATTAAATACATGTAAATAAACTATTGTCATTTATTCATTTTTTTCTAAATTTTGTCGATTTTCTTTTTGAAGTTTTTTGTTTTTTTTATTGTTTAAAAACAACGGTCTTAGAGAATAAAAAACCATGTGATATCGATAAAAATCTAAAAAAAAATTTGAGTTTTTGCTCGATAAAATGACATTTGCGTTTAAATGGTAAGAGCTAAAATACTTTTTCTATCGATTGAATATACTGTACTGTATAAACATCAGGAGGTATTTTTATCATATTCGTTGCGAAGCAGAGTTAAAAGTAATTCTGCTCAAATATTTAAAAAATTTTAACGCAATTGTTATTTGAAATTGCTTAAAAATAATGTGTTTATGCAATTTTTTTTTTCAGTTTGTCCTATATTTTCATCTGTTGGTAACGGAAGTGTCAACCCGGAAATAGCCACTCAACTGCCTTTACCTATCAACTCAGTTGTAAATATTACTTGCGATCCTGGATTCTATGCTAGCAACGATCGTTACACTTGTATTGCTGCGTCTAATCCACCACCAGAATGGTTTCCTGGAGAAGCAGCTATGTGCTTGAGAGGTTAGTATTTTTTAATCATACAGCTGTTTTTGAATAATAAAACAAAATTCTTTTTTATGTTCCGATTCATCGTAATTGCATAATATAATTTTTTTGATTTTTACGATTTTAAATAAAATATAAAAACTGTAATTAAAAGTACAATTCAAAAATTTATAAATATAATCGTACCCTTAAATTTTCACGAAAAATATTTTTATTTTTATTTCTACTCAAGCGTAGAAATTATCATGTCCAAAAGAATATAAAAATTAAATTTTTTTTAATCATCCCATGACTGCTCAATTATTTTAACAACATCTAAGCATTTTTGTATATCTAGCAATAACATTTTAAAAATTTATACTCATTAAAAAGTAGCTATGAAGCTCTTAATTTTTAAGGTAAATAAAAACTACAAAATTTAATTTATTAGCCACCATTTCAATCTAAAACTATTTTCTTTCTTGAAAAAGTTTAAACGCAAAATAAATTTGGTTTTTCATGCGTTTATCATATTTCTTAAAAACGTAACTTTATATCAAGACCAAAAAAGAAATTATTATATGCTTTGTATTTCGGATGTGTAGAAGTAATTATCTCTTGAGCATGAAAAAACCGGGATATGTAGTTCAAAATTAACGTAATCTTAGTTTTTCAAAATTTGCATTTCTAATCTGTTATTCCAATTGTATTTTGACCAAGTTCATCTGTTCATTAATCTTTGTCACAGTATATTTCAAGAAAAATATTTAAAAACAAACTTAAGCTTGGTCAACCCTTATAAAAAAAGGTTTATTCGGATCTTGATATTTTTGACATGAAAAAACTTGTAAACTTGTAAACTAGACCTTTGTAAAAAATTCGAAAAAAAAGTGTTTTTTAAAAACCAAAAAAAATACCCATAAATAAGTACATCCCAACCTTTTTAGGACCTGCGGCCCTCACTAAAATTCTGTAAAGTCTGAAGTACTACCGCCTCTTTTCTTTAAAAAATGCACATATACGTAAAAAGTAATAAATCTAAATATTGACAATTTAAGGGTAAAAAATCAGGCTTTATCGGCTTGATAAAAAAAAAGTTTATTGTAAAATTTTTAAAACATTCTTCTAAACACATTTTTCCCTACATCTACAAATCAATATAGTGGGTTAAAGGCTGCATTTCAGGAGAAGTAGGCTACAGATTTTACAACACAAATGGTCGCTTTAGGCTGCTACCACAGCAAAGCAGACACCACATATTCAATTCAATTCAATTCAATTCAATTTTATTTGCAATCAAGATATTACGTTTTGAAGTTCTTATTGAAAAAGTGATTGCGAAATAGGAAACAGCGGCTAAACGATATACGTTATTACACGCACAACGTCAATTGTGTGTGGTCGCCGTACCTTTAAAACGAAGTAGCTACTCTACGTTAATTTTTTTAAAAAAGAGAGAAAAAAAGAAAACAATTAACTTAAATTTTTTTTAAAAAATAACAAAATAAAAGTGTATATCAAAACGCGAAAGGTAGTAAAGATACTTTATCACAATATAATGTACACATCCGAGCCATATAACATAATAAAAATTAAACACGTAAATATCATTTAATGCACCGTTTCAAAGAATCAGTACTATAGCAAAAAAACATATTTGAGGGGCTTTTATTGCAAAAATAGAAAAGTTGATTCACCTCTCCCTATTTCTATAACCACTAATAACATACCTCGTAGTTGTAAATATGCAAGCATTTGACAATTTGCTACAGAAGGATGAGTAGGGAATCATTCCTAACTTAGTCACTGCTTCAATGAATATGACCAAAATCACTTTTGACCTGCTATATATTCAACTAATTGAGAAAATGCACACAGGGGTAATTTGACCTTTTACCATCGAGGTAAATGACACAGTACTGCGCAAAAGTACAAAGACTCATTTGATTTCGACCAATATCACATTGGTACTTTGCTGTTGCATTGCGCTAGTTTTCAGCAGCCAGAACAATTAGTGGTAAAAATTAGCTTGTATACAATGTGCAAATATTCACTTGGTAAATTTAGTATGTCTTTTAGTTATTTCTTTACAGTCTATTTCTTTTTGAAGTTTTCTAGTCATTATTAAATAGTTTATTTTTTTTCAATGTTTTCTAGAAGGTTCCCTTATTATTATTTTTTTAGTCTAATATGTTCCAATTTTAAGAATTTTTCCAATAATTTTGAATTTCTTAGCTTAATTTTGTTAATAATTTCGATGTAGGCTAGGACTTTCAGCTATTTCACTGGCGTCTGAAATTCTTCTAATTAAATTTCGCTTTTAATTTTGGTAGTTAGAATTCTAATTTTCTAAAAAAGTTAACATAGGAATTCTTTTAAAGCTTTAATTTTTTCATCGATTTCTTTGGCATTCTAATATTTACTTTGGTTTTTTTATTATTCGGATTCTTCTATTTGATTTTGGTCCGTAATTTTGATAGTTAAAGTTCCAAGTTACGGAAGAACTTTCTCAATACTATTATTTTTACTTTTTGAATTTTTGACACTCTGTGAAAGTCAAACCATCACTTCAGTCTTTTGGTCCTCGAATTTTTTGACACATGCAAAATAAAACCGCCTCTGACGAGACTTTCATATTCAAAACAGCTGTCTGGCGGAGGATTTGCTCCCCAATAATATTTTTCTATTCTTTAATTAGGCTATATGCGCCTAGCAAAGCTATACCTTTAATTTTCTTCTAATTTTTTATGATAAGATTACCTTTTTTTTTTACAATTTGAGGCCTCCAACCTACTGTATGTTTCTATTATTCTAATGTTTTATGTCTGAATAGCAGTGGCGGCTCGTGGCAAAATTTTTAGGGGGTGCTGCAAAAGCTATTTAAGCCTGAAATTAAATCATGTCGAATTTAAATTACAATACAATTCTAGTCAAAATATGCACTGAAGAGGGTCTTAATTGGTATAAAACTTCTGAAAAAATACATGGTGCTATTTTAAGAAATTTTTAAATAGTTATAAATTGCGGCAATAACAAAAAGTTTTTAATAAATATTGTATTGTACAATTTAGCATCCTTTTATGTACTATAAACATTCGCAAACTTCTCGCGCTAAACGATGTTTCAATAACCACAATCTAAAAGAGAATACCACTCAAACATTAACAATCGCATTTAACTAAAGCTGGATTCGTCTTGGTTTTTGCGAAAAGTCAAGTAAATAGCAATCCAATCATCAACCGTGAACCAGGAACTTTTGTGCAGCTGGCGTTATAACAATATTTCATCAGCATGTTTGGATATTACTACAGTAGCTAATTATAATGAGCTAGTGCAGTTTTTTCATGTCTTCTCTTTTTTTCTTGCACCTTGTTGATTTTCTCTTATATCTGATTGTTAGCTCGACGATATCCCCATGCCTAAAATAAACAAATTGCATAGATCAATTTAACCAAAGTATAAAGTAATGCAACCTACAGCACCGAAAGTGAAAAACATATATACATTATATAAACTTAATTACCAGGGATCAATATTAAAGAAATTTTGAAGTATGGTCATACAGGGCATGCAGTATAAATATACAGTAATGATCTTTAAATTGTGTAAGACATTATAACTTAAACTATCCTATCAAAATAACTGTCTTGTGTTAATATGCTTTCAAATGCAGTTTGCAGGTAAACAATAAACTTTCAGCAGCTTAAAAATATTGTTTATTACATTAACCCTAAAAAATAAGCTTATTGTTTGTTTTTTTGATCCATTAAAAAGATATTAAAACTGCATGCAGTATGCATATAAATAGATACGAGAATGGACAAGCTTGACTTGTGTTTATAAAAAGTTTTCAAACAACTTATTCAAGCTTAACAAAATATTTCAATTTTTAATAAAATTATATTGTAAGTGCACATAGCATAAATAGCATTAAGATGACTCACCACTGTACATTCTGCAACATTGTTCAACTTGATAATATTAGACGATTTTAATCTACTTGTTCATTATGTCAATGAATAAATGCAGCATAACCAGAATCAATTTCTTGACCAATATTTACAGTTCCCAACATTGACAAATTTAACATGTTGTGTAAATGTAAATTGGAAACTTTATGCTTCTCAATTTTTTGACTTAAATGGTTTAAATCTTTTATTCCATTTTTGGTCCATGATACATCACCTCCATAAAGTAAGCAAGGAAAACAAAAAAAGCATTATTTTGACTACATCCACATAGCCATGGAGCTTTATCATATAAAATGGGATTGAATTTATGGACAAACGTTTTATTTCGACTTGATGATATCAATTGCTCCAAAGACAATTGTGGTAATGGTCTTCCTCTATTCTTAATTTCTATTTTTTCTTGTAAAGAAAGCTGGCAAAAAGAAATTCAATTTAAATACTCAACTGATTTATGCATAACTGATCTCTAAACTAGAAGAACACTTGAGCATAACCTTTTGCTTTTGGCTGATGACATAAATTTATGCTGATTTAAGGTTATATAAATTTTGAAATTAACTGTAAATCTTTTAAATTTATATAACCTTATATCAGCATAAATTTTTATCATCAGCCAAAAGCAAAAGGCTAAACTAAGGTTAAGCACTACACAAAGCTGCAAATTTGTAAAGCTAATGTGGACATTATAAATCAAAAATCTTTAAAACTGGACACATTTTTAATTTCAAGTATTTGCTTAAAGATTAAAACTTTTTATAAAATGTAAGTAATTCAAACCCCCAAATGAATCTGGTCATATGTAAAAATCAAAAAATTACACAAGCCAGTGGCAAATGTTTAGATATGGTGCATGAATATTTAGCTAACTCTTAACATATTCATTTATTTATTTTAGGCACAAGAAGATCCATATTATAAACCCACATATAGCTATATACAAAATTTATAAAATTTAAAAAAAACTAAAGTTTTAAAGAGAGATTAATAAAAATACAAAGAATATATAGATTTGATATTTTTAAACAAAAACTCCCCCACGGCTTGCTATTCCTGTCTAATCAATCATCAGAAGAACTTATCTTAATTTATATTTCATCAAAGCATATTTCTAAAACCTGTTTCATCCTGTTAATAAATCATCAAAGGGTCTTATTTTCTTTGAATTACCCTGCTGCCAAGACTATATCAATTAAAAATCAGCTGCAGTTAAAGTCTCTTCTAACTCCTAAAAAATTTGAAATAAGCTACGAGCTGTCGTTTGTGCAGCTCCATCTCTAGATAAAATTCGCATATGTAATATCTAGAAGTCACGTGACATTTAATGTTTGTTTGTTTGTTTTTTTAAATATCTGGTTGCCGTTGAGCTGCAGCTCCAGCAGAGTTTCCAAAGAAATGTTAGAACTGAAAAATTCTTAAAAATTTATTTAAAAATACAAAAATACTTAATTATTTAAAAAAAATTTTTTAATATTTTTTAACAATTTCAAAAAAATGAAAATTTTTTCTGAAAACTCTGGGGGTGTTGCAGCTCTGCAGCTCCTCAACACGAGCCGCCACTGCTGGATAGCGTTTTTCTTCCAAATTAGCTTGCTTGATTATTGTTTGCACTTTACCAAGTCAATTTTCACCAGTAATTGTCTGGCTGTTGAAAACTAGCGCAATGCGGTTGTAAACAGCAAAGTACCAATGCGATGTTAGTCGAAATCGAATGAGTCTTTGTACTTTTGCACAGTACTGTGTCATTCGCTTTGATGGTAAAAGGCTGAATTACCTCTGTGTGTGCATTTTCTCAATCAGTTGAATAAATAGCAGGCCAAAAGTGATTTTGGTCATATTCATTAAAGCAGTGGCTGAGTTAGGAGTGATTCCCTACTCATCTTTTTGTAATAAATTTCTTGCTTGCCATAAAACTAACGATATGGTAATTTTTTTGTTTTATTAATGTAATAATCTTAAATAAAGCTATAAAAATAATACAAGAAAACTAAAATGATTAAAAGATAATACATTCTATCAGTGGCGTGTGGTGACCTCTGAATCTGGTAATGCAATTGGTATGCCTATATATTGAATGCATTAAAGAAATTTTAAAATAGCTTCAACGCAAATGGTAATGATCTTTTTTTTATATCTATCGTCATTTTTAAAATTCTACTGGTGTAGTCATCTCATCACTAACTATGCTATATTAACTCCTCCTAAACAAACCTAAAACAAAATTTTAAAAAAATATAAAATTAAGCTCTAAAAAAAAAATATATATATATATATATACGAGGTCTATTCAAAAAGTATCCGACCTTTTTCCCTCTCGCCAATAAGGTATGAGCAAACTGCCCGTGCAAAGCGTGGCTGCACACACACACATTCACGCGTAATCGTGAAGCGTTTCAGGCCGATTCGTCATTCGTATCTCTCTGTGTAAAGCATTTAGTGCAGGCGTGTAGTACGTGTTCATCGATTTTTTGATTTTCAGAAAATTTCATTTCAATGACAGAACGCATCGAACAGAGGT
Source organism: Diplosoma virens (assembly GCA_963680785.1). Lineage (NCBI taxonomy): Eukaryota > Metazoa > Chordata > Ascidiacea > Aplousobranchia > Didemnidae > Diplosoma > Diplosoma virens. Next base: position 12,216,240 of record OY796895.1, on the reverse strand, counting down.
ATTGCATCAAGTTTTGTCAAAAACTTGGTGATACTCAAGTTGAAACAATTCGAAAGATTCAACAAGCTTTTGAAAATGAGGCCTTAAGCCCAACTCAGATAAAGCAATGGTTTAAACGCTTTAAAGATGGCCGTGCATCAGTGGAAAGTGATCCTCGCTCAGGAAGGCCATCCACAAGCCGAAACGAGGAGGCGATGGATCAGGTTCGTGAAAAAGTGTTGGAGGATCGTCGTTTAACAGTACGAGAGATTGCTGCAGAAATGGGAATAAGCACAGGCTCAGTTCATTCAATCCTAACTGAGGATTTGAACCTGCGGAGAGTGTCGGCTAAATTTGTCCCCAAGCTGCTGACGGAGCAACAGAAGGAACTCCGGAAGGAAATTTCGGAGGACATGCTGGATGTTGCAAATCATGACCCAGAATTTATCAAGACAATCATCACTGGTGATGAGACCTGGGTTTATGGTTATGACCCAGAAACCAAGTTTCAATCATCACAATGGAAGCATCCGGAATCACCACGCCCAAAAAAAGCTCGGCAAGTCCGCAGCAATGTGAAAGTTATGCTGACCTGTTTTTTTGATTCCCGTGGCATCGTGCATCATGAATACGCACCAGAAGGTCAAACAATCAACAAAGAGTACTACCTGGAGATTCTACGTCGCCTTCGTGATGCTGTGCGAAGAAAGCGGCCAAACATGTGGGCAGCAAAGAATTTTCAGCTTCACCACGACAATGCTCCCGCTCATTCTGCACATGTGGTCCAAGCTTTTCCAGCCAAAAACAGCATGCCACTTATTAGACAGGCTCCTTACTCTCCCGACTTAGCACCGTGTGATTTCTGGCTGTTCCCTAAGCTAAAAACAACTCTGAAAGGGAGGCGATTTCAGTCAAGAGAAGACATTATGAAAAAAGCGACGGAGGAGCTTCAGAGCATTCCGGGGGAGGAGTTTATGAAGTGTTTTGAGAAGTGGCAGAAGCGCTGGGATAAGTGTGTGAACCACCAAGGGGAATATTTTGAAGGAGATTGAATAAAACTTGCAAAATTTATTGTGTTGTGTGCTTTATACAAAAAAGTCGGATACTTTTTGAACAGACCTCGTATATATGTTTGCTTTACTTCGCCGGTACAGAGCTCAATAACCAAATAGTTAGAGCAGTATTTATTAATAAAAGCACTAAAATAGATTAAAAATTAACAATTTAAAATCCACGACAGCCTGTTTCATCCTAAGAATCGTCAGGTGGAAACTTATTCAAATAGAACTTTTTTCTATTTGAATTCTATTTGAATAAGTTTGTTTGAATTCTATTTGAATAAGTTTCTAGTTGAATAAAATAAGTTTTTGAATAAATTTAATTCTATTTGAATAAGTTTCCACCTGACGATTCTTAGTTCTATTTAATTTAATTCTATTTGAATAAGTCCCTTAAGGACGAAACAGGGCCTTGTCGAATATTTGTATCGCATATAATACACAAAACACGTTGCTTTTGAAAATCGTTGTGTTCAGACAAGTAGTAGCTCCTCCCAGCATTGTCCAATCATTTGTTCTAATGTATAGCTCGTCATCGGTGGTTACGCACGGCTAGAGCACTTTACTGTTTAGATTGCTGATGAGCGTACGCGAAACAGCGTAGTGCCGGGAATGCAAGACTTGCTCTGTTAAAGATGTACTGGTCATGATTTTAATGCGTGATGCCTTACTGATACATTTTTGCTTTCAGTGTTTTGCCCTAAGGCGCTAAATTGTTATGTAACAGTAATATTTTATTTTGATTATGCGCATTATAATCGTCATCTCGTGCCGAGTTTTCTATCTCGGGTCATGATGTTGATGGCCATGTCCGGTTCTCTACCCGGTAACACCATCATTTTCAGGTGCATATAACTAACTTTTGCCATCCCTCGTAGTGTATTTACTGCAATATACTTTACGTTCATATTCCTGATGAGTCCCTTAAGGAAGAAACAGGGCCTTGTCAAATATTTGTATCGCATATAATACACAAAACACGTTGCTTTTGAAAATCGTTGTGCTCAGACAAGTAGTAGCTCCCCCCGGCATTGTCCAATCATTTGTTCTAATATATATATAGTTTGTTGAAACACACGTCCAGTTCACCGGGATTTTGTTCACTGTTCAGTAACATCAAAAATTAAAAATTTAAAAATAAAACATTTACTTATATTAATCATAAATTAATTCTATTCTTCTATCCTTTTCAGCAAAAAGATTTATGAGTTTTTCAAAAATGTCTGTGTGCAATTTGAGAATTGCATGTCGGAGCGAGTACAAAAGAGTTCTTAAAGTGACGTCACGATAGAGCTTATTTATACGAGTAAAGTATTGCAATTTCATTGGTGCATGTCATGCTTAATTAAACGTTGCTTTTGAGCTTATGACTTGGAATATGCGTTCCTTGAAATTCGCAATGTCTACTTGCAATATGTAATGAATCTATTTAATTGTCACAGACTTTGTTAGGGAATCCTAAAGGACCAGTTGAGCAAGGTAACCTGAATCCTACGCTGAAACAAAGCTGTGTCTAAATTTTATTTTATTCCGGCTCAAGAAGTAGTAGAACAAAACTCTAAAACACTGGCGCAAAATAAATTCAACATTTGTCAACCGATACAAAATCTAACGGGCCCAAACTCTACTTTCTCTCGAAACACTCTACTTCAACTCACACTTTTTTGCTCTCTCTCTCTCCGCGAACGAGCGAACATATATATTATATATAGACAAACGCCACGTGCCGACCAAGCTACTTGAATAAGCTAGATCATTCTCCAACCCTCTAGGGAGAACGCTTTTGCTAGAACCAAATCGTAAACACGCGAACATTCCACTACTAGCGGGATAGTGACGCTGGACAAAAACATATTACGTCATTACTGTCGGGCGAAAAGAAAAAAGGACAAGAAATACATTCAAACAATCGAAAGCGAATTGTAGACATTAAATCACACAATACGAGAGTAGAGCTTCACCGGCCACGCGATTATTATTTCATAATAGAACTTTGAATTACTTTTAACGGGAATAACTACATCGTTATGATTAAAATTATTATGAATGAAGTGTGACATTAATAAATATATATTTATTTAATACATATTTATTAAGCAGATTCATTACATAATATAATTATTTTTTGTAATTAGGAAAGTTTATTGGTCATGCATTGCATGACTTGCATGCCTTGACTGCATGCCATTGCAGCCTACCTAACATAGAAAAGCAAATAAAAACACATACTTCAACAAAAGACTGACTATATTTTTACTAAAAGTCTATTTTGGCTCAACAATGAGGCAATTATTGTGATAAAGTGCTCATCGAGACATCATAATTAGTTTTTTTGTGACAAAAAAGGTTTTATTTTTTCCGCTTGATTGCTCACCAAGGAGTGTAAAGAACAATCCCATCTGCCAGCGCAAACTTAGATGCACCGAAACATGTTGAAATACAAATAGTAAAAATGCAGTTATATATTTTTTTATTTGACAAATTCAGAAATTGATTTCACGAATAGATTAGATTTTTAGTTTTAGCTGGCGACAAAAAAATTTAAACAAGATCACCGCATCAAAAATTAATGCCTTTTAAAAAAAGCTTCATATAAACTAATGTGTATGTTTTGATTCCTCACTGATTTGTTTCTAAATAAAATTGTAGCAACTTCCCCCTTTTTGACTCTAAGAACTTAACCCCAATCCTAACCCTAACCCTCTCCCCCAAAATAAAAAACGCTTCCCAAAAAGCGGTATCATTTCTTTTTAAAAACTCTGCGTTAAATAAACAATGAAGCAATAAAAAATTTAAAAAAATGAATGTCATGTCTTTGATAAGAGCGTACAATAAATGACACACATAATGTCACACCGCTTGAAAAAAAGAAAGTAATGTGTTATTTGTTTGACCTTTATAAAGTCAGTTTTAAATTTCACTCAAACAATCACTTTTGATTTCCTAAATAAAAAAAATATATAATATAATGTTTTTACTGCATATACTTTTTATTAAATTCAAACGTACTGTAAAAGATTAAACTGGTACTAGAATTTTTTTGAGTTTTAGACGTAAAATACAAATGAATGATTTATGAAAAAATTGATGTTATTTCACCAAGTTTAAATAAAGTAATTTTAACAAAACTTGACTGTTACAAGTTTCATAAAACAAGCTGATATTGCTTTATTCTTTTTTATTCGAGAGGCTGCCGTCATGGTTCCAGTCTGATTTCCACAGATGAGGCACTAAAATCAAATAAACTAGAAATAAAACATTAAGGTCATAGTCTTTGCAGAATAGATGAAACTTGCTTTTACCTGAAAAAATTAATAAAAATTATACTGTACTTGTGGGTAGTGCAATTCGTTTTGCTCTTTAACCCTAATTTTTGACCGTTTAATTGTTGTATTTTCAGCGCTTTAATCATTTCGTCAAGCGTTCTTGTCCACAAAATCGCCAATACACGCTAGTGAGGCAGCTATAAGATTGCCTTTCTTTAAATAAAAAAGAAAGAAAAGTGAAACAATATAGCACTTTTTCTCTTTTGGTGAAAATATCTGTTGAAATGAGAGAGATTCGCAGCATGCCGCAATTGTGACATCGTAGACTACAAAAAAACTTTTTCTTCCTCCAGACATTTGTTAAAACCAGATAAATCGATTTTTTCTCGGTAAGTCGGAATACACTCATTGTGCAAGTGCAAAACATTTAATTTATTGCAAGTATTGGAAATGGATGATCATTTAGTATCTAAGCTAAAGAATTTTTCAACATTAAGCTTTTAATCTGATTTTGGTATATATATAATTCAAAATTTGTTATATTTGTCACATGCCTTTCTAACTAACACTGATTCATAAACTATCCGTTACCTTAGCTTGTAAAAACTGACGGCAAAATTTTTTACTTCCAATGTAAATACGATTGAAACCAATGAAACAATTGCCATTGTAAACGACAATAGCCCTTCCAACTTTTAGTTTAAAAAGGTAGAATATCAGGCTGTATCTTTAGATCTTACAAAGCACTTCTACAATGTACTATTTTTTGGTAGTCCCAAGTAAGAGCTAACGGGTAAAATAAACGTATTTCAAAATATTTGTATACGTATTTTTGCTTGCTATTGCAACAAAACGTAAAATTTCAATTTTATGCTTTTAATAAGGAAGATGGATTTATTAATTTATTGCTTTTGCGTGATAGCTAGAAGTAAGTGAATTGCCAAACGTCGAAATGCCTGAGGCGATGAAGAACTTATTTCTTATAAAATTGCTTTTTCTTTTTTTGAGCATTAGACCTTAGACCAGTGTTTTCCAACCGGTGTATTGCGGCACACTAGTGTGTCGTGAGAGATCTCCAGGTGTGTCGCGAAAGATTTTGGAAAAAACCTATTTAGGGACGTCGAAGTTTGCGGCTTTTCTACGTGAGATTTAGAGGTGAAAGAAAGAGCGTGAGTTCATGCGGAAACTTTTTTTTTAGAGATCACCATAATTTTGGGACGAAAATTGAGAAATCATTGACAAATTTTCAGTCAAGACCTTTTTATTATCAACCAATATAATGGGTGTTCCGCGAAAATTTAAATAGCTGAATAATGTGTCACCATAAACAAAAGGTTGGAAACCACTGCCTTAGACTCACGCCTTCAGACAATTAACAACACCTGACTTTTTATACTTGCCTTTCACTTTGCGTTTGAATAAAGTACCGTTTTTATCAGGGCTGGGGAGCCGGAGCCAGATCCCAAACCCGGAGTTGGACCCGGAGCCAAGTTCTGATATTGTGTGGAGCTGGAGCTGGAGTAGAAGCCATCAAAATATTTGCTGGCTCCAGCTCCTGGCTCCAGCTATTTTTTACATTTGAAAACCACCTTGTTAACTCGTGAATCTAAATGTGCATTAAGGTAATGCAAGTAGTGTGTTTGAGTCATTTGCTTAAGATGAGTAGCATGGAGTTTGAGATGAGTGCCCATTGGTAGGACACTAATATTGTCTTGTAGGCTTTGAGTATTTGTGTACCGTGTGCAGCCAGTAGCAATATGCAAAGCTGTGTTTTGAATGGTTTGTAGTTTTTGATATTGGTATTCAATATGATAGGGCTCCAAATGGTGTTTGCATATTTCAATAAGGGCAAATGATAGCCTTAAATGTAGAGATGATTAGTTCCTCTTGTTTACCCCATTTGGTTGAAGCGAGTGCTTTAAGAATGTTAAGCGTTTGTTATGCTTTAATGACGGTGAGATTTATGTGTTGTGAAAATATTAGTTTTGGGTCAAAAGTAATTCCAAGAGTTTTGGGTGTTCTTGTTGGCAGTATTTCATTGTTCAATTTAAGTGATAGAGTTGAGCCATATTCAGTTACCATAAAGTCCGGCGCGTAGGACCCCTTTTTAAAATTTAGTCCTATATTTAAGGGAGAGTCTAATACGCCAAAGAAGAAAATCATAATTTGATAAAAAATTTATTTTTTTAAATTTTAAATTAATTTTTTTCTAAATTAAATTAAAATGTAAGTTTTTTGGAGCTAAGTTAACTTTAATTTAAGGGGGGTCTTATAACCAGAGGGGTTTTATGCACCCAGGGGTCTTACGGTAGGTCTGGTGTAAAAAAAGAAAACTTTGTAGAGATATTGTTGAATAAGTTGTTGCGCCTCAAATGGTGATTGGTGTGAGATGCTGTGAATGTTATATCATCGGCTTATGATAAAATTTGTACGTCTTATAGAGGGAAGGTAACCTTAGAGATAAATATTTTTAAATAATGTTGGAGACTAAACTCCACCTTGTGGTACTCTAGAGTTGATTTATTTGATTTTTGAGAGTGTGCCATTGTATTGAGTGCATGCTTGTTGTCCTTTAATTGTTGTTGGCTATAAAGTTAATGATGGTTTTTGGAATGTTTGTTAGTATAAGTTCGTTTATGCTCACTGCATCAAACACCTTGCTCATGTCCAAAGCTACTGCTACAATGTGATGTTGCCTTGGATTGTTGCAGTCTTTTGTGATTTGGTGGCAGATGTTGTGCAAAGCAGTGCATGTTGACTGTTTATGTTTTGAATTCATATACAGTAGATGAGAAATAACTGGAATATTTTCTGTTATTTATGTTTATAGCGCTTTCTCTAGTGTTTTGGCAATAGGTGATAAAAGTAATATTGATCAGTCTCTTGTGCTAATGTTGTGATCTTTGTTTGGTTTTAAAATGGAAATGGTTGCGGCACGTTTCCTAAGATGTAATATTGTGTTAGTGTTGAGGGCAGCTTTGTATATGTTTGTGAGGCATTTGATGGCAAGTGACCCTAGGTGTTTCAGGGGTAATGGATAAATTCTACAACGGTAAATTCCACCTTAGGTAAATTCCACCGTAGATAAATTACACCACGGTTGTTTTTGTTTTTGAGTGCTTGTTTTGTGTTTACGAATTTTTTTGTTTATGTGATTGTTAAAGTAATGATTTGGGAGGATTATTTTTGTTTTCAAGTGCAATTACGTTGTTGAATGAGCTTGCGAATATGCCTTGGCAAGTGAGTGTAATTTGTGTTGCTTTAATTTTCTTTAAGGTTGAAAAGTCTTTCGGCATCCAGTATTGCCTCGACAAGTTATTTGTTTGCCATGTTTGTCCCCTTATGGACATTTGTGGGATGGGTTCTGTAGAAGGTGAGATCTTTAACATGATGTTCAAATGATGTTCAATTAGATTTTTGTTAGTTTGTTACTGTTTTAGTAAAATGAGATGGAGCTGTTTTGGTCTTGTGATGTATACTGAAGCGATGAGTGACAATAAATAATCTGATGAGAGAAAGGGCAGGGTCTTCTACTAGCGCAATCATGCAAGTCTGCTGAAGCTGTGATGTCTGGTGAAGTAGGGTGTATGTTTGATTGGGTGGTAGTCATGTTGAGTGTTTGTGTTTAATGCGATGGAGTTATTAAATCAGTTCTTCTCTATGGTCTTTGGTCAGCGAGTACCACAATGAATAGCGCTCATTAACATCTGCGGTGATAATTGTGTTTAAAAGATTTAGTATATATGTGAATATACTGGATATAATCAAGTCTTCTTTTGCTTGAGATATATAATTGATTCCAGGGTTGCATCCTAGATAATATATAGGATGCTTGGAAAATATATAACTCTACCCATTGGGCCCTTGGGTAATATTAAGCTCTTGGATAATATATAATTAATATTAGGTTGCAGTAAAGTGTAAGTTAGTAATTTTCAGTTATCAATATATCATCTAAATATCTCTTTTTGGTTAATATTTATTATTATTTTATAAATAACGTGAGGTATTTTGGATGATATTAGAAGCAGTTTGGTTTCTAATAATATTTATTAATGCATTTTCAAGTTGAAGCCAGAGCCGGGGCTGTATTAGAATCAAGCAATGGCTCTGGAGCTTGAGCTGGAGCCGCAGTTTAAAATTAATTGGCTCCGGTAGTGGAGTCTAACTTAAATTAGGCTGGCTCTCCAGCCCTGGTTTTTATGATAAAATTTTTTATTCCGAAAAATTCGATGTTTTTCGTAGGTTTAGTTTACTGATTTGAGGAAGTTTTGTCAAAATTTATAGCTTTCAAAAGTGGGTTTTTCAAACAGAAGACATAGAATAAAACAAGATGCTTCATACAATTAAATTTCAATAAATCAGGGGTTTTCAACTTGTACCGTACAAATTCATGACGTACTAAAGTGTTAATTTTAAACGAATGACTTTTTTCCTCCAATTTTGAAGTTCTAAAAAACGATCCTTACCACTTGCAAACTGTTAAATAAATTTATTTCTAAAGTCAAATAGAGACTAAAATAAGTTGTAATTTTGAAGTTCAAAAGGAACTTCTTGTTTAAGACTTTCTCGGAACAAGTTTAAAATGCGCTTTTAAAAAATATGCTGTTTAAAAACTTTTAAATTTGATTGAAAAAAATTGAGCATAAAACACATGTCAATTGGACGACGATATCAAAAATTTCTCCGTTGTAGTATAGTCTAGGTCTAGAAGGTCATTCAATAAAAACAAAAATTAAAATTTTAGGATTTGCTTGAAAAACAAAAAAATTACACCTGCTAAAATCTCTTTTACTCTTAAATCTTATTAAGACTTTACAAAATAATTTTAATCGCGCATTGTTGCACTCTTTGGGAAACTACCGAGGAAATTTTAATTTAAGACAGAATAAATTGAAGTTAAGACTGAACTGGAAGGACAGATGAAATTTCAAGTAAGACACCAGATTGCGAGTACGGCGCCGCTGAACAAACCACGGATAACAACTTAATAGCACCGCATGAAGCACAAGATCTGACAGTTCTTAACCCGTTAACTGCGGAATTAAATTTTCACAAACCGTTTCTCAGTGCGTAATTAAAATGCGCCTCGCTTTTTAAAATGACTCTTTTCTTGCTATTGCGAGGTGTGTGGAGATTTCCCTGTTAATTTGTTTTAGAAGCCGTAAATTCAGACAGACGGGAGTTAATCCTTCTTCAAATAATAGCCGATAATTAAGCGATAAATACCATACACTTGCAAAAGATTAAACGTATGATCATATAAATTTTACTATTTCTGTATGTTTCGATGCATTTATACATGTATATTTAGTTGTTCTGTGAAGAAATTATACAAAAAAAAGGTAGTTGGATTTTTGAACTAAATTGATAATTAAATTTAAGGTTTTGATCATAGACCCCTTAATTTTGATTATAAAAAAATGTTGGATGCGACGTTCAGGATAAAAAATTTTTTTATAGCATTTTAGTTTTTAGATTTATTAGAAGCAAAGTGGCTTTATGGCAACTATGATTATCCGCACTTTGTTTATCTGGCATTCAATTATCCGACCAATATATTTTGGTACATCACCGCTGTAGTGCATACCGAGTACATTATTTCAAAATTATTTTGAAATCTACTGAGAAAACGTGAATCTACTCGCAAGCAATGCAAAATTGATTCATTTTTTAGTACACTATAGACCTAAAGAATGAATATATAGGTACTGTATACTTTTGTTGCTTTGACAATAGAAATTCAATAGATATTAAGCGGTTTTTTGCTTTTGACAATAGAAATTAAGCGTTTTTTAGCTTATCCGCTCATATTTTTGAAAGTAACGGCTCAATTAGATCGGATAATCGAGGAAGCACTATACTAACTATAATGCTTTTATGTTTACTTTACTTTTAGTAGCCTATTTACCCGACAATATAAACTTCTAATGCTTACCCATTCTACTTGTCGCAATCTTGAACAATTGTAATTGAAAATGCTATAGAATAAAAAACAGGATTGGTATTTCTACGTTATATTTGTGAATTGTTTCTATCACTTAACAAAACACTTTTTCTAAAGTTTATAATCAGTGATGGTCTTACAAAGAGGGGGCCCGGTCCAAGAAAATTAGGGAGGACCACTTTTTCGTGTTCCAAAACAAAGTTATCACTTTAGGAGAGGCCATTGTTATCGTGCTACTATAAAGAAATAGAGCAATATTTTGTTTAGAGAGGGCCAAGTTTGGACTTTTTTTAGGGGTTCCGGTGCGGTCGCTCCGTTCATTTCCTACTAAAGACATCACTGCTCATAATCATCCGAAATATGCACATAAAAAAAACAAAATATATTTTGAAACTTGTAGGAAAACTTAATATGGTACTCCAAAAAAACTAGAGTTTTGAAAAAATTAAGAACAATAGCCACAAAATGCTAACCTTCATGTGAATAATCGGCAGCATGGTCGAGTGATTAGAGCGCGGAGATTGTGATCAAAATGGTCTCGGTTCAAAACCTACTCGCTCCATATTTCCTTGCTTTGGTTGTCTTGGCAAGCAGTTCTAAATTTCAGTCATATCTATATTAAATTTCAAGCGGTAGTAATATCTTGGTATCTTGGTATCTTTGTATCTTTGAAAGCAGGTCGGGGTAATTTTCTACTCTATGTATTAACGCCTCCGTTGCTTTCTTGCAAGTCAGAAGGATAAATATAGAAATTAAAAAAAAAACTTTTATCTTATAAATCTTGTTCCATGTCAACCGCCGTTTTATTTTAAACGGCGTAGATAAGCCCGTGTCGAGCGATTAATTAATAACTTCGAGTTTTTAACTAAGCATAATTAATTAAAATCTCGAAGTTTTTGTCTTTTCTTTTGCATAAACGGTTCTAAAATAACGTCAAAAATAGATTTATAGCGAATTTTTGAAATTGTACTGATAAATTATAGACACCTTGTATTTTCCATTTTTGTCCGAAATTAAAGTTAAAGACTATAAAATTGTTCTTTACTTTCATTCAGTGCCAAAAACTTTTCATTTTCGTTTGCATTTAAAAATGAAGACTAACAATAATGTCTTTGCAGCTATCAATTTAGTTTGCAGTCAGTTGCTTGCGTCCCTCTGATGCGCACTTTAAAAAAACCCATTTCACGCCCCTCAATTTAAAATTCCAGTTTTATTCGATTAAAGTCAAAAAATGAATTTAAGGAATCAGCAAAATGCACCCAATAAACTTAAAAGTAAACTAATTTTGGCTGTAATGAATTTTTATATTAAAAATTAAATTCATTCTGTGTTAATTAGTGCTTTCTATAAATAATTAGATATAAAAACATATTTTACAAGAAACAGTTTACTTTTACATCGTTTTAATTATAATATTTTACATAATTTTATAATATTTTTTTATTAAATTTTTAAAGATTTGATAAAAGAAAATTGTTTTTCTAATCTGATCTAGTGTATGAAAGAGTGAGATCCCCAATACAGTCGGCCAAAACAGATTTCTTGCGAAAAATCAGGAATTGATCCCTACGTGGCAAGATGAAACAAATTCACATTTGTTAATCTCTCAACATCGAACCGCTGCTACTCCAAATAGAAAAATCGCAACTGTGCTGGTATATGACACGAATATCCCACAAACAAACAACAAAGCAGTTAAAGGATGCTCTTTTGAGTGGCAAAAGACCTAGAAGGCGACCCAAAACTCGCTGCTGGGATTATGTTAAAGACCTGGCCTAATCTCGTCTTGGAATTCAACCGGAGGAATTATAATTTGTGACAAAAAATCGAGATGCTTGGAGATCCCAACTAAGAGTTATTGCTCACGCAAGCCAAAAGGACAAGCTGTTCTGTAAAAATCGACATCCGGTCTAGCTCACTCGTAGCCTAGTTTTTCGAAGACCGCCACTTGATCGCGTAAATATAACTATGCTGTACATAGTTTAGGAAAGTTTAAAGAGCCTTCTAAACTGTGAAAATGTTTAAATGGACTGTAATTAGAACAGAGTTTCTTAATTGGGGTTTCCAACTCTGTTGAAAAGAAAAACTTATCATAAATTCCAGGGTTGCGGAGTCGGAGTCGGAGTCGGAGTCGGAGTCGGTCGGAGTCGGAGGTTTTCGAAAGGAGTCGGAGTCGGAGTCGGAGTCGGACTGTCAAGTAGACTAGGAGTCGGAGTCGGAGTCGGAGTCGGAATATTTTATCCGACTCCGACTCCTCATGTCCACTTTCTTTACGTATTAGTGATGTTAGCCGCGCAACTTACGCGGCCGCGCGCGCCAGTGGAGTGCAGTACAGTAATCTTTTTAAGAGAACCTTGCCGCGTATCACGCGACACAGCGTGGGACTCATAAAAAGTTTACATTTAATTTGTAAGCAAATAATATTTTGCGTAATGCTATGCTCGGGCAGCCTATTTAGTTGCTTCCCTTTCTTCAATCCAATGACAGGAAGCAAATGCCAGGTGCATAATCAATTTACTATCTTGAGCAGCCTCTTTCTATAATACGTGGTACCTTGACATACGAGTTTAGTTCGTTCCGTGACCGAGCTTGTACCTCAATTTACTCCAATGACAAAGAGAATTTTTCTATTGAAATTAATGTAAATGCCATTAATCCGTTTCAACCTCCAAAATGCCCCCCCCCCTTTTTTTTTATATTTTTGACATGTCTTTAAATAAGTACTTCCTCCAACAGAAGCGAGTGTTGAACGTGTGTTTTTATCACTAAGCTTCATCAGAATAGACCAAAGGGCTGCAATAAAGAAGAAACTCACAGAAGCAATTTTGTTCTTACGAGCAAATTATTAAATTAAAATTTTTGAAAATTAAAACTTAGTCTTCTTGCTCTATACTTTCAAAAAAATATCAACCAAAAGTTTAGAACCAAGGTGAATTTTTTAATAATCTCTTAATATGAATGTCAATAAACGGCAGGGAGCCTGCATGTTCAGTCTTGTACAAAATTACAATAATTGAAATATTCATGAGATAGAAACTACAGACTTCCTTTTATTTGGTTTACAAAATCCGACAAAATTCACATATATATTCTTACTATCAATATATAACCATAAATTTCTGTGAAGAAGATGGACTTCATGCCATCAAACTAATGGCTGAAATTTATTTGAGAGATATAAAGATGAGCTTATTATTGGTATGGAAATGTCAACATTTTTCTCTTGAGTTTCTTTTTATGCAGTTGGTGATTCAGGATAATTCTAAAATTAGTCGCATTTTATTGTTTTTCTTGTAGTCTATAATTGTGTGTTTAAATTTTTAATTCTTTTACATATGGTTTTTTTGCTTCTTTTGCTTTTATAAACTTTTGTTTTCGAATTTTCATTGTCAATAAATTCCATAGTTATTACTAACATTTGTAAAAATTTTTACAAGTATGAAATTTTTATATTTACGTTTTAACCTCATTACCTACTGATAAAAACAAAACTAAGCCACCTAAAACAAAAAGTACCAGACTCGAGTTTTGCTCTTGTTAAAGTTCGTCAGTGATGCATACCTCAATGAATTTCGAACCGACTACATGTGATGCAGTCCTAACACGCAGGAGACAACACTCAGGGTCTAGTCCTACACCCACGCCCTACACAAGTCATTAATTCAGGGGTGCAAAAACACGGTCGCGCACTCGCACCGCGCGACCAGAAGATTTGCTCGTGCGACGTAAATCAGGGACGTTCAACCCGTGGCCCGCGTAAAGGTTTTGAGTGGTTCACGCAGTATTTTTGAAGCCCTCTGTCGCGTCAAGTTTGGCAGAAATGGAAAATAGATTTGTGTGAAAACCTTGTTATTTTTTAAAGTTCATTATAATTTTGGGACGAAAAAGTCGGAAATCTGAGACTAATTTTAGGCGAAGACCTTCTTTTTTCTTAGAGATCACTATGATTTTTCGACAAAAAGTCGGAAATCTGAGACTAATTTTAGGTGAAGACTTTTTTTTTTTAGAGATTAATGTATTTTTTTGAAGATCAAAGTCAAAATGGCCCTGGGCTCAAAAACGTTGGACAACCCTGATGTATGTGCTACTAAAAATTTCTGTGTGCTACTAAAGTTAACAAAAATTTTTGCACCCCTGCATTAATTGTATTAACATTAAGGTTTGTCGCGGGTTCTATTTACCATGGGAAAAATAATAACTGTAAAATAGACTAGAGATAACATCATGATTATCCATAAAATACTTTGATGTTCAGAAAATGTGATAAACATTAAGTATAGAATACATATTTAGTTTCGAGTTACGTATGCCATTTCGAGTTAGTTTTCCAAATGTGATTTGTATTAATGTTTCATTCAAACGCAATAAGAATTATAGTTAATGGGTTGTGTATATAATATAATTATATGTATATACGTATTTATCAAAACATAAATATAACAAAAAAAAACATGTTGTATAAAAATAGTTCCAACAAATTGCTTCGCCTGTGAGGCTCAACAATTAAAAAAAGTAATATTATTTACGTTGAAAGAAATAAAATAAACAAAAATTGAAAGCTAAAATAAATTTTTAGGCTTCAGAAGAAAACTCGCATCTTAGAAAAATAACGCTACCAAAAGTTTGGGTTTTTACAATTATTTTACCCAAGTTAGTGATTGATTAGCAAATAATTACTTTTGTTACGAGATATCAAAAGAGGACATGCTGTAATGTTGCGCATACTTCTAGATGTATTAAACTTGGCCAAGTTGTCGAAAAAATTAAAGTGTAGAAAAGTTTATGGATCATTAGTTAAGAGTAAGTGCTATAAAAAATTTTTTTATACTGTATAAAACATTTGCATGGATCATTCGTTAAAAGAGAGTGTTATAAAATCATTTTTTTATAAAAAGATTCTTTTATAACACTTTCTTTTAACCAATAATCCATAAATTTTTTTACGCTTTACCGGTAATCTTTTCGGCAGCTTGGTCAAGTTTAAGAATACATCTATGTGCAACATTACAGCATGTTTTCTTTTAATATCTCGTAACAAAAGTAATTATTTGCTAATCAATCACTTATTTTAGTAAAATAATCGTTTAAACCCAAGCTTTTGGTAGCGTTATTTTTCTAAGATGCGAGTTTTAATCTGAAGCGTAAAAATTTATTTTAACTGTGTCCCCTGATGAGCCTTACAGGTGAAACAGTCTGTTGGGACTATTTTAATACAATATTTTTTAATATTTGTGTTTTGATAATCAGGAATAATCGTTCTGACTATTGAAGTCATTGAGCACTCTTCCGATTAGCAACAGTAATTTGCAGTTATACGATTGTATGTACCAGGGGTGCAAAAATTTTTGTTAACTTTAGTAGCACACAGAAATTTTTAGTAGCACATACATCAGGGTTGTCCAACGTTTTTGAGCCCAGGGCCATTTTGACTTTGATCTCCAAAAAAAATACATTGATCTCTAAAAAAAAAAGTCTTCACCTAAAATTAGTCTCAGATTTTCGACTTTTTGTCGAAAAATCATAGTGATCTCTGAGAAAAAAAAAGGTCTTCGCCTAAAATTAGTCTCAGATTTCCGACTTTTTCGTCCCAAAATTATAATGAACTTTAAAAAATAACAAGGTTTTCACACAAATCTATTTTCCATTTCTGCCAAACTTGATGCGACAGAGGGCTTCAAAAAATACTGCGTGAACCACTCAAAACCTTTACGCGGGCCACGGGTTGGACGTCCCTGATTTACGTCGCACGGGCAAATTTTCTGGTCGCGCGAATGTGTTTTTGCACCCCTGGTATATACATTCATATACATGTACATAATCTTTTAAAGTAAATATCTTTTTATGTATTTAAAAAAACCTGACTTATTTTGTGCAACTAACAACTTAAAAGGATGATTTTTGCTTAGTTAAATTTAATTTAAGAAAAATATTTTGCTCATAGTAGGGAGTCGGAGTCGGAGTCGGGAGTCGGAGTCGGAGTCGGAGTTGGAGTCGTAGTCAAAGTCAAAGTCGGGAGTCGGAGTCGGAGTCGGAGTCGGAAATTTAGAAATTCTCGGAGTCGGAGTCGGAGTCGGAGTCGGATCTTAATCTTCCGACTCCGCAACCCTGATAAATTCAGTTAATGACCTTTTTTTTGGTTTTCACTTGACTTTTGTAAACAATTTAGATTCGGGTCAATAAAGCTTAACAAAATTGGCCTTGGGGTTCACGTGTTCCAACGAATTTAAAAACTCTGAATTAGACCAAAATTTTAGAATTAAACTTAAAATTACGGCAGCTGTTCTGCAAAAGTCAGCATCCCGTCAAGTTTATGCTATATTCATGGACTTTTAGAAAATGTCACTTCTATAGATTTAGCTAAACTGTACGTTGCTAAAAATAGTTGAAAGTACCTTCTAGACTGCAGAAATGTTTTTTTAATTTGTCGTATCAGTTGCATTGCTGCACCGATAAGAGCGGTACAGTGCATCACGCACGCCGATGACCAGATTCTTTGAAAAGTATTCGAGTGATGGGCAGACGACACTAATTAGAGCCATCTGCAGCATGTTGCATTACACAGACCGAACCTCAGCTCATTGCCCGACCATAATTTTCACTTTTAAACTCTTATTAGGGACAGTCTGCTTACTTTGATTATGTTTGCAAAACTGGTCATATAAGAAGAGAAAATCTGAGGTTTCGTGGCTCCTATCAAATGCTTGAGACAAACAATTTTATAGTTTAAATATATTCTAGTACAAAGAATAATAACCATTAAATCAAACAGTCGCATCTAAATCTAAATTAAACGTGTCATAATTTTTTATTGAAAAAATCCATTTTGTAAATTAAAAAGAATGGATTGATGTGAAGTTGGATTTGTTAAACAGTCCTTACTTTTGCAATTAGCATTGCTTTGTAAAAAAATATCATGCTTTTATAATTGATTATTTTTTCATGGGTACCACGCCCAGCAGTGGCAATAACGAAGCGACAACCGAAGTTAATCAAGCTTTTGCAGGTTATTTGATGTAGCAAAAACATCGAATAGAAAACAGCAGTTGAGCTGAAAATGAGCTGCGTTAAATTGACAAAAAACGTCATGTGTTTTAAAAACGATAAAAGGGATCAGTGTTTTAAGGCTCGTTTCTACTCGCTCCATTCTGTTGAATTCATATGAACACATTCACACTACCATCGCCTCACAATAACTCAGTTCTAGAAAAAACAACAAAGTTACTTACACCACACCCTATGACATTCATTCATCAGAACAAACATTAACATGTCATATACGTACAAAACGCCAACAAATCACCAACCGCTCTTGCAAAGTTACCTACATACAGTGAATCCTGAAACTTACATGCCACAATGCCCATTATACTTGACACACACATAATACTAATCACCTTTTTTACTGTAGTCAAGTACCAACACAACACAACATTATAAGTATGTAGAAAAAAACTTTAGAAGCAACAGAGGAAATCTAAGTGTAAGAATCTATATTGGCTTCTTTGAGGGGTCAAGAGATGGTTAATCCAGATATTCTTGGAGGAGAGACAGCAACAACAACAACAACATTGTTGAAGTTAGCGCTTGCCTTTCATTATTGTTCTGGCCCAAACAAAAGTGCACCGAAATTGAGATATTTAGGCTACATCAAAAACATTTTTAGCAAAACAGTAGCTAAAGTAGCATATCGATTTTTTATTAAATTATTTCAAGCTCAAAAATTATTACACTAAATATCGTACTGTGTATGTGTATCCAAACTTAATTTTGCAATAAATTTACAGAATCAGATGTCAAGAAATGTGCGAGTAAGCCCTGTCTTAACGGAATGTGTGAAGATTTAGAAAACGGTTATAAGTGCACATGTAATTCAAATTACACTGGTTAAAACTGTAACATAGGTGGTTTTATGAACTTTTTTAAATGGTTTTGTTTGCATTAATATTTTTAAATTTTAATAGTTTAGTAACCTCAAAAGATAGCAGTTTTCTTTTGTAGTTCTACTAAACAATGTTGTCAATACTTTTTCCGTATGATCACATAGAAAATTTTTAAGTTATTAATAAAGTGCCTTAAAGTAAATTTTTTTTGGCATTTAATTTTATGTAGATTTGAAATTCTTGATTCAGTTAATCGTTATGAGCTGCTAATATGGGGTCGCCAACAAAATAGTTCAACTTAGATAAAATACATTAACAAAATTAAATGTAAAAATCTGTGCAATTAAGCTAAATAAAGATAATTCATCAGTTCAAGCGCATTATAGCGCAAAAAACAAATAAACACTTTTCATAACAAATTATATTGTTACGAAAACTTTTTAAAATTATTTCACACTTGTCTAGGTCTACAAATTAAGATTGAAAACTTATTTGGGTTCAGCTTTATAAAATGCTAAAAATGCTATCTTTGCTACATTTGTTTCGTTGATGCTTATTTGGCTCTATTGTGTTTATTGCTTTGAAAAACAAATCAAAACAAACATTTCTTAAGTTTTTGAAAGATTTGTTCCAAAATTGCTTTAAAGAGTTGAAAAAATGTTAAAGAGAAATGTCAACCAACGGTTTATTCTATATTTAATGATGTACTGTACATTTTTTTTTGTTAAAAACTGTTTAGATTTTGAAGAGCCATATTAACTTTAATCTAACTTGCATTTTTTAAAGTTATTCAATTTATATTGAAGAACTTTTTTACCATAGAAAAAACTGTCTAAGCCTATAATTTTTAGTTGTACAGAAAAACAAATTTTTTTATACGATTATTTTTGTTTTTACATCTGCAGACATCGATAATTGCAGCTCAAATCCTTGCATTTATGGAAATTGCACGAATGTCGTGGATGGTTTTAAGTGTGACTGCAACTTTGGATACAAGGGAAAAACATGTGATGATCTTGGTACATACAGTGTTTGATAAAAAAAATCTTTGTACATAGTATTTCATTAAACAATTTCATAAACACTAAGTTTATAATGAAGTGACAACATTCAGATAATGTTTAACAAAAGTTTAATAAAAGTTTAAACCTGAGTTTCTCAAAGGGGCCACGCAGCCTTTTGCGGGGGGGCCACAAGCTTACGTTTTTTTAGTTTTCACTTAACTTTTGAGACAAAATGAAAAATTCAGAAACAGTTTAAGTTTATGACTTTTTTTGGTCTTTACTTGACTATTGGAACAAAAATGTTGAAATCAGAGACAGTTTCAAAATGATGACTTTTTTTTGGTCTTCATTTAAATTTTTGTCACAATATTTTAAGCAGGTAGCCACCGGTGTTTGAGAGTCTTTGAAAAAGAAGCTACGGCCACCAAAGTTTAAAAACCATTGGTTTAAACCGAAAATTTAAATACACTTGAAATCTAAACGAAAAATCAATATAAATAATAATTTTAAATAGCAATTTGAAAACAATTTTAAGGGCGTGACAAAGTAACAACTGATAAAACTAAAACTTAACAGAATGTGAAATAATAGAAAAAGTCAAAATTAGCGCGTTAAAGAAGAAAGCGCAACGTGCTGAAAACATCGCACACAGAATGTTTTGATTACACAGTTCATTCACCCCTTCTAAAAAAATAAACACTACTCTTGGTCCACGCCATAACGAGGTTAGGGACGCCTTTATCAACTCTTGATGAACGACGAGATACCAAGTTACGAGAAGCAGGACTCTCGCGATATTCAACGCTTTGAGGAGCCACCTTGTCCCGTTCATTAAGCAAATCACAGTAACCTTTAGGCATTTCTTCGTTGTTGACTGGAGTTAAAGGACAGTGAGGCCCTTCATCCGTAGTATCTTCTTCCAAGCGAAGAGCCAAGTTTGTAAAAATAATGTTACTTTTGTACCGTTTGGACAACGCACCTGCGTTTAATTTGGGTTAACATGAATTATTTCCACTTCGTCCACAAGTGCGCCAGACTGAGATACGCACTAAACGCTTGAAAAAGGCTATGGATCCTGACGTCATCCGAAACGGAAGTGAAGCAACGGTTTTGGAACGATGTTAAAAAATAAAAAAACTTTCATGAGACGTGCGATTTTTTGTTGTGCACAATAAAGCTGTTATTGCATGCAATGATTCTGCTAATACCAACTCCCATCGCGAAAGAGCCGGATTATAAAATTTTTGTGGAAGCAACCCGACATTTGTCAGATTTCAGCTAATCCTAGCTTAAATAGCGAGAAGAATAACTCGAAATTTAACCCTGCTTTCGAGACGTCTTAAAAAAAGAAGTTTAATCAAAGCTGGAAAAAGTGTAAAACTAGTTTGATGTATAATTTTACTTTTCCCAACTTCATTGGAATGTTAATATTTCACAAGTACACTTATATGAAATGTCGATTTTTAAATATTTACTATTTTTTTTATGCGTTAAAGTAGACATTGGCATATTTTAAATAATTGTGCTATTTTAGTAGAATACTAAATAGCAATGTAATATTGGCCAAAAACCATTCAGTGCTGACGTAGCCTCGATCTTAGTCGAGGTTACATTCAAGGGCGCCAGAGTTTTTTGCCAGGGTTGGGGGGAAATTGAAAAAAAGCACTTTTTTGTGGAAAGCACACTCCCAACAAAAGCAAATTTTAGAATTCCTAATGTTTTAAAAAAGCATTTTTTGCAAAGTTACCCCTTCGTATTCGTAACCGTTTTAAGCACAAAAATTTAGTGATCTATAAAAAAAGACCACACTTTCAATTCGGTTCCAAAATCTGAATTTTTATCCCAAATTCATATTTGATTTAAAAAAAAGGTCATCACTTTCAATCAGTGTTCAAAAAACTAGATTTTTTTTGAAAATTTAAAATTTGGATAAGAACCAGCCTTTACTTTCACTCGATCAGATATTTTCATCGAATTTACTAAGATTTTAGGGGAAATATAGCTCAATGCTTTTGTATCTGCCTATCTGTACCCTCTCTTTTTCAAAAATGGCAAATTTGAAAAGCAATTGTCCTCCTGCGCCACACTTTTAGCGCTCTTTAAGGGCAGGCAGCATTTTCCTCTCGCTTCTGGTGCCTCTGATTACATTTTTAACAAAAGTTGTTTTTTTTTCGCCAATGTCTCGTAGATCAGAACTATTTTGCTATGTATAATTTATTAAAATGGAATTACATCAAAATTAAATTTAAAATATTTAAATACTATATAAAGTAATCAGTGTTAATGCAAACTCGATCGTAGTTGAGGTTACATTTTTAACAAAAGTTGTTTTTTCTTACCAATATCTCGTAGATCCAAAGTTACTTTATTTTGTAGCCTTACGTAATTGCTTCCAACAATGACATCATCAAAAGTTGTTTTTTTCCGCCATTGTCTCGTACATCAAAATTACGTAATTTTTTCAATAATGACATCCTTACTTCGCTTTTCTCAAGGTGACAATTTGGTTAAATAGTCTGATGTTAACCCTCATGCGCCATTTTCAAATCAAACGTAATTGTAATTCTTGTTTGAAGATGGTGAAACGGATTTCTTTCTTGCTTTAAAGTACGTGCTTTGTATCCCAACTTGACATATTGCGACAAGTGAATTTTGCCGCAATAATCATTATTAAATAAATTGTATTGCATTTCAGTTTGATTTTAATATAATAATTTTTATGATAAAACTTGTAATTATTAATCAACAGCTGTAACTAATTTGTATTTGCTTATTGCCCAGGATTATAATAGGAAATATACAATTTTTTTTTGATTTTTTAGTTAATCTAGTGCTTTTTTCAAGATTTGGCTGGTTAAAGTGAAATAATTAAACAAATTTTCGTGAAGCATAGTAGTATATAAAAGGAATTTTGGTTGGTGTTGTGACGTCATCAGGCGCAGGCGCAGGAGCGCTGACGTCATCCGTGCGCGAACCCTAGACTCCATGAACCAACAAAAAGATCCAAACCCTATCTTTTACTTTCTAATGCTTATATGTTTCAAATCAATTTAGTTTCAAATTAATATTAATAAGATTAATAAATAAACCGCAAACCAATGTTCTCCAGGTTCACTACTCGGGTTCGAGTTGATGACGTAAGCAGACGGAAAAGTAGGTTTTTCCAACTGATCCAAAGCACAGAAGATGGTTTTGCTTTTCAAACCCTTCTTGAGCAAGCGTTCGATTTGCAATGTGTTCATTCATTTACAGTAGACATAAGAACTACCTATGATAGGACTTGATAGAATAAATCTTATTATATTTTCAAAAAACAACTGACTTTTCTGGGAATCGATCTTACTTATGTTGGCCTTATTTGATTTCAAATTTTATGTTAATTTTAGAAAATTTAGTTGGTAAAATATATGTTTTGAAACCACAGTGTTTTGAAATCAAATTTTTTGGGTCAAGCTTGTAATAAAATTTCCTTTTCACAGAAAATTGTTAAAAACTATCAAAATCAAGGTGCATTATAAAAATTTTCGTTTACTCTATTTTTACATTGGAAATTAAGGTAACCAGATTTTCAAACTCCGATCATGAATATGTCAGGAAACGCAATACGCTATGAGCAGGATACGACCCAAGCTTTTGTATAAGAGAGAGAACTTGACACACGTTGTCACGTTTACAGAGATTTCGGGTAGCTTTTTTTATTATTAAAAGTTTATAAAACGATCAAAAGATTAAACGTAGTTGGAACTGAATTCATTTTTGAAACAATTAAAATGTTAACACTAGAAATTAAATTCATACAACATAAAAATAATAACTATGTTTGAATTCGGTTTACTAAATAATCAAGAAAAAATATGAAACATCTGCTTATTGAACACGAATAACCTATCAATAAAAATTTTTGTTTAAAACTTTTAAGAATTACTTTGACTGTGAATAAAAATCAAGGTTGTCAAGAAAAAAATTTAACAAGGGTGAAACAAAAAAAAATCAAGCTTGTTTAGAAAAAAAGTTAAACATAGGCATAATAAAAATCAAGGTTGCTTAAAGAAAAATTGAGATTGGTTATAACAAATATCAAGACTGCTTAGACAAAAAGTTTTAAAATTGAATAAAGGTACCTAAAAATCAAGCTTTCTTAGGGAAAAAATTGAATGTAGGCATCTAAATATCAAGGTTACCGAGAAAAATTAAGCATAGATATACTCGTAACAAAAAACTAAGGTTGTTTAGAAAAAATTGAAGGTAGGTGCAACAAAATCAAGATTGTTAAGAAAAAATTAAACAAAGGTATGACAAAAATCAAGGTTGCCAAGAAAAAATTAAGCAAAGGTATAAGGAAAATTGAGGATGTCAAGAAAAAAATTGTAATTAGGTATAACAAAAATCAAGGTTAGTTAAGAAAAACTTTTGAAAAATTGAGCATAAGTATAACAAAAGACAAAGTTGTTTAAAGAAAAAAGTTTTAAAAATTGAACAAAGGTATAACAAAAATCGAATTTGTGTAGAAAAAGAATTGAAGATAGGTGTAACAAAAATCAAGGTTGTCTAAGAAAAATTTTTTAAAAATTGAATAAAAGTACAAAATCAAGCTTGCTTAGAAAAAATTAAAGACAGATATAAAAAATCAAGATTGATTAGAAAAGATTAAACAAAGGTATGACCAAAATTGAGGTTGTTAAGAAAAAATTAAAGATAGTTATGACAAACGTCAAAGTTTTCAAGAAAAAATTAAACAAAGGTACGACAAAAATTGAGGTTCTTTAGAAAAAAAAAATTGAGGTAAGGTATGACAAAAATCAAGGTTACCGAGAAAAATTAAATAAAGGTATGACAAAAACCAAAGTTGATTAGAAAAAATAAAAAATAAAAAAATAAAAAAAAAATAAAAACAAAAAATTGAGTTTAGATATGACAAAAATCAAGATTGTAAGAAAAATTAAAGATAAGTGTGACAAAAATCGAGGTTTTCAAGAAATAATTAAACAAAGTTATAACAAAAATCGAGGTTGTTAAGAAAAATTGAAGATAGTAATGACAAAAATCAAGGTTGTCGAGAAAAAATTAAACAAAGATATGACAAAAATCAAGGTTGTTTAGAAAAATAAAAAAATTGAGTTTATGTATGACAAAAATCAAGGTTACCGAGAAAAATTAAACATAGTACAAGAAAAATCAAGGTTGATAAGAAAAAAAACTTAAACAAAGGTATGATAAAAATCAAGGTTTTAAAGAAAAATTAAAGATAAGTGTGACAAAAATCGAAGTTGTGAAAAGAAAAATTAAACAAAGTTATCACAAAAAATCGAGATTGTTAAGAAAAAATTGAAGATAGTTATGAGGAAAATTAAGGTTTTCAAGAAAAAATGAAACAAAGGCATAACAAAAATCGAGGTTGTTAAGAAAAATTGAAGATAGTTACGACAAAAATTAAGGCTTTTAAGAAAAATTAAACAAAGGTATGACAAAAATCAAGACTGTTAAAAAAAAAATTAAAGATAGATGTGACAAAAATCGAGGATGTCAAGAAATAACTAAACAAAGTTATGACAAAAATCAAGGTTACCAAGAAAAAATTAAACCTAGATATAAGAAAATCAAGATCACCGAGAAAAAAAATTGAAAATAGTTATAAAAATCAAGGTTTTAAGAAAAAATTAAACAAAGGCATGACAAAAATCAAGATTGTTGAGAAAAATTAAACAAAAGTATGATAAAAACCAAGGTTGATAAGAAAAAACTTAAACAAAGGTATGACAAAAATCAAGATTGTTAAGAAAAATTAAAGATAGATGTGACAAAAATCGAGGTTGTTAAGAAATAACTAAACAAAGTTATAAAAGAAATCAAGATCGCCGAGAAAAAATTGAAGATAGTTATAAAAATTATTGTTTTCAAGGAAAAAAATTAAACAAAGATATGACAAAAATCGAGATTGTTAAGAAAAAATTGAAGATAGTTATGAGGAAAATTAAGGTTTTCAAGAAAAAATGAAACAAAGGCATAACGAAAATCGAGGTTGTTAAGAAAAAATTGAAGATAGTTATAAAAATTAGTGTTTTCAAGAAAAAAATTAAACAAAGATATGACAAAAAATCGAGATTGTTAAGAAAAAATTGAAGATAGTTATGAGAAAAATTAAGGTTTTCAAGAAAAATTAAACAAAGGCATAACAAAAATCGAGGTTGTTGAGAAAAAATTGAAGATAGATACGACAAAAATTAAAGCTTTTAAGAAAAATTAAAGATAGATGTGACAAAAATTGAGGTTGTCCAGAGATAACTAAACAAAGTTATGACAAAAATCAAGGTTACCAAGAAAAAATTAAACCTAGATATAAGAAAATCAAGATCACCGAGAAAAAAAATTGAAAATAGTTATAAAAATTAAGTTTTTCAAAAAAAAATTAAACAAAGTTATGAAAAAAATCGAGGTTGTTAAGAAAAAAATTGAAGGGAGTTATGACAAAAATCAAGGTTGATTAGAGAAAAAAAGTTTTTAAATTGAACAAAGGCATGACAAAAATCAAGGTTATCAAGAAAAAAATTAAACAAAGGTGTGACAAAAATCAAGGTTCTTTAGAAAAAAATTGAGTTTAGGTGTGACAAAAATCAAGGTTACCGAGAAAAATTAAACAAAGTTATGACAAAAACCAAGGTTGATAAGAAAAAAATTTAAACAAAGGTATGACAAAAATCAAGATTGTTAAGAAAAATTAAAAATAAGTGTGACAAAAATCGAGGTTGTCAAGAAAAAATTCAACCAAGTTATGACAAAAATCAAGGTTATCAAGAAAAAAATTAAACCTAGATATAAGAAAATCAAGATCGCCGAGAAAAAAAATTGAAGATAGTTATAAAAATTAAGTTTTTTAAGAAAAATTAAACAAAGTTATGACAAAAATCTAGATTGTTAAGAAAAAATTGAAGGTAGTTATGACAAAAATTGAGGTTTTCAAGAAAAAATTAAACAAAGGTGTGACAAAAATTAAGGTTCTTTAGAAAAAATTGAGTTTAGGTATGACAAAAATTAAGGTTATCAAGAAAAAATTAAGTAAAGGTCTAACAAAAATTAATGCTTAAACGTGCACAAGTATTGCCTTTGAGATTAAAGTTAGAAAAAAAATATTAAATCACTTTTTGGACGTAGCTAGAGTTTACTTAAGGTCAAATCAATACGATTCAGAACAGGAAACGACGCGGCTTCAGGAAATACGTCGTAACTGTCTAGAACAGCGGTTTTCAACCTTTGTGTTCAACAGGCCAATCTTATTCGGGGGCGGCGGTCGCGGGCCACGCGCAAATAGTTAAATACAGATAAAAAAAAAACAAAAACACATAAAAAAAAGAAGAAACGTTTTATTCTTTCCATTTTCAATTTTTCAATGCGAGCCCTGGAGCTGCACTTTCTTCACCAAATCTTCTAATCTTGGTTGCAAGTCGGTAGCAGCCAATTTCATCATTGCCTCTAGATGTGCATGTGTGAGCCTTGTTCTGTACTTCAACTTTACGAATTTCATTGTAGAGAAAGCTTATTCGGACAGATACGTCGTTCCAAAGCGAGAAATGAATTTCGCACTGAATGACCGTAACTCTGGAAAGGCTGTGACTGGTACGGCCCTCCAAAAGTCCATCAAGTCCTACCCTGTGGCAATCACCGATAACTTCTCGTAGCGTGCTTTGAGCGCCGCTGAATTTTGAAAATCGATCAGTTCCTGAACTCCGAAATCCATTTTGCCAGGATCGACTGCAAACGGAATGATGAATAGTAGATTTTCGTGTTTCGCTTTATCCGAGTCTAGAAAGTTTTCAATCATCACATCAAGCTTGTCAACGTAAAAATCTTCATCCACTCTGTTGCCCGGTTCTGCCACTCTATCTTTTAATGCTGAGAAGTCGTCGAAGCATCTCTCATTTAATTGATGACGAAATAACTGTCGCTTCTGTCGGAATGAATTCACTTGATCATTGAGGTGACTTACGAGTTGCTGCTTTCCTTACATGCGTTTGTTCAGCGTGTTCAGATGTCCCGAGATATCTGTCAGGAAAGCCAGATCGTTCAACCATGACGGGTCTTTTAGCTTCTGTTGTTTTTCCGGAAGCATCTTCTTCTCACATAAGAAATTATACACGTGGTCCTTGACAGCAAGGAATCGGGCTAGTACTTTCCCCGAAAAAGTCAACACACTTCTGTATGAAGAAGAAGTTTCCCGTACCGTTCATCCACCTCGTTCAGCAATTGGCAAAATTCTCTTCTTTTCAAAGCTGCAGCTTGTATATCATTCACACATTTCACGACCACTGACATGACGTCTTTCATCTGTAATGACTTCCCACAGAGCGATTCCTGATCAATTATGCAGTGATACTTCAGCAGTGTTCTTCCTAAAAACTGTTTTAACTGAGCGCAGAATCCAACGTTACATCCGGTCATAGCTGGAGCTCCGTCAGTACAAACACTGGTCAACTTGTCCCTCTGAAAGTTCATTTTTTCGGCACATTTTTTGAGCGCGTTCAATATATCAATTCCTCGTGTTCGCCCCTCCATAGCGTCAAAACCGAGTAGCTCCTCCTTTACATTCAATTCTTGATCCACAATCCTCCCAATATGGCTAGTTGCGTTGTATCTGTAGCATCAGTACTCTCATCCAATGCGATCGAAAAGAAGACAGCATCCTCCTGAGATTGTATCAACTGCTCATTCACGTCTTCTGACATCATTTCCACTCGTCTGGTCATCGTGCTGTCAGATAACGGTATACCAGTTGCGAATATGCTAGCATTGTCACCCAGATATTTCGTCACAATATGCAAAGCTGGTTTGATAATCTCTTCTCCCTCCACCATAGGCCTTTTCTTTTTGGCTATCAACAAAGCGAGCTCGAATGAAGCAGATGTTTGATCCTTCAATCGTTTGTTGCCACTGCTGAACATGTTTCTGCGGTATTCAATTTCTTCGCAGGCTTTCGTTATCCAGGATTTTCGAAGTTCTGAGCCTACAGGGTGTTCGCGAATAAAATTCATATGCGTCTTGTAGTGGCGCTTGATGTTGTATTTTTTCAGAGAGCTTACGGTAACATTGCAAACCAAACATATTGCCTTCCCGTTTTTCTCAACGAATAAATAGTCCATTGTCCATTCTTCGTGGAATTCCCTGCAGCGTTCAGCCTTTCTCTTAGTTGCCATCTCCGATAACACAAAATAACACTCAATGGAATCAGAAACTTACGAAATTTACGGAAAGACGCAGTCGTTTTGACAAAACAATTCCAAATAGCACGTGCTAATCAGTACGAATCGTTTTATGCAAGAAGGTAACATGAGCAAAATCATTGTTTTGAGTAAATCAAGTTTTTGTGATTCATTGTTTTAGGAATATGACGAAATAAGCAAGTTTTTTTAATTGTTTTGATTGTTTCTTCACTAGACTTTTTTTATGCGTAATCTTGTCGCCTTATATTGTGTTCATGTTACCTCTTGCATAAAATATTCGCATGCAAATTTTTTTGCATTTTTTAAACGCTAATAACTCACAAAGTAAATAAGCTGGGCGGTTGAAATTTGCACAGAAGACTTGTAACTATTTATAATTTAAAAACATGTAAAAAAAGAAAAATCGAAAATTTTTTTCATGTTACCTTTTTGCATAAAACGCTTGCACAGCCAGCGGAGGCTGTGGTTTGAAGCAGCGTTGTAGGTTCTATCAGATCTCAGATACATAGATATTGGCTTGACATTTCAGACATGTGTAATATTCTTTGGATTTCGGGAAGAAGTCACGGGCCACAAAAAAGTGCGTCGCGGGCCATTGGTTGAGAACCCCTAGTCTAGAACTTAAAATCGTTTTCAATAGAACTTATTAATCTTATTTTTTCTTTTAGAACTTATTAATCTTATTATTAATATTAATTTGAAACTAAATTGATTTGAAACATATAAGCATTAGAAAGTAAAAGATAGGGTTTAAATCTTTTTGTTGGTTCATGGAGTCTAGAGTTCGCGCACGGATGACGTCAATGCTCCTGCGCCTGCGCCTGATGACGTCACAACACCAACCAAAATTCCTTTTATATACTACTAAGCATTATTAAAAATTTAGCTTGTACAAATTTATCAAATTCTAGTTTCTAAAGATCTGTAAGTTTTAGAATCTTAAAGGGATTGTAATAAGGTGAAACACTATGACAAAATTTGGCTGCACCTATATACTTAATTGCTTTATCTTGAAGAGTAGTCAATGTTTTAAGATGCATCGGAAAAGTAAATACCCCAATAATAAGGCCGTACAATAAGCGGGAATGTATTTGAGCATAATAAGTTTTTAACAGTGCTTTTTCTAATAAATAGTATCTGATTTTAGAAATAATTCCAACCGTTTTTGATATTTTATATGCAATATTTGAAACGTGAAAATCCAAATTAAGATTTATATTAATGGTTAAGCCTAAGTATTTAATACTTGTCTATTGTGGAATCGAAATATTATTTTAAAATATATTAGTTTGTTGAAAAGATTTATTTAATTTGGGAGGTGTGATTAGGAAGTTAGAATTAGAAGGATTAACCGTGAATTTATTGAAATCGGGTCTAGGTCGAAATCCCGAAAGTCAAAATCCCAAATAACATAATCCCGAATGTCGAAATTCCGAAAATGAAAATCCCGAACGTTCAAAAACCCAAAAATCAAAATTTCTGGTTTAAGTGATATAAATGCATTAGTATATTATAAGTACATATGTAAAGAGTCCCAAAATATTGTTTTCAAACGATCCTCATGGAACCAATCAGATGGATTTATTTAAAATTGAAAAATGGGAAAACCGTTAATTCAATGTTTATATATAGATCCGCCAAGTCGTTATTTATGTTTGCTTTTCATTTGTGCTGATGAACAAGTTTTAAACTCGAGTCAACTTGTTTAACCATTTGAGGGACATTGGTACATATGTGTATCATAAAGTTATTTTGGCATACCTACTTTTGTATTCTGATTTTCGGGATTTTAAACGTTCTGGATTTTGAACGTTTGGGATTTTGAGTTTCGGGAATTTGAACGTTCGGGATTTCGACATTCGGGATTATGCCATTTGGGATTTTGACTTTCGAGATTTTGAACGGGATCGGTTAAAATCACATCAAATTGATAGAATTTGAAGTTGTTTATTCATAATTTTAGTAAGGAAAGTAAGGTTAGGGCAGAAAAAACTAAACAAAGAGTATTGACATACAATTAACCGCCTGAGGCATATCATTAACATAAAAAAGAAATAAAAGAGGGCCAAGAATCGAACCCTGGGGAACACCATAATTGTTTTGTAGCAGCTTAGATTTTACATCTTTAATAGAGACGTCTTGTTTGCGTGATCAGAACGATTGAATTAGTTGATTTGCTGAGCCGCGTATGACGTAATGTTGTAGTTTGAGGAGAATGTCATGATTTACTGAATCAAAAGCTTTAGCAAGGTCAAGAAAAATAAACCAGTAAATTGATTAGAATTTTTATTATCATAGGAGTTTGTGATAATATCAACAAAAGCATGATTGGTTGAGACCTTATTTTGAAAACCATATTGAGTTTTTATGATTACACTATGTTTATTTAGAAAATTAATTTCAAGCTCGTAAATAAGTCCTTTAAAGATTCTAGAGAAACAAGTGAAAATAGGAATAGGGCGATAGTTTGTGGGTTTATCACGTTCTCCTTTTTTAGAAATTAGAACTATTCTTGCAATTGTACAATTTTCGGGAAAAGCACGTAAAACAAAACTCAATAAAAACTTGAAGGTGCGGAATAATAAACAAAGAGGCGATTTGAAGAAAAAGAGCTGGAATGTCGTCATGACCAACTGCTTTATTTTTTTTAGAAAATAAATAGCGGTAAAGATTTCTGTGGAGTTGGTTATGTTAAGATAGATAGAAGAAACTCGTTTGTTTAAAAAGTTAGAAAAAGACTTAGAACAAGTAATTGAAAAGTTATTTGCTAAATTTGAGCGATTAATTGAGCAAAAAAATTTATTAAATTTATTGGCTATATTTTGGTAATTTGAGATTGTCATCGTCTGTTACTAATCAGTCAGGAGTCTTTTTAATTAATTTAGAGTGCGGAAGTGTAGAATGAATTACATTCCATACTTTACGAGCGTC
Source organism: Diplosoma virens (assembly GCA_963680785.1). Classification (NCBI taxonomy): domain Eukaryota; kingdom Metazoa; phylum Chordata; class Ascidiacea; order Aplousobranchia; family Didemnidae; genus Diplosoma; species Diplosoma virens. The sequence goes on along the minus strand of OY796895.1, from coordinate 12,184,963 downwards.
ATTTTGGCATTCATCTCATTCAGAAGTATAGTATAATTTTTTAGACGAAGTCTTTATTTCAGTTAGTTTATTAAAATAAATTTTTTAAAATAATTTTTATTTTCTTCACCACTTAAAAAATCAGATTTAAACATTTGTCTCTTTTTCTTAATTGAGGTCAGTAAGCTTTTAATAACAATCCAAGGTTTTTAAAAGTTTTCTCATTGTTCTTCAAATTGGCCTTAAAAGCGCATGGATGTCAATAGAGTGTGATATAATGTGGACAAAATTACTAAATAGTTCGTTGAAATTAGACAAGGCAGGTCAATGGCTAAAATAATTGTCCAAATTGGTTTGCAGATCTTTACAAAACAATTCTGCACAAAACTTTGTTTTATCTCAATAAACGATTTCCCTACATTTTTTTTTATAGTTGATGAAGTTTTTGTTGATAGCACAGAAGATTGGGTTGCGGTCAGTCAAGTCAGATTTCACTATAAAAGATTACAATTCGTGTTTCAAATCATTGGTTATAATATGATCGATTTTGGTTGATAGATTGGTAGATATTCTTGTTAGCTTAGTAATTAATGGTATAGCACCGTGACTTAAAATTGAATTAATATATAACTTAGCCCTATTTATACGGTTATCTCTATGTAAATTAATATTGAAATCTTCCAGGATATAACAAACACTTTTTTGTAAGAGAGTTCTGATAAGGAATTTGTAAATTCTTTAATAAATTCAGTTATCTTAGTTTGATCTGGATGACGGAAAACGCACCCACGGTAAGCTTAGTCTTGAAGTTGTTTTCAGAGATATCTAACCATAAACACTCAGATTTTGAAAAGCTATATTGTGTGATAGATTTCTTCATTTGAAACTTTTTCGAAACGTAAATTGCCGCACCGCCAGCGTCAGTTGTAGAGAAAACTCGATGAGGACCATACGACTCGAGGAAAAACACTGTATCGGAGAGGTATAAATCTTTGATTCAATTGAAAGACACGTGGAAACGAGTTAGTGAGATGGCCGGTCTGCACTGGTTCGAACAACGGTCTAGTAGCATAAAATTGCCATGAATCAGATTCCTCTTTAACCGCACTTTCAGAGGTGAGCAAGATAATTTGCTAATGACATCACCTTCTATAGCCGCGGCCCGTAGTGCCTAATAGAGCATTTAATTTTTTTTTTTTTTTGAAAAAACAACTTAGATTGCATAGTATTTTGCACTGTAAGTAATTATGAGACGCTTCAAGGCGTTTAATCGAGTCTATTAAATTATCCTCGAGGTCCTGTAAGTGAGCAGCGTATAATTTCGCAGTGTTGTCGTGCTTGTCGCACGTTCAAGTAGTAGCTGCTTTTCTAGCTGGCAGTAGTAAGAGAAAATAAGAATTATGAGAAACGCATATAGCATCCGATTTCAAGCATTCTGACTTTGCGGAATCAATTGCTGGAATATTATAAAGAAAGTGTATCAGCAACTATGTTTGAAGTGCCTGGTAAATCTCGAACATCAGTGGTGAATTCGCTAATGTAAGCGAGTTGACGTGCTTGTCTGGCGTTCTCACGGTCGGATTCAGAATTTAAAGCAGCAACAATTGGTTTGTGATCAGTATATATTGTGAAATTTCGCAATGCTAAAAAGTAGCAAAAATGTTTTAGAGCCATTACAATCGCAGTGAGCTCTTTGTCAAAAGCTGCGTATTTTTGTGCAATACGAGAAAATAAGCGGGAGAAAAAAACAAGCGGTTGAACGACGCCATCTATTTCCTGTTGAAGTACCGCGCCAGCTGCGTCATTACTTGCGTCGGTAACAAGTGAAATGTTGGCGTGTGGAGCAGGAAAAGCAAGTGCCGTGTAGTTTGCCAAACAATTCTTTTGCACCTTCAAAACTTTTAACTAACTCAGGGGTCCATTTTAACAATGACTGTGAACTCTGTTTTCCTTTAATCATGTCATATAGGGGCACTAACTTACGAAATAAATTTGGTATTGATGGAGCATAAAACTGAGCCAATGCCAGTAAAACGGCGTAAACTTTTAACATTTTTTGGTCGCTTGAAATAGCGGATTGCTTCAATTTTTTCGGGAGATGGAAAACCAGGATATTTTGTAGGAGATTTGTGCATTTAATTTCATGTGCAGGGAAAAAAATCGTAAGAATTTATCGGTCCTTGTAATGTATTGACTTGTTTCTTAGAATCTTCACATTTTAGAGAGCAAATAGAAGCATCAAGAGTAATTTTGTGATTTCGCAAAAACTCAAAACCCAAAATCGGTTGTTCAATAGCACATATGCAAAACACGTCAGACATTTTGCCAAAGCCAATATCAACATCTAAAGTCACGTTACCAAAGCATTTGATAGGATTACCGGATGCGTCATAAAAGTGACTTTCTACTTCTTCGGCTTGGTCATCAGAAACTGGTAAAAAATTACCACAAGCACCGCTATCAATTAAAAACATTTGTTTTGAAAGTTTATCATAGACTTTGGGAAGAATCATAGATTGCGTCAAGGGAACAGTTTTTGTTATAGTAGTTACAGAGTGATTTTTAAAAGAGCGAAAGGTGCAAGGACTTTTACATTTAAAGGCGCGATTACCAAACTTAGCGTGATAGTGAATTATGCGGCTTTTGAAACTGTGATTGCTTTTTGACATTACATAATTCAGTGCTTAACTCGTCAACTTTATCTGCCAAATATTTAAATTCGCTAGTTGTTGTCCTATTTTGGTCAAAATATTGAGCGACTATTTAATTATGAAATCGATTTGTAAAATTTCCTAGTTCATTTAACAAGTTAAAATTTTGAGCCTTTAATATTTGTTGAATGTTCTCAGGTTGTAAGCGCATAAAAATTTTTTCACAGAAATCACGAGTTCCTTGATCATTATCAGGATTATTACGACATGCAGCAATTATACGCGACATTAAAGTAGAAGGTTGTTCTTGCGCATTTGCATATTCAATTTTGCTTAATACATCTATCCAGTCAGTGTTACATTCTAACGAAACAGACGATAAAATAAAATTTTTTAAAGCTGTGTATGGTTCAATATTTTCGGAAGCTCTGCTTAAAGCTAAACCATGCGCTTCAGCTTGACTAGGCGACATTACATTTGATAAACAAACAAAACGCATATTTTCGTCACTTATGTTATTAATTTCGAAATACTTTTCTAAGGTCACGAAATAGGCGGGCAACAAACTATCATTATTCCACATTTTAGGAGCATGTAAAAGTGGTTGAACAGTAACATTCGAAAATGAATCTTCGACAGCCGATTCGGCTTTGCTAGAAGATTGCTTGGAGTCAATCTGAACACTTATTTTTTGAGACTCACTGGTAGTAGTCATTGTTTTACTCCTTGTTCTAGTTGCCACTGGGGAAAAAACGATTTTTTTGGCTAGCTCCAGGTTTAGACAACAGCGGTAATAAAATAGTGAACTCACCGACGAGAATTACTTTTGGTTGTAAAATTTTCTTTCGTAGGATTTTTTCTACTTGAAGTTTTCTTCGTCGCCGCGACTTTTGCTTCGTCAGGTTTGCTTTCGTCAATGTTGTTCACGCCGTCGGATTTCAATTTTTCCAAGGCGGGGTACCAATGAGACTGCGTCGGGTTTTCTTTTGATCGGGGTTTTCTTTTGATCGGGTTTTCTTTTGATCGGGGTTTTCTTTTGACGGGTTTTCTTTTGATCGGGGTTTTCTTTTGACGGGTTTTCTTTTGATCGGGGGTCACCAATGTGACCCCGTCGGGTTTTGCTTTGTCGGGGTCACCAAAGTCACGTCAGGGTCACCAAATGTCGTGGTTACAGAGCGTTGTGTTTAAGTTAAATTGGTGCAGTTCAAAATCAGAAGGTTAACCACTACTTGATTCTATTTACAGCACATTTATTCACTTATTCAAATAGAATTAAAAACAAAATAAAAATTAAAACAAATAATTACAATAATAGAAACAATTTAGTATAGCATTATCATGACAGAAGTTAACTTATCTAACCGATATCTGCCGGAGAGCAACTCATTATATTTCAATTTGTGACTAAGCCACGTCGCTGTATACAAGTGGGCGTATTACCACGTGATCATACGATATGGAACGGCAGGATGTGAATTTCGAAATTGCATAAAAATAGAGCATGTGAAAGTTAAATCCAACGTTTTGAACTAAATTCTATAACTCCGATAATAATTAAAGTTGTATTTCGTGTGAAAATATTTGGGCTGTCCAATTAATCGCTACAGAATCAATATGAAAAAAAGTATAGTTAGAAAGTGAGATGTTTAATAGAGGGTTTAGTTTAATTCGAGTTTCAGTTAAGCGTACTATATCTTAAGTAAAAATTTTAATTCAACCAAGAAATCATAAAGATTATCAAAATTTTTATACAATGTGCAAATGTTTATATGTAAAAGCACCAAGGAGCGATTGGGATCGAAAGTAGATCGTTTTGAATTTAAATCTAAATAATCATATACTTTTATCTTAAAAAAATTCAAAAAGTAGTTGCACACTTCTTAGGAGAATGATCACTTATTCGCAGGGTGGCTGCTTTATTCGGCTCAAGGAATTCATTCAACTCCTTGTTATTTCCAAAAAGCGCCGTATCTGCTTTTAAATGAGCCACGTTTGCTATTGAAAGATAGGAGTAAGCAGTACAATTAGCAAGATAGGTTACTAACACTTTGATAATAATAATTTCCGATTACAACACTATATAGGTAAAAAGAAATAAAAACAATCTAAGAAAGTTTTAAACAAGCTGCTTAAAGATGAGAAACACCAGACTCGAGTTTCGCGGTGAGATAAGCATCACTGACGAGCTCTAATAAGAGCGAAACTCGAGTCTGGTGTTTCTCATCTTTAAGCAGCTTGTTTAAAATTAATTCTAAATTCCTCATAATTCTTCAAATATAAATCTAAGAAAAGAAAATTTGAAATATATTTAGCTTTATTACATTAACCTGTATAGCTAAAAAAATAATTAAAAAAACAAACTGAAATATAAACAGCATCTTGACATAACATTTGATTAATCAACAAACATAAAATGTTTCAGTTCAAATGTAACACCATAAGAAATTTGATAAAATAGTAGCCCAATGTTATTGGGACATTTTATCAGCTAACTTAATTTTGCGCAAATTAAGATAGAAAAAAGTAAGTGGCTACTTTAATGAGATCCAAAGCTTTTCCATTTTGAATCGTTCGATTAAGAAATTTTTGTTAGAACAAAGAGTCAGCGTTTTTTGTTAAGTTAAAAATCAGGGTTTTAGTAAACTTCAAAAGACAATTGTAGGAATTACTGTTGCAAATTTAAACAAAAAAACAATTAGTGACTCATTTCCTAACGAAGTCATATCTTTATTGAAGAAAAATAACCTAATTTTTAAAAAAATAAATAAAAATAAAAAAAATAAAGCACAAAAGCAATTTGGCGATGTAGGCAATAATTGATTGATTAAATAAAAATTCATTTATGATATCAACTCAATTTTTTATTATTTTTGAAAAGTGTGTAATTATCGCCAAGTGCTTTCCAAACAGTCTTGTATTTATTCTTCTTAGCTGTGTTATAATAGGGTAATAGAAGTTTTCGTTGTTCTTGAAACTTTACTGATAGATGATCAGTAATATAAGTATTTAGATTGGTAATGTTATTTTCTTTACGTAGAGCGTTATATTGTATCAGATTTTTTGCTAATTTAAAAATTAAATTTTGTCACACATTGTAAGTAGTTTAAAAATTATCGGTCGACGAACTGGTCTGCCGTTTTTTGTAATCGGTTGTTAAAGAAGTCGATGAATATCTAATACCTTAATTTCATTTGGATTTGTTATTTTTAAACATTCTTTAAAATCTTTAAATTTTTCAATAGTTTTTTCTTTTTTTCATAATACTGTATTGTCTTCTTGGATACCATGAATTAAGATATTTAATCGTTTGTCATAAGATTCTTTCATTAAAAGTGCCTTTTTAAAGTTTAACTGAAATTTTTCAAAAGATTTAATTTTTTCGTTTAACTGTTTAATTAAATCAATATCAGCTTTGGTATTTAATATAGTATAAATTTCTTTACTTCTGTTTTCAAACTTTATTTCTAATAAATTTAACTTTTCATTTACAACATCGATTTTGAAGTCAATTTTTAAAACTTTTTGTTCAACTTTATTTAATCTTTTTATAATTTCATCAACTTTCTTTTCCATAAGTAGTTTGTCAAAATCGGCTTCTGCCCCTATCTGTTCGATTTAGCAAATCAAGTTGATGTTATCTCTAGCATAACAAAACAGCAATTATGCTTGCAGTTATTTTTTTTATTTTATTTATTTCATTTTTACTCACAATCAACTTGAAATTAATCATAGTGCATGTAGAAATAAAGATTGTGAATAAGGAAGCAGCGACTAAACGAAGTACGTTATTACATGCACAACGTCAGTTGTGCATGGTCGCTGTACCTTTGAACAAAGCGATGTGATGTTAATAAGAAAAGGAAAGCGAAAAGAAGATAATTAATACACACATCCGAGCCTTGGTCAGAGAATGTTGTGTAATCATGGGTGGGAGAAACAACAAACTCAAAGACCAAAAGGGTCTGGACCAAAAGGGTCAGGCAGGCAAAGAAACCCACCAAAAGAAATCCTGCCACGGGTCAAAAGGACCATTTCAAAAGCATATGGCTGGACAAAAAAAAAAAGATTTATATGCATAAGATAGAACATACAAATAGTGAACAAGAATAGGTGCAAAATAATTAAATTATGTGAATTTTCATCGAACTGGATGGGCCGAAATGATCTGGATGTTGCCTTTGAAGTCGCATCGGGCTTTTATCACCTTCAATTTCTTTGTACAATTTGGTGGAGTTACCTGTAACATAAAAAACCAGCAGCAGAAGTTTTAAAATTTATGAAGTCTATTACCATTAAAAATTACGTTGCAATAAGATGCTTTTGAAATTCTGTACGAAATTTACTATATGATTTTATCTGTTTAATGCTTGTTGGGACTTTATTCCAAGCAAGAGGACCTCTGTATCTTAAAGATTGTTTAGTTACATTTAATCTACAAAATGAAGGATAGAATTTGGTCTGGCTTCTTGTACATTTAGTGAATTTGTCGCTTATCAGGTTATTTTGAAAAAAATGATCAAAACATGGTGGTAACATGCCTTTTATATATTTGTACATAAAACAAGTTATTTCTAATTCGGTTATTTGATCAATTGTCATTACGTTGTTGTTTCGCAAGATGTCAGTAACGTTAGCTCTATGATGTAATCCAAATGTTAATCGTATGAATTTATTATAATCGTATGAATAGTTTGTTTTTCATTCATTCTAGCTGAGTAGTCATGTTATGTACATGTTATGTAGTTGAAAGGTGTTTGTGTTTTGGTTGCCCGCGTGACATTCTTTAAGTGTTTAGTTGCTTAAGGGTCAGGTTGACGCTCTAGAACAGTGTTTCTCAAACTATGTGCCGCGGCACACTACTGTGCCGTGAGAGATTTCTAAGTGTGCCGCGAAAATTTTTAAAATACATTAATCCATGCTCCGCAACAGCAACGTAAACAAACTCTGTAGCTGAAGAAAAGTATATTTTATGAGCTGCGACAAAAAAGCTTAAAAATTTTAAATATAATTCCCATTACGTAAATTTTTGGTGATCAGTTGTCTTCCAGGCTCGTCTCGGTACACCGCGCATTTCAAACTCGCGGCCCGCGAAATCTTTCGACAAATTTTTTGATCAGATGCTCAGTACGAAATTAAATTAATCATAAATTCAGAACTAAATATAAATAATTAAAGTGACGAAGTTTATTAGCAAGAACTTGATTTTCTAACCAAAATTAACCAACCAATTAAGTGAAGAACTTTTCTTTGGTCCTCACCTTGACTTCAATGTAAAATTTAAAGGAATAACCTGGATCAGCCAAACAATTCAAGTGAAGACTTTTTTTTATTGGCCTTTAATTTCTTTTGTAACCAGATTGCGGCCAGCGGCAAAATTTCGGGCTAAAATTCTTCGATGAGGCCCACATTGCCGCGCGACTTTGACATGCCTGTCGTACACGATATGCGGAACCGAAATACTTTATTTGAAAACAAACAATACAAAATCTAGGGAAGAATAATAAAAGAAAGTTTTGACTTTATTTATAGAAAGTTAAATAAAAATTCAAGGTCTTTACGTAATTCACTATAATGCATCAGGTAAAGAAAAACGTGAAAAACTCAGTGCAGACCAAAAAAGATCTGCACTCTGGTCCAAGTGTGCCGCGAAGTTTGGAAAGGTACCAAAGTGTGCGGCCGGCGCAAAAAGTTTGAGAACCACTGCTCTAGAAGTTTAATTCTATAGTGAGATAGAATTGTTTAGATGAACTATTAAGGGATCAGGTAAAAAAATCGACCCCGGGTTTTTTCAAAGCGATCTCCGGACAAATTATCATGCCACACAAACTCATCCAAGTATTTAACTAACCCTAACCCTAATCCTAACCCTAAAACCAAATTTACACAAGTAAAAAGGCGTGATAATTTGTCCGGAGATCGCTTTGAAAAAAGCCGGGGTCGATTTTCTTTACCTGATCCCTATTAAGTTTAATATTAGCCATTGGGGTGCTAGTTTACTCTTAAAGTTAGTCAGTACAAAGTTGTTGAGTGAATATAGATTTGTCGTAAGTATTGGCACTATAAACTGCTTTGAAGCTTTGTAAAACTTGAGAGTCAAGTTTTACGAGAGTGGATTGAGGTTTTTGATTTTGTGAATAATATATTTTTTATAGTTAAAAACTGTGGTTTCTTGATATCTGTTGCAAGAAGTTTTTGAGAGAACACATTTGTGTTTAGCCAGAACTAACTGCATTAAAAATTTCAGTCTCGCGGCAAACTATTTCTAGAGCCTGCATAAATAAAAAAATAACACAGCTTTACTTCATTGCAGGTGTTTGGGTTACCTAATTTAACTGGTCCTTTCGGATTCTCGAGTAAAGTTGTGACAGTAGCACATACAAATCTAGTGAGACTGTGGTCTAGTGAGCAATTAAACATTTCACTTTAAAACTATAAAAGTTCACAGCTACTAATTTATCATAAATTTTAATTTAATTTCATAAACACAAAGTTTAAAAACTTAATGTTTAGTTTTGTTATCTGTTACCACATATTTAAATTACACGTGATTTAATATTTCAACTTATTTCAAACTTTTTTTCTAATTAATGTAGTTTGCATGATTCGGTGGTTAATAATGTACAGGTCAACCTAGTAGTTTTATCATTTTGCGTAAAAAGTATAAAAAATTTTCAGTGTTAATCAGTTATTTTTAAAAATATCTGTTCTGATTTTTAATTATGATTGTGTAAATAACAAGCAATTTCAACTAAAGAGTTTGTTACATTTTCATTCTTGTTAAGAAAATTTTAATTTTAGCATACTCACCCAAGCATTATAATTTTCAATTGCGGGTAAAAAAAACAAGCTAATAAAAAAGCAAAGCCAAAATCCAACAATGTTCTATTATTTCTGTTTGATGCTGGTAAAGACATGTTTTTAGTGTAAATCATCATTTCAATATTTGTACAGTTATAATACATAACCTCAAAGCAACTCCAACTTATGTATTTTGTTAACTGTTAATTTTTAGGTTTTCTTAAGAGCATATGAATACAATTAATAACTTGCAAGTGTGTTAAATAGTATATTGTACATAGTCAAAATTTTGAACTTATTGTTTAACTATTTAATTGTGTTAAGTTATAACTGAACTACAGCATTTGAATAGTGGCAATAAAACGAAACGCACTTTAAGTCAGACTGATAAGAACAGTATGCGAAATGTGACAAATGAAGCCATTTTTTAAGAGGCCATGACCTTATATCAAATTAGTTTTTTAATTAAATCTACAAATAAACTTTTTTAAAAAGTTTTTTGCTTGTACAAAATTTTAAATAGCTCTTAAAACTAAGTGTTACATTTGAAACTCTTTTGTTAAATGCGTAGCCTCAAAAAAGGCTGTTTTAAAAAACTCGAACGTTTTTGTCTGGATCTCTTCATGAGGTTTCGCTAGAATGAATTCAAGAACTGAATATAGTATTTTAAAAGTTTTAAGACTGACTCTGATTGGCTAAAACTTAAGATTAGTAACAGTTATCATAATAATTGAAAATATTTAATAAAGTAAAACCACGTTTCGTCGATGTAAAACATTTTTGGCAAATTATAAGACGGACAAATTTATGCAAGTTTTGTGTTAAAATTTGGAACTAAAAAGAAAACTTTTTTCCACTTATACTAATAATTTATGTTTGTAAACAAACTCTTTCTGTCTACACAAATTAGGTTTACAAAGAGTCATAAAAATCGATTCTAAGACTGATAAATGAAAATCAGGTCGTGCTTGTGCTTTAGAAAGAATAAACAATTGATTGTCCTTGTAGTGAGATAGTGAGTGTCATTTTTGGTATTTGTAGTGAGTGTCATTTTTGGTTGTGTAACAAATGATTTCCAATCGCCGAGTCACAATGCGGTATAAAATTAGCTGATTTACCTTGGCGTTCTGGTTGTTTTTGTTCTTGACCGGTTCTGTTCCGAATAGACTTCGACACATGCTGGCGGATTCTGTCCTGCAAACGTTGGGACGTTCGATCCACGTACCGACTATCGCAGTGACACACGTATTCATATACGACATTACTTTTGTTGAAAAGTGGGAAGAACTGCTTATGTATTTCAGGTAAAATTCGTCTAGTAAAAAAGATCACTCGTGCTTGGACCGCTCCAAAAGCAATTAATAAAAGAGGATTTTTTCTATCAAACTTCAAGGAATTTTTCCCAATCCAATGGAAGGTAATTTACAAACGGGATGTGCCTTGCCGTTCTATTCTTTCGATGATTGGATCTGCCGAACATAAACTTGCTAAATTTCTCGCTGCCATATTACAACCCGTATTAAAGCTTTACTCAACTAAGTGCATTAATGATTCCTAATCTTTTGCTAAAATGATACAACAACCGGAAGTAAATTTTAATGATTTAATTCTCTGTTCGTTTGAAATTTGCAGTTTATTTACTAACGTATCTTTAGCAGAAACCATTGAAATTTGTACTGAAACACTTTATGACGGTCGCCTCCCTACTCCAGTTAATCCTAAACATGTTTTTATTGAACTGATGAATACTGCAACTATTTCACTTGAATTTGGTTTTAATAACATTATTTAAAGGCAAATTGATGGAGTCGCTATGTTTAGTCACTTTGGTCCCCCTCTGGAAAATATAAATTTGTTGGCTATAATGAATCAAAGCTTTTCAATGGAATTACACAACCTGCCGTATACTGTCGTTACGTTAATGACATCTTTTCTCTTTTTCACAAAGAAACCGACTTCCAAAAGTTTTAAATCTGTCTTAACTCGCTTCACCCTTCCTTAAAACTCACCAATAAAATTGAAGCTAATAATTCTCTACCTTTTTTGGATGTCGTCGTCGTTTGAAGGGTATCCACTCCAGGTCAAACACAAACAGGACTGGGGCCGAGGGTTTATCCTTTTACTACCCCAGACTGCTGCACTGCCTGGATCAGATGCTGGCAGTGATGTCATTAAGCCAGCATCGAGTTTCGTCATCCAAAACCGTCAGACCTCGTGCTCCATGTGGTGCCCGATATATAGGGCACGTTGTTAATACATGGTCTGCGGTTTGCTCAGAGGCGCGACACTCGCAATTCGGTGAAGGAGCGAGACCCCATTTGTGCATGGACGAATGGAATCGCCCAACACCAGTCCGCAGGCGGTTGAGCTTAACCCAAGCTGCTCGGGGTAAGCCCATCCCAACAGGCCTGGCACTGGTCTCGGGCACAAAAGCACGAAGCCTGGAAACACTTTCACAGTACTCCGTGTTCCATTTGTGATTTGTCCATTCAGAGGCGCGGATGCCAAGTCTGGCAAGATTGTCCAAGAGATTCCGCGCACCTGGCACAAACGGGCGTCTGGATCGTAGTCTCACTTGGCGAGTATCTGAGGACCCACTTAAAAGACCATGCAAGATATGATCGGGGTCCAGAGATCCACGGTAAGCCAAGGAGAGTGTCGCTCCCATTTGGCGAAGTTCAGCTGGCTGGATGCCCGAGAGTACAGGTAGGTGGTCCGTTGGAGTGGGACGAAGGCATCCAGTAACTATGCGCAAGGCTTCATTCAAGACACTGTCAATGAGACGAGTGTGAGCACTGCGACACCAGACTGGCGCACAGTACTCAGCTGTTGAGTAGACTAAAGACAAGGTGGCTATGCGTAGTATCTTAGCACCAGCACCCCATCCCGAGCCCACGAGTCGCCTCAGCAGTGTGACGCGCGAGGATAGTTTTTTGCGCAATGCCACTAAATGGTGACGAAACGTGAGCGATCTGTCCAGTTTTACCCCAAGGTAAGTAGGGGTTGGACAGAACGGTAAAAGTCTACCATTGTTGTAGACCTTTAGCTCACGTTTAGCCTCTCGGTTGTTTAAGTGAAAGGCTGCCGTCACCGTCTTAGTGTGACTGAGCTTCAACCTCCAAGTCTGGAAATACGCTGAAAGTGTAGACATGTCTTGGCTTAAGGTCCCCTCCATGTCCTTCCAGTTTCCAGAAGAATGCAACAATGCTAGATCATTAGCATAAGCAAACTTTCTGGAAATCATGGAAAGAAGATCGTACGTATAGATGTTAAATAGGAGGGGACCAAGACTTTTTTGGATGTACTTATTACCAAATCTAAAAATATATTCATCACTTCAGTCTATCGAAAGCCAACTTTCTCAGGTCAATATATTCATTGGAATTCGTTTGGACCAAAACAACGTAAAACAAATCTTATTGACACTTTAACACATCCAGCCGTAAAAATTTTCTCTAAATCTACCGTAATCAGGAATTAGACAATATTCGCTCTATCCTCGTAGAAAATGGTTATCCAGAATTCATTATTGATTCGAGAATTTTAAAACACTTTTACATTTCCAAAAAAACGCTAAAAAAGGCCCAAAAAATGTCCTGTCTATTTAAAATTACCTTGGATTGGATTGGATTGGATTGGATTGGATTGGCGAAAATTCCTTGAAGTTTGATAGAAATATAAAAATCCTCTTTTACTAATTGCTTTGGAGCGGTCCAAGCATGAATGGTCTTTTTTACTAGACGAATTTTACCTGAAATACATAAGCAGTTCTTCCCACTTTTCAACAAAAGTAATGTCGTATATGAATACGTGTGTCACTGCGATAGTCGGTACGTGGATCGAACGTCCCAACGTTTGCAGGACAGAATCCGCCAGCATGTGTCGAAGTCTATTCGGAACAGAACCTGTCAAGAACAAAAACAACCAGAACGCCAAGGTAAATCAGCTAATTTTATACCGCATTGTGACTCGGCGATTGGAAATCATTTGTTACACAACCAAAAATGACACTCACTACAAATACCAAAAATGACACTCACTATCTCACTACAAGGACAATCAATTGTTTATTCTTTCTAAAGCACAAGCACGACCTGATTTTCATTTATCAGTCTTAGAATCGATTTTTATGACTCTTTGTAAACCTAATTTGTGTAGACAGAAAGAGTTTGTTTACAAACATAAATTATTAGTATAAGTGGAAAAAAGTTTTCTTTTTAGTTCCAAATTTTAACACAAAACTTGCATAAATTTGTCCGTCTTATAATTTGCCAAAAATGTTTTACATCGACGAAACGTGGTTTTACTTTATTAAATATTTTCAATTATTATGATAACTGTTACTAATCTTAAGTTTTAGCCAATCAGAGTCAGTCTTAAAACTTTTAAAATACTATATTCAGTTCTTGAATTCATTCTAGCGAAACCTCATGAAGAGATCCAGACAAAAACGTTCGAGTTTTTTAAAACAGCCTTTTTTGAGGCTACGCATTTAACAAAAGAGTTTCAAATGTAACACTTAGTTTTAAGAGGTAAGATAAACTTTCATTTATTTAATTCGTCAATATCAATGTTCTTTTCAGATGCACACAGCTTTTATTTGGTTGGAATAGTTGAAGGTAAAAGATATATTAGAAGTAGTACAAATTCAAAGCAAACATGGAAAACAGCAAGAAGCTATTTTCAAAAACTTGGTGGAGACTTGGTGACAGTGGAAATCTTTAATATAAAACTACAAAGGTAAGAGCTGATTAATCTGAGCAGCTGAGGTGTTAAACCGATAGCGCAGTAGGCTAATACTTATGTAAATAGATTCGAGATCCGCAAATTGCTGTTTCAAAATTTACTTTTCTTGTAATGCAACTTTCTTGTGAGTCTGAACTTGGTAGATTATGTAAATCAATGGTTTTAAACCTGGGGTCGCTATCCCATATGGGTCGTTTTGCTTTTTTTCTGAGGTCGCATGAGATTTTTATAAATAGCACATAACGTAAAATATCTAGGTAAAATAACATTCATTATTATTGTTTTAGAATTTACTTAAATTTATTCATCGATAATTAATTTAAGGCCATAATATAGAACCACCTGACTGGTCGACGTCACTTGACCGACAAAACTTGTGGAATTCTCTCAAACCGGCAGTTGACCGACAACAAAGGAAATTTTCCACAACAGTCAGTTGTCCGACAACAATTGTCAGTTTCCTTAACCCTAATCCAAACCCTAACCTCATAGGCAAGAGCCCTAACCCTAATCCTACCCTAATCCCATAGGCAAGAGGCAGGAAGCAAGGGGAAAATATATGATAGCTGCAGCTGTTGTGTAGGTTAAGTCGCGTTTTTGGATAATTCACTTTTGTCGGTCAATTGACGCTCCCCCCACCTGACAAAAATTCTACTTTATACTTGTTTTAAGAACAGTTACAAAGATTACAATTAAATGTAAACCGTTTGTTAGTTAGAACGTCATTGTACAGAAATGAAAGAGCTGAACAAAATTTTTACCGAGTACAAAAAAAGAGTGCCAAACCATTCAGCAAATACCTTTAATACCCACAGGCGAAAACCAGCAATAAAAAAATTATAGCAAAAAAGAATTTTTTTTGCAGCCGTGAGACTTTGTGATCCAAAAGTTGATCGAACGACAGTTGATTGAAGCGACACTTGATCGAAACGACATTTGATCGAAAAGACACTTGATCGAACAATAAAAAAGAAAATTTACAACTTTGAATCTGTCACGGTTTTGTCAATTTTTCTTCCCAAAAACATAATGATCTCTAAAAAAATCTTTTTTTAAAATCTGTCTCTGATTTCTCTAAGGGTTCGCCGAGGATAGGCCATGGCACGATTTCCCCCTCCCTTACATACGTTACTGACTACAATGCAAAAGAGAATAAAAAAAAAATGGGAGCAATAAACATCTAACAAAATATAATTATGACAAGAGATCCACTAGTTGCCCCAAAAATGCTTTGCCCAGGGACCTTGTTGAGAAACCCTAACCTTGAAATTGGCAAAAATTATAAAAAAATAGACAAAGTGTCTTCTTACTAATGGCCTCTGCTTTTTATAAATCTAATTTACAGTAACAAAGAGATTGTTTAATCGCAAAAACATGGAAAAGTAAATATTTTTTTTATCAAATGTCGTTTTGATCAAATACCATTTTGATCGATTGTCGTTCGATCAAGTGTCCTTCGATCAAGTGTCGTCGATCAATTGTCGGGTCACGTCCTTTTTAAAGCTCTAGCTTTTTAAATATTTTTTTATCAACTGTCGTAGTATCGTGAGACTTGTACGTATGAGTCCCTCAATCCAGTGGGCGACTACGAGCTAACCATGTATATATTGACGAGTAGTTAGGGACATAAGCCAAGCTATGTAAGTAAAAGTTAGCAGGCAGGTGCAGACGGGTCAAATGGATTTTTACAAATTAGATGAATGAATTGTATTTTGAGAGTTTTTAATTTTAATACCTGCGTAAAACTTTACTTCTTAAAAATTGGTTTCAATTGTTTTCGTATTTTTGATGGCGTTATTCAAACATGAAAAAGTTAGAAAAATGGCACTGGCGTGATAGGCAAAATCGCTTATCAACACAGTAGGTACGAGCTGTAAAAGAGCTGCACGTTTAAGTTTCAAAAGCAGCTTATTGCTACAGAAAACAAAAAACAATAAGTTAACAATAAAAAATGATTGAGAAAATTTCAAAAAAATTTTATATCACCAAGTTGACAAAGACGTGGTTGGTTTATGTAGAATTGCATATTAGATCAAACGTGTCAACGTGGTGGTCAAGATTAACAAAATGATCTCAGGAAGGTTGAAAGAGCTGGCTTCTGGCCATCTTAAACCTTTTCTTTTTTTTAAATCAATCTCTTGTCAATGATGGTAAAATAGTGAATTCAGTTGTAGAAACGCTAGACTGTAATTAGGGGTACAGCTTAATTATTATATGACGTATCATATAAGGGGAGGACTGCGTAAAGTTATTAAGTCGTCAGATGGAAAAAAGATGATTTGGTTAAAATAGCATAATATAATGTGAATCCCTCTTATTATATCATTATTTCAGCTTTTTCGTTAGTTTTATCGCTACTTTTTAAAATCATTGTTATTATTGTTAAATACCTTCGTGACTCTCTGGAAATGTAAAAAATGTTAATCTTAAGGAAACCATCAAGCAATCAGCCCAACTTTCTTTTGGAGTTGCCAAAATATAATTTATTTCTGTTTTAGTTTATTTGCAGTGTTATGAATGAATGTAAAGCTTCTTGCTGAGACCACCAAACATAGGAAAATATTGTAAATGTCTTCTTAAGACAAGAATAAGATAACCGAATGACGAGAGTAGGAGTTAAATTCAGGCCACGTCGGTCACGTTCGGCATCTAAACCATTTATAATATTTCTCGGAATTAAAAATGTTTCTTGGACGAATGGAAGTTATTTTACGTAAGTATAATAACTTATTTCAATGTTCTGTATACCAGATTCAATCATACAATAGATATTTTTCCAGCCACCTAGTGGACATGACAATCGTTGCCAAGTTTTTTAGTTTGTTCAGCCAAATCATAAAGCAGTAGCTTATTTTGGTGATTTGAATTTGAGTTGAAAGTGTAAAATTAGTTTAAATTTTACCACATGTTAGCTAAATAATGAAAACTGATTTCTTGCATTTTGCTTGAAGTCAAGATATTGTAGATATTTAAAAAATATTTTTTTTTACACATTTTTTACTCTTTAACTCGCTGTAAATTTGCTTTTAAAACTTATTTAAGTCCAATCTTACATATAGCTTAAATTAAAAACAAATATTATAAAGACGAAAAAACTATTTTGTAACTGATTATAGTAAGCAGATTTAGTTAATTTAATTTACAAATATTTACGATTTACACATCTGTGTCAACATTTTTTGTAGAAATGAGTAAAATAATTACCAGTGATGACATTACAAAAGGGAACCAGTGCAAGAAAAAAAGATGTGCCACTCTTTCGTGTTCTCAAGCAAAGTGATCTCTAAAAGGAAGGTCATCACTTTAGGGGGCCACCGTTATGTTGCTACTATTAAGAAATAGAGCAATATTTTGCTCAGGGAAGCGACTTTTCGGCATTTTTTAGGAGAGGGCCGGAGCGGCCGCTCCGTATTACAACCATTACTGATAATTACATTCTTGTTTCGTAATTATATAAACTTCACAACGTAACGAATTTTGGTTAATTTTTGTTAATATGTTCTGACAGTTTTTTCCATTTAATTATTTGGGAGAAATAGAAATAGCTTATAGCAAATATTTACTCATTACATTTTGATAAAGTATAGCTTTTTGTAGCCTTCATGTTCTACAGTATAGTTACTAGCTAAAATTGATCAAAAAAATAATAGTTTAATACTGTAATAATTGTCTTGGTACCACAGTTTTTTGTTTTTGAGTAATTTGTTTTTGCATAAAGAACTATTTAACAGCTTGATGCTTACATACTTGCATAGTTTAAATCAACTTAAAATGGTACTTAATGCAAAAAACAAATTATTCAAAAACCAAAATGTATGTTATACAAACAATTATTATGGTATTAAATCCAAATTATTTTTTTGATTAATTTTAGGTAGTAACTGTAAAAGATGAAGGCTACAAGAAGCTATACTTTATCAAAATGCAATTAGAAAATATTTGTTATAAGCTATCTTTATTTATCCCAAGTAACTGAATGAAAAAAGCTGTCAGAACATATTAACAAAAATTAACTCAAATTCATTATGTCATGCAACTTGACTTCAGTAAAATTAGAAATACGAAAATTACAAGAATACACGTAAGCACTAAAAACAAACCATATTTAACAATATTATTGAAAAAAGAATATAGTTAATTTTCATATGCATTTCTACAAAAAATGTTAACACAAACACGTAAATGGTTAATATTTGTAAATTAAATTAACAAAATCTGCTTACCATAATACGGTTGCAAAATACGAGTAGCTTGGTCGTCTACCTAATTTTCCTTTTAATTTAAGCTATATAACATTGGATTTAAATAAGTTTTAAATGCAAAATTACCTCCAGCTAAAAGGCGGGTTTACAGACATTTACAGCATTTCTTTTTTTCAGCGTGATCTTTTCTAAAAAAAATGAATGGATTTGAGCGTCAATAAAACAAACAAAGATCACGCTGAAAAAAGAAGTATTGTAAACGGCTGTAAACGCGTCTAAAGAGTAAAATTGTTTGGAAAAATGTTTTTAAAAAATATTTACAGTTCTAACTACCAGCAAAGTCTAGCTTAATATTTGTAAGGGCAAGAAATCAGTTTTCATTACTTAGCTAGCAGATTGTAAAATTTGAACTAATTTTATACTTTCAACTCAAATTCAAATCACCAAAATAAGCTATCCATTTCATGACTTGGCTGTTAAAACAAACTAAAAAACCAAAGCTTGCTCAACTTTGCAACGGTTGCCATTTCCACTGGGTAGCTGGAAAAAGGTCTATTGTATGATTAAATCTGGTGTACAGAACATTGAAATAAACTATTATTTTACGTAAAATAACTTCCATTCGTCCGAGAAATATTTTTACTGGTGCATTTTATGCTTCAAAAAACATAGTCATTGCCCAAAAAATCAGATTGTTCTCGAATCTTTTTGTTGGTGAACAAGTTGAGATAACGACGATGCCCCTATTTTTCCCAAATTTGTAAGGCTATGTTTGTAGTCAAATGACATCTCATGGGTATCAGCTGGCATGTTTCTTGGAGGATTATGGCAAATAAATGCACACTTAAAAATTTTAAAGTGGAGGTAACTTGATAGGCATATAGGTTTTTGAAAGTTAAACACCAAATCTCTTTATCGGCAACTTGGTTGTGTGTGACTTGCAAAACCAACTTCGTTTAATTCAACAATATGAATGAATATATGATAATATTTTTGCGAGTCCTAAAGGTGCCAGCGAAAACTTTCTGTAATTAAATTTTTGTTATGAAGTGTTTTTAGGCTATTTTACGCTGTGTCAAGCAAGGCCGTTGAATTTGGGAAGCCTGGAGGACTGAAGAGCCCTGGCAAAAATTTTTCAATAAAAAATTTCTGCCCCCTTCATCCCCCCTTTAAAATTATTTTGCTATGGGCAAATTAAATTTCTTATATTTCACCAGAACAAAGTTTCCTAAGGTGCTATTCCGAATAAGCAATTACATCAGACATTTTTATATCACTGAGCACTATTCCACAATCGCAATCTTGTTTAATATAGAGGGTGCTTACAAGGCTAAGAAGCATAGCAAGAGTCTTAAAAAAGCTTCGTTTATAGCTATAACGACACGTTGATAGAAGTAGAACGAGACAAAAGAATGCCCTGAACGACGTTGTGCAAGCGTATCAACGTCAGCTGTTTATTTTGATGTGAGTATGCATTTATTAGATTCCTTTTCGACTGGCAAACTACCTGCGTATATGACAAATAAGGTGTAACAATAGCAACAATTCAAGACTTTTTATTAATTATTTCTTTTCTATTTTGTCTGCAGACTATAACGCTAAAACTTGGGCCAGCTAAAGTAAATGAAGTCAATGTTTTTTTAGGACGTTATTACAACATAAACTTTACTCAACCTTATTGTTTCTGTTTTTCAAAACTTTTTTTACCAAGTTTTATAGGTCAAAATGAAGCCAAAGTTTTGAATAAACTCAAAATTTTATCTTGTTGAATTTTACATACAAAAACTCATTTTTGTTCATTTTGGAGGTTTTTCGAGATGCTCAATTTATAGCTGACCTAAGTCAGGGATGTACTACCTTTTTTTATACTTGGCCAAATTATAAATTTAAATACATTCAGCGGCCGCAAAACTACATGTATACGTATGAAATTTCTTTTTTTTAGTATTAGATGCCATGACCGAATGACGAGTATTAAGGTATAAATTTAAAATTGTTCAACTAATTAGGAATCTAAGTAAAATGTAAAACTATTAAAATCATTACGTAATTATTATTAAAGATATCCATGTTTGAGCTGCTTTTAAGTTTCAGTTACGTGAATTTCTTTGTTCCTGCTTGCAACAGCTGAAAATTCTTAGGATCTGAAAAGAGCGCTTGTAGTCTCGATCCCAAAACAGATAAAGCTTGTAGGGTACCAAAAGAGTTGTCAACCAAGATCTCTGCTTTGTATCTTCCACAAAATCGTTGAGAAGTTTATCTACGAACGCGTCGAACCAATTATCGATCCATTGCTCCTTAGAGAGCAAGCTGGGTTTTGACAAGGAAAGTCAACAGTAGATCAAGTCATTCCATTGACAGAAAACATCGAGGATTTTTTGTAGATTTTTTGATCTTACGGCAACATATGACTCTGAGTCTGGCACGTAGCCTTTTTCCGAAACCGACGTTTCACCCTTACTATCGGTAACAACAAGCAAAGCAAGATTTTCCGTCTAAAATCCGGCGTTCCTCAGGAATCAAACTTGGCTCTCCTCCATTTCAACCTCTATATCTGTCCTCCATAATTTCCAGAAAGTTTACCTAACTTTTTTGATTTGGAAGTTGAAGCTCAATCACACTAAGATGGTAACGGCACCCATTAATCTGAATAACAGAGGCTAAACGGGAGCTGAATGTTTACAACAGCATTAGACTTTTACCATTTTGTCCAACACCCGCTTATTTGGTGGTAGAACTGGACAGATCACTCACCTTCTGTCACCATCTCGTGGCATTGCGCAAACACTATCTTCGCTCGTCACACTGCTGAGGCTACTTGTAGGCTCAGGATGGGGTCTTGGTGCCAAAACACTGCTCACAGCTGCCCTACCTCTGGTCTACTCAACTGCTGAGTGCTGCACACCAGCTGGTGTTACAGCATTCATACTCGGCTCATTGACAGTGTCCTGTATGACGTCTTGCGCATTGTTGTGTCTTACTCCAACGGACCACTTAGCTGTACTTTCAGGCATCTAGCAAGCTGAGCTTTGCAAACTAGGAGCGATACTCTTTTTGGCTAACGGTGCAATCCTGTACCTTGACCATATGTTAAATTCCTAGATTTGACCTAGAATCTCTTAAAATCTTTGATTCTTTTTCCATCTTTCTAATAAATCTACACATTTCCTTTTTTTCTCTCTAGCAGTATCGCTGCTACTACTTTAACCTTGTTCCAAATCATTCCACATTGGTTTATAGTTAATATCTTTACTACCACTAAAGTCATTAACAGAAGTGGAGTCGAGACACGGTGCTTTGAGACCGAGACGAGACGAGACTTTGGGGTAACGAGATCGAGACGAGACGAGACTTTGGAGTACCGAGACAGAGACGAGACATGAGACTTTACATAAGTTGCTTTAGTTTAAGCCATGGTTGTGGAGTTGGAGTCGGAAGTCGGAGCCGTATGTTTTTGGGTGGAGTTGAAGTAGTTTTTTTGTATTTGCTGATGTCTTTGAGAACAACCCTGGAGACCTAATTGTCAAGTGCTTAAAGCGCGTTAAAGCGCCGTGATTGTGAGCGACACAATCGGTTCAAAACCTACTCGCAGTATTCGGTTGTGTCTTTGGGAAAGACACTTTTGTGGTACTTTCCCCCGCTTGGAGGTCTTGGAAAGCAGTTGTAAATTTCACTCATATCTTTATAAAAATAAAAAAAGAAATAAATATTTTTTATTGGACAGCAATATCTTGGCATCTCCGGAAGCAGGTCGGGGTAATTGCTTGTCCTATCTATAGTGCCTCCGTCGCTTCCCCGCGAGTCAGGAGGATAAATAAAGAAATAAAATGTAAAATAGTTTAACGTATATCGAAGTCTCCAAAAGCAATAAGGACTCCGATTCCCAACTCCACCAAATCTAAAAAACCGACTCCTACTCGCAGCTCCAACTTCATCAAATTTAAAGAAAGTACTCCGACCCGGCTCTAAAACATGCGACTCCACAACCTTGCTTATCATTATATTGTTGAGTCGGAGTTGCTGGAGCGAAATATTTTAAAATGGAGTTGGACTCCTTTTTTACATGTGCTGAAATTGGATTCGTGCTATTAGATCTTCAGGAGTTCAAATTGGAAAACATTGAATTGATGGAGTTAAAAAATATATTCTCCGACTCTACAACCATGGTTTAACTAATAAGTACAAAAAATATATGAACTCCTTTCCACATCAAAAATGTTCAACATAAATTACAAAAACGTTTTTCAAGTTAAAACATTGAACCTCGCCTATTAGGCTTACATCACCAAGTTACCAATTTTAATAGTGTGTTGTCGGCAGCGTGGTTGAATGGTTAAAGCACCGTGCTCATGACCAACATGGTCTCTGTTCAAAACCCACTCGCGCCATTCTGTTGTGTCCTTGGGAAAGACACTTTACGGCACTTTCCCTGCTTGGCGGTCTTGGCAAGCAGTTCTAAATTAAAGTCATATCTCTATTAAATATTAAGCGGACAGCAATATCTTGGCATCTCCGGAAGCAGGTCGGGGTAATTGCCTACCCTATGTATTAGCGGCTCCGTCGCTTTCCTGCAAGTCAGGAGGATAAATATAGAGATAAAATAAAAATACGTAAATGAAATAATAAATAAGTTTTTTTTGCCAGCTAAACGTTAGAATTTTCGCACTGTTATGTGGAGAGACATTGTTTTAACGACTAAATTCGAATAAACTTTGTTGCTGCTGATTTTACCTGATGTGGAAGCAAGGTGCCAGGACTTTTTCAACGCCATCAGAAAGCATCTAAAAAGATTGTTCCATGCGGTCACCAAAACAACCGTATGCTGTATTGGTATGCAGAGTGTGAAACTCTCTATAAAACTTTACTGCAGTCCCTCGAAATGAAACACGACTCAATGTTGGCTGCTACGGCTTTACTAAAATTTGAGACATGGACGAGAGATGGATGGTTTCGATCAGAGCCTCCACTTTAACACTCTCGTCAAAAAGCATGGAGTATATTAAAATAATCTTGTTGATAAGCCACAAAAACTATCCTCGTCGTCTAGAAACGGGAGATATGAAGTTGTTGACTGCAAGTCAACTCGACTTCTTCCTCAAAGATGTCCGAATTTTAAAAGGCATCGACACCAGAACCATCTGTTGCGACGGATGATGCGCCAAGCTGTGAGGTCCCGTCAAGACGGCGAACAATAAAACCTCCAGCTTGGCAAAAAGACTATTATATGTTTTAAATTGTTTTTTTTCTGTTTGTTTTCTAGCGGCGCGAATTTCGTTCTTAAAAAGCTTTGTTTAAGTTACATTTCCATAGCATTTCTTAATTTAGAATTTTCCTTTGTTTGACTTTAAACAGTTTAGTGACGTATAATGCGTTGTAATCTGAGTTTTTCATTCATTTAACGTGGTTCAATTTTAGCTTAGCTAGCTTAGGGTTAGGTTAGTGTTTGTTTATATGCTAATTTAGCTAGAATAGGATTAGGTATGTTCTGTATAAGTATTTATTTGCGTTAGTGATGTGTTTTATTAATTTTTGTATTTATTTTTCATTCTATTTGAATAAGGTCTAGATTTTGTTAATTCTGGATAAATTCTTACTGACTTCAAATAGTTTCTTAAAATTGTATAACCTAAATTGTTTTGTATCTCTCAAATTTTCAAACGTCACTAAACTTTGTTGACCTTTGTTGATCCAAGACAATTTAAATCTTCGATTACCTGACTGCGCAGGATTAGACGAGTCATTCCCCTCGTCCGTAGAAACACCATCTGTAAGAATCAATTTTTTATACAGAGAATTTTCTGCTGCCCTGTAATACTTAAGACTAGATAGACTTAAAGCTCCGGCCCCTGATTCTACAGTATGTACTAAATTGTTCTATTACCAAAGGGGGTTTACTTCTTATTTTTAATTTTTTTATTTTTATCTCTATATTTAACCTCCTGACTCGCAAAAAAGCGCCTGAGGCGCTATACATAGGGCAAGCAATTAACCCGACCTGCTTCCGGAGATGCCAAGATATTGTTGTTAGCTTGAAATTTTAATAGAGATATGACTTTAATTTAGAACTGCTTGCCAAGACCACCAAGTAGAGGAAAGTACTGTAAAGTGTCTTTCCCAAGGACACAACAGAATAACGCGAGTAGGTTTAATTCTTAGTTACTTGACTTCCTTGTTTTGCTCGCGCCTGTTCAAAACTTCCAAAAACCGATGAAGAGCGTTTGTAGTGGTGATTTTAAAACCGATAAAACCTGTAGAGAACTCCAAGACATATCACCCGGTATCTCTCCTCTCTTTTCCCTAAATGATTTCGAGACACCTAACTATGGTAGCCTCAAGCAAAACCAATTATTCATCTCTTGCTTTCTAAGGAGCAAGCTGCATTTTGACGCGGAAAGTCAACCGTAGATAAATTTGTTCTGTTGTATAATACAGGAGACATCGAGGACACTCAAAGGCGGTGACAGCAGCTTTTCATCTTAATAAGCAAGAATCCAAATTTGAGCTAAAAGTTTACAACAAATTGAACTTTTACCATTCTGTTCGATCCCTACATATCTTGAGGTAAAGCTGAAACACTCGCTCACATTTTGTCATAACCTTGTCACATTTCTCAAAAGTATCTTTCCGCGTCAACCCATTGTCCTATATTTGGTCTACTTGACAGCTAAGTACTTTGCAGCACATATGCTCGCCTTATAAATAATGTCTTAAATGACACCTTAAACATTTAAATACCTGCCTCCTACTCCAACAGATCACTTACTAATTCTTTCCGGCGTGAAGCCAGCTACACGTTGCCAAATAAAAGTTCTTTTCCAACTAAAACTCATTTATTGTCTCAGAGCTGGTCTTATACAAAGAGAAAAATGTAAGATTTGTTGACTGTCATCAGATGCATTGGTGCATTGATAGAAGCGGCAAAACCTGAACAAGCAGACTGTCCCTGATGAGAGTTTAAAACTTCAAACTATGGTCTCGGGTTTGGTTTGCGTGATGTACAATGCACAGATGATACTTTTTAATTTCAATGTAACTTGATATATGCCTAGCATCTGCATTGTGTGCGTAATGCACAACGCCGTTTCTAGTGCAGCAATTCATTTGGTGGAACCCCATAAGTCTTAGATTTTTTTTCTATACATGACCAGCTCTGGAAAAAAACCTGGGTAAGCTGAATGTCCCTGATAAGAGTTTAGAACTCAAAACTATGATCTCGTTTTCGGCTTGCGTGATGCGCAGTGGCATAGATGGTACTCTTTAGCGCTATTTGTCCTATAACTCGATATATATTTCATTTTTATTCTGTAATATCACTGAAATTTAAAGCAAAAAACAGTGTAGTAAATAATCTTTCCACAAGAACGCAACAGAACCAAGCAAGTAGGCTTTGAATCGCAATCGTGTCAATTGCTTAATGCTCACACATGTAACTTATTATAATGTCGTAGAACCGTATCGACTACAATTAAAAACATCGTGATATACAGGCAGCCCTATTTTGACAATTTGTTTATAAAAATATGAAATGCAAGACTTTTAAATGTTGATAAAACAGATCTATAATTTCTCGAGCACCTTATGTGGTGTCGAGGTTTCTTGATCGCCATGGTTCAATTTTACGGTGACTAATGGCAAATTTAAAGAGGCCACGACCCTGAATGGCTAAAAAAACGTACAAATATCCAATGTTTACCAAAAATTTATGACATATTTACAACGCCTGCGAGCTTTGCTCACATCGCTGCAATGTCTCAACCTGGAGTCGAGACGCAATGGTCCGAGACCGAGACCGAGACGAGACTTTGAGGTCATGAGATCGAGACGAGACCGAGACTTTGAAAATGTGTCTCGAGTTATCCATTTTTGGTAATTAACAACTATCACTTAATATTGTAAAAATGTTTGAAATGACACAATTAATATTAATTTAATTGAAAATCATTGTGAGCGCTAAAAATGATGTTTAGGACAAGCGTCTTTATGATAAGCTCCGGCCAAAAAAGTTTTCATAGATCAGTTAATTGGACGTAACTCGACGCATTCAACTAAGATATTTACTTTGTTTTCATACGTTACTATAACAGCAGTGACATCAAATATAACAATAAAATTTGAATAAACAGTGGATAAAAAGTTATGAAAATATAACTAAAAAATTTGAATAAGCAGTAGGTCGCATAAAAACACTCAGTGGACCGCAGGTTAGACATCCTTGACCTAAGCATTCTAACAATTTTGGAACAGCGACCCTTGATGGTCAATCTTTTTGTAGCAACGTTTTACAATATTCCACCAACTTCAAATCTTTCCTAAAAACTTTTAGCAACTCTCATCCTGAGGTGCACAGTTTTTAGTTTAAAAATCTTTGATCTATATGGTAAAAATGTTTATCAATTTAAAATTTTTATGTTTATTATAAAAAATTGGCTTTGTGGCCAAGTAGTGGCTAATGTGTGCTTTGATTCAATTTTAGCACAAATTGTTGACTATACAATTTTGTTGATATTTTTAGTGTGACAATAGCTGCTTAGATTGATTGATTTTGCAAGTTTATTTGCATGCAAGTAAAATTAAAGAAATCATCAATAGGCCAACATTGTTTCACAATTTGTGTTTGAATAATTTCGATCGTTAAAAACTGGTGACATTTTGTTCCATTACAATCAGTAAGAGTAAAAAACATATCATCAATCAAACTCATTATTTTATATGCCTAATACATAATTTCATCTACTTCTTATAATTCACTTGTAGCCATTAGTTAAAACAAACTCTGTAATGCGGCCGGCAACAACAAAAAAGTTGTGCATCTCTGCGCTAAGATATTTAACAAAATTAAAAATATTCATTATAGTTTTAAGATCTGATTTTTGTTTATGAGTTTTTTTGTTATATTTGATGCGACTCAATTTCAATAAATCTTTCACTTAACTGCTTTAGCATATTATCTTTTTAAAACTGCGCTTTATTCAGCCCTCATCATCAACTTTTGCTCTTATCGCCTAGCCATAGAAAATCGCTTATGACGTCTTTGTTTTGCTAAACAAATTGTGGCAACTTTAATACAAAATTGTTATATATCAAGGTTTAAATAAGTAAATTAAAACTTAATATCAGAGCGTCGAACCGGATCCGTTTAAAATAAAGTTCAGGTTCAGGTTCAGGTTCAGGTTCAGGTTCAAGTTCGGCAAATTTTATTTTTACAGGTTCAGCTCCTGTTCAGGTTCAACAGATTTTATATTTTCAGGTTCAATTCCAGTTAAGGTTCAGAAAATTTTACTTTTTTGGGTTTAGTTTTGGTTCAGGTTTAAAGAATAATAACGGTTAAAATCAGTTTACGAATCCAGTTCAGTTTTGGTTCGACCTTCTGGTTTGACACGCCCAATCAAGTTTAAATAAGTTTTTTTTGAAATTTTGATTCAAGAGAATTGATAAAAGTAGAATGTTTTAAAGTCAAGTAAAAATAAAAGTTTTGTAACTATGCTTGTCAGTGCGAGTTGCTTTGTGTCATGTATTTCCTACAAATTTGTTTAATAAATTTCTAATATCGCTTTAAACAAATTCGATTTTTTCGGAGCCATAAGCTTTTCGTGACGCTCTCATCAGTGGCAATCGCGTCAAAATGGGACGAACCAGAGAAAATCAAGGTATTTATAGTCTCAACAGTTGGGAGAAAGGTGCTGCAGTCTCGGAAAGGAGAAAGGCACAATTGCACAGTGTGGTGCAATACAGGATGTTCTCGGAAAGGAGAAACGCACTATGTGCAATTACCCAGGAGAAACACTGTTACTCGCAACTTAGGTTATTTGAAAAGTTTTAATGTGTAAACAAATTCCTTTTGCTTACATAAAACCGGATGTTTGGTTTTGATAAAAGTTGCCTCGAGTAGACACAGATGGAACGAGTTGCGTGCCACAGCAAGAATTTTAAAACGTTTGTCGTTATAGTTTGCAGCACATTGCTCGTTGTCAAGCAAGTGTTGTCCTATGGCAGAGTCACAATCTGGATTGTTACGTTTTAGCTTACAGGATCTGCCAGGTTGAGATCGTGTAGGACGCTTCGCTTGCTGTTGTAGCCATTTAGGAACATGCTGCTTGATTCTATCTTGTAGTCGCTGTGATGTTCGTCCTACGTACCTACTGTCACAGTGGCACGAATATTCATAAACAACGGAGCTTTTCAGCGTGGTAGGTAAAACATCTTTGCGGGCTACAGGCAACATGCGTTTCGATGTAAATACAACTCTGGTGGTAACGGAGCCATAGCAGCTTTCAACAGCCGTTTTGACGTTTATATCAAAATATTGCACCGGGGCCCCGCATTGCTACATTTTATTGTAAAATATTTTCCAAGATTTGGAAAAAATTCAAATTTTTCGGAAAGTGACAAGAAATTATTTGTGCAAAACCAGAAGTTTTTGGGTAGCAATATGAAAAATTTGGACAAAGTCAGGAATTTTAGGGGAGTGACAATGATCAACTGCAAACAATAGTTACCAAATTTAGGTGAAGACCATTTTTTTTCTAGAGAACACCTTGATTTTGGGACAAAAATTGAGAAATATGAGACTGATTCCAAATGAAGATCTTTTTTTTTAGAAAGCACCATGATTTTAGGAGGAAATTTGGTCTTTGTTCGAGAATCTCAGACAATTTTTTTGTTCTATCCGTAAAGTAGTAGAAAATCATTATTTGGGCAAATGTCACTAAATTTGGGCAAATGTCACTAAACTTGGGCAAAACTTCATTGTTCCTCAAAATTTTTTTGGCTTGTACGCCTATGCCCATAATAGATGTTTGCACCGGGGCCCAACCTGACGAAGTTACGGCCCTGTTCACATTACTCTCTTTGTGATGCAACAATTTGTGTAATGCTTCATAAAAAGATGCTTAAACAGTGTATTAGTGTCAGTAGTGTTTTTAATTTAACAAGATATTAATAGTTTTAGTTTCTGGGTTTAAGTGAATTCGCGGCAGTTAGGAATTTTAGAGAAAGTGCATAATTTTAGCTGTATTTTGTGCCTATATTTGGTACATAACCATTAAAATTATTGATTTAAAACAACTTGTTACAATGATATTTTCAATCCCCAAACGTAGTTGTGTAGATCACCATAACAATTTTAATTATGTCTGCCAGAGTATACTTTTCTTGATCACCGTGTAAAGCTGAACAGCAGAATAACACATGCATACAAGCACTATTTTGCATGCCAAGTAGGCGACCAAGATAAAAAATGAGCCCCATATATTTTCTGCAACCGTTGTAGAACAACTCTTCCGTTTTGACTGAATGGTAAACGGAAGTAAATGCTTTTTGCTGTACTCATAATGTGGCATGAGCAGAGTGATCACGTTACTGATTACTATTTCTGCATGAAAAGCATCAGAAGATGTTCTCGAAAAAACAAATCCGAAATTTCCTATCTCGTGTTCAAGTCAGCCATTAATCCAGTTCCCCACGACCCAGATCTGCCTGTACTTCAGCCTCCAACTGAAAAAGAAGATATCTTGTCTGTTGATGAACGTGCGAGTACCGGTACTAAAAGTGAGAAGGATCTTATTAAATCAGGTTCATTCTTTCAACATGATTCTGCGGCACTTTTTATCAATCAGAACGCCAGAATGAGCTGGTGCGTTATTTGTATCTATCCAAAGAGAAAGCAGACGTTTTGGGGTCCAGGTTTCAACAGTGGAATCTATGAGAACCAGGAACAACCATTTCGTCCTTTCGTGACCGCAATCAAACCGCTGATGGTGTTGGTTTATACATTAAAGATTTTCTAATGTTTACAATAAAAGAAAAACTTGATATAAATATAAATTCGGTTGAAAACATTTGGATACAAATTGAAACTTCTGGTAACAAAAAACCTATAACAATAGGAGTTGTATATCGTTACCAGGTACATGTACTCGTATATGTTGCTGAACAACTTGAATCATTCAGTAAAGCAATGGAAGAATTATTTTCTAAGCTCAGTAGTAATAATAAGGAATTTTATATAATGGCTGATTTTAGCATTGACTTACTAAAAGCACATTCTAATTCTTTTATAAAAAAAATTACGCTGATAATCTTACAAGCTACTCAGTTAAATGCACAATCAACAAACCAACACGCTGTACTATAAACTCGAAAACGCTTTTAGATCACATTTACACAAACAATTTAAAATATTATAATTTTAGTGAAATTGTTCAACATGATATTTCCGATCATCTACCAACATTTATCTTTGTTCATAATACCGCGATGAAAAATAAAGTTTTGAAAGATATTTTAATTGGTGATATGAAAAATTTTTCCTTGGAATTATTTTGTAACGATCTATCGCTCAAAATGAATAATTTGAAAGTCTCCAAAGATTCGTCACCGCACCAACAATTTCAAATTTTTATCGACATATTTACTGACACAGTTAACTTTCATGCGCCTTATAGACGTACCACTAGAAAAGAAAAAAATTAAAAGAAAAGTCTTGGCTAACCAAAGGCCTAATTAAATCAATTAAACAAAAAAACAAAATGTACAAAAAATTTCTTGATCATTCAAA
Organism: Diplosoma virens; assembly: GCA_963680785.1. Taxonomy (NCBI): domain Eukaryota; kingdom Metazoa; phylum Chordata; class Ascidiacea; order Aplousobranchia; family Didemnidae; genus Diplosoma; species Diplosoma virens. The sequence continues at coordinate 12,154,031 of OY796895.1, read as the reverse complement.
TTGTTCACTCTATACTCAATACAAAAAATATGTAACACACTCAATAAGCATTAGAATGTGCCAAACGTAATTATTACAGCAAAATTTTAATTCAAGATAAACATGATATTGGCAAAGTCTATGAAAAAATTAATGAAATTTGTAAGCTCAAAAGTAAAAAACGTGTCTTACCCAATAAAATTGTTGATGAAACTGGTAGCCATATAGAGGATCACGTTCAACAATTATTTTGCACGTATAGGCCACAAAATGGCTGAATCTATTTCGGATCCCCCTCAAAACTAACTATCTCCCAACTACATAACTCCAGCGCTAATTCTTTTTTTATGTATCCATCATCAACTGATGAAGTAGCCCAATGAGAATTTACTGTAAATGATAAAAAAACAGTAAGAAGCAATGATGTAGAAACTAGTTTTATTAAATACAGTAAATCAATTATTTCGTCTATAATTAGTGATCTATTCAATTTATGTGTCAACAAAGGTGTTTTTCCTAATTGTCCGAAAATAACTGAAATTATTCCTATTTATAAAAAAGGTGATATAAATAAAGCTACCAACTATCGTCCATCTCAGTTCAATAAATTAATGGAAAAAATGATATTTTTTCGATTTTATTCGTACCTTGAAAAAAAAATTACTCAATGACAATCAATTTGGATTTCGACCTAATTCTTCCACTGCTTTCGTTTTAAGCTCTTTATATGATAAATTAATCAAAAACAAAGACAATGGCCTTTTCAGCTGCTGTATATTTTTGGACTTTTCAAAGGCCTTTGATACTGTAAACCATAAAATCTTGTTATGGAAACTGCATAACTATTTCGGTATTAGGGGCACATGTTTAAACCTGTTTGAAAGTTACTGAAGCAATCGTTACCAATATACCAATATTCTTGGAAATTATTCTAGCAATAACAAAATAACAATTGAAGCCCCACAAGGATCCTGTCTTGGTCCATTATCGTTTCTTTTGCATATCAATGACTTGCCTCTCTCTTCTAATTTTGATTCAATATTTTACGTGGGTGATACTGTAATGATTTTATCTGATTCTAATATTAATTCGTTGATAAATCGAGTAAACAATAAATTAAATATAATTGATTTATGGCTTAGAAAAAACAAATTATCTTTAAATTACTTTAAAACTAGCTTTATTATTTTCAATAAACAGCCGAACAAAACTTGTGACTATGAATTTAAGTTAAAAATAAACAATAATCTTATTAAAAGAGTAAATTCTATTAAATATTTAGGAGTTCTGATTGATAGTAAATTAAGTTGTTCAGAACATGTAGATTATTTAAATCTTTAGCTCGCCAGGTACTCGGGACTTTTCACTAGACTGCGTAGATATGTCCCAAATGAAATCCTCTGCTTGCTTTATTACAGTATTATTTATTCTCGAATCAAATATGGTATCATATCGTGGGGTACAGCTTCTAATTCGCTGCTAAAGAAAGTTGAAATTCGACTTAATCGCATTTTAAGGGTCATAACTAACAAATCGATATATACACCTGTTGGAATGTTATACAAATCCTTGAACACATTAAAAGTAACCGATATTTACAACCTCGAATTAGGTAAATTTATGCATCAACTGGAAAATAATAAATTACCTCATGTTTTTTAAACTTTTAAAAAAAAATAAATGAAATGCATTCATATGAAACAAGATTAATTAAAACATCAACCTATTTTCTACCTCGTGTTACAAAATTATTTGGCCAATCACTACTGTCTTATAGAGGTGTAAAGCTTTGGAAAAGTATTCATCTCAGCATTAAAAGCAAGCATTGGTTTTTCTTCAAAAAATCATATAAGGATGATGTTATGTCGAAGTATTGAGTCGCTTTGTTTTTTTTTAATTTTTTGCTTTAGCTTTGTGTTTTAAATGTTTCACGTAAATGTCTGTGTAAATTTCATGCGTAAATCTTGGCTAAAATTTCTTATGTAAATGTGTATGTTAATTTCTATGCTTTCTGTCATTCTGCTGCGCATGTTTCCTTGTATTACTTTTTATTAACTGATTGTATTAGGAAGCATCTGACTCGATAACGCATGTTCTTCGATGCTCCCGACCATTGCGCCAATTTTGTTTGCTTGCTGTTTGTACAGTATTTATATCTATTGTTGTGCGTATTGGTGAATAAACTACCTACCTATCTATCTATTTTTTATTTATTTTTATTTTATCTCTATATTTATCCTCCTGACTAGCAGGAAAGCGACGGAGGCGCTAATACATAGGATAAGCAATTACCCCGACTTGCTTCCGGAGATGCCAAGATGGTGCTGTCCGCTTGTAATTTAATAGAGATAGGACTATAATTTAGAACTGCTTGCCAGGACCACCAAGCAGGGAATATGCTGTAAAGTGTCTTTCCCAAGGACACAACAGAATAGCACGAGTGGGTTTTGAACAGATACCGTGTTGGTCACTAGCCCGGCGCTTTAATAACTCGACCACGCTGCCGACATACTCGACCACGCTGCTGACATCTATCAAAACCTTGCTTGTTATTATGCAAGTGCAGAAAATATATTCTATTACAAAGATATAGATGGATTGAAGACCAAACTGGGGTGTGAACTTAATCCTGTTCATTGGAGGTTATTTATCGACTTTAGCAATAACAAGCCCTAAAGTCGCGTTGTTGCACAACGGTAATATTATACTATTAATTCCCCATAACCGTAGATCAAGCTGTTCTGCTAACCCAGAACATTGAGGATTCTTTCGAGGCTAAAAAGAAGGTCGGTGCCGTATTTATCGATCTGACAGCTGCTTATGACACTGTCTGGCACCGTGGCCTTACCTGCAAGCTGCTGAGACTACTTTCGGATAAGCACATGGTCAAAATGATCATGGAGCTTGTCCGAAATCGAAGTTTCACCCTTACCACCGGTGACAGCAAGCAAAGCAGGCTACGCCGTCTTAAAAACGGCGTTCCTCAGGGATCGGTCTTGGCTCCCCTCCTATTTAACATTTATACGTACGACCTTCCTTCCATGATTTCCAGAAAGTTTGCTTATGCTGATGATCTAGCATTGCTGCATTCTTCTGGAAACTGGAAGGACTTGGAGGGGACTCTAAGTCAAGACATGTCCACACTGTCAGCGTATCTCCAGACTTGGAAGTTGAAGCTCAGTCACACTAAGACGGTGACGGCAGCCTATCATTTAAACAACCGAGAGGCTAAACGTGAGCTAAAGGTCTACAACAATGGTAGACTTTTACCGTTCTGTCCAACCCCAACTTATCTTGGGGTAAAACTGGACAGATCGCTCACGTTTCGTCACCATTTAGTGGCATTGCGCAAAAAACTATCTTCGCGCGTCACACTGCTGAGGCGACTCGTGGGCTCGGGATGGGGTGCTGGTGCTAAAACACTACGCATAGCCACCTTGTCTTTAGTCTACTCAACAGCTGAGTACTGTGCGTCAGTCTGGTGTCGCAGTGCTCACACTCGTCTCATTGACAGTGTGTTGAATGACGCCTTGCGCATAGTCACTGGATGCCTTCGTCCCACTCCAACGGACCACCTACCTGTACTCTCAGGCATCCAGCCAGCTGAGCTTCGCCGAATGGGAGCGACATTCTCCTTGGCTTACCGTGGATCTCTGGACCCCGATCATATCTTGCATGGTCTTTTAAGTGGGTCCTCAGATACTCGCCAAGTGAGACTACGATCCAGACGCCCGTTTGTGCCAGGTGCGCGGAATCTCTTGGACAACCTTTCCAGACATGGCATCGGCGCCTCTGAATGGACAAATTACAAATGGAACGCGGAGTACTGTGAAAATGCTTCCAGGCTCCGTGATTTGTGCCCGAGACCGGTGCCAGGCCTGTTGGGATGGGCTTACCCCGAGCAGCTTGGGTTAAGCTCAACCGCCTGCGGACTGGTGTTGGGCGATTCCATTCGTCCATGCACAAATGGGGTCTCGCTCCTTCACCAAATTGCGAGTGCGGCGCCTCTGAGCAAACCGCAAACCATGTACTAACAGCGTGCCCTATACATCGGGCACCACATGGAGCACGAGGTCTGACGGTTTCGGATGACGAAACTCGATGCTGGCTTAATGACATCACTGCCAGCGTCTGATCCAGGCAGTGCAGCAGTCTGGGGTAGTAAAAGGATAAACCCTCGGCCCCAGTCCTGTTTGTGTCTGACCTGGAGTGGATACCCTTCAAACGACGACGACGACGAATCCCCCTAAGCTACAGCATCCCCAGAAAGGCAACCTATGATACAAAGAAGATCTATCTCGATCCCTTAGAATATCCCAAATATGACTGGAAAATTTGTAGTGATCTGAAAGTTGTTTCTCTTCTCCTCGGGTTGCTGTTAGAGTTTGAGCTGAACCCTTGCGATAACCAAATTCACTCACACAAGCAGCGTCCAATTAACAAATTTTACTTTTTAAAACCCTCATCTTTTGGTTTGCTGAAAACACACATATAAATTAATTATACATCACTATTAAATACATTATTATCAATTAATTTTAAGAATGCTTTTTATCACGTTTTACAAACGAATTGTTTAAAATTGTTTTGCGCTCTTTTCTTTGTTATATCGACTGTTGCCAAATCAAAAATTTAATTATCGAATTTCGTTAATGTTTCTTTAAAACAAATTAGTGCGAACATTAATTTTACTTGGGGTTTTGGAAATTAACATATACATTTTGTGTAGAGATGGGATTAGCATGATTTAGAATTAAGTTGCTTTAAAGTTGTTTGAATATAGTTTTCATATTAAAAAGAGCTTTACTTTTGTAAAAGTTTATATGTAGAAGTTTAAAAAATCTGATCCGATTGCAGATGTTCCAAAGGGGCTTTTGTATATTTTTTTAATTCGTAAAATTTAAATATTTTAATTTTGAAGCTTCCCGCTTTTGATATATTTTTTCTGTGAAAGTAATTGTTTTTTATAAAATTACCAATTTTATCTAATCCAAGATAATAAAACTTATTCTAAATTACGCTTTTATTGTAGACTAATGCAAAATCATCCTTACCTTGGTTCTTACAAAGGTGCGAATAAACGTTATTGGATTGGTCTAAGATATGAAAATGAACACAATCAATGGCGTTGGCTCAATGGTGAGCATGCACCAAACAATGCAACTTTCTGGTCTACAACACCAGCACTCCATGAAACCGGATCACTTGAACCTAATAATACTTGCGCTTATTTATTTTTAGATGATTTTAAAATTTACGCCGAAAAATGTTCTCTAAAATTAATGTCTTTATGCAAAATTAATTGATTTTAAATTAATTCAAAATAATGCTGTTAATTTAATTGGACAGTTTGACAAGAGTTTATATAGTGTACGAATTTATTTAATTTATCAAGCTAGAGAGGATTTCAAGCGATAATGTGCAAATTTATTCAATTCGTCAACTTTTCGTTTAATTTCTTTTATTATATTCCATCAGCGCTCATCATTGCTTAGTAATCTCGACGAGATTTTTAGAGTTTTGCAATCAGTTTAAAGTTTTATCCTGTTCAAAGCCATTGATTCTTGGCTGCTCGTAGATAAACTTGAAAAAAGGAGTGTTGTGTTGTCCTGCTTCATAAGGTTCATCATTCATCTCCAAATGTTGTATCATGTGCTTTGGCAAATCGTGGTCCATTGTCGTTTGTCTTCTACCATAATTTTGCTATAATTATAGAAAATTTCGGACCTTAATATTAACAATGAATTTTCATTTTTAATAAACCCAAAATTTTTAGTATAATTTAAATTTAAAACAAGGCAAGACTAGCGACATATCAAAGTTGATTCAACTTTTTTTCAAATCAACAATGACTGACTTTAATTAAATTTCTTGACTTTCAATTGAATCAATTTTTATTTTAAGTTATAAATTTGATTTTTATTAATTATGCTTTGTCGAATAAAACGATTTAATTTGCTTCGAATATTCAACTACATAAAAAATAGTTAAATTAAAGTCATATCAGTTACTTAAAAAACTGCTTGATTCAATTCCTTAAAAATGTCTTTAACAACAAACAAAGTCATTGTTTTGGCCTAGTGCTGTGGTAAACAGTATTTGTTAGGGAGTACGGAAATCACTGTCGTATCTATACTCGGTACAAGCCAAGGCTAAATTGCACGCTTATACTGACAAGCCAATCAGTTCACTATGACCAAAGCATCCTGCCAGGATACAAAGTGTTGATCGTCGGTGGATACTATGACATTAAACTTGACGTTACAATATTGTAACATATTGTAATATAGGCTTGTCAGCATAAGTGTACAAATTAATCTTGGCATGTACCAAGCGTAGGTATCACAAAAGTTAAATCTTCTTTAAGTGGGACAAATTTTTAAAAAAGTACTGATCAACAAGTATTGATAAAGCCTTATAGGGAAAAACAGTGACCTCCCCTGCTGTTATTGGTGCTTAATTTTTGCCTTTGACAAGATATAAAGTATCTTCAAAGATATTTATAGCCGGAAGCTTATTGTGACAACGATAAGAGAAGCAAAGTTAAGCATTTGCAGTTAATTTTTGTGCCTTGCGCCAATATTTTAAAAGAAAATTTGGGACATTTTTCTACATCGGGAAGATGTTTGCAGAAGTCACACACTACCCGGCAATGTGCAAAATCTGATACTGAATTTATTTGATTAATGATTTTTGTCGAAATTGTGGAGTGAGAGAAAAAGATTTACATCATTATTATTGCAAGATTACCTTCAAATATTTATTCTTTATTTGTATATATACTGTATATATATATTATCAATAGTTAAATTTAATAAACAAATTGTTCTAAACATTTTGTTTGGGTGTATGAATTTCTATGTAGTTTATTACTTTTCATTGGTTTTGTTTGAATAAAGTTTGTGTTAATAAGTCACTAAAATTCTAATGTAATAATAAAAAAACAAAAAGTAAAAGAATAGAGGAGTAAAGATAGGTGTCACAACTTTACTGGGGAATCTTAAAAGACCAGTTGAACTAGGAAGCCGAATACCTGCGCTGAAGTAAAACTGTGTTTTGTTTCTTTTTATGCTAGCTCAAGAAATAGTTTGCCGCGATAGTGAGGTTCTTGATATAGTTACTTCTGACTAAGTACAAAGAATTCTTTTGAAAACTTTTCTAAACAATTAGCAAGAAACTACAAACTATGAAAAATATATTGTTTACGAAATCAACAAACTCGATTAACTCTCGCAAACTTGACTCTCAAGCTTCCAAAACTTCAAAGTAATCTATAACGCCAACAGTTAACTGCGAATAATCACTCAACAATTTCGCTGACAAACTTTAACCGTTTAGTGACCAACGTTCCCAATTTGGAAACATGATTTCAAACAATCATGTACAGCAAGCCAATGCAGATAGTGTAGTTTTTTTAATATGTCTGAATAATTTGTGATTCAGTACATAAACTGCCATAAAAAAATTTTTGAAAAAAGTACGTGATAAACGTACAGTGTTGTTTAAAAATAACAAAAAACAGACATTTTAACCTAAGTTTACAATTTTAATTGTAGGAAAAAAGTATAAAACTAATCTATGACCTTTACATTTTTTCTTTTTCTACAATATTTATTTTATCATGTCTCCAAATGCTAAATAATATTATATAAAAAAAGGTTTTTAAAAATTTATTTTTATTAGCTGTTTCCAAAATATTTTTTTATTTATTTTATCTCTATATTTATCCTCCTGACTCGAAGGAAAGCGACGGAGGCGCTAATACGTAGGGTAGGCAATTACCCCGACCTGCTTCCGGAGATGCCAAGATATTGCTGTCCGCTTGTAATTCACTAGAAATATAATTTAGAACTGCTTGCCAAGACCACCAAGCAGGGGAAAAGCGCCGTAAAGTGTCACAAGCAGTTTCCCAAGGACACAACAGAATGGCGCGAGCGGGTTTCGAACCGAGATCATGTTGGTCATGAGCACGGCGCCTTAATTAATCGACCACGCTGCCGACCACAAATACAAACGTGGGTCACTTCGGGCAGTAAAATATGCCTTATTTCCGACTTTTCTAGATATTTGTTTTTTCAAAAAAAAATAAACAGTAAGTGAAAACCACATTGGCAAGTTTGAAAAATAGAAGATGCAATTTCATGTGATAAAAGTTTTGCTTGAAGTGCAGTGATGCAATAATTCGTCATAATGCAAAATTATGCGCTTGGAATGTATTACTCAAATTGAAAATATACAAATACGGTAGTATTAGCTACAGGACTGAGAATACTTTTTTTTGCTACCAAAAATAACATGACAATTTTTTTTATTCAGTGCTGGTGTAGTTGTTTTGTTATATGCATATATGCTTATTTTATTTAAAGAAGAATCATTAGAAACGATATTCGCAGAGATACAAAAACGGATGCATTATCTTTTTATGTGTGAGTACTCTTGTATAAATGCTTTGAAGTAGCTATTCAAGCAAATCATTTATGTTTCTTTTTTCAAGAATTGATTTGCAAAAGCTGTTACCTACTATGCTTGTTTAAATTTGTATTGTTCATCGAATAGATACTGTATTATCTACATTGTCATTTGACAGCCAAAAAAGGACCGTGTGGCGAATCGAACCCAGATCAAAAACTGTACTATTTCGAAACAATCAACGTGCTTAAAGAAAACTATAAAACTTAAAATTTGAAGCGAAACAGGAGAGGATCACATAATGAAAAAAAGATTGAAGTGACGATTGGAAAAGAAGTGACTAGTCGAACGGACAGAAGAAAAAGCATTTTATTTAAGCTAATATTGTGGGTTCTTTCGAAAAGGATCAATAAAGAAAATTCGGGACATTTTAATTTGTGATATATTATATATTCTGTATTGTGTTTTGCTTTATCGTTTTTTTTACAGTTAATATAAAGTTAATTAAAAATTTTATAAAAGTTCTGCAATAAATAAGTCCGAACCACCACAACCGTATCAAGATTTTGATTTCTGGCTAGTGCAATGGAAGAAGTCAAAACTAGTGATAGCAATATTTGTGACATTGTTATACATCCTCCTATATTATGTGAGCAAGAAGTTAGTAATGAAGAAGATGACAATGGTGTACTTGATCAGGATTGCCGGTTGTTGGAGAAAGTCGAGATACATGACATATCAACAGAAAGCAAATACTGTATTATTACGGACGCAAGTCCACGATGGAGAAAAAAGGAACATCTATCCCTGGGTCCTCATAAAGCACCATCATCTTCCGATAATATTCAACAACATGTTGGCAAGAATAGCTTTGAAATTTTTTCGCTTTTCTTAACTCCAGAAATCATTGATCATATTACGCAATAGACGAACTTATATGCTAAACGAGACAAGAATGAGCAAAATTTTAGCATAGATACAGAAGAAATGTCACGTTTTAACCGTTTGCTTCTTATTAGTGGCTATCATAGACTCCCTATGGAAAATGGTTACTGGTTAACAAGTACATCTTGGGAAACACCAATTTTCGCAAGAACTATGGAGCCGGGAAAAATTCATATTAATTAAGCGATTTTTGCATGTTGCTGATAACCAAATTTTAACACCTTCCAAACTTTCAAAAGTCGAGCCTCTGTTTGAAATGCTAAAGCAGTGTCACTGTTTGAAATGCTAAATAAGCAGTGCTGTTTGATGGATTCATCAGTATTGATGAGTCGATGGTTTTTTACAGAGGACTTCATGGTGCCAGACAATCTATTAAAAATAAACCTATAAGATTCAGTTATAAAGTGCGGATGCTTTGTGGCTTAACTGGTTTTCCCTATAATTTTGTAATCTATCGTGGTAAAGAAAGCGACAGGGAAGGCCCATCAGGGTCATATGTTGTCAAAAAAATGCTAATTCCAATGACAAATAAAGCATCTCATATTGTCTTTTTTGACAACTTTTTTACAAACTACCAACTTTTGTCCGATCTTTCTAAACAAGGCATTCGAGCCTATGGTACAATTAGAGAAAAATGCATTGGACATTGTCCTCTCAAGGCAAACAAGGAGATACAGAAGCAGGACAGTAGAGCTTATGATTTTTGATCAGACGGAGCCGTGCTCTGTGTAAAATGAAACGATAATTGTGCTGTAACGGTTTCCGGTAACTATTATGGTGTGACACCGATACTCAAAACTGAAAAACGGGTAAAAAAAGAAACAAAAAATTTGTAAGTCATCCTCCTGGTGTTTTGCATGTACAACAAAGTTATGGGAGGTGTAGACCTTTGTGACAGACTGTTATCCACGTACAGACCACGATTGCGGTCAAAAAAGTGGTAGTGGATTCTATTTTCGCATGCCCTTAATTTGTCGGTGGTTGCAGCTTATCAGTTCTACAATCACATTCATTCCTTCAACAAATTGGATCATCATAATTTTCGAATAATTGTGGCAGAAACACTAATAAAATGTCAGGTTTCGAGGGTTCTCCAGGGTGGTCCATTTGCTCCTGCACCACTAGCTGTGAGATACGATGGAATTAATCATCATTTAGTGCCATGCAAGTAGGTTCGGTGTGTTTTTTGCTCCAAAAACACAAGACTTATGTGCTGTAAGTGCACTAAAACACTGCACAAGACAAGATGCAGCAAATGATTTTACACCAAAAACTAATTTGCAAGTATTAGATATTGCACATGCTTTGCTAAAACTATTTTGTGCTTGTAGCGAAATACTGTAATGAACTAAAAACTACTCATTATATGTTGCTGTTATCAATTATTTTGAAATACATTCGTTCTACGTAGAAAAATGAACTGTTTCATTATTTCTTTACAAACAGTACCCTACAGTAACCAACGTTCCCATTTTAAGAACATATAAAATTTTGGGTTATTTGCGGTTTAAAATAAAGAAAAACGTGATATTACATTTAATACGACTAAAATCAGTTGTTCTTGAAAATTTGAATGAGAAGTAACGATTACTTCATATAACTGTCATTAAAGGATTAAGTATAATTAGTTTCCCGATAGCTAATACGAGTATTATACTTAATAGTTCGTTGCAACAATTCTATCTCACTATAAAATTACTAGAAGGTGTCAACACCATACTCACTAAACACTTAAACCACTCCCCACTGGAAACCAAAACACAAACACTTTTCAACTACTTTAACTTAACTACTTAGCTAGCTAGAATAAATGAAAAACAAACTGCAAGCTACATACAGGGTGTCGCAAAAAATGTATACACAATTTAATAACTTGAAAACAAAATGTTTATTATATTTGTATAAATTCAACTACCGGTATGATTATGATTCTACAATATGTTGTGATTAATACCACCACATAATGAAATGGATTCAATGGAAGAGTTTTATTTTAATATTAACAATACTACTTTACAATTGCAATTAAAATTTTTTTTTATGAGATCTTGACTACCAGGTTGGATGGAAGGGTTTTGTTGAATACTCTTTGCATTTAGCAAACTTCAAACCGTAAGGCTTTTTAAGGAAATATCTAAAAAAATGACAAACTCTAAGCAATGAAACCAGTAATGCTGAATTGAAAGCAAACAGTGATTATGAATGCACTCAAATACCATGGAAATTGTTTCATGATGTGTACCACTTAATTACATCTGTGTGTTGTCAGCAGTGTCTGAACTAGAATGTACATAATTTTGAGAATAAGCAATCACAAAATCATAAAATGAGGTTTATAGATTCTACTAGAAACCGAACTGCTTAAAAATGAGAAGCACCAGACTCGAGTTTCGCTCTTATTAGAGCTCGTTATTATAAACGTTTATAGATTCATTTACATAATCAAATTTTTTACAATTATAATTGTAGTCGTCGTCGTTTGGAAGGCCATCCACTCCAGGTCAGACACAAACAGGACTTGGGCCAAGGGTTTATTTTTTTACTACCCTAGCCTGGTGTACTTTCCGGATCAGATGCTGATAGTGATGTTGTTAAGCCAGCATCAAGTCTCGTCATGAAACCGTCAGATCTCGGGCTCCGTGTGGTACCCGATGTGTGGGTTACGCTATTAGAACATGATCTGCGGTTTGTTCAGAGGCGCCGCACTCTCAATTTGGTGAAGAAGCGAGATCTTATTTGTACATGGAAGAATGGAATCGCCTAACACTAGTTCCCAGGCGATTGAACTTAACCATAGTTGTTTGAAGGAAGCTCATTCCAACAGACCCTGCACTGGTCCTGGGTATGAAAACACGGAGCCTGAATGTATTTTTGCAGTACTCCGCGTTTTATCTATAATTTGTCCACTGAGAAGCCCGGATTCCAAAACCGGCAAGGTTTTGGAATCCGCGCTTCTGGCACAAACGGCGCAGCTGGTTCCGCGCAGCTGGCACAAATGGCCTCTTGGTCTGTCTTGGCGGGCATTTGGAGAACCCACTTATAAGACCATAAAAGTCATGATCAGGGCCAGAGATCCACGATAAGCCAAGGAGAGTGTCGCTCCCAGTTGGAAAAACTCATCTGGCTGGATGCCTGAAAGTATGGGTAAGTGGTCGTTTGGAGTGGAACGCAGGCATCCAGTGACTATGCGCAAGGCGTCATTCAAGACACTGTCATTTAGGCGAGTGTGAGTGCTGCGACACCAGATTGGTGCGCAGTACTCAGCTGTTAAGTAGATCAGAGATAGGGCAGCTGTGCATAGTGTTTTGGCACCAGCACCCGATCTTGAGCCTACATGTCGCCTCAGTAGTGTGACGCGCGAGCATAATTTTTTGCGCAATGCTATTTAATGGTGATGAAACGTGAGCGATCTGTCGAGTTTTACACCAAGATAAGTAGGGGTTGGACAAAACGGTAAAAGTCTATTGTTGTTGTAGACTTTTAGCTCACGTTTGGCCTTTCGGTTAATTAAATAAAAGGCTACCGTCACAATCTTAGTCTGACTGAGCTTCAGCCTCCAAGTCTGCAGATACGCTGAAAGTGTAGTCATGTCTTGAATTAAAGTCTCCTGCAAGTCCTTTCAGTTTTCAGAAAAGTGTAACAATGCTAGATTGTCAGCATAAGCAAATTTTCAAGAAATCTTGAAAGATAGATCGTACGTATCCGTAGATGTTGAATAGGATGGAGCCAAGACCGATCCCTGAGGAACGCCGGTTCTCAGACTGCGTAATCTGGTTTGCTTGCTGTCACCGATAGTAAGGGTGAAGCTTCGGTTTTGGACAAGCTCCATGATCATTCTGTGTCTGGTAGAAGCCTCAGCAGCTTGCAGATAAGACCATGGTACCAGACAGTGTCATATGCCGTTGTCAGATTTACAAATAGAACATCGGCTATCCTTTTTACCCTCAAAAGAATCCTCAATGTTCTGGGTCGGCAGAACGACTTCCCGCGTCAAAACCCAGCCAGCTCTCTTAAGAGCAATGGGTCAATGCCTTTCGAGGATCTTGTAGGGAACACAGAGCAGAAATATTGGTCGATTACTTTTTGGGTCCCTACGGGCTTCATTGGCTTTGGGATCGCGACTACAAGTGCTCTTCTTCAAATCTTAAAAATTTCGAGTCGGCGCAAGCAGGAAGAAAGGAAGTCGTATAACCTGGACTTTAAGACAGCTCCAGCATGTATCATAAGCTCTGGGCAGATAGAATCAGGCCCCGGAATTTTACTTGATTTTACTATAAGTGTCGGAGGGCAGCAGTGAATTTTCTATGTGGGAAATTCTTAGAGATATTTACTGGGTTTAATGTTGTGGCACTCCAAAGGTCAAACACTTCTTGAGAAACAAGTCGAGATGACTTGCGGTCAACAGCATTGTATTTCCCATTTCTGAATAGCTGAGATGCAATAGCATCAGCTGAAACGGATAGTGACGACAAGACTGTTGTGAATTACCAGTAAGATTGTTTAAAATACTCGATACTTTTCGACTAGAGTGTGAAAAATTGATGCTCCGAGCTGCTTCGGACCATCGATCCCTCCGCTTCTTGTCCAGTTTGGCAAGTAAAGCTGTAGTAACCGAACTCGAGTCATTTCCTTGAGAAGACTGCAGGAAAGTTCTATAGAGAGATTCATACTCCGCATCCCAACACGAAATATGGTTGTTTCGGTAACCGCCTGGGATTGTCTTTTTGATTGCTTTCTTGTTAATGTTACAAAAGTCCTAGTAAGCCGCATTCGTATCAGATAAATCAGGCGGAAACAAAGTCTTGCAAATTTATTAGTCAAAGCAATGAAGTCACTTCATTTGGCTTCACCACTTAACGCAAGTTTCACCGCTTAACAGGCATGTTTGGCAATGACAAAGCAAACCTTGGTGGTGTGATAAGCGAAGGTTGATGTTGTGGTCTGGGGATCTTTTCAAGTACACGTGTGTCCGGTAAGCGACTGGTAGAATCTACGCTGGCAAAAGCTAGATCTGGATTGGTTCCAGTGTTTCAACGGCCGGAGTAAAAGCTGGCGGCATCCTTGGCATTGCACTAGGAGGGCAACACTATTAATACTTGCCCAGCCAGCCAAGCACTCACTGTCCAGGCTGTTATAATCGTAAACCCAATCAAGGTGGCAACAGTTGAAATCGCCAGCATAGAGACAGGGGTGAGAAACCATTGGAAGATCTAGGTATAGCAATCGCGTTGATGGAGGTTTGTAGACGTTGACTATTTTACAACGTCCACGCACAACCACTCAATCTTCGATGTCCGCGGAGATTGGTCCAAAAATGTAGGAACCTTAATCGCTCGTGGCCAAACGTGGCAAGGCCTTGCTTCCTGCTTAAGAAAGACCCAGCTAGTTGGTAGCTTGGAAGTACTAGGTTCTCTACATCAGTGTAGTGAGTTTCCTGTAGTAGAAGTGCCTCGAACTGCAGATCAAGATAATGAAGAATGTTTATCTTGCTTGCAGTGAGGCCTTTGATGTTTAGTTGGAGAATATTGGGTCTTCGGAACTTGATGGCAATGTGCTCTGAAAAGAGCAGTTCTTTCCAGACATGGCCCCGTCCTGAAAAGTTCGTTTTCCAATTAGCAGATCCGCGCTGAACATTGGGATGGGTAGATATCTTTCCGTTTTGACAGATTTAGTTTCGGTCTTTTATGTTTAAGAGCATTGACAAACTTACTTACGGCCCAGGCTGCGAGAAAGCACCTGTCATCTTGGCAATTATGTGTTTTGTCTATATGCTTTCAATCTGTGAACAACATAGGCCTACGTAATATCAAAAAAATAAATCACTTTTATTACTGCATCATCGCATCGAGAAACTACTAAACTGGTGAACAAAAAATATTAATAAATCAAACGCTAGCATACAATCATCCTTGGATATGTTATAATTAATTACTATATCTACTATTGATCAACTTAATCAGAATAAAATTGCATGACATAATTCTTACAATGAAAATCCTCATTAAATTCCCATATCGCAGTTGCTCATAAGAAACCACATAGTTCGCTGATACATTAACCTTGGCTATGACGCACTCGCCACTCAGAAAGCGATAGGCCTATTACAACAGAGATCGCGTGCAAAGCCGAAAAAAATGCTGTGTTTGCAAAACCAAGTATCACTTATCATTATCACATGTGTGCTCCAGTGTTTGTTTTTTCTCACTTATAGATAATCTGGGGAACAGCGCAAATAATCTCTTATTGTTGTTTCCCCTCCATTAAAGTCAGAAAACTTGGTCTTTTTAATGGGAAAAAAGATGTTGAAAGCATTACAAATAAAATAAGAATTAAGAGTTTTTATTGAAAATATCCTAATTGTTTGTTTTACAAGTAAAGCGAAAATGTAACATGTATACACCTGTCATAGTGCATCAACGTATGATATCATCTCTTTCAAAATGCAAGTGTTTAATTGTTGGTTTGCCTATAAGCACACAAAGAAAAGTTCAAAAAGCCCACTTAAAATCATGAATTTTGTTACGGAATAACCATCTTGATGAATAATGTAAAATTTATTTATCTATTTTAAAAGAACAATTATATTGTACTAATTGATTTTAAAAAATCATACATTTGAAAGCAACACAAAAAAATTACATTGTCGCTTTTATTTAATTTTTTTAGTAGAAATGTGAATTATACAATAAAATCAAGCCTCTATAAAAATATCTCTAGCTACTAGATATTTTAATAAGAAAATTTGCAGATAAAACAAATCATTATAGTGCCCCTTACTATTTACGTTAAGCTACGATAAAGTAATTTAAACAGAATAAAATAGTTTTTTAATACGTTACACATTTCAATGATTCAGATCGGCTGCCATAGACTTAGTCAATTTTAAGAGAGCAAACAACTTTCAAGCAGGTTGTGTTATTTAGAGAATATAAATTTAAAATTTTTTTTGGTAAATTGTTTAATGGGGAAAAATATATTCATTTTTGATACTCAATCTCGACAAAGTGTGATTTAGACACATTTTGTTCTGGCCTGTTTATTTTTATCTCTATTTATCTACCAGCCTTGCAGGAAAGCGTTAAAAAGCTATACATAGAGCAAGCAATAAGCAACCACACCCACCTGCTTTGGAAAATGCCAAGATATTAGTGTAAGATTTAAATTTTTTATTTATTATTTTTTTGGTGTCACATCCTCCATAAAGAATATACACAGATTACTTTAACAAAATTAAGATGTAAAAAAATGAAGACAAAAAATATTGTACTTTCTTTTAACTGTTAGTAAACGTGTTTTCGGCTCCAATATTAGCACTATTAATCATTATGGCTTCATTGACGCAAATTCTTTGCTATTTAAATCCCGCTGTTGCGTGGGCACAAAAGTTTTGAAATCTTTATTTTGTTAGTGTCATAGAAAACACAATAATAAACTAATATTTATAGATTTTTTTTATTTACTATAAAAGTTACAAAGATTAGTTGAATATTTTATGATATAAATGTTTTTAGTTGCTTCTTGCAAACAAAATTTTTTTCGAAAAAAATGACAAAAAATTTTAAAATACAAAAAGGATGAACCTGATATAGAGGATTACGACTAGAATTGAGCATCTTCCAGAAGAGGATTGAGAAGAAAGTGCAAAAACGTTTTTATCTTACGATGACTGTAAAGTTGAACACCTCAGCGACTAGTTTGTTGAGATTCTTCCGTTGAAAAATATTTTGACAAAGTTCCGAGGACAACTTTCGCAAACTCGTTTTTTCTCTTGTAACAAATTAGTATGCTAGTATTTTAGTCCTGTAAACATTTAGCTTGCAGAACTGATGCTCACAACATGATCTACGCATTTCCAGGCTCATCACAGTTGGCAAACTGAAAATGTTTATAGATAATAACAATTTGTAAATAATTCATTACAAAAGAAGAAATTGTTTATAATAGAAAACAGCAAATTCTGGAAACTGAACATTTCAAGAATCAATTGGCGTGACAATACTTATTGGATGTTATAAAGTAAAAATTATTACAGATCAATTTTCGATTACTTAATTATTTTAAGAAGTTAGTTGTAAACATCACAAGTTTTTGGAGTAGATGTTACAAACTCCAATCAATTTGAGATGCTTTTGAAACTTAGAAGTTGTATTTGCCAAATGCATATATCGGGCACATAAGAATATGCATAAATGCATAAATGTATAAAGTCATGCAAGAATATGCATACATGCATACTTCTGTGCTTCAGAGGAAAATGTCTAATTCGGCAGTATATACCTTTAAAGTCATGTAAATGCGGTATGAAAATTTGATAATATGAGGCTGTAATATTTTTGTGGTTGAAAAAGGCAAGTGTTTCAGAGGAAAATGTCTATTTCGGCAGTATATACCTTTAAAGTCATGTAAATGCGGTATGAAAATTTGATAATATGAGGCTGTAATATTTTTGTGGTTGAAAAAGGCAAGTATACTTGAAAAAGAATGATTAGATTGCTGAGAAGCCAATGAAGGTACAATAGTTGTTCTTGACATGATAAAAAAAATGAAAAAGTTTAAACAAAATGTTACGTGCGACAACTTTTTACAAGTTTTCCTCTAGCTGACTAGCACCACAATGTTTATAGAAAAAGCTCTTAATCGGTGAAAGAACAAGATGGAACAACACCAGAACTTTTGTTTATTTCAAATAGCAAAAAGCTCAGAAGTCAAATTGATCTTGTTTGGTTTTTAACGTGATGTAATGATAACATTATTAAAAAAAGAATTGTGTTGTGACGATGCTGTCAACTGTACATTTGCAACAAATTATAATTACGACTTTTGAGAAACAGTCAGAAATTTTTACAACTCTACCAAAAAAATGTGGATTCTTTCGACAGGATGATAAGGACATGCACCTACAAAAGATTAAAAAGATGGGTTCTTACCTTCTTCTACAATATGTACGGGTACAATGTTAGATTTTATAGTATTGCTCGAGTTAAACTGTGGAAGACCGAATATCATCATGAGGAAACAAAAAATTCCGATATACAATTGGGTAAAGAGCTTGCTTGCATAAACATTCAACTTGAGCCCTGTCCGAAGGTTCCTATTTTTACTGGATCAACACAAAAATGAAGAAATAATCATAGTGATGATAATTCTCTTGAATTAAACGATACCAATTTAGCCCTTGCCACAGAAACAAGGACAGGAAAAGTTTGCTTAGTTTATGTGCAAGAAGAACGCTGGCGGGAAACACTCTAAGTTTATTTGTCAGCAATGTTGTTAGTGCTGTTCTATTGAATATTGATGAATACAAGTGTTAATTGTAACTGTTATTGATTTGCTACGTAGTCATGGTAGCTAAAACAGTATTTTAACTTGACAAAAATCATGGATGCTTAGAAGTACAGTAATACAAAAATTTAATAGCTGTAAACTGTACGAGTGGATATTACGTAAGTTTGCGAAAGCTGCAGCCAAAAGTAGTAAAAAATGGTCGCTAATGCGCCATTTCGTTCTTCTCCTTGAAATGCTTGCACGGACTTTATAGATTACAGCAAACCTACACGGGTTCTAATAGAACCCACTGGTTAACAACGTCAGTTTTTTTCGTGGTAGACGGAGAGTCAATAAGTCATTGTGACCTGCGTATTTTATTGTTGCCGTCTGTTTTCTTAGAAGATGAAAAAAATGATTAAGTAACCTATTTTATGGTTTTTGACGTAAAAACTGATGGGATTATCAAACAATTAGTTTTGTTTTGCTTATTCTTGGTATAAATAATTTCAACGTTTCTATTGACGATCAATAAAGAGTGTTTGTTGTATTTATCAGGTGTAATGATAAAGATATTTTATTAAAGAGGAAAAAGAAATCAATAAGGAAATATCTTGGCTAATATTTAAGAGCTTTTGAATTTATCAATAAAAAATAAGTGTTACAACCTACCTTGTGGTTCGTGAAGCAGAAATTAAAAAATAAAAACTTTTGATAATGTGCAGATATAAATATTACTGAAGGTCAAACTCAAGACCTACTAAACATTTTATATTTTTTGTTTATTGTGTGTCTAAAAAACGTGTCTTCTCAATGCAAATGCTTAACTAGACGAATGTTGTTATTGTAGGTATCTAAAATAGATTTTAAAAAGTTTAATAGACAACTTAATTAAAACTAAATACTGTAATTTCATAGTTGACCTGGAGCAAGATGAAAATGAGAAGTCGATTTAATTATTTGATCTCAACTTAGTACCAAATATAACTTATGTTCGTACTCAAAGAAATGTAATGTATGATCCACAGTGATTAGCTTTTTCTATTCAGAAAAACTTTAAATTTTACAGAATTTTTTCTCTAACTTTTAACAGTTTTTGACAAAAGGAATAAAAAACACTAAAGAGTTTTTTGATCTTCAATTAACCCAGAGAAAAAAATATTATTCCGATTTGAGGTGATATTTTTCTTTGTTTTTAGTTTAAAGATGTCTTTTACTGGACAAATTGTGATCAAAACGTACTTTTTCTGTAATTAATTTTCGCATGCAAAACATTGAATTGAAAAAGTTGGTAAACACATAAAAGAACAAAAAATCTTTTTTATTAATGTTTTTTTTTAATACCGGTAATAACTTAGAATTTCGATTTCATGATTATGCCATAGCTACATTAGCAAAACGGCTTCAACAAAACAAATATTGATTGAAAGCGACAACGTGGTTTAGTGAGAAGGAGTGCTGTTTTATTAGTGATCTTGATTTACTTGTTCTTGATTCAATTCCTACTCTCATCATGTTATTGTGTTTGTAAAAAAAGCATTTGACGTTACTCCTCTGAATTTAGCGATCTTAACAAGCCGATCTAAGTAAGGATGCTTAGCGTTATAAATAATAAAAAAAATAAATAAATAAATATCTTTGAAATAATTCTCTTTTAAAGATCCATAGCTTTAGCTGGGAATCTTTAAAACCAGCTCATCGGTAATTGCTTAACCGATTTCTTTCTCTTAAGTTTAACACCTCCAATGTTGCAACGTGGAAGTAAGAAGGATAAATAGCTGATTTGATCCTGCATCATAATTCTGATGATGCTTTTATTTTATCATAGCTATCACTATTAGGGATATTCAAAACCTTATTTTATACAATCCCTTTAAAGAGGAAATATTTTTTCTTCTGATATTTTTTCTGATAATATTTGCTTTGTTGTGTTTCAATTTTTAAAGATAGATACCCAAGTTTTTAATAACTGTTGATGTTCAAGTTTTTAATAACATTCTATTTGAATAAGGTACATGACGGCGTAAGTATTGTTTATGAGTGGTTAAAGGTTTTTGTTATTATTGGTAAATTATTTTCATAAATATTTAAACAATGGCGAACCAGAAACTTGATGAAGTAATGGAACTGTTGAACAAGGTCAAGGAAAGACAGGATAAGTATGAAAAAGATTATTTAAAAAAAGACCAAGATACTGCTTCTTGTAATTGTTTTGCAGGTGAAAAGGAAAAAATGGAACAGCATCAAGAACTTATGAAATTATCAACTATTATTGATTCTATTAAAGTTGAAGTTGGACAGTTGGCAGAAATGGTGGAGAAACAGGAACAATATCTAGATGACTTAGAGCAATATGGAAGATCTAATTGTCTCATATTGCATGGGAACAATATAGATCACAGGATAAGTAGCATGGATGTTGAGAAGTATGTGCTAAATATATTAAATACCAAATTAGATTTGCCTACTAGTATTAGTGACTCTGATATTGATATTTGTCACCCTCTTCCTTCTAAAACCAACAAAAAACCAATTATTATTAAATTTGTTCGCAGGTCAATAAGGAATATGGTATACTCGCATAAGAAGAACTTGAAAACATCGAATGGACCCAAACTATCAATTACTGAGTCATTAACCAAAAAAAGACTAAAGATTGTGGAGGAAGCCAGAAAGATATTTGGTTTTGGCAATGTCTGGAGCATGAAAGGTATTGTATACTGTTCATTCAAAGGTAAGAAACAAGCTATCAATAAACTATCCGATATTAGTAAGATAAGATTTTCTTCTTAATTAACTAGTAATTTTAATAATCAAATTAATACAGTACTTGATTTAACCTTACCACGACACATCATAATTTTCTTTATATTAACCTTAGCTTATCTTTATATAACTATTCATTTTATACATCTAAAATCAATTTAAAATTTGTGTTTTATTTATTTGTATTTTTTTTTACTTTTTGTTTATTTTATTACTTATTATTAATTATTTAGTTTAATTTTTTTTTGTTTTATATATATATAATTACTCATTTGTGCAACATAAATCTTAAGTATTATGACTTTGAAAAAACTTGTTTGTCAATTTTGCCAAAAAACAATTAGAAAAGACTTTGTGCCTATTCAATGCCAAACATGTTTAGCTCACTTTCATAAAAAATGTGCTAAAATACTTAAGAACCAAGCAATAGCCTCAAATAATTTTTACTGTAAATGTAGTTGTTATGAACATAAAAATTCCCTTATTTCACATAATTCTGGTAAAGAAAAAATTGTAAGTAGTCAACCTGAAAAATATGTTAATGCTGAAAAATTAAATTCAATCTTTGTTGATGACAGTAATTCTGAAAATAAAGAACATGATAATTTAATTGGCCCAAATAGTCATCACTTTCAAGAGCAATACTTGGAAATTCAATCTACAAAATCATTGATCTTTAATAAAAAAATTTCTAATAGTTTTCTTATTATTTGTGTTAATATTAGGTCACTCTCCAATCCTTTAAATTTTAGTAAATTAGAAAGCTTTGTTCATAATCTAAACCCCAAACCAGACATAATTGCTGTGACTGAAACATGGATTCAGAATAATTCATCTGGCCCATACTGTAATCTTGAAAATTATAATTTTATCTCTAACAGCAGAAAAATTGCCAAGGGTGGTGGAGTTGGTTTGTATATTAAAAATTGCCATAAATTTAACCTAATTGATGAATTGACAATAATGAATGAAAAAATTTTTGAATCAATTTTTATAAAAATTCAATTACATAATGAAAATTTATTCTGTGGTAACATTTATAGATCTCCTTCTAATGACAATCATTTAAATGAAAACTTTTTGAATAATCTTTACAATTGTATCCATAATAGTAATGAATCACTAAACAAATGTTTTATCACTGGAGACTTTAATTATGATTTATCAAATCAAGATAATGAACATGTATGCAATTTTATTGAAATGATGCTTGAAGGTCATTACTTCCCAGTTATTAACAAACCAACTCGCATCACAGATTCAAGTGCAACAGTATTAGACCACATCTGGACAAATTTACACCAACAGCAAATAAAATCCGGAGTCATTTTAAATCCACTTTCTGACCATCTACCAGTATATATGTGTTTTAATCTTAATAAACAGAATTTGTATAGACCTCAACAAAAAAGATCTTTTACCCCCCAAAGTATAACCAAGTTTAATGAAATGTTAGAAAATATTGATATTAATGCAATACTAAATGAATCTAATCCTAATTTAGCATTTAAATTATTAATGGACAATTACAAATCTACTTTTAACTACTGCTTCCCTTTCATCAAGCAAAATATTGAAAACAAAAATAAACAGCCATGGTTTGATAATGATCTTTATTTATTAATGCTGAAAAAAAACAAGTGTTTTAAAAAGTTTCTGAAAAACAGGAGTGTTTTAAACAAAGCAAACTTTAATAAAGAAAGAAATAAATACAATCGCGCCTTACAAGAAAAAAAACAGAGTTATTTTAGACAAACATTTAAGAAATTAAGTAATAATTTAAAAGAGACCTGGAAAAATATAAACAAACAATTAGGTAAAGTTAAATTATCAGTATGTTCTTCCATATCCATAAACAATAATTTGGTAAATGACTCTCTCCAGATTACTAATTATTTTAATGATTACTTTGTCAATGTTGCAAATAATTTAGTATCAGATTTACCCCAAACATCTCATAGTTTTCAAACATTTATGCAATCTCCCACATTGAGCACACTTTATCTCTATCCAACTAGTTTAACTGAAATAAAAAAATTAATCAGTGACCTTCAGCCTAAAAAAAGTACTGGCATTGATGAAATTTCCCCAACTATTTTAAAAAGCACACCAGACAATATATTAATAGCTCTGACACATGTGTTTAATCTTTCGTTAGCTTGTGGTGAATTTATCTCTGACTTTAAAACTGCAAAAGTAGTACCAATTCATAAAAAGGGTAGTGTAACTAATGTATGCAATTATCGCCCAATCAGCTTACTTTGCTCCATGTCAAAAATATTGGAAAAGTTAATGTACAATCGTGTAGTATTATTCTTAAAAAAACAAAACTTTTTTTATAAATATCAATTTGGCTTTAGAAAAAATCACTCAACTAGTCACGCAACTTCATTATTAATTGAAAATATTGCTGAAGCTTTTGAAAACAAAGAACATGTACTTGGCATATTTCTTGATCTATCTAAAGCATTCGATACCATTGATCATAAAATTTTATTATCCAAATTATGGCATTGTGGAATTCGTGGTGTAGCGCATGATTGGTTTTGTAGCTATCTTAGCAACAGAAAACAATTAGTTGAAATAAATAATATCTGCTCCAATACTAAGTCAATAAAATATGGTGTCCCTCAGGGTTCAATTTTAGGCCCTTTACTATTCTCAATTTATGTAAATGATTTAAATAATTGCTTAACCTTAGGAAAATGCATTATGTACGCAGACGACACTAACATATTTTTAAAAAGTAATTGCTATGAAACCTTATATGAAGCTGCAAATAAGGAGTTAGGGAACATAGATAAGTGGCTTCTGGCAAATCGGCTATTTCTGAACACTGACAAAACACATTATGTGATCTTTCGCACACCCAAAACAAAGCCTCCCTCAAAAAAACCGACAATTTCAATTAGAAATAAATTTATCTCTCAGCAACCAAAAACGAAATTTTTGGGAATAATATTTCATGAACATTTAAGTTGGAAATTGCATATGAACTTTGTTCTGCGAAAAATCTGCGTAAGTTATGGTACTATCAAAAAAATTTCAAAACACTTTGACAAAAAAACTTTGCTTGTATTGTATAACTCCCTGATAATCAGTCATATAAGATATTGTATTATAACTTGGCATATTGGTAATAAAACCACAGCCTCAAAAATTCAACGAATCGCTAATAAATTCATACGATTAACATTTGGATTACATCATAGAGCTAACGTTACTGACATCTTGCGAAACAACAACGTAATGACAATTGATCAAATAACCGAATTAGAAATAACTTGTTTTATGTACAAATATATAAAAGGCATGTTACCACCATGTTTTGATCATTTTTTTCAAAATAACCTGATAAGCGACAAATTCACTAAATGTACAAGAAGCCAGACCAAATTCTATCCTTCATTTTGTAGATTAAATGTAACTAAACAATCTTTAAGATACAGAGGTCCTCTTGCTTGGAATAAAGTCCCAACAAGCATTAAACAGATAAAATCATATAGTAAATTTCGTACAGAATTTCAAAAGCATCTTATTGCAACGTAATTTTTAATGGTAATAGACTTCATAAATTTTAAAACTTCTGCTGCTGGTTTTTTATGTTACAGGTAACTCCACCAAATTGTACAAAGAAATTGAAGGTGATAAAAGCCCGATGCGACTTCAAAGGCAACATCCATATCATTTCGGCCCATCCAGTTCGATGAAAATTCACATAATTTAATTATTTTGCACCTATTCTTGTTCACTATTTGTATGTTCTATCTTATGCATATAAATTTTTTTTTTTGTCCAGCCATATGCTTTTGAAATGGTCCTTTTGACCCGTGGCAGGATTTCTTTTGGTGGGTTTCTTTGCCTGCCTGACCCTTTTGGTCCAGACCCTTTTGGTCTTTGAGTTTGTTGTTTCTCCCACCCATGATTACACAACATTCTCTGACTATGGCTCGGATGTGTGTATTAATTATCTTCTTTTCGCTTTCTTTTTCTTATTAACATCACATCGCTTTGTTCAAAGGTACAGCGACCATGCACAATTGACGTTGTGCATGTAATAACGTACTTCGTTTAGTCGCTGCTTCCTTATTCACAATCTTTATTTCTACATGCACTATGATTAATTTCAAGTTGATTGTGAGTAAAAATGAAATAAATAACGTTTTTTATAAATAGAAAAATAAATGGAAAAAATAAAAAGTAGGTTAGAGGTTAAAATAGAGTATGCGTAAACGAGTATATAAAAAAGAAGCCCTTAGAAAAATTAAGGAGAAAAAATTACTTCTAAAAAAACAACAATTGCGCTATTTTGAATAAAATAATTTAATAAAACACAATCTTGTACTAATACTAAGTTTCAATATGTTGCTTATAAAGGTTTTGAAATAATAAGATGTCTGAATATCGCTTTGTAACGTATGGCAGGCCTGTATGTTTTTAACTATGCATTGATCATATATTTGTCATCGAACACAGGCCATGCCGTGAATTTAAGAGATCTAAAGGTTATAGGTTTATTAGATTTCTACTTTTTAGCCAGCCAAATTACGCTGTTTATGTGTGCTAATCATTTTTAATTGTTAAATTATTTGAAAAACAGCAAAGTTGAATGCACACTAATTGGAAAAAAACCTTAAACAAAATCTTATTTTGTTTCAGCTTAGTTGAAGTGTTATCATGTATCTATTAAAACATTTTTTTATATTTTATTTATTATCTACGGTTTTCGCCTATAAAATAGGTGTTTGCAACTGGGTCACTTCTCACAACAAACAAGATGGGAGCGAAATCAAACTCTACCAATTGAAATCTATGATTGAAGGTTTGTTTGTTTGTTTCTAATTGCTATCACATTTATTAAGTAGGACAAAGTTTTCTAAATTATTTTAAGTTTTTTTTTATGATTTTTAATTGAAATACAATAAAGAGCAGCAATAAACGAAAAGCAACTCTTATGTTTTGTTCCCGACACATTGACGAAAAATTTAATTAAATTTAATGAGATCATGCTATATTTGTTTCTGACGTAATAAAATAAAAAAAGCTTTATTGAAATATCAGTTTAAAAGTTTTTTTCACTTTGAAACTTTTTTTATTTTCATTTTATTTTTCTCTAAGTTATCCTCCTAATTTGCAGGAAAGCGATCAAGGTTCTATACATAGGACAAGTAATTTCCCCGACCTGCTTCCGGAGATGCCAAGATACTGTTATTCAGTTGAAACTTTCACTTTGATTCTTAGTTTTATAGAGATATGAATGAAATTTATAGCTGCTTGCTAAGACCGCCAAGCAGGAGAAACTGTCGTAAAGTGTGTTTTCCAAGGACACAACAGAATGGCGCGAGTAGGTTTTGAACCGAGACCAAGTCGATCACAATCTCGGTACTTTTAACCACCCGACCACGCTGCTGATTAAACTCGCAGTAAATTCTGAAAACTCTAACAAAAGATTTAAAAAAGGTCTAATTTAAATTGGGTGATAAAAACTTGAAAGTAATTTTCTTTAACTGAATTTTGTATCATCAAAGATTATCCGATTTAATTAATGGTAACTTACTTAAAAACGATAGATATTATTGAATTATTAAGTTTCTGTTTTGTTGTTTAGAATTAAAATTAACTCAACAGAATCGTTTCTTGGATTTGAACAAAGACCTGATGGATTTAAAAAACACGCTTCAAGGTAAGGGTTGGATGGTGCTAAACCATCACCAGAGTAAATTTTCATTCATTTTATTAATGCTTTCATTTTCAATTTTTTTTCTTTCTTCTGATTTGGGAGACGCATTATTGAATTTTTAACGCTTTTATTTTCAGCAACAATAGAACATTCTCTATTAACGTATAAAATCTAAGTGTTTTCTGTAAGTCTTCAGATGAATTTCACTTAGAAATGGAACGCTTTTTCGGTAAAAGATTTGCTGCCAGAATGCTATTCTGGCAAGAACTAATTTTATTGCAATCTGACAATTGATGATGAGACAACACTATTATTTATTAATATATTGAGTTTTCGTTTATTTGTTTGTTTGTTTGTTTAAGAATAATTGAAGTGGTACTCAATGTAAACTTTGAAGAAGTACGATTCAATGATCGAGCTTCTTAACTTATTCTTACCTATCTATCAGTGATGGACATAGGCTACTCACCGGTATTACGGGAAGGCAAGCCTAGAGTAAAGTGACCATGGCACTACGCCTGAGTCAGCGATTAAGCGAAAAATGTTTGAGTTGGCCAAGTTGTAAGCTATTTTTATTATTTGATCTTTTACTATTTTTCGTTGTTTGGTTAAATTTTAACAAAATAAGAAAAAGTCCATACAATATGAAAAGGAAGTTTAAATCAGTGTTGCGAGAAAAGAAAAAGAAGTAACAATGAAACATCCAGTGCAACAGCAATTAAATTCAAAAAACGATAAGCGAAGTTGCGTTCAAACTAGTACAACCAGCAACCGTAATCTGGGCATCAAGATCAACCTCCTTTCAATTTAATTCAAGAAGCAAGTTGAACTATTTATCTATAAGTATGAAATGAAAAAATTCATGTAGAATTTAGACGCAAAAACGTTTGGGTGTACGCTATGGACAGAAAAATATGCTGCACTCCGTGTATAGAACTAAATAAATTGGGAGTCAGAGCATCTCGTGGCGTTAATATTTTTACTCAAAGCGGAGTGGGCAATGTCGTTTTCATTTTTATTTTTCATGTCATCTCCCTATTTATCCTCCTGACTCGCAGGAAAGCGACGGAGGCTCTATACATAGTTCAGCAATTACCCCGCCTGCTTCCGCAGATGCCAATATCTTGCTGTCCGGTTGAATTTTTATTTTATTTTTTTAGCTTTATAGAGATATGACTGAAATTTAAAACTTCTTGCCAAGACCGTCCATCAGGAGAAAGTGCCGTAAAGTGTTTTTTCTCAAGGGCACAACAGAATGGCACGAGTAGGTTTTGAACCGAGACCGTGTCGATCACACTTACGGGTCGCTTAACCGCTCAACCACGCTTCTAATTGTAGTTCAAGAAAGATGCAGCTCTCATCATTGCACAAAAAATCTATAAGTACAAAACTCTCAAGCGCATAGCGAACCAAAAATTATTCTTGAAACGGCAATGAAAGACTTATTGATCAATTTAAATGCACAAAGTTAGCAAACTGCTTTCGATCCACTGCTCGAGTTTTCAGAACAACATATTATGAAGCAAAAATAACAAATCTTTTACAGACTTCGAAAAATTGATTGACCTTCAGCGGGCGAATTCTGTAGATATGAGTCGTTTCTTCCACAACAAAACTGTTACCGTTGATAAAATGAATCAAATATCTTCTCAGATGAAGAAAAATCTTTTAACTAAAATTATCAAAGCCAAGTGCAAAGTAACTGTCCCAGACGATAAATCTAGCCCCGTAATTGGTCACAAATCAACTTTAATCGTATATCTAAAAGCTAGTGTTGATAACAAATTGCTGATGAATTGTTAGTTTTCCACTAGATTTGCTTGAACTGGAAACTTTATGTGATTTTCACATTAAAGGTAAAATCATCGACATTCTGCTTAAGAATGGTTTCACCAATGAGTTGCTTCAAGAAGCATTTATCAGATTTTTCCGTGATGGATTCAACGTAATGCTAGGGACAAAACCTGGGGTTAGTCGAAAATTGCTCAAAGACAATGTCCTTAATTTATTGTTGTTTCACTGCCTCAATCACAGACTTGAACTTGCTGTAGGTACTGCATTAGATATTACTAGTGGTACCAACTACTTTCAGTCATTTCTTGATAGTTTGTACTCTTTATATAGCCAGTAAAAAAGTAACTGGTGAAAAGTTAGTGAAGTGCTCATGCTTTGCACATCACCTTCAAAGAAATAGGAAAGATGTTTACTGTACGCTGGGTGACTTCATCTTTCACAGCTTTATCAATAGTCTGGCTATCTTCTCCAGTCTTAAAGCAACATTTTTGCAATGCTGCTAAAGATGAAATAAGACAAAGTACAGAAAAGCCAAATTTTAAGAAATGTATGGCATATTATGTACAAACTAATTTTGTTAAAAATTTAGCGCTTATGACAAATGTTTTGAACGAGCTAAGAAATGTATCAGAAGCCCTACAAAACCGAAATACTATACTTCCAAAAGCTCATAACTTACTAAGTGTTTGTAAAAAGCGAATAGAATGTCTTATTGATTAACAGGAAAATATTCTGTTTTTACTCAACGTGCAAAATAAGCAATGACCTTCCTGGAACTAAAATTAAGAAAAGCGCTGTCAGCAGGCTTGTTCATTCGAGCTGTAGTTTGCAACGCGGTAAAAAAATATTTCCACTTTCATTATTAATTGTAATCGCCATAATTATAATGCATTATAAATTTATAATACAGGCTACAAAATACAAATCACTGCTTCTTTAAACTAATGTGAATTTTCATTTCTGCAATATTAACAACAATAAAGTTAAAAAAGATCTTTTAGGACAAATGGCCTTACTTATTATAGTAAAGAGTTGTACGAACAGCAGTTACTGGTTTTTGTTATTTTTTGATTTATTGTTTAGAAAGGTGATTCTATAAACTCTTTGCTATGTAATGCTAAAACAAAAGCAAAACACCTGACAGAAGGCCTGGTAGACCAAAAATATCGTTAAAATCAATAAATCTGGATTGCTTTCTATTTAAAAACTTTGGTTTATATTCATATAGGATTTTTAAAAAATTATTGTGATAAGAGTTACAATATTTTTGCACTTTCGATATCGGATAATGCTATTTCCTGTTAAGAGCAAACTTTTGGTAAAAAAAAAAGATAAAAAATTTGGATGTAAATAAACAAAAATACGTAAAATATTATGCAAACGTAAGTAGCACAAACTTTTATCAAATCATTTAAGTAATTACTGACTTTGTTTCTTTAAAAAATTTTAAACAGGTTAAACTTAATTGTTGCCATTTCAGAATTTGTACTATGTTCAAGCAATCCATGTGTTAACGGAATTTGTTCTCATCAAAACAGTACATATGTATGTTCCTGTAAAACAGGATATCAAGGAAAAAACTGTGAAACACGTAAGTAGAACATTGGTTAATATATCCATAATTTTTTTTTTTTTCAAGTAGCCTAATTGTTTATAGTAAAACTTTTTTAAAAGTTTGTTTCACATAAATGCTCTGGCATGTGTTTATCTGGTTATAAAACATGTTTTTTCAAAAAAGTTAAATATTTAAACTTAATCACTGTTTAATTTTTGGTAATTCAATTGTAGAGCAAAGTTTGGTGACAAAAAAACCTATCCAAACTTAATCATTAGCTACAAGCTCTTCTGGCTATAACTGGTAGAAATTGCAGCAATTGTTTAATTACTATTAAATAAAATTGTGTCCAGACAATTGCTTGAAATAATTGTTTGATTTAGTAATTGTTCGAACAAACAATTGTTTGATTTAGTAATTGTTCGAACAAACACTTGTTTGAAAACAAGAGCCAACATTTTACGAACAATGGGGTTAGAGTTAGGGGTATTTATTGAAAAAGCAAAATGAGCGTTTATAAAATATATATTAATATTTTCAGACAACTGCATATAGCGTTTTCTTTAAACAATTGTCAATTCAAGCAACTGCTGAGTTGAACAATTACTAAATCCAACAATTGTTTTCGAGCAGTTACTTTCGAATAATTATTCGTAAATCAAATAAAACGATCAATAATTAAATCTCATACTGGATGATCTTTTTTAGTACTTCATGATTATATTGCTAGCTTTAAAGTTGCAAACTTCATTGTTATCTGAGTTGAAGTTCCAGTTCACAAATTATTTGCAAATCTGAGTTCAAGTTTAAGTTGTTTATTGATTTTACTGTTAAATCAAGTTTCAAAACAATTAACGTAAATATTTTTGTAGAATAAGGCGCACACGTTTTGTTGCATATACGAACAGTAGTCATTTTGTGCCGACATATTGTTGTGCAAAGGCAACATTGGGCACAAGAAACTATTCAGAAAAGCTGTTTTTGTTATAAGTTAAACTCAGTACTTGAATATGTTTTTGTAAAACAAGCTGTCTAAGCCTATAAATAACTTACTGTGTCATAGCATTGTTTTTTCGTAGACTAGCGATATAGAAGATTCGATTTATGGACAAAGATAAAATCATGTTTGCTAATCTCTCTGGAAGACTGATAAAAGTTGAAGCTTCCATTAGAACAAAGTTTTTTAAACTTTTTAAATTCTACCATTTTAGCTGACGGAACTCTTGTTTGTGTTCTGCGGTTAAATAAGCTGTGAAGTTTTTGACTAATATCACACCGAGACTTCGCTGTTTACGACCGCATTGCGCAATCAGTAATCAAACTAAATTGGAAAAAGAAAAGAAATGTAATCTTGTCATTAAACATTACAAAAAAATTAGAGGTATAGCTGGACGCATAAAGCCAAAATGAAAAATGCAGAATACTATTGGAGAGCAACGATGATGACCTTACAAGAGGGGTGGCCCGGTGCAAGAAAAATATGGACACTTTATAGTGCACCAAGTTTTTTTATCATAAAATAAAGTGATCTCAAGGTCTTCACCTTCAATTGATGTCCAAAATCTTAATTTCCATCCGATTTTTATAGTAATCTCTAAAAAAAAGGTTTTCAATTTTAATTCTTTCAATTGGTGTCCAAACTTTTTATTTTTGACCCAAAATTAGAGTGATCTCTAAAAACAGGGGAGGGTTTTCACTTTTAATTGATGTCCAAAATCTTCATTTTTGTCCCAAAATTATAATGACCTTCTAAAAAAATGTATTACATTACTAATACCAATCGAGTACACTACCCCTGCTTTTGTCATAAAGTTAAGGTGCAGACAGAAGACCACCGTCATGGTGCTACTATGAAAAAATACAACAATAATTTTTTAGGAAAGCATTTTTTGACGTTTTTTAGGGGGGCCAGTGCGGTCGCTCCGTTCGCACTGTATTAAAGCAGCAAAATTCTCAGCCAGACAGCTGTTCGACTATTGAATTCTTGTCAGTGACGGTTTGATTTTGCAAAATGCCAAAACACTCGAAAAGAGCAGACTAATGTACTGAGAGAAATCTTTGTAAACTCTTATGAAAAATTGGAAATTCTAACTGTAAATCAAAAACCAAAATTAAATAAAAGAATTTCCGATGCCAGCGAAGCAGCTGAAGGAAGTAGCCGAGACAGTCCACATCGAAATTGCCTAAAATATTATGCTAAAAAAATCGATGTTAATAAAAAAAATTCGTATGAAGCATTTCAGACTGAAGAAATGATAATAAAGGATCTTGTGAGAAAGATCGAAAAAAATAAACAATTAAGAAATGACTACAAAACATCGAAAAAAAATACATTCATAAAAAGTGAATAGAACAGCCACAAAATTGGATTATTAAGAAATGGTCGCGAGAGAATAAAATTCAAATTTTGGAGAAGAATAAATTCAAATTTTGGTACAGAGACCAAATAATAAATTCAAATTTTTGTTAGAAATACTACTTATAAACTCAAATTTATTGATGAGAGAAAGAGATTAAATTTTTGTTAATGAAGGAAAGACTCAATCCGCTCCCCACCGAAAGGTGCCGGCATGTCCAACGATGAAAACGGAATTATATAACTAGAACCGTCCTTGAAATGCTGAGCTTGTCTAAATAAGGTCAGCGAAATCCCTCCAAGTTACAACTACTCTTATTTAAATATGCGTAACTCTATGACGCCCAGTACAGAAAATTATAGTTGCACGAGAGGAAGGAGAGAATTTATTTTTTATCTGCGGTTTGCACACACGCAGTCAACACTATACAGCAAAAATTAATAATACAATAGTCACCTGACCATTCAGCAAACATGGACACCGTTCTCTGAGCTAAATTCTAGTTACTGTTTCATAAGAGTGATCTCTCACTCTATTTATAACAAATCCGAACCGGGCCACGTGGCCGACGACAAAATTAACAGTAAAATTCGATTCCATGCTATTATACAAGTTACTTCCAAAACGAGGTCACACAGGGATTAATTAAATTAGGACGATGTATTTAGGTTATTTTAGAAGATGCAGTTAATTTAAAATCTATAAATTGATTGATTTTTTAAAGGCGTCAATTTTATCACATTTCCTCGCTGCCGGCAGCCGCGACTCACTGCACTTCTAATAGGTTACAAAAATTCACACAGAAGCGATTTGCATTGCGTAACAACAAGTTATCAAGCATAACACGTTCACCGTCCTTTATACAGTTTCAAAGTGACACTATATGTGAATTTCAAAGATTGTTAGTTTTATGGCAAGTAAGAACTTATTGTTATAAAAATGATTTGGAAGTCATTCAGTTCTATAAATCTTTATTAAAACGATGCTTGATATATTTTTAGAATAAAATTTAAAATTTAAAGTATGTCATCTCACTAATCTTTCAATTGTTAGAATTAATTAAGTAAACCTCATAGCAAAGTAGTCTAACAAAATTTTACAAAATATTTATATGTTTGTTTCATGAGCCAGAAATGTTGAGAATAGTTGGTTTAAACCATCTATGTCCAACCCAAATGCATCACTGGGCCAAATTTTATGTTTCCATTTTAAGAAGGGCCACAACTATGGCACATAATTAAAATTACAGCATGAATCTATAACTAAATTCTAATTTTCAATTTGATCCTAAATTTTAATTTTCTATAGAAAAATGCTAATAAAATTTAGTAAAGTTCATTGTTGATGTAAAGGTTTAATTTTAGTTTTAAAAAATAATTTTTAACAATAATTCGAACTTTGAAATTTGAGGACATAAAAAATTTGGAAATTCACAAAAGGTTCCTTTAACGCCAAATCAAATTTTGAGAAGTTTTAAACGGCAATTGGTCGCGGTTTGAGTTTGGTTGTTTCAACATTGGTTCAGGAAGTTTGTATCAGTCTTAGTGAAAATCTAATTCTGCAGTATCTTGTTAAAGAACTTAATACTTTGCTCTAGTCGAAAAAATTATTTCTTGCCGACCGCATTCAAAAATACTTGTTAAAAACATTGAAGTGAAAATCAATTGTTTTTAGCCAACTTGTTTTAACAATTATTTTTTTAAAATGCTATCGGGGTTTTTGTATTAACTTTCATAAATGTTTGATTACCACCTTAAAGTAATAAGAAAATGAGCGACTGCGTTTTCTAAATTTTAATGTTCATTAACAAGAAAACGTTAGCAGAAAATCAAATTTATCCAGAATCAGCACAAATCTATTTCGTACCCAAGGCGAACTTCAATTTTTCGTTCTATTGCACCATTTCAATTTGATAAAAAATAAACCTGAAGCCGTTTTTCTGATATTTGCCACAAAACGCTGCTTTATTCGTTTACAATCATTTTGTTGCTGAAATTAGATTTTCTTAATCTTGCTGAAAATTGCACTTATATTTTTTATTACTTGCTCTCCCGTAATATCGTTTTGGCTAATTTTAATATAAAGTAGATTAGATCAGATAGTAGCATAGGTAGTAGACTATCATGAACTTCTTATTGTTCATAAATATGCTGATTGCAAATAAGATTTCTTTTATTACAATCCCACTTCGTATTGCTTTTCTCTTTTTGCTCTCCGCTTTCGCTATTGACAAGATCATTTTTTATTTTAGCTAAAATGGAATGCTTTTTATTAAAATGGATCAAAAAGAAAAGATTAATTATAAATAAAATGTAAAGTTCTCCATCGATTTTTAAAAAATGTTTTCTGAGATATGTAGCAAAGCCCTGTTTTTCTGGTTTATTTATAATTTTAGAGAAAAAACACCTCTCCCTGCTTCGTTTTTGATAATGCTAATATATTCGTTCATGTTTTTATATTTTTAAAACGACGAATGATTCATTTTGTAACCACGATCAGTGTCTCGACATTCCTACTAAAAAAATTAGAAATAATTAATAATTTTCGATAAAATCTTTAGTCAGCATGAAATTCACGGCACCGAACATTTCTACAATTTTCATATTTTTCACATTTTTCTGTTAAATAGATTTAATAAAAATTAAACAAGATTATGCGTTTGTGTTTTTAAGTCGTTTATGTTATACAGAAAACACATTTGAAATGACTATTAACGTAGTATAGATATAAGCCTACGTCACCAACTTTTGTAAACAACTTTTTAGAAAAATCGTGGAATAAATAGAGTTCGGTATTATTAGATGTATGACAAGGTAAAATATCAAAATAAATTTTTAAAAGGAAAAATTAGTTAAAACTTTTCTATTGTCATTATGAATAAAAAAGTTTGTGCCGAGGAAAACAGTTTTTAGCTATCGCAATAATAGAAGCTTAAAAGCTTTTCAAATAAAAAAAACTATTTGTACTGTAATTGTTATCCTGCGAAAGATTCAAGTGGTTAAGGCTGTTAAAATTTAAAAAATCAACTTTGAGTAAAACACACTGCGATATACAGTATTTGCAAAGTCGAATTTGTTAATTTTCTATACCAGGGGTTCTTAAACTTTTTGAGACGCGCCCCTTTTTTCACGCTAACAAAACTCACGCTCCCTTGACGACACAAACGAAATTCAAGCCCTATCGTCATACAGGGTGTCTATAAATTATCACTACAACTTTTAAAATTTACCATAAACTAATTATGATTTTATTTTAGTACATTTTTTTGCAAAAAGGAACGAATTTTTATCTAATTATGACTTTTTGCATTTTTGCCTTTTTTCTTTATTTATTTAAATATTTACTTATTTTTTGTTTTTTTGCAGTTTGTTGAATTCCTTAAAACAAACACTCCCCAGGAAAAGGCCCAGTTTGTGTCTTGGTTTATAGAGACAAAATCAGACATCCTAGTCCAGAGAAACTTCCGAACTAACTATTTGATTTTGTCTATAGCATATATAGCATTGTCTCTATAAACAAAGACACAAACTAGGCCTTTTCCTGGAGAGTGCTCATTGTAAGGAATTTAAGAAATTGCAAAAAGACAAAAAAACAAGTTAATAATGAAATAAATACAGAAAAAAGGCACAAAAGCGTAATTAGTTGTCGTCGTTGTCGTTTGGAAAGGTATCCACTCCAGATCAGACACAAACAGGACTGGGACCGAGTGTTTATTCTTTTACTACCCCAGGCTGTTGTACTGCCCAGATCAGATGCTAAAAGTGATGTTGCTAAGCCAGCATCGGGTTTTGTCATCCAAAACTGTCAGACTTCGTGCTCCACGTGGTGCCCGATGTATGGGGCACGCTGTTGGAGGTCTGCGGTTTGTTCAGAAGCGCAGCACTCTCGATTCGGTAAAGGAGCGAGACCCCATTTGTGCTTGGACAAATTGAATCGCCCAACACCAGTCCGCAGGCGGTTGAGCTTAACCCAAGCTGTTCGGGGCAAGCTCATCCCAACAGGCCTGGCACTGATCCTGGGTATAAAAACACGGAGCCTGGAAGCATTTTCACAGTACTCAGCGTTCCATTTATAATTTTTCCACTCAGAAGCACGAATGCCAAGTCCGGCAAGGTTGTCCAAAAGATTCCACGCGGCTGGCACAAACGGATGCATGAGAGTATGTTTGGATGTCTGAGAGTATGGGTAAGTGGTCTGTTGGAATGCGACGCAGGCATCCAGTGACTATGTGCAAGGGGTCCTTCAAGACATTGTCGATGAGGCGTGTGTGAGCGCTGCGACACCAGATGGCGCGCAGTACTCAGCTGTTGAGTAGACCAGGGATAAGGCAGCTGTGCGTAGTGTTTTGGCACCAGCCCCCATTCCGAGTCCGAAAGTCGCTTCAGCAGTGTGACGCGCAAGAATAGTTTTTTTGCGCAATGCCGCTAAATGGTGACGAAACGTGAGCGATCTGTCCAGTTTTACCCCAAGATAAGTAGTGTTTGGACAGAACGGTAAAAGTCTATCATTGTTGTAGATCTTTAGCTCACGTTTGGCCTTTCGGTTATTTAAGTGAAAGGCTGCCCTCACCGTCTTAATGTGACTGAGCTTCAACCTAAAAGTCTGGAGATACGCTGAAAGTGTAGATATATTTTGGCTTAATGTCCCCTCCAAGTCCTTCCAGTTTCCAGAAGAGTGCAACAATGCTAAATCATCAGCATAAGCAAACTTTCTGGAAATCATGGAAGAAAGATCGTACGTATTAGGTATGTTGAATAGGAGGTATGTAGATCGTACGTATGTTGAATAGGAGGGAAGCCAAGACCAATCCCTCAGGAACGCCGTTTTTAAGACGGCGTAGCCTGCTTTGCTTGCTGTCACCGATAGTAAGAATGAAACTTCGGTTTCGGACAAGCTCCATGATCATTCTAACCATGTACTTATCCCGCAGAAGCCTCAGCAGCTTGCAGGTAAGGCCACGGTGCCAGACAGTGTCATAAGCAGCTGTCAGATTGACAAATACGGCATCGGCTTTCTTTTTAACCTCAAAAAAATCCTCAATGTTCTGGGTCAGTAGAACAACTTGATCCACGGTTGACTTCCAGCGTCGGAACCCAGCCTGCTCTTTAGGGAGCAGTAGATCGATTAATGGCTCGACGCGGGCGTAGATAAGCCCGTGTCGAGCCATTAATTGATAACTTCGAGTTTTTAACTAAGCATAATTAATTAAAATCTCGAAGTTTTTGTCTTTTCTTTTGCATAAATGGTTCTAAAATAACTTCAAAAATGGATTTATAGCGAATTTAGAAATTGTACTGATAAATTATGGACACCTTGTATTTTCCATTTTTGTCCGAAATTAAAGTTGAAGACTATAAAATTGTTCTTTACTTTCATTCAGTCCCAAAAACTTTTCATTTTCGTTTGCATTTAAAAATGAAGACTAACAATAATTTCTTTGCAGCTATCAATTCAGTTTGTAGTCAGTTGCTTGCGTCCCTCTGATGCGCACTTTAAAAAAACCCACTTCATGCCCCTCAATTTAAAATTCCAGTTTTATTCGATTAAAGTCAAAAAAATGAATTTAAGGAATCAGCAAAATACACCAAATAAACTTAAAAGTAAACTAATTGTGGCTGTAATGAATTTTTATATTAAAAATTAAATTCATTCTGTGTTGAATGGTGCTTTCTATAAATAATTAAATATAAAAACATATTTTACAGTTTACTTTTACATCGTTTTAATTATAATATTCTACATAATTTTATAATATTTTTTTATTAAATTTTTAAAAATTTGATAGAAGAAAATTGTTTTTTAATTCGATCTAGTGTATAAAAGAATGAAATCCCAATAGAGTCGGCCAAAACGAGTTTCTTGCGAAAAATCAGGAATTGATCCCTACTTGACAAGATAAAAAAATTAACATTTGTTAATCTTTCAACATCGAACCGCTGCTACTCCAAATAAAAAATCGAAACTGTGCTGGTATGGCCACGTGAAACGAATGTCCCACGAACAAACAACAAAGCAGCTAAAGGATGCTCTTTCGAGTGGCAAAAGACCTAGAGGGCGACCCAAAACTCGTTGTTGGGATTATGTTAAAGACCTGGTCTGGTCTCGTTTTGAAATTCAACCGCAGGAATTATAACTTGTGGCAAAATATCGGGATGCTTGGAGATCCCAACTCAGAGTTGCTACTCCCGCAAGCCAAAAGGACAAGCTGTTCTCAGTGGTGGGCAGTACCGCGGTACTTTAGTACACAGTACTGTACCGCGGTACTTTTTAAGTACCGGTAACGATGTGAATTGGTACCGGTGCCGTGGTACTTATTTTTATAAAGTTACCGCGGTACTCCATCTAATTCTAGGGTCAGTAAAAGTTTTTTTGCAAGCATCGCAACATGTTTTTATTTTTCGTATCGATTGCAGCTTCAAAGGAGTTTCTTGATTTACAATAGTACATTTCAATGTATTATCAAAAATTGACATTTTTCATAATTAAGTGTTTACCAGTACTTTCCCATTTTTCCGGTACTAGTTACTAGTTCATTTTAGGTAACGTCAGGTTTAGGAACGCTTTACACACTTCATAGCCAGTAGCCCTTTTACAACTTTTTGTTT
This sequence comes from Diplosoma virens, assembly GCA_963680785.1. Lineage (NCBI taxonomy): Eukaryota > Metazoa > Chordata > Ascidiacea > Aplousobranchia > Didemnidae > Diplosoma > Diplosoma virens. Next base: position 12,114,677 of record OY796895.1, on the reverse strand, counting down.
AGGCTTAGCTTACTAAGGCTAGTGGGGAGGTAGTCTGGGTAGACTAGCATTTTAGTTACGTCTCAAATAAAAACTAAATAAGTAAATTAAAAATTTCAACTCACTGCAATATCTTGACATCTCTGAAAGCAATTATCTGCTGGATCTTCTGATTGCTTGCGGGCCCGCATACAGTATATAGCATTAAATAAGCAGGTACGGTATCGCTTAAAAGTTGCCCTTGGTATAACGCCTTCAACGTTTTTGTACGAGTCTGGAGGATAAATAGAGTTGAAATACGATAAAAATTAATAAAAATTTTAAATCTTAAAAACGAATGATGGATTTCTGTATGAAGCTTATTTTGTCTTATTTTTTTCCATCAATCTTATCATGTTTAAATGTGCATAGAAAAAGAAACAAAATTAAAATTGGTTCAAAAAATGTTGTTTCAACTTCTCGGTTTAAATATCAGGTTTTGTTTTAATTAAATCGAAGAAAGATCGTTAATTACTTATGCGCTTGAAGTTTTACATTATATAATTAATTGTATCATTTTTTTATACGCCAGAGTCAGTCTATGTCATTCGACTTTTACATACTGCACATATTCAATATCTGTGTTTTTCTTGAAACTTTATTTAAACTCCAATTTTTGACCAATTTTAACAGAATAAAAAGAAGTTTCTGAAGTGAAATCAACCAATAAAATTCTAGGTACCACAAAAAATAATACAATCATTTTTAAGTTTTAATATTAAACTTAACGGAAGACGCACCAACAGAGATTATTTGACTTGTTTTTATTTAAGTAGATGACACATCAAATGTAGCAGAGTTAAAAGATCCCTGCTCCAGCTTTTTTCTTATGTTTTTGCTTGCAACAAGAACAAGAAGTGGAAATTATTTTACAACACTACGCACCGGTACTAAAATTTAGCATAAATGACTTGGCGTATTTCATTTTTATATGTTATTTTCTGTACAGTACAATATCTAGATAGGTGTGCGTTCATTTTTCCTCCTTGTAAGTTTATGTTAGAAATAACTCTAAATAGAATAGCCGACTTTTCTTTGTTGCACTGAGCGTGTAATGAAAATGACCAAAAAATCGAATTATATAGATTCATTTAAAAAGTGAAATTTAAAAAAATATTTGTCGCAGTTTGCTTGAGGTAATCGAAAATTATCAAAGGGTTTTCGTCCTACTTTTGAATTGTGCTGGTACTGTATCGAACATTTACGCAAACAAGGTCAAAAGACATTTAAATAGACTATACATTGTGCTATGCTTGAGTGCAATATCATTAATTGGTTGTACCGATGTTTCATCTTTTTATTATAATGTTAAAATTCGTACTATAAATTAAATAATTCTGAAAGAAAAAATGTCGGTGTCGTAAGTTACGACCAAATCAATATTAAAATTCAAAATTTCTCTCGGTAGAAATTCATTTCGATGATAATGACTATTTTGGAAAATGTTAGGTTAGTTTATACTCTGACGCAGGGATGCTCAATCTTTTAACCATTATGGTCCAACGTCTGTCGAAAAGTTTATTGCGAGTCGCAATCGGTGCAGAAATCGCAGTATCTTCATTTTTGTCTTTACTTAATTTTAATGTGTTATTTTTGAACGAACCTTTTTGATAACAGGAATTCGGACCACAAATTTAGTTAAAGACTAAACAAAAAAGGTCATCAGTTTAATATACCTACGTGTTTTATTTTTATATGAAGCGAAAAGTCTCTACTGAGACGAAAATTATACATTTCGAGTTTTCTGCGCGTTATTAAATTGATTCAAAGCATTACAATAATTTAATCGATTAAGTAATTACAAATTCTTTGGCGGGCTTCAACAATAGACCTTGCAGGTATTGGGTTGGGCAGCCCGACTCTGACGAAATGTAAATAATTCAATGTACGGCAAATTTAAAATCAAAAATATGCTAGAGCATTAGTCAAGTTCAACTGTAAAATATTATACGATGTTGGCTAGACCAACCTACTAAAAAAGAAAAAAGCTTACAAAAATTCAAAAAAATTAATTTCGTCAAAGTTATCAATCCTAATTAAATTTTTTAAATTAGGCTTATTATAACATTTTGCAATAATTATAAAAAAGTACGATGTGACACTTAAAATTTCAATTTTTTCGTGGGATGAATGGCATTTCTTTTTATTGTATGATAAGTTCATTTCCAAAATTGTTTAGAAAGTCCAGTGAATTTTGAAAACATTCGTTGTGGCAAAAATCGAAGTATTTTAATAATAAAATCAGATTTTCCTGAAATAAAGTTTCTTCTTCTGTAAACTGCAGTAACCTCCCTAAGGGAATTACAACTGTGAAATAATTTTACTTTTAATCATAAGATCAATCAAACCTGCGAAGTCGTTAACTTTCTGAAACCAATCTCTGCTTCTCGGCCAATTTACGAAAGTTGACTACCTTTCGAAAACTCGCTTTTTCAATCCGAAATAATATTTTATTACAACATTTACAGTAGGTATCTCTATCGAAAGAGTATAAAAATTTTTTTTGTAGACAACCTTGAATGACACTTTTAGGACGACTAATTGTCGAAATATAACCAAACAAAGAGCGCGGGCACTTTCCGCTTCGCCTCCCCTTCCAGTGGTACAAGTTTTCTTAAAAGCCCGGTCTGAATAGAGTTAACGCTCATTGCGGGAGGATTTTATGACTAGAGCATTTTTATACGCTAACCCAGGGACGTCCAACCTTTTTTAATCCGAGGACCATTTTGGCTCATTAAAATATTGGCGGGCCAAACAAATAAAATACCCCAATTTTTGTCCCAAAATCGTAGCGATCTCTAAAAAAAAGGTCTTCAATTCGAATCTTTCCCCAATTTTTTGAATTTCATCCCTTATTTTCTAAAACAAAGATCTTCACTACAAATCAATCTCGGATTTCATGATTTTCTTTGAAAACTAGCAATCTCGGAAAAAAACAAGATAAAAGAGGTCTGCACATACAATCTGTCTTCGATTTTTGGCTGGATTTTTGCCAAAATGGGCGGGACAGAGCTTTTCGAAAAATATTGCGCGGACCAATCAAAATCCTTACGCGGGCCAAATGTGGCCACGGGTTGAACGCTCCTGCGCTAATCCTTCCGTCATAAAATCACATATTTCGCATTTTTTGGCGGCTATCGCGGAAAGCTCTTGAAAGCGTATTTTGTAATACCAATCAAACAGCCATAATCTATATTAAAATGCTTTCTGTTGCAAGTTACAGTGAGTTAAAATTATTGATTTCGTTTGGGTTTGCAATAGATTTACTAGCAAAAGCAGTAAATTTTCTTTTGCATTGTGCTACTGAAATATGAAAATCTATCGCAAGAAATTTCTCCCAATTCTGTTTTCCGACATACGTCTGCATCAGTGGCGTGAGGTCAGGGTATGCAAGTCATGCGTTGCATGACCAGAGTTTTAGGGATTGCATGACGAACTTTTGCGCGATGACTTAAATATTGTTGAGTTTAATGAGAAATATTACTTGTTCGAAATGAAATATGAGGCCGATCCGAGAAAAAGGCTTTTTTTTTTTTAGGGATCGCTGCATTTTTAGGACAAAAAGTGCATTACTTGGCAACGATTTCACGTGGTGACCTTTTTTTAGAGATCACTGCATTTTTAGTACTAAAAGTGCATTGCTTGGCAGGGATTTCAAGCGATGATTTTTTTTTAGATATTACTGCAGTTTTAGGAGTAAAAGTGCATAACTTGGCAGCAATTTCAAGTGATGATTTTTTTTTAGAGATCACTTTGAATCTAGACCTCGATCTTGAACACCATGATATTGAAACTAAAAATTAGAATCTCGCACAGAATTTTTTTCCTACCAGTAAAATATTGCATGTCTTACTCATTGACTACCCATAGAATACCCGATTGCATGACCCGATTTTGGCATGCCAATTGCATGACCAGTCTCAGAGGCCACCGCACGCCACTGGTCTGCATATCTAAAACGTAGCAAAAAGAAAAATAAGTTTAGCTATTTCTTTAAGATGATCTAAAGAAAATAATCGATATGTTAAAATCATTGTCGTACAATAACAATAAAACTTGGGATTTTTACTTAAACACACAGCAAGCTGCCTTCAGTGTTCAAGTCGACGTTATTTGTACGTTCAAAACTAAGATAATGGCACATAAATGCCAGTCTACTATCCACAGCTTTTTCAATAGAACAAGAAATTGTTTTATAGAAAGACGTTGTAGGCTATTAAAACAGTAGTAGTAAAAGCAGTTTGTTTTTATTTGCATCCAAAAGAACGACTGATTATAATTCAAAACAAAATAGAGCAAAGGTTGCAAATAGGAAGACGGCAACTAAACCATAAACGTTATAATATGTACAAAAAAAATTGTGCATGCTCACCGCATCAGTTGTGCAAAAAAAGAGTGATTATCATGTTCAATTTGCATATAGTAATTATTGTGTAAAAAAGACATTGTAGCTTTGGAAAAAGTAGCATTTTTGCGTGCAATTATATCAAATTGCCGAGAGCGCTAAATATGTTATTTCAGAAATTATAGGACTTAATCTTAGTGTAGTAAATATTTTTTGAAGGTATTGCATTTGCAAAGAACATTCTAGTTGTCTAATTATAAAAATGGAAATATTTCGCATAAAATAAAAAATCACTAAATACCAGATTTCATATTCTCGCCAATTTGAAAGGGACTTGATGAAATTCTGATTTCGTTGCTTTGCAAGCAAAAATATAAAAATACCATAACATTTAACGGCCAGCGAAGATTGAGTAATTTCACTAAATCACAAAAACCAGAGTTTCCCAAAATGAGGTCCGTGATGAGCGCACAAGGGGTGCGCGACAATTTGACAAAACTTGTCGACATATATATCTGGTAAAGTAATCCATACCATGAATCCGAGACAGATTGGAAGTGAAGACTTTTTTAGAGAACACTTTTTTTAGGGACGAATTTTTGTCTATAAACGAGCGTCCCGGTTTGCCCTTATGGAAATATGGTATGCCTGTTTATAAGCTGTTATTTTTTAACAGATTTTTTGTTATTTATTTTTGGGTTTGTTTTATCTTTCCTCGTTGGTTGGGCAGAAAATTGATGTGACATAAAATTGGGGTCCATGATAAAAAAGATTTGCAAATAGAGTTCAGTGCCCCAAAATGTTTGGGAATAACTTTGACTAAACCTCTGTAATAGGTTATATGGAAATTAGTACGATTCCTGACAAACTTTTTTTAACATAAAAAACAAAGCAGAAGACAACATATTTATTAGGCCCTTCATATATCCAAGGCATAGTTTATCCAAAAAATCAAATAAAAAACATATTCACTTGATGTTTTTTTACATCCAAAGCATAATTAATTTTTGAAAGTGAACAGTTGTATACGTACAATATTGTTTTCGTTTTGTTAAATACAATTTTTAAATGTCAAATGAAATTCAATGTATGACAAAGTTTTAGTCATTACCATTAATTTGTATTATTCAAAAGTACCGAGTACCGGTACCGCGGTACTTTTAAAAAGTACCGTGCCACCACTGGCTGTTCTATAAAAATCGACATTCGGTCTAGTTCACTCTGTGGCCTAGTTTTTCGAAGACCGCCACTTGATCGCGTAAATATAACTATGCTGTACATAGTTTAGGAAAGTTTAAAGAGCCTTCTAAACTGTGAAAATATTTAAATCGACTGTAATTAAAACAGGGTTTCTGGGGTTTCCAACTCTGTTGAAAAGAAAAACTTATCATAAATTCAGTTGATGAATTCTTTTTTTGATCTTCACTTGACTTTTGTAAACAGTTTAAATTCGGGTCAATAAAGCTTAACAAAATTGGCCTTGGGGCTCACGTGTTTCAATAAATTTAAAAACCCTGAATTTAACTTAAAATTACGGCAGATGTTCTGCAAAAGTCAGCATCCCGCCAGTTTATGCTATATTCATGGACTTTTAGAAAACGCCACTTCTATAGATTTAGCCAAACTGTGCGTTGCTAAAAATAGGTGAAAGTACCTTTTAGACTGCAGAAATGTTTTTTTTAATTTGTCGTATCAGTTGCATTGCTGCACCGATAAGAGCGGTACAGTGCATCACGCACGCCGATGACCAGATTCTTTGAAAAGTATTTGAGTGATGGGCAGACGACACTAATTAGAGCCATCTGCAGCATGTTGCATTACACAGACCGAACCTCAGCTCATTGCCCGACCATAATTTTCACTTTTAAACTCTTATTAGGGACAGTCTGCTTACTTTGATTATGTTTGCAAAACTGGTCATATAAGAAGAGAAAATCTGAGGTTTCGTGGCTCCTATCAAATGCTTGAGACAAACAATTTTATAGTTTAAATATATTCTAGTACAAAGAATAATAACCATTAAATCAAACAGTCGCATCTAAATCTAAATTAAATGTGTCATAATTTTTTATTGAAAAAATCCATTTTGTAAATTAAAAAGAATGGATTGATGTGAAGTTGGATTTGTTAAACAGTCCTTACTTTTGCAATTAGCATTGCTTTGTAAAAAAATAGCATGCTTTTATAATTGATTATTTTTTCATGGGTACCACGCCCAGCAGTGGCAATAACGAAGCGACAACCGAAGTTAATCAAGCTTTTGCAGGTTATTTGATGTAGCAAAAACATCGAATAGAAAACAGCAGTTGAGCTGAAAATGAGCTGCGTTAAATTGACAAAAAACGTCATGTGTTTTAAAAACGATAAAAGGGATCAGTGTTTTAAGGCTCGTTTCTACTCGCGCCATTCTGTTGAATTCATATGAACACATTCACACTACCATCGCCTCACAATAACTCAGTTCTAGAAAAAACAACAAAGTTACTTACACCACACCCTATGACATTTGTGATGAGATACCAAAAATTGATTATTGGCTTTATTAAACTAAAATTGGTTACTATAAATTATAAATCAGATTCTAAAACAAAACAGGATACATTTAGCAAGAACACACCAACGAATAAACAAAATATATTAATTAAACCAACTTAAAAGTTATCAAAAATATGGCAGCTAGCAGACCACTCTGCAGCCACTACTTATCGCAATTTAAATAAAGGACAGCAGAATGGAGGAATTAAAGCGCCGCGCATTTTAAGATTAAATGGGCATTTATTGCATAAGTAAACAACCATTTAATACAAAGTTCGAATCTTTATCGAGACAGACAAGATTTTACGACATTCCTCCCAACTAAAAAATTTTTACTAACTAACACCGTTAAAATCGCAAGCAGCGGCAAAATCAAGGAGCAACAACGTCCCCGTATCTTTCGGGAGGTTTACGGATGCGCGAAGATCGTCGCAAAGGTTGATTGTTGTCCTCTTCGGTATTTAAATTTTTGTCCTCCGTTTGGACATCGGATTCATTGTATTCAAGCTCAGATGCTTCTTTGGTTTGCTGCAATTGAGGCAGTTCAAGGGAGTCGGACTGCAATTGAGGAGGTTCGGCTAGTCTCGTCGAGGCATCAGACGTCAATACGTCGGTGGGCAGCGGTGCTAAATCGTTGGTAGATACGGAACTCTCTCGGCCAGAAGGAAACCTAACTTGAGCGAAGCTGGGGTTGGCACGAAGTAGCTCTACTTCCTCAACCAAAGGATCGTCTTTGTTTCGAATGAATCGCCGCAGTAATACAGTCCTTGGTTGCAGAAGCCAAGCAGGTAAGCTTTTGCCTAGCATTGACCTTCGCTCGAATCCGAGGAATCTTTCGTGGGGTGTGGCGTTCGTAGTCGTACACAACAATAATCTTACAGCGTGCAAAGCTTCAGGTAAAATTGATTGCCACGCATCTTGGGGCAGCTTTTGATCAGTTAACATGAGTTGCACAGTTTTCCAAACAGTTTTATTGGTTCTTTCCACTTGGGAATTTCCAGTCGGATGATAGGGCGTACTGTTGCTGGTAGATATTCCTCGTATCGTTAGGTATTCTTTAAATTCTTTTGCCATAAAACCGGCTCCGCGATCACTGTGCACGCACATCGGCAACCCAAACAAAACGAACAGCTGTGATAGGCAGTTCATGATTGTCGTAGCTGACTGGTCTTTGCAGGGGAAAGCAAATGGGAAGCGTGAGTATTCGTCGACAACGATAAGAATGTAAGGCTTTGTGCCTGATACAGGACCTTTAAAATCAACACTAATTCTTTCCCACGGTCGTGTAGCTTTGATGAGAGTATTTTTATAGCTAGCGAAGAACTTTGGTTTTAGCTTGGCACAAGTGAAACATTCGTTGCACACGCGTTTGATGTCTTCGACTGAGAAAGGTAAATTTTTCGATCGCACAAAATGTGTCATGCGAATGACGCCTGGGTGCCCCAACTGCTTATGAATGTTTTTTAAATCAAATGATGGATATAGACTCGCAGATACTTCTGTTCGAGACAAAGCATCTGGTACAACATTCAGTTTTCCTGGTCGATGGCGAATCCGATAATCGAAGCTACTGAGTTCTGCTTTCCACAACTGTATTTTATTGTTTTTGACTTTGCCTTTATGGGATTTGCTCAGTATAAACTATAAGGCACGTTGATCAGTGACAAGATCAAACCGTTTGCAATGAAGATAATGACTCCAGCGTCTGACTGCTTCCATTATAGCAAGAGCTTCTTTTTCGATGACAGAATAAGATTTCTCACTTTGAGATAAGGTTCTTGAGAAAAATGCAACAGGCCTTTCGCCTTGACTTAACGTTGCTGCTATTGTGTGTTCAGAGGCGTCGCAATCAACCTGGAAAGGAATGTCATCGCGAATATAAGACAAACAACATTGCAGAAGAGTTTTCTTCAAGGAGTCAAACGTTCGCGCTGCAGTTTCAGACAGAGGAAAGTTGTTTGATTTAACTGCAAGATTGAGTGGTCGTATGCGTTCCGAAAATTGAGGAATCCAGCGCGCATAATAAGCAAACATTCCAACAACTCTTTGTAGATTACTTTTACAAGTGGGCAGCTGTAAATTGACAAGTGGTTTCAATCTTTCTGGGTCAGGCTTTATGACCCCATGTGATATACGGTAACCCAGAAGGTCAATTTCAGTTTTTCCAATAACTGACTTTTCTTCGTTGAAAGTTAAATTTTCTTTTTCAGCAGCAGTTCGAAGAGCGCTTAGCTTTCTATCGTGATCTTCTTTATTAATCCCCGCAATGGTCACGTTGTCCAAGTATGCATAAGTATCTTTGAGGTTGTGTTTTTGTATAATCCCTTGAATCACTCGTTGAAACATCGAAACTCCGTTCGTTACACCAAATGGAAGTCTTGTGTATTGAAATAGCTGTCCATCAGCTTCGAAAGCTGTATACTCACGGTCGGCCTCGCATATTGGTATTTGGTAGTATGCCGACTTGAGGTCGAGTGTACTAAACACTTTTCCATTGGCGATCATATTGACTTGATCGTCAATACGAGGCAAAGGAAAAGCGTCCAAAAAAGTAAATTTGTTTATTGTTCTGGAGTAATCGATGACCATTCTTTTCTTGTGCCGGCCGTCGTCAGCAATCAGAACTTGAGCCCGCCATGGAGACGTGGATGGCTCTATAATGTTTTCATCGAGGAGCTTCTTTATTTCGCTTCGAATAAACTTCTGGTCATCTAGGTTGAATCGTTTTGATTTAGTGGCAATAGGCTTTACTCCGGGATCTAGGTTTTTGAATAGACGTATAGGTGGAATATTTGCTGCTGCAACTCCACAGACCGGTCGAGAAATGACTACATCTTTTCCTTTTTTGTTCAACTCAAAAACAACTCTTCGATGCATTTTCATGAAGTCTTGTCCGAGAATTAAATCTGCACAAAGATTTTTACAGACGCCAAGCTTCATAAGATATTTGTTATCAAAAGCTTCAAGTTCTACAGTAGTTTTTCCCAGAGTTTTAAAAGTTGCTGTTTGTCTGGCTAAAGCGACTTTAGTTGTTGTTCCTGTCGGAGCAGGGAGTTTTAACCATTCCGCCGCTTTCAAGTCGATGTGGCTATGAGACGCTCCTGAGTCAACAAGTGCATTGATAGGCTTGTTCTTGATTTTCACTTCAATAGATGACGATTCTAAACAAGTAGGTACTCCAGTTAAAGAGAGCAAACAAGGGGACGTCAGGGCTGCGACAGTTTCGTCATCTGATGTTGTTGAAAGTAGATTGTGGTCTTCTTTTTCAGCTATTTTTGCGGAAAAGGGCCGTTTTACTGACTTGCAAACCTTAAAAAAGTGTCCCTTTTTTCCACAACCGCCACAATAAACATCTTTTGCTGGACAGCCGTCTCTACCTTTTGCATGTAGTTTGCCACCGCAAAAGTAGCAACGTCTTTTATTCGCTATATTTCTTTTACATGAAGCAGCAAATGATATTGAAGAATTCGGTAGCTTTAGTGATAAACCACTACTTTGGTTTTGAGCTCTTTCCAAGATCTCTGCTTTACAAATTGCTTCTTCAAGAGTTAATGAGTCTTCTTCAAGTAAGCGCTGTTTGATCGTGGGTGAGGATAAGCCTGTAATAAATGCGTCTCTTGTCAATTCAGTTTGAAATTCCTGAGCACTAACAGCTCTCCATTCACAATCTTTCGCGATTAATTTTAATGCACGTACGTAATCTCCAATAGTTTCATTTAACTTTTGCTCTCTTGTAAGCAGTAAGTGTCGGGCGTAAGTTGTACTTTTACGTTTTAAAAAATTTCGATCCAACACAACTTTAGCAGATTCGTAAGTTTCGCAGCCTTCGATGAGTTCGTAAATTTCAGGAGATAAATAGCAAGTTAATAAGGCTAACTTATCAACTTCCCTGCTGGGAGCGTTCTCACTTTGACCGGCTGTTCGTAGAGATTCTTGAGCAGCTTCAGCAAAGGCATTAAAAGTTTTTATCCAATGCTTGTAAGCTTTGAAGGCAAGCGGATCGCCAGGATCGACGCTAAGTACTTGAGGTTTCAATAGTCGATCCATAATTTAATTATTTTAGTTTAATAAATTGTGATGAGATACCAAAAATTGATTATTGGCTTTATTAAACTAAAATTGGTTACTATAAATTATAAATCAGATTCTAAAACAAAACAGGATACATTTAGCAAGAACACACCAACGAATAAACAAAATATATTAATTAAACCAACTTAAAAGTTATCAAAAATATGGCAGCTAGCAGACCACTCTGCAGCCACTACTTATCGCAATTTAAATAAAGGACAGCAGAATGGAGGAATTAAAGCGCCGCGCATTTTAAGATTAAATGGGCATTTATTGCATAAGTAAACAACCATTTAATACAAAGTTCGAATCTTTATCGAGACAGACAAGATTTTACGACAACATTCATTCATCAGAACAAACATTATCATGTCATATACGTACAAAACGCCAACAAATCACCAACCGCTCTTGCAAAGTTACCTACATACAGTGAATCCTGAAACTTACATGCCACAATGCCCATTATACTTGACACACACATAACACTAATCACCTTTTTTACTGTAGTCAAGTACCAACACAACACAACATTATAAGTATGTAGAAAAAAAACTTTAGAAGCAACAGAGGAAATCTAAGTGTGGGAATCTATATTGGCTTCTTTGAGGGGTCAAGAGATGGTTAATCCAGATATTCTTGGAGGAGAGACAGCAACAACAACAACAACAACAACATTGTTGAAGTTAGCGCTTGCCTTTCATTATTGTTCTGGCCCAAACAAAAGTGCACCGAAATTGAGATATTTAGGCTACATCAAAAACATTTTTAGCAAAACAGTAGCTAAAGTAGCATATCGATTTTTTATTAAATTATTTCAAGCTCAAAAATTATTACACTAAATATCGTACTGTGTATGTGTATCCAAACTTAATTTTGCAATAAATTTACAGAATCAGATGTCAAGAAATGTGCGAGTAAGCCCTGTCTTAACGGAATGTGTGAAGATTTAGAAAACGGTTATAAGTGCACATGTAATTCAAATTACACTGGTTAAAACTGTAACATAGGTGGTTTTATGAACTTTTTTAAATGGTTTTGTTTGGATTAATATTTTTAAATTTTAATAATTTAGTAACCTCAAAAGATAGCAGTTTTCTTTTGTAGTTCTACTAAACAATGTTGTCAATACTTTTTCCGTATGATCACATAGAAAATTTTTAAGTTATTAATAAAGTGCCTTAAAGTAAATTTTTTTTGGCATTTAATTTTATGTAGATTTGAAATTCTTGATTCAGTTAATCGTTATGAGCTGCTAATATGGGGTCGCCAACAAAATAGTTCAACTTAGATTAAATACATTAACAAAATTAAATGTAAAAATCTGTGCAATTAAGCTAAATAAAGATAATTCATCAGTTCAAGCGCATTATAGCGCAAGAAACAAATAAACACTTTTCATAACAAATTATATTGTTACGAAAACTTTTTAAAATTATTTCACACTTGTCTAGGTCTACAAATTAAGATTGAAAACTTATTTGGGTTCAGCTTTATAAAATGCTAAAAATGCTATCTTTGCTACATTTGTTTCGTTGATGCTTATTTGGCTCTATTGTGTTTATTGCTTTGAAAAACAAATCAAAACAAACATTTCTTAAGTTTTTGAAAGATTTGTTCCAAAATTGCTTTAAAGAGTTGAAAAAATGTTAAAGAGAAATGTCAACCAACTTAGGTTTATTCTATATTTAATGATGTACTGTACATTTTTTTTTGTTAAAAACTGTTTAGATTTTGAAGAGCCATATTAACTTTAATCTAACTTGCATTTTTTAAAGTTATTCAATTTATATTGAAGAACTTTTTTACCATAGAAAAAACTGTCTAAGCCTATAATTTTTAGTTGTACAGAAAAACAAATTTTTTTATACGATTATTTTTGTTTTTACATCTGCAGACATCGATAATTGCAGCTCAAATCCTTGCATTTATGGAAATTGCACGAATGTCGTGGATGGTTTTAAGTGTGACTGCAACTTTGGATACAAGGGAAAATTATGTGATTATCTTGGTACATACAGTGTTTGATAAAAAAAATCTTTGTACATAGTATTTCATTAAACAATTTCATAAACACTAAGTTTATAATGAAGTGACAACATTCAGGTAATGTTTAAGAAAAGTTTAATAAAAGTTTAAACCTGAGTTTCTCAAAGGGGCCACGCAGCCTTTTGCGGGGGGGCCACAAGCTTACGTTTTTTTAGTTTTCACTTAACTTTTGAGACAAAATGAAAAATTCAGAAACAGTTTAAGTTTATGACTTTTTTTGGTCTTTACTTGACTATTGGAACAAAAATGTTGAAATCAGAGACAGTTTCAAAATGATGACTTTTTTTTGGTCTTCATTTAAATTTTTGTCACAATATTTTAAGCAGGTAGCCACCGGTGTTTGAGAGTCTTTGAAAAAGAAGCTACGGCCACCAAAGTTTAAAAACCACTGGTTTAAACCGAAAATTTAAATACACTTGAAATCTAAACGAAAAATCAATATAAATAATAATTTTAAATAGCAATTTGAAAACAATTTTAAGGGCGTGACAAAGTAACAACTGATAAAACTAAAACTTAACAGAATGTGAAATAATAGAAAAAGTCAAAATTAGCGCGTTAAAGAAGAAAGCGCAACGTGCTGAAAACATCGCACACAAAATCTGTTGATTACATAGTTCATTCACCCCTTCTAAAAAAATAAACACTACTCTTGGCCCACGCCATAACAAGGTTGGGAAACGCCTTTATTAAACTCTTGATGAACGACGAGGTACCAAGTTACGAGAAGCGGGACTCTCGCGATATTCAACGCTCTGCGGAGCGACCTCGTCCCGCTCAATAAGTAAATCACAGTCCTGTTTAGGCATTTCTTCGTTGTTAACTGGAGTTAAAGGACAGTGATGCCCTTCATCCGTAGTATCTTCTTGCGAGCGAGGAGACAAGTTTGTAAAGATACTATTACTTTTCTACCGTTTGGACAACGCATCTGCACTTAATTTGGGTTAACATGCATTATTTCCACTTCGTCCACAAGTGGGCCAGACTTTGAGATACGCACTAAACGCCTAAAAAAGGCTGTGGATCCTGACGTCATCCAAAACGGAAGTGACACAACGGTTGTAGAACAATGCTAAAAAATCAAAAAAACTGTCATGCCGAGTGCCATATTTTGCCGTCGACAATAAAGATCTTATTGAATGAAATGATTCTGCTAATACCAACTCCCATCGCGAAAGAGCCAGATTATAAGATTTTAGTGCAAGCTGAATCATTTTCAATACAGTGATTTATTAAGTAAGTTTTAAACTTATTGGAGGAAAAACTAGGGCGACATTATCAGAATGCGCAAACGACGGTACACAACATCGAGTGAAAATTTTATCAAGACACTGTGTTACTGTCCACGTGCTCATGTTTTTATCGGAAAAAAGCCAAGAGAAAACGAGAGTATTTGTCTAGGAGGAAAGGAACGATTGGGATCAAAAGTAGGTCGTTTTTTAATTTAAATCTAAATAATCACATGCATTTATCTTAAAAAAATTTAAAAAGTAGTTGTACACTTCTTCAGGAGAATGATCACTTATTTGCAGGGTGGCTGCTTCATACGGCTCAAGGAATTCATTCAACTCCTTGTTATTTCCAAAAAGCGCCGTATCTGCTTTTAAATGAGCCACTTTCACTATTGAAAGATAGGACTTAGCAGTACGATTGGGAAGATAGGTTACTAACACTTTGATAACAATAACTTCCGATTAAAACACTACATAGGTAAACAGAAATAAAAAGAAACTAAAAAAAGAAAATTTGAAATATATTTAGCTTTATAACACTAACCTGTGCAGTTAAAGAAAAAATTTAAAAAAACAAATCTGAAATATAAAGCAGCATCTTGATATAACATTTGACAAACATAAAATGTTCCAGTTTGAATGTAACACCATAACAAATTTGATAAAATAAGAGCTCAATATTATTGGGCCATTATATCAGCTAACATAATTTTGCGCAAATTAAGATAGAAAAAATCAAGTGGCTACTTTGATGAGGTTCAAAGCTTTTCCGTTTTGAATCGTTCGATTAAGAAATTTTTGTTAGAACAAAGAGTCAGAGTTTTTTGTTTAGGTTTCAAGTTAAAAATCAGCGTTTGAATAAACTTCAAAAGGCAATTGTAGGAATTACCATTGCAAATTTAAACAAAAAAAAAACAATTAGTGACTCATTTCCTAAAAAATAACCTAATTTTAATGAAAATAAATAAAATAAAAATAGAAAGCACAAAAGCACATTGGCAATGTAGGCAATAATTGATTGATTAAATAAATATCAAAATAGAATTTCCATTCATTATGATATCAAATCAATTTTTTTATTATTTTTGAAAAGTGTGTAATTACCGCCAAATGCTTTTCAAACAGTCTTGCGTTTATTCTTCTTAGCGTTGTTATAATAGGATAATAGAAGTTTTCGTTGTTCTAAGATATTTAATCGTTTGTCATAAGATTCTTTCATTAAAAGTGACTTTTCATAATTTAACTGAAATTCTTCAAAAGATTTAATTTTTTTGTTTAACTGTTGAATTAAGTCAATATCAGCTTTGGTATTTAATATAGTATCAATTACTTTACTTCTAATAATTTTTGCTTTTCACTGACAACATCGATTTTAGAGTCAATTTTTGAAGCTTTTTGTTCAACTTTATTTAATCCTTTTATGATTTCATCAATTTTCTTTTCTACAAGTACTGTAGTTTGTCAAAATCTGGTTCTGCCTCTATCTGTTCGATTTAGCAAATCAAGTTGATGTTACTTCTAGCATGACAAAACAGCAACTGATTATGCTTGCAGTTATTTTTTCATTCACTCTAGCTGTTTAGTCTAGTTATGTATTACATAGTTGAAAGGTGTTTGTGGTTTGGTTGCCCGCGTGACATTGTTTAAGTGTTTAGTTGCTTAAGGGTCAGGTTGACGCCCTAGAAGTTTAATTCTATAGAAAGATAGAATTGTTTAGATGAATTAGTAAGTTTAATATAATCCATTGGAGTGCTGGTTTACTCTTAAAGTTTGTCAGTACGAAGTTGTTGAGTGAATATAAATTTGTCATAATTATTGGCACTAAGAACTGCTTTGAAGCTTTGTGAAGCTTTTTGAAGCTTGAGAATCAAGTTTTACGAAATCAAAAACCTCTTTGCAATCTCGTAATATATTATAAAAAATATTTTTTATAGTTAAAAACTGTATTTTCTTACTATCTATTGAGAAAAGTTTTTGGGAGAACTTATTTGTGTTTAGCCAGAACTAACTGCATTAAAAATTTCAGTTTCGCGGCGAACTATTTCTAGAGCCTGCATAAATTAAAAAAATAACACAGCTTTACTTCAGCGCAAGTATTTGGGTTACCTAATTTAACTGGTCCTTTCGGATTCTCGAGTAAAGTTGTGACAGTAGCACATACAACTTTAGTGAGACTTTGATCCAGTGAGCAATCAAACATTTCACCTTAAAACTATAAAAGTTCATAGCTACTAAATTATCATAAATTTTAATTTAATTTCGTGAACACAAAATTTAAAAAGTTATTGTTTAGTTTTGTTACCTGTTATCACACATTTAAATTACACATGATTGTAATATTTTAAATTATTTCAAACTTTTTATCTAGTTAATGCAGTTTGCATGATTCGGTGGTTAATAGTGTATAGGTTAACTTAGTAGTTTTATCTTTTTGCGTAAAAAGTATAAAAATTTTTCAATGTTAATCAGTTACTTTTGAAAATATCTGTTCTGATTTTTAATTATGGTTGAGTAAATAATAAGCAATTTCAATTAAAGAGTTTGCTAAATTTTTATTCTTGTTAAAGAAAATTTTAATTGCAGTATACTCACCTAAGCATTATAATTTTCAATTGCGGGTAAAAAAACAAGCTAATAAAAAAGCAAAACCAAAATCCAACAATGTTCTATTATTTCTGTTTGATGCTGCTAAAGACTTGTTTTTAAATCATCATTTCAATATTTGTACAATTATAATGCATAACCTCAAAGCAACTCCAACTTATATGTTTTGTTAACTATTAATTTATAGGTTTTGTTAACAGCGTATGAATACAATTAATAAGTTACAAGTGTGTTAAATAGCATTAATATATTGTACAAGTCAAAATTTTAAACTTATTGTTTACAATTTAATTGTGTTAAGTTGCAATTAAACTACAGCGTTTGAACAGTGGCAGCAAGACGAAACGCACTTTAAGTCAGACTGATAGGAACAGTCTGCAAAATGTGACAAATGAAGCCATTTTTTTAGAGGCCATAACTTAATATCAAATTAGTTTTTTAATTAAATCTACAAATAAACTTTTTAAAAAGTTTTTTGCTGGTACAAAATTTTAAATAGCTCTTAAATTCAAGTGTCTCGTTTGAAACTCTTTTTTTAATGAGAACCCTAAAAAAGGCTGTTTTGAAAAACTCGAACATTTTCGTATAGCTATCTTCAGGAGGTTTCTCTAGAATGAATTCAATAACTGAAGATAATATTTTAAAAGTTCTAAGACTGACTCTGATTGGCTAAAATTTAAGATTAGTAACAGTTATCATAATAATTGAAAATATCTAATAAAGTAAAACCACGTTTCGTCGGCCTAAAAAATTTTTAGCAAAAATATAAGAGACAAAATTATACAAGTTTGTGTTAAAATTTAAAACTAAAATGAAAACTGTTTTCGAATTATACTAATAATTTATGTTTGTAAACAAACTCTTTCTGTCTATACAAATTAGGTTTACGATAAAAATTGATTCAAGACTGATAAATGGTTTACGATAAATTAGGTTTACGATAAAAATCGATTCTAAGATTAATAAATAAAAATCGGATCGTGCTTTAGAAAGAATAAACAATTGATTGTCTTTGTAGTGAAATGCACATTTTTGGTTGTGTAACAAATGATTTTCAATCGCCGAGTCACAGTGCGGTATGGAATTAGCTGATTTATCTTGGAGTTCTGGTTGTTTTTGTTCTTGACCGGTTTTGTTCCGAATAGACTTCGGCACATGCTGGCGGATTCTGTCCTGCGAACGTTGGGACGTTCGATCCACGTACCGACTATCGTAGTGACACACGTATTCATATACGACATGGCATTGTTGAAAAATGAGAAGAATTCCTTATATATTGCAGGTAAAACTCTTCTGGTAAAAGAGACCACTTGTGGTTGGACCGTTCCAAAGCTATTAGTAAAAGATGATTTTATATTTCTATCAAATTTCAGGGAATTTTTCCCAATCCAATCCAAGGTAATTTACAAACGGGTTGTGCCTTGCCGTTCTATTCTTTCGATGATTGGATCTACCCAACATAGTAAACTCGCTAAATTTCTTGCTGCCTTATTACAGTATAACCTGTATTAGAGCATTACTCAACTAATTGCATTAATGGTTTCTTTTCTTTCTTTAAAATGATACAAGAACTCTAAGTAGATTCTAATGATTCAATTCTCTATTTATTTGATATTTGCAGTTTATTTACAAACGTACTTTTAGCAGAAACCATTGAAATTTGCACTGAAACACTTTATGACGGTCACCTGCCTACTCCAGATATTCCTAAACATGTTTTTATTGAACTAATGAATACTGTAATTACTTCACTTCAATTTAGCTTTAATAACATTGTGTACATGCAAATTGATGGAGTCGCTATGGGTAGTCACTTTGGTCCCGCTCTGGAAAATATATTTGTTGGGTATTATGAATCAAAGCTTTTCAATAGTATTACAAAACCTACCGTATACTGTCGTTACGTTGTTGACACCTTTTCTCTTTTTGACAAAGAAACTGACTTCCAAAAATTTTGAACCTGTCTTAACTCGTCTCGACCTTCCTTAAAATTCAGCCTATGAAATTGAAGCTAATAATTCTCTAACTTTTTTGGATGTACTTGTTACCAAATCTAATAATAAATTCATCACTTCAGTCTATCAAAAGTCCACTTTTACAGATCAATATATTTATTGGAATTCGTTTGGACCAAAATAATGCAAAACAAATCTTATTGACACTTTAACACATCGAGCCTTTAAAATTTTCTCTAAATCTACCCTAAAACATGAATTAGACAATATTTCCTCCATCCTCGTAGAAAATGATTATCCAGAATTTATTATTGATTCGAGAATTTCCGAAAACTTCTACATTTTTAAGAAAAAACGAAAGAAGATCCAAAAAATTGTCCGGTTCAGTTAAAATCGTCCGTACGTTAGTAAATAAACTGCAAATATCAAATAAATAGAGAATTGAATCATTAGAATCTACTTAGAGTTCTTGTATCATTTTAAAGAAAGAAAAGAAACCATTAATGCAATTAGTTGAGTAATGCTCTAATACAGGTTATACTGTAATAAGGCAGCAAGAAATTTAGCGAGTTTACAATCTTGGGTAGATCCAATCATCGAAAGAATAGAACGGCAAGGCACAACCCGTTTGTAAATTACCTTGGATTGGATTGGGAAAAATTCCCTGAAATTTGATAGAAATATAAAATCATCTTTTACTAATAGCTTTGGAACGGTCCAACCACAAGTGGTCTCTTTTACCAGAAGAGTTTTACCTGCAATATATAAGGAATTCTTCTCATTTTTCAACAATGCCATGTCGTATATGAATACGTGTGTCACTGCGATAATTGGTACGTGGATGGAACGTCCCAACATTTGCAGGATAGAATCCAAAATCTATTCGGAACGGAACCGGTCAAGAACAAAAACAACCAGAACTCCAAGATAAATCAGCTAATTCCATACCGCACTGTGACTCGGCGATTGAAAATCATTTGTTACACAACCAAAAATGTGCATTTCACTACAAAGACAATCAATTGTTTATTCTTTCTAAAGCACGATCCGATTTCATTTATCAGTCTTAGAATCGATTTTTATAACTCTTCGTAAACCTAATTTGTGTAGACAGAAAGAGTTTGTTTACAAACAGAAGTTATTAGTACAATATAATTCGAAAAAAGTTTTTTTATTAGTTCCAAATTTTAACACAAACTTGTATAATTTTGTCTCTTATATTTTTGCTAAAAATTTTTTAGGCCGACGAAACGTGGTTTTACTTTATTAGATATTTTCAATTATTATGATAACTGTTACTAATCTTAAATTTTTGCCGATCATAGTCAGTCTTAAAACTTTTTCAATACTACATTCAGTTATTAAATTCATTCATGGACTCCTAAATAATAGAACCTGGACTGGAAACGAGAAATTACGAGTGTACAAAAGTAGGCCATTGCAGTAAAATTGTCTTTTTAGAAAAAAAATATTGATGCTTTTTTTAAAAGCATAAATTGGTTAAATTAAAGCTTTACTTGATTGATATTTGCAGCGGAAACGTTTGTGTCGGCCCACAGCCTAGTTGAACCAAAAATGTTCTTTTTTAGTCGACTTGAATTTAGTACGAATGAGATTCTATGATAAACATCATCTTAGTCTAGCGACTATTTCTCTGATTTGGTATAAGCATGATTTAAAAAGCTACAATCAAACTAAAAGGCTATATTGAAAAACAAACAGTAGAATAACATCAACTTCTAAAATAGAATAACAAAAATATGTAATAAACAATTAGATAAAAATATATATGAAAAAATAAAATGCATACATGAGTAAAGTAAAAACTATTATCGAACGCATAAACGTTGTGACAAGCTTGGTTTTGGGAGAAGCTTGTAGAAAGCTTGTAAGTAACTAAGATCAATCATAAAGTACGTTTGATATGTACACAAGTACTACAAAATGAAAGACCAAAACAGAAGAATGAAAAAACTACGTAACAATATTTTATAAGTAACTGGACTGCAATTTACAGTTCATTTGCAACGTTTTAAGGTGGTTTATGTAACAGTAGCTTTAACAAAAATATACTTCAGGATGTGATACAAAGTAACACAAACCTAAACTTAAAAAAAGCAAAACATTAATGAATTTCGGCAAATTTTAGAAACTTGACGAGTTTAAATGGTTTATAAAAAACAGTAACATTACTAAATGTTTAAATCCGGACAACAACAAACGAATTATTATTTTTACGCATAGCTAGACGTTATCTAAAAAAAACTAGTAATAATATTTGCAAAAATCAATAATTTTAACTGGGAGTATTTACAGTTTAATTACTATTAAGTTTTCTAATTTTGACACTAGTACCTCTACGCCCCTTTTCCGTTAATTGGCGAATTAAATTTTTGCACATGCAATTGTAGAAACGTATTGACACTCCTTCTACAATATTGTGCCCGTTGCTACACAATACTGGAAGCGACCGAAAAGCAACATCATCATTAAAATAAGATATGTTTACAATTTCTTTAAAAATTTCCTGCTGATTTTCGGCACTTAAAAATGACTTTTTCAAGTCACTATTGCAAAGTTCAGCAAAAACCTTCCAACAAAGACAACCAATTTCATATAACTCGGTTGTTGGTTTCAAAAGACCCCCACGATTTATGCCATCAAAAAATTTGTTTGCATACTCATGCATAGTTGTTGTTAAAGGAGGAACATATTCAACTATGGTTGCAACAGTAGCT
This sequence comes from Diplosoma virens, assembly GCA_963680785.1. NCBI lineage: Eukaryota > Metazoa > Chordata > Ascidiacea > Aplousobranchia > Didemnidae > Diplosoma > Diplosoma virens. The sequence goes on along the minus strand of OY796895.1, from coordinate 12,093,130 downwards.
GTTTTGCATTCAACGCATCTTGTTGATTTAACCAGTGATTTGCAACAGTATCCGGTAACATAAAATATAACAGCTGCATCATTTTCTGTCGGCAATATATTAAATAGTAGCTCAGCTTGCAAGGCTTCTGCTGTGGCCATTAATTTATTGTTACTAGTGCATTTTGTTTTGACTATGATATCAATCTCAGCGATAGATATTTGCGAATATTTCAACAACGAGATTGAGCGGATTTTCCTGTCACTTCTCCATGAAATGGTCCTTTTTGACCCGTGACAGGATTTCTTTCGGTGGGTTTGTTTGCCTGTCTGACCCTTTTTGGTCAAAGGCTTGTTGTGCTTCCCACCATATTTTTTCCGCCAACGCAACAATGCCTCAAATACATGGTACGTCTTGCTTTGTCGCGCTTTTCTTTTTTTGTCTCCTAGTATGTTTTTCCCTATCTTATAATTCTATTTGTTCTATGTATTTATCTGCTTTTCTATGTAAGGTGTTGCAAACATGCACCATTCTTATAACTACTATATCAAATATTACTGTCTGCATGCTATAACGTTTAACGTTTTGTTGCTTCTTCCTTTTTCTTCTTCTGCTATAGTCCTATATGTTTGTTTATTTCTTTCTGTTTTTCTTGTGGCGGAGCAGAAATAAAAGATACTGATACTGATACTGATACTTTCTTGAAGTTGTCTCATAGAAATATAATAATTTGCTCCACTGAGTTGACGAATTCGGCTGAATCTTCGTTCAATCATATCTGATTGAATTTTTCCCAACAGCACATAATTGAAGCCACAGTTTTCCAACAAGTATTTTGACATCTGCGTTATTGCTTCACATGTTTGATGCAAAGCACGGGAAGTGTGTTCAGTTAATCCAGGTTGCTGAATAGAAAAAAAAAAGATATTAAGAAAATACCCATATAAACATAACAATGAAAACATTGTAACAAAGAAAATCACAGAAAGATCATTAAGTAATACAAAGATTTTGCAAACAGCCAGTCGGATGTGAATACAATAAATTGCAAGCAGCTGATCTAATAATTTTGTTTCAATTAAAAACTTACGTTATGACACTACTCTTGAAAATTAACATATCAGATATAGGTATGAAATCTGTTTTATATTTTTAAACAAAAAAAGTTTGCAAAACATACTTACATTTGAATTTTTAAATTAGCTTTTAACAACAAATGCTTCATTTAAAGCTCTTTTGTTAATTAAGTAGCCTTAAAAAAGGCTGTTTTGAAAACTCGAACGTTTTCGTCTAGCTCTCTTCAGGAGGTTTCGCTAGAATGAATTGCAGAACTGAATGTAGTATTTCAAAAGTTATAAAGCTGATTCTGATTGGCTAAAAATTAAGGTTAATAATAGTTATCATAATAATTGAAAAGTATTAATAAATAAAATCACGTTTCGTCAGCGTAAGAAATTTTTTGGCAAAAAAAAAAGGAACAAAATTATGCAAGCTTTGTGTTAAAATTTGGAACTAAAAAAGAAAATTTTTACAATTATGTTAACAATTTATGTTTGTAAACAAACTCTTGTTTACAAACATAAATTGTTAACATAATTGTAAAAATTTTCTTTTTTAGTTCCAAATTTTAACACAAAGCTTGCATAATTTTGTTCCTTTTTTTTTGCCAAAAAATTTCTTACGCTGACGAAACGTGATTTTATTTATTAATACTTTTCAATTATTATGATAACTATTATTAACCTTAATTTTTAGCCAATCAGAATCAGCTTTATAACTTTTGAAATACTACATTCAGTTCTGCAATTCATTCTAGCGAAACCTCCTGAAGAGAGCTAGACGAAAACGTTCGAGTTTTCAAAACAGCCTTTTTTAAGGCTACTTAATTAACAAAAGAGCTTTAAATGAAGCATTTGTTGTTAAAAGCTATTTTAAAATTTTGTACCAACAAAAAACTATTTGAATTTTTCCAAAAACTAACATAATGGCCAAAGTCCGTCAAAAATTTCAACTTCCAATCAGCAGTGGATCGAACTGGGTCACGAGAAATATCCCGTTTATGCTTTCCAATTTCTGATGTTGAAACATTTAAAATATTCCACAGCTTCAAAAACAAATCAATAGCAGAAGCAGTTTCATGAAATCCATATTCCTTTAATCCAATCACAGTTGACTCATGAAACACAGCCAGAGCAAGTTTAACATTAACTTTTTCTATACTATTGGGTTTTAAAACTGTTTCTGTTAGACGATGGGCAATCCTTAAAGGTTTTTGGCATTCAAGATTGTAAACTTTCTCTATATCTGCAAAACTGGCTGTAAGTGGAGTATCAAGTATGGGAGTCATACAAGGCATTTCAAACACTCTTCTGTTCACTAAGTTATTATATATATTCTTAATTATGTGAGTAGGGTCAAATATTAAAAAGATTTTTCCATCTGTATACTTGTTTGGAATGGATGCTTTCCATGCACCATTACAAAGAAAATCTTTGAAAAACTTTCTATTTGCAGAAGCATTGTCAACACAGATTCCAATAACATTAAATCCAATTTCATGAACAAGTAGCATAACTTTATCAAAACAAGCTTTTTGTGTTTCAGCTTTTAAATTTTTAATTGGGTAAATTCCTACCATATCTTGATAGCCACTAGATAAAGACTTAATCATGAAACACAAAGCTGTGGCAGCTACAGCACAACTTTCAGTCAAGCCAAAAACCTGTCCTCCACTTGATTCGACACGTTTTGAAAGATATATTTCATCAATCATCAAGAGAACATTTCTGTCAAAAAAGTTTAACTTTGAAAATCTTATATTAAGATAATCAGAATCATCAAGTCCAGTTCTTTGGTCTAGATTCATTGTTATTTTTCTCAACGTTTTCACTAAAGGAAATATAATAATTTGCTCTTGACATAGCCTTTCATATGCCTTAGAACTGGTTGCATGCATTATGTAAGACATGACCAACATTTCTACTGAATAGCGACGTTGTTTTTTAGTAATAAAAAGTAATTTCAATTGCTCCAATATAAAATTCAATGGTTTTTTTTTATAGTCATCCTGGCACAAATCAATGTATTTTTCTATTAGATTTAATAATTTTGCTTTAATTGTTTCCATTAATGTTGTGATGTTTTGGTCTAAATTTTTTGCAAAGGCTATTAAATTTTCTACTTCAGAAAATAGTGTTACTTTCTCAGAAGACAAAATGTGATGGTAACAAGAAGGAGGAATAAGTTTTTTTTCATGATAGATTTGCACATGCAGATCTTTATCAATGTTTATGGAAAACAAAATTGAGAATGGTTGTTCAATAGACAAATATATTAAAGAAATTCCTGCTTCTGATTTATACAAAACAAACTGTGGAGACAAAACTGTGCATGAAAGTTTTTCTAACAAATCATCAAAATTTTTTAAATTGTCAGACTGCAAAAAATTTTCACACTGTTTTTGCAGTATTGCTGATTCATTATCATGCCTAGTTTTTGAAAGAGCATTACCGCTTCTTAAAGGTATATCTTTATTTGTATAATACAAAGGAATATTTTTGAAAATTGAAGGAACAGCACCAGGTTTTAGTCTTCTATAACATAAGTGCTCACTATCTCTTTTTCTTTTGCGTCTTTGGTTTGAATCATGAGAAACTTTAATAAAATCATCTGCTTTAAAATGGAGTGAGCACAACTTTGAGTATTTTGAGGGTTTAAAATTTTTCCTAGCTATGTTTTTTAACCAATTACATAAAAGTTCTTCATTTTTTAAAGGGAATGAATGATATGTAACATTTAACTTTTTTTCTTCTGAAGAGTATCCAGATTTGCAATCAATGGCAGCACATTTATAAACCATTTTTTAAATAAATATTTTTCTATGCAAAAAAAGGTAATTAAAAGGTTAAAAAAATGCCTTTTCCTTAAATTTAAATAAGATAACCAAAAAATAATAACCTTTAAATACACTTTTAAAATAAGATAATCAAAAAATAAAGTAGAAAAACACTAAACTTTAAAATGCAATTATGTGCTTCAATAATAAATGTACTAATTGTATTAAATTCAATAATTTATTCAGTAGTAACATTCAATTGAAGTAGCAGATAGATAAGACATAAATGTTGTTGCATATAAATTAAAAAATAAAAAAATGTATTACTTCTTTTATTGTTTTTACTAATGTCACAAAAATAATAGTGAATAAATTATAATGCCATTGTTAAACTATGCAATGATCAAGCTTGATTCTGTGAAAAAATACACAACAAATAGAAAATAGCTGTTCATTCGTAAGTTGCCTACATTATTAACTGATAAAAAATTTTACCTGAATACCAGAAGTAGAATATAAATTTTGCTAGTATTTGTAAATTAATGTGTGCAATATTTGTGATTCTTACATATTTTCCTTAGTCATTAATCTTTTTCTAATAAACCTACACTGATTTTTTTCCAGCATTCTTTTCACATTTATCATAAATCTATTGTTCATTATATTTTGCAAGCCATACTTCTAAGTTTAATAACTTAACAGTAAATAGTTTCTAAAAAATCGAACTAATTTTTTAGCTTTTTACAACTGGCCTACCTTTGTACACGCGCTCTGCGATTTTCAATTCCGTTTCCAGTCCAGGTTCTATTATTTAGGAGTCCATGATTCATTCTAACAAAACCTCCTGAAGATAGCTATACGAAAATGTTCGAGTTTTTCAAAAACGCTTTTTTTAAGGCTACTTATTTACAACAGAGTTTCAAATAAAACACTTGATTTTAAGAGGTAAGATAAACTTTCATTTATTTAATTCGTCAATATCAATGTTCTTTTCAGATTTACACAGATTTTATTTGGTTGGAATAGTTGAAGGCAAAAGATATATTAGAAGTAGTGCAAATTCACTTCAAACATGGACAAAAGCAAGAAGCTATTTTCAAAAACTTGGTGGAGACTTGGTGACAGTGGAAATCTTTAATACAAAACTACAAAGGTAAGAGCTGATTAATCTGAGCAGCTGAGTTGTTAAACCGATAGCGCAGTAATGCTTATGTTAATAGATTCGAGATCCGCAAATTGCTGTTTCAAAATTTACTTTTCATGTAATGCAACGTTCTTATGAGTTTGAACTTGGTAGATTATGTAAATCAGTGGTTTTAAACTAAAGATCGCGACCCCGTGTTGGTTGTTTTGCTTTTTTTGAGGTCGCAAGAGCTGTTTATAAATAGCATATAACGTAAAATATTTATGTAAAATAACATTCATAATTATTGTTTTAGAATTTACTTAAATCTATTCATTGATAATTAATTTAAGGCCATAATATAGGACCACCCGACTGGTCGACATCACTTGACCGACAAAATTTGTGTAATTTCCTCAAACCGGCAGTTGACCGACAACAAAGGAAATTTTCCAAAACAGTCATTTGTCCAACAACAATTGTCAATTTCCCTAGCCCTAACCCTAACTCTAACCTCATAGGCAAGAGCCCTAACCATAATCCTTGCTTAATCCCATAGGCAAGAGGCAGGAAGCAAGGGAAAATATGTGACAGCTGCAGCTGTTATGTAGGTTAAGTTGCGTTTTTGGATAATTCACTTTTGTCGGTCAATTGATGCTCCGCCCACCTGACAAAAATCTTACTTTATACTTGTTTTAAGAACAGTTACAAAGATTACAATTAAACATAAACAGTTTGTTAGTTAGAATGTCATTGTGCAGAAATGAAAGAGCTGAACAAAATTTTTACCGAGTACAAAAAAAGAGTGCCAAACCATTCAGCAAATACCTTTAATACCCACAGGCGAAAACCAGCAATAAAAAATTATAGCAGAAAACAATTTTTTTGCAGCCGTGAGACTTTGTGATCCAAAAGTTGATCGAACGACAGTTGATTGAAGCGACACTTGATCGAACAATAAAAAAGAAAATTTCAACTTTGAATCTGTCCCGGTTTTGTCAATTTTTCGTCCCAAAAACATAATGATCTCTAAAGAAATCTTTTTGAATCTGTCTCTGATTTCTCTAAGGGCTCGCCAAGGATGGCCCATGGCACAATTTCCCCCTCCCTTACATACGTTACTGACTACAATGCAAAAGAGAATGAAAAAAAAATGGGAGTAATAAGCATCTAACAAAATATAACTATGACAAGAGATCCACTAGTTGCCCCAAAATGCTTTGCCCAGGGACCTTGTTGAGAAACCCTAGCCTTGAATTTGGCAAAAATCATAAAAAAATAAAGACAAAGTGTCTTCTTACTGATGGCCTCTGCTTTTTATAAATCTAATTTACAGTAATAAAGAGATTGTTTAATCTCAAAAATATACAAAAGTAAATATTTTTTTTATCAAATGTCGTTTCGATCAAGTATCATTTCGATCAATTGTTGTTTCGAGCAAATGTCGTTTCGATCCATTTGATCAAGTGTCGTTCGATCAATCCTTTTTAAAGCTCTAGCTTTTTAAATATTTTTTTATCAACTGTCGTAGTACCGTGAAACTTTTACGTATGAGCCCCTCAATCCAGTGGGCGAGTACGAGCTAACCATATATATATTACCGAGTAGTTAGGGACATAGGCCAAGCTATGTAAGTAACAGTTAGTAGGCGGGTGCAGACGGGTCAAATGGATTTTTACAAAACAGATGAATGAATCATATTTTGAGAGTTTTCAATCTTAAGACCTGCGTAAAAATTTACCTCTTAAAAATTGATTTCAATTGTTTTCGTATTTTTAATGGCGTTACTCAAACATGAAAAAGGTACAAAAATGGCACTGGCGGGTTAGCCAAAATCGCTTACCATTACAGGTAGGTACGAGCTGTAAAAGAGCTGGCCGTGTAAGTTTCAAAGGCAGCTTATTGCTACAGATAAAATACAATCAGTTAATAATAAAAGATGATTGAGAAAATTTCCAAAACATTTTATATCAGCAAGTTGACAAAGGCGTGGTTGGTTTATGTACATGTAGAACTGCATATTAGATCAAACGTATCAACGTGGTGGTCAAGATTAACAAAATGATCTAAGAAAGTTGAAAGAGCTGGCTTCTGCCCATCTTAAACCTTTTTTTTTTTTAAATCAATCTCTTGTCAATGATGGTAAAATTGTGAATTCAGTTGTAAAAACGTTAGACTGTAATTAGGGGTACAACTTAATTATTATATGACGTATCATATAAGGGGAGGACTGCGTAAAGTTATTAAGTCGTCATATAGAAAAAAGATGATTTGGCTAAAATAGCATAAAATAATGTGATGGCCTCTTATTATATCATTATTTCAGCTTTTATGTTTGTTTTATCGCTACGTTTTAAAATCATTGTTTTTATTGTTAAATACCTTCCTGACTCTCTAGAAATGTGAAAAGTGCTAATCTTAAGGAAATCGTCAAGCGATCAGTCCAACTTTCTTTTGGAGTTGCCAAAATATAATTTATTTCTGTTTTAGTTTATTTGCAGTGTTATGAATGAATGTAAAGCTGCTTGCTGAGACCACCAAACATAGGAAAATATTGTAAATGTTTTCTTAAGACAAGAATAAGATAACCGGATGACGAGAGTAGGAGTTAAACCCAAGCCACGTCGGTCACGTTCGGCATCTAAAACATTTATAATATTTCTCGGAATCAAAAATATTTCTCGGACGAATGGAAGTTATTTTACGTAAAAATAATAACTTATTTCAATGTTCTGTATACCAGATTCAATCATACAATAGATCTTTTTCCAGCCACCTAGTGGACATGACAATCGTTGCTAAGTTTTTTAGTTTGTTCAGCCAAGTCATGAAGCAGTAGCTTATTTTGGTGATTTGAATTTGAATTGAAAGTATAAAATTAGTTTAAATTTTACCACATGTTAGCTAAATAATGAAAACTGATTTCTTGCATTTTGCTTGAAGTCAAGATATTGTAGATATTTAAAAAAATACTTTTTTTAAACATTTTTTACTATTTAACTCGCTGTAAATTTGCTTATTTAAGTCCAATGTTACATATAGCTTAAATTAAAAACATATTATAAAGACGAAAAAACTATTTTGTAACTGATTATAGTAAGCAGATTTAGTTAATTTAATTTACAAATATTTACGATTTACACGTCTGTGTCAACATTTTTTGTAGAAATGAGTAAAATAATTACCAGTGATGACATTACAAAAGGGGGCCAGTGCAAGAAAAAAAGATGCGCCATTCTTTCGTGTTCCAAAGCAAAGTGATCTCTAAAAGGAAGGTCATCACTTTAGGGGGCCACCGTTATAATGCTACTATTAAGAAATAGAGCAATATTTTGCTCAGGGAAGCGACTTCTCGGGATTTTTTAGGAGAGGGCCGGAGCGGCCGCTCCGTACTACAGCCATCACTGATAATTACATTCTTGTTTCGTAATTATATAAACTTCACAACATAACGAATTTTGGTTAATTTTTGTTAATATGTTCTGACAGTTTTTTCCATTTAATTATTTGGGAGAAATAGAGATAGCTTATAGCAAATATTTACTCATTAAATTTTGATAGAGTATAGCTTTTTGTAGCTTTCATCTTCTTCAGTTACTAGCTAAAATTGATCAAAAAAATAATAGTTTAATACTGTAATAATTGTCTTGGTACCATAGGTTTTTGTTTTTTGAGTAATTTGATTTTTGCATAAAGAACTATTTAACAGCTTGATGCTTACATACTTGCATAGTTTAAATCAACTTAAAATGGTACTTAATGCAAAAAACAAATTGTTCAAAAACCAAAATGTATGTTACACAAACAATTATTATAGTATTAAATCAATATTATTTTTTTGATCAATTTTAGGTAGTAACTGTAAAAGATGAAGGCTACAAGAAGTCATATCAAAATGCAATTAGAAAATATTTGTTGTAGGCTATCTTTATTTATTCCAAGTAACTGAATGAAAAAAGCTGTCAGAACATATTAACAAAAATTAACTCAAATTCATTATGTCATGCAACTTGACTTCAGTAAAATTGGAGATACGAAAGTTACAAGAATACACGTAAGCACTAGAAACAAACCATATTCAACTATATTATTTAAAAAAAAATGTAGCTAATTTTTTTATGCATTTCTACAAAAAATGTTAACACAAACACGTAAATGGTTAATATTTGTAAATTAAATTAACAAAATCTTCTTACCATAATACGGTTACAAAATACGAGTAGCTTTGTCGTCTACCTAATTTTCCTTTTAATTTAAGCTATATAACATTGGACTTAAATAAATTTTAAATGCAAAATTACCGCCAACTAAAAGGCGCGTTTACAGACATTTACAGCATTTCTTTTTTTCAGCGTGATCTTTGTTTGTTTTATTGACGCTCAAATAATCCACTCATTTTTTAGAAAAAATCCACTCATTTTAAAAAAAATGAGTAGATTTGAGCGTCAATAAAACAAACAAAGATCACGCTAAAAAAAAGAAGTACTGTAAACGGCTGTAAACGCGCCTAAACAGTAAAATTGTTTAGAAAAATGTTTTTAAAAAATATCTACAGTTCTAATTACCAGCAAAGTCTAGCTTAATACTTGTAAGGGCAAGAAATCAGTTTTCATTATTAAGCTAACAGATTGTAAAATTTAAACTAATTTTATACTTTCAACTCAAATTCAAATCACCAAAATAAGCTATCCACTTCATGACTTGACTGTTAAAACAAACTAGAAAACCAAAGCTTGCTCAATTTTGCAACGGTTGCCATTTCCACTGGGTAGCTGGAAAAAGATCTATTGTATGATTGAATCTGGTGTACAGAACATTGAAATAAACTATTATTTTACGTAAAATAACTTCCATTCGTCCGAGAAATATTTTTACTGGTGCATTTTATGCTTCAAAAAACATAGTCATTGCCCAAAAAATCAGATTGTTCTCGAATCTTTTTGTTGGTGAACAAGTTGAGATAACGACGATGACCCTATTTTTCCCAAATTTGTAAGGCTATGTTTGTAGTCAAATGACATCTCATGGGTATCAACTGGCATGTTTCTTGGAGGATTATGGCAAATAATTGCACACTTAAAATTTTTGAAGTGGAGGTAATTTTGATAGGCATATAGGTTTTTGAAAGTTAAACACGAAATCTCTTTATCGGCAACTTGGTTGTGTGTGAATTGCAAAACCAACTTTGTCTAATTCAACAATATGAATGAATATATGATAATATTTTTGCGAGTCCTAAAGGTGCAAGCGAAAACTTTTTGTAATTAAATTTTTGTTATGAAGTGTTTTCAGGCTGTTTTACGCTGTGTCAAGCAAGGCCGTTGAATTTAGGAAGCCTGGAGGACTGAAGAGCCCTGGCAAAATTTTTGCCATAAAAAGTTTCTGCCCCCTTCATCCCCCCTTTAAAATTATTTTGCTATGGGCAATTTAAATTTCTTATATTTTACCAGGACAAAGTTTCCTAAGGTGCTATTCCGAATAAGCAATTACATCAGACATTTTTATATCACTGAGCACTGTTTCACAATCGCAATCTTGTCTAATATAGAGGATGCTCAAATGGCTAAGAAGCATAACAAGAGTCTTAAAAAAACTCGTTTATAGCTATAACGACACGTTGATAGAAGTAGAACGAGACAAAAAAATGAGAGGTCCTAGGGGGTTTGCCCTGAACGACGTTGTGCAGGCGTATCAAACTCAGCTGTTTATTTTGACGTGAGTATGCATTTATTAGATTCCTTTTAGACGGGCAATCTACCTGCGTATATGACAAATAAGGTGTAACAATAGCAAGAGTTCAAGTCTTTATATTAATTGTTTCTTTTCTATTTTGTCTGCAGACTATAAGGTTAAAACTTGGGCCAGCTAAAGTCAATGAAGTCAATGTTTTTTCAGGGCGTTATTACATCATAAACTTTACACAACTTTATTGTTTCGGTTTTTCAAAACTTTTTTTACCAAGTTTTATAAGTCAAAATAAAATCAAAGTTTTAAATAAACTCAAAATTTTATCTTGTTGAATTTTACATACAAAAACTCATTTTTGTTTATTTTAGAGATTTATCGAGAAGCTCATTGTATAGTTGACCTAAGTCAGGGATGTACTACTTTTTTTCATAGTGGGCCAAATTATAAATTTAAATACATTCACCGGCCGCAAAACTACATGTATACGTATGAAATTTCTTCTTTTTGTATTAGATGCCATGACCAAATGAGGAGTATTAAGGTATAAATTTAAAATTGTTTAATTAATTAGGAATCGAAGTAAAATGTAAAAACATTGAAATCATTACGTTATTATTATTAAAGATATCCATGTTTGAGCTGCTTTGAAATTTCAGTTACGTGAGTTCTTTTCTTCTTGCTTGCAACAGCTCAAAATTCTTAGAATCTGAGAAGAGCGCTTGTAGTCTCGATCCCAAAACAGATGAAGCTTGTAGGGGACTAAAAGAGTTGTCAACCAACATCTCTGCTCTGTATCTTCTACAAAATCTTTGAGAGGTTCATCTACGCACGCGTCGAACCATTTATTGATCTATTGCTCCCTAAAGAGCAAGCTGGGTTTTGACGCGGAAAGTCAACAGTAGATCAAGTAATTCCATTGACAGAAAACATCGAGGATTTCATGTCAATTTTTTGATCTGACGGCGGCACATGACTCTGAGTCTGGCACCGTAGCCTTTGTCCGAAATCGACGTTTCACCCTTACTATCGGTAACAACAAGCAAAGCAGGATTTTCCGTCTAAAAAACGGCGTTCCTCAGGAAATAATCTTGGCTCTCCTTCTTTTCAACCTCTATATGTACGTCTACATCTGTCCTCCACAATTTCCAGAAACTTTACCTAACTTTTCAGATTTGAAAGTTGAAGCTCAATCACACTAAGATGGTAACGGCACCCATTAATCTGAATAACAAAAAAGCCAAAAGGGAGCTAAATGTTTACAACACCATTAGAATTTTATTATTTTGTCCAATTTCCGCTTATTTGGTGGTAGAACCGGACAGATCACTCACCATCTGTCACCATCTCGTGGAATTCCGCAAAAGCTATCTTCGCGCGTCACACTGCTGAGGCTACTTGTAGGCTCAGGATGAGGTCTTGGTGCCAAAACACTACTCACAGCTGCCCTACCTCTGGTCTACTCAACTGCTGAGTACCGCACACCAGCTGGTGCTGCAGCATTCATACTCGCCTCATTGATTGTGTCCTGTATGACGTCTTGCGCATTGTTGCGTCTTACTCCAACGGGTCATTTAGCTGTACTTTTAGGCATCTAACAAGCTGAGCTTTGTAAACTAGGAGCGACACTCTCTTTGGCTAACGGTGCAATCCTGTACCTTGACTATATGTTAAATTCCTAGATTGAACCTAGAATCTCTTAAAATCTCTGATTCTTTTTCCACCTTTCTAATAAATCTACACATTTCCTTTTTTTATCTCCAGCATCGCTGCTACTACTTTAACCTTGTTTTAAATCATTTCACATTGGTTTATAGTTAATATCTTTACTACAACTAAAGTCATTAACAGAGGTGGAGTCGAGACACGGTGCTTTGAGACCGAGACGAGACGAGACTTTGGAGTACCGAGACCGAGACGAGACACGAGACTTTACATAAGTTGCTTTAGTTTAAGCCATGAATGTGGAGTTGGAGTCGGAAGTCGGAGCCGCATGTTTTTGAGTGGAGTCGAAGTAGTTTTTTTGTATTTGCTGATGTCTTTGAGAACAACCTTGGAGACCTAATTGTCAAGTGTTTAAAGCGCTTTAAAGCGCCGTGATTGTGACCGACACAATCGGTTCAAAACCTACTCGCAGTATTTGTTTGTGCCCTTGGGAAAGACACTTTTGTGGCACTTTCCCCGCTTGTTGGTCTTGGCAAGCAGTTCTAAATTTCATTCATATCTTTATAAAAATAAAAAACGAAATAAAATTTTTTTATTGGACAGCAATATCTTGGCATTACCGAAGCAGGTCGGGGTAATTGCTTGTCCTATATATAATGCCTCCGTCGCTTTCCTGCAAGTCAGGAGGATAAATAAAGAAATAAAATGTAAAAATGTAAAATAGTTTAACGTATATCGAAGTCTCCAAAAGCAATAAGGACTCGGATTCCCAACTCCACCAAATCTAAAAAACCGACTCCTGCTCGCAACTCCAACTTCATCAAATTTAAAGAAAGTACTCCGACTCAGCTCTAAAACATGCAAGTCCACAACCTTGCTTATCATTATATTGTTGAGTCGGAGTTGCTGGAGCGAAATATTTTAGAATGAAGTTGGACTCCTTTTTTACATGTGCTGAAATTGAAGTCATGCTATTAGATCTTGTGGAGTTCAAATTGGAAAACATTGAATTGATGGAGTTAAAAAATATTTTCTTCGACTCCACAACCATGGTTTAACTAATAAGTATAAAAAATATATGAACTCCTTTCCACAACAAAAATGTTCAACATAAATTACAAAAAAGTTTTTCAAGTTAAAACATTGACCCTCGTCTATTAGGATTACATCACCAAGTTACCAAGTCTTAGCAGCGTGGTCGAATGGTGCGTTGTCGGCAGCGTGGTCGAATGGTTAAAGCACCGTGCTCATGACCAACATGGTATCGGTTCAAAACCCACTGCGCCATTCTGTTGTTTCCTTGGGAAAGACACTTTACGGCACTTTCCCCTGCTTAGTGGTCTTGGCAAGCAGTTTTAAATTAAAGTCATATCTTTATTAAATATTAAGCGAACAGCAATATCTTGGCATCTCCGTAAGTGGGTCGGGGTAATTGCCTGCCCTACGTATTAGCGCCTCCGTCGCTTTTCTGCGAGTCGGGAGAATAAATATAGAGATAAAATAAAAATAAATAAAATAATAAATAAGTTTTTCTTTGCCAGCTAAACGATAAAATTAACGACCAAATTCGGATAAGCTTTGTTGTTGCTGATTTTACCTGATGTGGAAGCAAGTTGCCAGGACTTTTTCGACGCCATCAGAAAGCACGCACGCACCCTTGTTCCACGCGGTCACCAAAACAACCGTATGCTGTATTGGTATGCAGAGTGCGAAACTGTCTATAAAACTTTACTGCAGAGCCTTGAAATGAAACACGACTCGATTTTGGCTGCTACGGCTTTACTAAAATTTGAGACATTAACGAGAGATGGATGGTTTCGATCAGAGCCTCCACATAAACACTCTCGTCAAAAACCATGGAGTATATTGAAATAATCTTGTTGATTGGTCACAAAACTCTCCTCGTCGTCTAGAAACGGGAGATATGAAGTTGTTTACTGCAAGTCAACTCGACTTCTTCCCCAAAGATGTCCGAATTTTAGAAGGCATCAACACCAGAACCATCTGTAAGAATCAATTTATTATACGGAGAATTTTCTGGTGTCCTGTAATATTTAAGACCAGATAGACTTATAGCTCCGGCCCCTGATTCTATGTACTAAATTGTGCTACGAGTATTACCAAAGGGAGTTTACTTTTTATTTTTATATTTTTATCTCTATATTTAACCTCCTGACTCGCAAAAAAGCGCCTGAGGCGCTATACATAGGGCAAGCAATTAACCCGACCTGCTTCCGGAAATGCCAAGATATTGCTGTCCGCTTGAAATTTTAATAGAGATATGACTGTAATTTAGAACTGCTTGCCAAGACCACCAAGTAGAGGAAAGTGCCGTAAAGTGTCTTTCCCAAGGACACAACAGAATAACGCGAGTAGGTTTAATTCTTAGTTACTTGACTTCCTTGTTTTGCTCGCGCCTGTTCAAAACTTCCAAAATCTGATGAAAAGCGTTTGTAGTGGTGATTTTAAAACTGATAAAACCTGTAGAGAACTCCAAGAGATATCACCCGGTATCTCTCCTCTCTTTCCCCTAAATGATTTCGAGACACCTAACTATGGTAGCCTCAAGCAAAACCAATTATTCATCTCTTGCTTTCTAAGGAGCAAGCTGCATTTCGACGCGGAAAGTCAACTGTAGATAAATTTGTTCTGTTGTATAATACAGGAGACATCGAGGCCACTCAAAGGCGGTGACAGCAGCTTTTCATCTTAATAAGCAAGAAGCCAAATTTGAGCTAAAAGTTTACAACAAATTGAACTTTTACCATTCTGTTCGATCCCTACATATCTTGAGGTAAAGCTGAAACACTCGCTCACATTTTGTCAAAATCTTGTCGCATTTCACAAAAGTATCTTTCCGCGTCACCCCATTGTCCTATATTTGGTCTACTTGACAGCTAAGTACTTTGCAGCGCATATGCTCGCCTTATAAATAATGTCTTAAATGACACCTTAAACATTTGAATACCTACCTCCTACTCCAACAGATCACTTACCAATTCTTTCCGGCGTGAAGCCAGCTACACGTTGCCAAATAAAAGTTCTTTTCCAACTAAAACTCATGTATTGTCTCAGAGCTGGTCTTATACAAAGAGAAAAATGTAAGATTTGTTGACTGTCATCAGATGCATTGGTGCACTGATAGAAGCGGCAAAACCTGAACAAGCAGACTGTCCCTGATGAAAGTTTAAAACTTGAAACTATGGTCTCGGGTTTGGTTTGCGTGATATACAATGCACAAGTGATACTTTTTAATTTCAATGTAATTTGATATATGCCTAGCATCTGCATTGGCGTGCGTAATGCACAACGCCGCTTCTAGTGCAGCAATTCATTTGGTGGAACCCCACAAGTCTTAGATTTTTTTTCTATATATGACCAGCTCTGGAAAAAAACCTAGGTAAGCTGAATGTCCCTGATAAGAGTTTAAAACTCAAAACTATGATCTCGTTTTCGGCTTGCGTGTGCACAGTGGCATAGATGGTACTCTTTAGCGCCATTTGTCCTATAACTCGATATATATTTCATTTTTATTCTGTAATATCACTGAAATTTAAAGCAAAAAACAATGTAGTAAATAATCTTTCCACAAGAACGCAACAGAACCAAGCAAGTAGGCTTTGAATCGCAATCGTGTCAATTGCTTAATGCTCACACATGTAACTTATTATAATGTCGTAAAACCGTATCGACTACAATTAAAAACATTGTGATAGACCGGCAGCCCTATTTTGACAATTTGTTTATAAAAATAAGAAATGCAAGACTTTTAAATCTTGATAAAACAGGTCTATAATTTCTCGAGCACCTTATGTGGTGTCGAGGTTTCTTGATCGCCATGGTTCAATTTTACGGTCGTCGTCGTCGTTTGAAGGGTATCCACTCCAGGTCAGACACAAACAGGACTGGGGCCGAGGGTTTATCCTTTTACTACCCCAGACTGCTGTACTGCCTGGATCAGACGCTGGCAGTGATGTCATTAAGCCAGCATCGAGTTTCGTCATCCGAAACCGTCAGACCTTGTGCTCCATGTGGTGCCCGATGTATAGGGCACGCTGTTAGTACATGGTTTGCGGTTTGCTCAGAGGCGCCACACTCGCAATTTGGTGAAGGAGCGAGACCCCATTTGTACATGGACGAATGGAATCGCCCAACACCAGTCCGCAGGCGGTTGAGCTTAACCCAAGCTGCTCGGGGTATGCCCATCCCAACAGGCCTGGCACCGGTCTGGGGCACAAAAGCACGGAGCCTGGAAGCACCTTCACAGTACTCCGCGTTCCATTTGTAATTTGTCCATTCAGAGGCGCGGATGCCAAGTCTGGAAAGGTTGTCCAAAAGATTCCGCGCAGCTGGCACAAACGGGCGTCTGGATCGTAGTCTCACTTGGCGAGTATCTGAGGACCCACTTAAAAGACCATGCAAGATGTGATCGGGGTCCAGAGATCCACGGTAAGCCAAGGAGAATGTCGCTCCCATTCGGCGAAGCTCAGCTGGCTGGATGCCTGAGAGTACAGGTAGGTGGTCCGTTGGAGTGGGACGAAGGCATCCAGTAACTATGCGCAAGGCGTCATTCAACACACTGTCAATGAGACGAGTGTGAGCACTGCGACACCAGACTGGCGCACAGTACTCAGCTGTTGAGTAGACTAAAGACAAGGTGGCTATGCGTAGTGTTTTAGCACCAGCACCCCATCCCGAGCCCACGAGTCGCCTCAGCAGTGTGACGCGCGAGGATAGTTTTTTGCGCAATGCCACTAAATGGTGACGAAACGTGAGCGATCTGTCCAGTTTTACCCCAAGATAAGCAGGGGTTGGACAGAACGGTAAAAGTCTGCCGTTGTTGTAGATCTTTAGCTCACGTTTGGCCTCTCGGTTGTTTAAATGATAGGCTGCCGTCACCGTCTTAGTGTGACTGAGCTTCAACCTCCAAGTCTGGAGATACGCTGACAGTGTGGACATGTCTTGACTTAGAGTCCCCTCCAAGTCCTTCCAGTTTCCAGAAGAATGCAGCAATGCTAGATCATCAGCATAAGCAAACTTTCTGGAAATCATGGAAGGAAGGTCGTACGTATAGATGTTAAATAGGAGGGGAGCCAAGACCGATCCCTGAGGAACGCCGCTTTTAAGACGGCGTAGCCTGCTTTGCTTGCTGTCACCGGTGGTAAGGGTGAAACTTCGATTTCGAACAAGCTCCATGATCATTTTGACCATGTGCTTATCCGGAAGTAGTCTCAGCAGCTTGCAGGTAAGGCCACGGTGCCAGACAGTGTCATAAGCAGCTGTCAGATCGATAAATACGGCACTGACCTTCTTTTTAGCCTCAAAAGAATCCTCGATGTTCTGGGTTAGCAGAACAGCTTGATCTACGGTTGACTTCCCGCGTCGGAACGCAGCCTGCTTTTTAGGGAGCAGCGGATCGATTAATGGTTCAACGCGGGCGTAGATAAGCCTCTCGAGGATCTTGTAGGGGACACAGACCAGAGATATCGGTCGATAACTCTTTGGGTCCCCCATGGGCTTTCCGGGTTTTGGGATCGCGACCACAAGCGCTCTCCTCCAGATCTTAGGAATTTTGAGTCGGCGCAAACAGGAAGAAATGAAGTCACGTAACCAGGACTTCAAAGCAGCTCCGGCATGGAGTATAAGCTCGGGGCAGATGGAATCAGGTCTCGGAGCTTTACCTGGTTTTAAATGTTGAAGGGCAGCAGCAAATTCTCTCTGTGAAAAATTGTCAGAGATATTTACTGCGTCTGGTGTTGTGGCCCTCCAAAGGTCAGACACTTCTTGAAAGACAAGTCGAGATGACTTGCGATCAACAGCCTCGTATTTCCCATTCCTAACCAGCTGAGATGCAATAGCATCGGCTGAAACGGGACAGTGACGAGGAGAGTGTCGTGACCTACCAGTAAGGTTGTTCAAAATACTCCACGCTTTTCGACTAGAGTGAGAAGTCAATGCTCCGAACTGCTTCGGACCATCAATCCCTCCGCTTTCTGTCAAGCTTGGCAAGCAGAGCTGTAGCAGCCAAGCTTGAGTCGTCTCCCTGAGGAGACTGCAAAAAGGTTTTATAGAGGGATTCACACTCTGCATCCCAACACGGAATGTAGGTATTTCGATACCCGCGTGGAATAGTCTTTTTGGCTGCTTTCTTAATGGTGTTACAGAAGTCCTGGTAAGCCGCATCCACATCAAGTGAATCAAGCGGCAACAAAGTCTTTGCGAATTTATTCGTCAAAGCAATGTAGTGACTCCATTTGGCCTTGCGGAAGTTCCATCGCTTAACAGGCATGCTTGGCACTGCCATAGCAAACCTTGGTGGTTTAATAAGCGAAGGTCGATGTTGTGACCTGGGGAACTTCTCAAGGACACGTCTATCCGGTAAGCAACTGTTTGGACCTACGCTGGCGAAAGCTAGATCCGGATTGGTACCAGTGTTCCAGCGGCCGGAATAAAAACTGGCAGCGTCCTTGGCATTATATAGGAGGGCAAGACAATTAACACTTGCCCATCCAGCCAAGCACTCACCGTCCGGACTGTTGTCGTCGTAACCCTAGTCAGCATGACGACAGTTAAAATCGCCAGCGTACAGACAGGGGTGAGGAAACACTGGAAGATCCAGGGTTTGCAATCGCGTTGGCGGTGGTTTGTAGACGTTGACTATTTTATAACCATCAACGTCCACACACAACCACTCGATCTCCGATGTCGGTGGAGATTGGTCCAAAAGCGTGTATCTCAGTCGCTCGTGGACAAACGTGGCAAGACCATGCTTTCTGCTTAAAGAAGACCCAGCTAGTTGGTAGTTTGGTAGTACCAACTTCTCTGCATCAGTGCAGTGGGTCTCCTGCAGTAGGATGACGAGTGCCTCAGACTGCATAGCGAGATGATGAAGAACGTTCATCTTGCTTGCAGTGAGGCCTTCGATGTTCAGCTGAAGAATAGTGGGTCTTCGGAACTTGTTGGCAATGTGCCCTGAAAAGGGCAGTTTTATCCTAGCATTGCCCCGTCCTGAAAAGGACGTTTGCCGATTAGCAGACCCACACTGAACATCGGAATGGGTGGATACCCTTCCGTTTTGGTAGGTTCGGTTTCGGTCTGTCATTTTAAAATCAATGAACAGACTTACTCACGGCCCAGGCTGCGTGAAAGCACCTACCATCTGGGCCAAAAAATTTTACGGTGATTAATGGCAAATTTAAAGAGGCCACGACCCTGAATGGCTAAAAAACGTACAAATATCCAATGTTTACCAAAAATTATGACATATTTACAACGCCTGTGAGCTTTGCTCACATCGGTGCAATATCCCAACCTGGATTCGAGACGCAGTGGTCCGAGACCGATACCGAGACGAGACTTTGAGGTCACGAGATCGAGACGAGACCGAGACTTTGAAAAATGTGTCTCAAGATATCCACCTCTGGTAATTAACAACTATCACTTAATATTGTAAAAATGTTTGAAATGACACAATCAATATTAATTTAATTGAAAATCATTGTAAACACCAGAAATGATGTTTAGGACAACCGTCTTTATGATAAGCTCCGGCCAAAAAAGTTTTCATAGGTCAGTTAATTGGACGTAACTCGACGCATTCAACTAAGATATTTATTTTGTTTTCATACGTTAATATAACAGCAGTGACATCAAATATAACAATAAAATTTGAATAAACAGTAGATAAAAAGTTATGGAAATATAACTAAAAAATTTGAATAAGCAGTAGGCCGCATAAAAACACTCAGTGGACCGCAGGTTAGACATCACTGACCTAAGCATTCTAACAGTTTTGGAACAGCGACCCTTGATGGTCAATCTTTTTGTAGCAACGTTTTACAATATTCCACCAACTTCAAATCTTTCCTAAAAACTTTTAGCAACTCTCATCCTGAGGTGCACAGTTTTTAGTTTAAAAATCTTTGATCTATATGGTAAAAATGTTTATCAATTTAAAATTTTTATGTTTATTATAAAAAATTGGCTTTGTGGCCAAGTAGTGGCTAATGTGTGCTTTGATTCAATTTTAGCACAAATTGTTGACTATACAATTTTGTTGATATTTTTAGTGTGACAATAGCTGCTTAGATTGATTGATTTTGCAAGTTTATTTGCATGCAAGTAAAATTAAAGAAATCATCAATAGGCCAACATTGTTTCACAATTTGTGTTTGAATAATTTCGATCGTTAAAAACTGGTGACATTTTGTTCCATTACAATCAGTAAGAGTAAAAAACATATCATCAATCAAACTCATTATTTTATATGCCTAATACATAATTTCATCTACTTCTTATAATTCACTTGTAGCCATTAGTTAAAACAAACTCTGTAATGCGGCCGGCAACAACAAAAAAGTTGTGCATCTCTGCGCTAAGATATTTAACAAAATTAAAAATATTCATTATAGTTTTAAGATCTGATTTTTGTTTATGAGTTTTTTTGTTATATTTGATGCGACTCAATTTCAATAAATCTTTCACTTAACTGCTTTAGCATATTATCTCTTTAAAACTGCGCTTTATTCAGCCCTCATCATCAACTTTTGCTCTTATCGCCTAGCCATAGAAAATCGCTTATGACGTCTTTGTTTTGCTAAACAAATTGTGGCAACTTTAATACAAAATTGTTATACAGGGTCCGCCACCCAAGTGTAGACTGTTAAAAATTCATTTATTTCAAAAAGTTAAAGGAAAAATGAAACAAACTTTTAAGAATATGAAAGAAAAATCTTTAATCTTTAAAATGAACTCCTATTTACTCGATATATCCTCCTTTTGCGCGGATTACGCGACGGAGACGTTCAGAAACTTGCGCACAAGTGGCACGCACAGTCTCAAAGTCAATTTCGTCCCATGATTCGGTCAGCTTTTGCTTCAAGACCTCCACACTTGAATGGGAAACTTTGCATGCCTTCTGTTCCAATATGGACCATATGCCGAAATCCATCGGATTAAGGTCCGGTGAAGAAGGAGGCCAAATATCCTTCGGCCAGAAAGCCTTAAAATGCTCCTTGCACCACTCCTGAACCATTTTGGCAGTGTGGGCAGTCGCTCCGTCTTGCTGGAGCGTCAAACCGTCGTCTAATGACAAGGAAGTTGTTCCCTGGATGAATTCCTTGTCATTAGACGACGGTTTGATGCTCCAGCAAGACGGAGCGACTGCCCACACTGCCAAAATGGTTCAGGAGTGGTGCAAGGAGCATTTTAAGGCTTTCTGGCCGAAGGATATTTGGCCTCCTTCTTCACCGGACCTTAATCCGATGGATTTCGGCATATGGTCCATATTGGAACAGAAGGCATGCAAAGTTTCCCATTCAAGTGTGGAGGTCTTGAAACAAAAGCTGACCGAATCATGGGACGAAATTGACTTTGAGACTGTGCGTGCCACTTGTGCGCAAGTTTCTGAACGTCTCCGTCGCGTAATCCGCGCAAAAGGAGGATATATCGAGTAAATAGGAGTTCATTTTAAAGATTAAAGATTTTTCTTTCATATTCTTAAAAGTTTGTTTCATTTTTCCTTTAACTTTTTGAAATAAATGAATTTTTAACAGTCTACACTTGGGTGGCGGACCCTGTATATCTAGGTTTAAATAAGTAAATTAAAACTTAATATCAGAGCGTCGAACCGGATCCGTTTAAAATAAAGTTCAGGTTCAGGTTCAGGTTCAAGTTCGGCAAATTTTATTTTTAGAGGTTCAGCTCCTGTTCAGGTTCAACAGATTTTATATTTTCAGGTTCAATTCCAGTTAAGGTTCAGAAAATTTTACTTTTTTGGGTTTAGTTTTGGTTCAGGTTTAAAGAATAATAACGGTTAAAATCAGTTTACGAATCCAGTTCAGTTTTGGTTCGACCTTCTGGTTTGACACGCCCAACCAAGTTTAAATAAGTTCTTTTTGAAATTTTGATTCAAGAGAATTGATAAAAGTAGAATGTTTTAAAGTCAAGTAAAAATAAAAGTTTTGTAACTATGCTTGTCAGTGCGAGTTGCTTTGTGTCATGTATTTCCTACAAATTTGTTTAATAAATTTCTAATATCGCTTTAAACAAAGTCGATTTTTTCGGAGCCATAAGCTTTTCGTGACGCTCTCATCAGTGGCAATCGCGTCAAAATGGGACGAACCAGAGAAAATCAAGGTATTTATAGTCTCAACAGTTGGGAGAAAGGTGCTGCAGTCTCGGAAAGGAGAAAGGCACAATTGCACAGTGTGGTGCAATACAGGATGTTCTCGGAAAGGAGAAACGCACTATTTGCAATTACCCAGGAGAAACACTGTTACTCGCAACTTAGGTTATTTGAAAAGTTTCAATGTGTAAACAAATTCCTTTTGCTTACATAAAACCGGATGTTTGGTTTTGATAAAAGTTACCTCGAGCAGACACAGATGGAACGAGTTGCGTGCCACAGCAAGAATTTTAAAACGTTTGTCGTTATAGTTTGCAGCACATTGCTCGTTGTCAAGCAAGTGTTGTCCTATGGCAGAGTCACAATCTGGATTGTTACGTTTTAGCTTACAGGATCTGCCAGGTTGAGATCGTGTAGGACGCTTCGCTTGCTGTTGTAGCCATTTAGGAACATGCTGCTTGATTCTATCTTGTAGTCGCTGTGATGTTCGTCCTACGTACCTACTGTCACAGTGGCACGAATATTCATAAACAACGGAGCTTTTCAGCGTGGTAGGTAAAACATCTTTGCGGGCTACAGGCAACATGCGTTTCGATGTAAATACAACTCTGGTGGTAACGGAGCCATAGCAGCTTTCAACAGCCGTTTTGACGTTTATATCAATATATCCAAAAACGTTTTAAAATACGTTTTTGGATACAATGTTATTTTGTGTAAAGTTAAGCAAAAAAAGTCGATAAACCTTCTTGAGGCCGTCAACATTGCACAGGATATTGCTAATGTTGAAGTGTCTTAGATAAAAAACCAAATATGAATTTCCCCAGCTCTATATTTTTGCGCAAGAAACGGCAAAGCCGAAGATTTTATTTTGAAAATACCATGCCCTCTTGAAGACAGATCAATCGATGCAATATTGCTGCTGTAACAGATGAAGAACATTTTAGACTAGGGATTTTTATTCTATTTCTTGATAACTTTATTGTCACTCTCAAAGCAAGATTTACAGCCCACAAATCGATTATTGGTGAATTTCAATGTTTAATTTCTGCTGATCAAACTAGTGCACCAACTCCTCAACAAATTAAAAGTATTCAAGTTTTGGGAAAATTTTACGAGAATGATTTAACGAAATCCTGGGAAGAATTAGTGCCTGAACTGATATTATGTTACAGGAAACTTTTTCGATTGAACGCAGCAGAAAGACCAACTGATGCGTTGAGCAGCATCAAGGAATGCACTTCCGATGCTATTCCGAACATATTTACATTGATGACCATTTTGTTAACTCTTCCAGTGATAACATGCACTAGTGAACAATTGTAAAGCTTTCCACATTACGCAGACAAAAACGTGCTTACGAAACACAAGTGGTATCACTCGAATGAATGGATCTGCATTATTAAACATTTATAGGAGCCACAAGCGTGCCTTGCCTTGATGATGTAATCAACAGATTAAGTGAAAAAACAGGCGTTTGAATATAAGCCTTTAAAAAAATTTTAAATATTTGTTAAGTAAGGTTATTTTTTTGTTTGTATGATTTTCCACCTATTGTTCTCATCATTTACACGAGTTGCTTTTAATTTGAAAAGAAATTCATGCTACTGCAAGATGTTCTTAAAACCAAAACACTTTATTTTTGAATGTAGGCCTAATTTTGGAAGTTTTTGCCCATAACCAGGACTACTGAGAGCAATCACATTTTCGGCTCCAAAACCCCCCCCCCCCCCTTTACAAATTTCTGCGTACGCCACTGATCGTTACCAATATACCAATATTCTTGGAAATTATTCTAGCAATAACAAAATAACAATTGAAGCCCCACAAGGATCCTGTCTTGGTCCATTATCGTTTCTTTTGCATATCAATGACTCGCTTCTCTCTTCTAATTTTGATTCAATATTTTACGTGGGTGATACTGTAATGATTTTATCTGATTCTAATATTAATTCGTTGATAAATCGAGTAAACAATAAATTAAATATAATTGATTTATGGCTTAGAAAAAACAAATTATCTTTAAATTACTTTAAAACTAGCTTTATTATTTTCAATAAACAGCCGAACAAAACTTGTGACTATGAATTTAAGTTAAAAATAAATAATAATCTTATTAAAAGAGTAAATTCTATTAAATATTTAGGAGTTCTGATTGATAGTAAATTAAGTTGTTCAGAACATGTAGATTATTTAAATCTTTAGCTCGCCAGGTACTCGGGGCTTTTCACTGGACTGCGTAGATATGTCCCAAATGAAATCCTCTGCTTGCTTTATTACAGTATTATTTATTCTCGAATCAAATATGGTATCATATCGTGGGGTACAGCTTCTAATTCGCTGCTAAAGAAAGTTGAAATTCGACTTAATCGCATTTTAAGAGTCATAACTAACAAATCGATATATACACCTGTTGGAATGTTATACAAATCCTTGAACACATTAAAAGTAACCGATATTTACAACCTCGAATTAGGTAAATTTATGCATCAACTGGAAAATAATAAATTACCTCATGTTTTTTAAACTTTTAAAAAAAAATAAATGAAATGCATTCATATGAAACAAGATTAATTAAAACATCAACCTATTTTCTACCTCGTGTTACAAAATTATTTGGCCAATCACTACTGTCTTATAGAGGTGTAAAGCTTTGGAAAAGTATTCATCTCAGCATTAAAAGCAAGCATTGGTTTTTCTTCAAAAAATCATATAAGGATGATGTTATGTCGAAGTATTGAGTCGCTTTGTTTTTTTTTGATTTTTTGCTTTAGCTTTGTGGTTTAAATGTTTCACGTAAATGTCTGTGTAAATTTCATGCGTAAATCTTGGCTAAAATTTCTTATGTAAATGTGTATGTTAATTTCTATGCTTTCTGTCATTCTGCTGCGCATGTTTCCTTGTATTACTTTTTATTAACTGATTGTATTAGGGAGCATCTGACTCGATAACGCATGTTCTTCGATGCTCCCGACCATTGCGCCAATTTTGTTTGCTTGCTGTTTGTATAGTATTTATATCTATTGTTGTGCGTATTGGTGAATAAACTACCTACCTATCTATCTATTTTTTATTTATTTTTATTTTATCTCTATATTTATTCTCCTGACTCTCAGGAAAGCGACGGAGGCGCTAATACATAGGATAAGCAATTACCCCGACTTGCTTCCGGAGATGCCAAGATGGTGCTGTCCGCTTGTAATTTAATAGAGATAGGACTATAATTTAGAACTGCTTGCCAGGACCACCAAGCAGGGAATATGCTGTAAAGTGTCTTTCCCAAGGACACAACAGAATAGCACGAGTGGGTTTTGAACAGATACCGTGTTGGTCACTAGCCCGGCGCTTTAATAACTCGACCACGCTGTCGACATACTCGACCACGCTGCTGACATCTATCAAAACCTTGCTTGTTATTATGCAAGTGCAGAAAATATATTCTATTACAAAGATATAGATGGATTGAAGACCAAACTGGGGTGTGAACTTAATCCTGTTCATTGGAGGTTATTTATCGACTTTAGCAATAACAAGCCCTAAAGTCGCGTTGTTGCACAACGGTAATATTATACTCTTAATTCCCCATAACCGTAAATCAAGCTGTTCTGCTAACCCAGAACATTGAGGATTCTTTCGAGGCTAAAAAGAAGGTCGGTGCCGTATTTATCGATCTGACAGCTGCTTATGACACTATCTGGCACCGTGGCCTTACCTGCAAGCTGCTGAGACTACTTTCGGATAAGCACATGGTCAAAATGATCATGGAGCTTGTCCAAAATCGAAGTTTCACCCTTACCACCGGTGACAGCAAGCAAAGCAGGCTACGCCGTCTTAAAAACGGCGTTCCTCAGGGATCGGTCTTGGCTCCCCTCCTATTTAACATCTATACGTACGACCTTCCTTCCATGATTTCCAGAAAGTTTGCTTATGCTGATGATCTAGCATTGCTGCATTCTTCTGGAAACTGGAAGGACATGGAGGGGACTCTAAGTCAAGACATGTCCACACTGTCAGCGTATCTCCAGACTTGGAGGTTGAAGCTCAGTCACACTAAGACGGTGACGGCAGCCTTTCATTTAAACAACCGAGAGGCCAAACGTGAGCTAAAGGTCTACAACAATGGTAGACTTTTACCGTTCTGTCCAACTCCTACTTACCTTGGGGTAAAACTGGACAGATCGCTCACGTTTCGTCACCATTTAGTGGCATTGCGCAAAAAACTATCCTCGCGCGTCACACTGCTGAGGCGACTCGTGGGCTCGGGATGGGGTGCTGGTGCTAAAACACTACGCATAGCCACCTTGTCTTTAGTCTACTCAACAGCTGAGTACTGTGCGCCAGTCTGGTGTCGCAGTGCTCACACTCGTCTCATTGACAGTGTGTTGAATGACGCCTTGCGCATAGTTACTGGATGCCTTCGTCCCACTCCAACGGACCACCTACCTGTACTCTCAGGCATCCAGCCAGCTGAGCTTCGCCGAATGGGAGCGACATTCTCCTTGGCTTACCGTGGATCTCTGGACCCCGATCACATCTTGCATGGTCTTTTAAGTGGGTCCTCAGATACTCGCCAAGTGAGACTACGATCCAGACGCCCGTTTGTGCCAGCTGCGCGGAATCTTTTGGACAACCTTTCCAGACATGGCATCCGCGCCTCTGAATGGACAAATTACAAATGGAACGCGGAGTACTGTGAAAATGCTTCCAGGCTCCGTGCTTTTGTGCCCGAGACCGGTGCCAGGCCTGTTGGGATGGGCATACCCCGAGCAGCTTGGGTTAAGCTCAACCGCCTGCGGACTGGTGTTGGGCGATTCCATTCGTCCATGCACAAATGGGGTCTCGCTCCTTCATCAAATTGCGAGTGCGGCGCCTCTGAGCAAACCGCAAACCATGTACTAACAGCGTGCCTTATACATCGGGCACCACATGGAGCACGAGGTCTGACGGTTTCGGATGACGAAACTCGATGCTGGCTTAATGACATCACTGCCAGCATCTGATCCAGGCAGTGCAGCAGTCTGGGGTAGTAAAAGGATAAACCCTCGGCCCCAGTCCTGTTTGTGTCTGACCTGGAGTGGATACCCTTCAAACGACGACGACGACGAATCCCCCTAAGCTACAGCATCCCCAGAAAGGCAACCTATGATACAAAGAAGATCTATCTCGATCCCTTAGAATATCCCAAGTATGACTGGAAAATTTGTAGTGATCTGAAAGTTGTTTCTCTTCTCCTCGGGTTGCTGTTAGAGTTTGAGCTGAACCCTTGCGATAACCAAATTCACTCACACAAGCAGCGTCCAATTAACAAATTTTACTTTTTAAAACCCTCATCTTTTGGTTTGCTGAAAACACACATATAAATTAATTATACATCACTATTAAATACATTATTATCAATTAATTTTAAGAATGCTTTTTATCACGTTTTACAAACGAATTGTTTAAAATTGTTTTGCGCTCTTTTCTTTGTTATATCGACTGTTGCCAAATCAAAAATTTAATTATCGAATTTCGTTAATGTTTCTTTAAAACAAACTAATGCGAACATTGATTTTACTTGGGGTTTTGGAAATTAACATATACATTTTGTGTAGAGATGGGATTAGCATGATTTAGAATTAAGTTGCTTTAAAGTTGTTTGAATATAGTTTTCATATTAAAAAGAGCTTTACTTTTGTAAAAGTTTATATGTAGAAGTTTAAAAAATGTGATCCGATTGCAGATGTTCCAAAGGGGCTTTTGTATATTTTTTTAATTCGTAAAATTTAAATATTTTAATTTTGAAGCTTCCCGCTTTTGATATATTTTTTCTGTGAAAGTAATTGTTTTTTGTAAAGTTACCAATTTTATCTAATCCAAGATAATAAAACTTATTCTAAATTACGCTTTTATTGTAGACTAATGCAAAATCATTCTTACCTTGGTTCTTTCCAAGGTGCGAAAAAACGTTATTGGATTGGTCTAAGATATGAAAATGAACACAATCAATGGCGTTGGCTCAATGGTGAGCATGCACCAAACAATGCAACTTTCTGGTCTACAACACCAGGACTCCATGAAACCGGATCACTTGAACCTAATAATACTTGTGCTTATTTATTTTTAGATGATTTTAAAATTTACGCCAACAAATGTTCTCGAAAATTAATGTCTTTATGCAAAATTAATTGATTTTAAATTAATTCAAAATAATGCTGTTAATTTAATTGGACAGTTTGACAAGAGTTTATATAGTGTACGAATTTATTTAATTTATCAAGCTAGAGAGGATTTCAAGCGATAATGTGCAAATTTATTCAATTCGTCAACTTTTCGTTTAATTTCTTTTATTATATTCCATCAGCGCTCATCATTGCTTAGTAATCTCGACGAGATTTTTAGAGTTTTGCAATCAGTTTAAAGTTTTATCCTGTTCAAAGCCATTGATTCTTGGCTGCTCGTAGATAAACTTGAAAAAAGGAGTGCTGTGTTGTCCTGCTTCATAAGGTTCATCATTCATCTCCAAATGTTGTATCATGTGCTTTGGCAAATCGTGGTCCATTGTCGTTTGTCTTCTACCATAATTTTGCTATAATTATAGAAAATTTCGGACCTTAATATTAACAATGAATTTTCATTTTTAATAAACCCAAAATTTTTAGTATAATTTAAATTTAAAACAAGGCAAGACTAGCGACATATCAAAGTTGATTCAACTTTCTTTCAAATCAACAATGACTGACTTTAATTAAATTTCTTGACTTTCAATTGAATCAATTTTTATTTTAAGTTATAAATTTGATTTTTATTAATTATGCTTTGTCGAATAAAACGATTTAATTTGCTTCGAATATTCAACTACATAAAAAATAGTTAAATTAAAGTCATATCAGTTACTTAAAAAACTGCTTGATTCAATTCCTTAAAAATGTCTTTAACAACAAACAAAGTCATTGTTTTGGCCTAGTGCTGTGGTAAACAGTATTTGTTAGGGAGTACGGAAATCACTGTCGTATCTATACTCGGTACAAGCCAAGGCTAAATTGCACGCTTATGCTGACAAGCCAATCAGTTCACTATGACCAAAGCATCCTGCCAGGATACAAAGTGTTGATCGTCGGTGGACACTATGACATTAAACTTGACGTTACAATATTGTAACATATTGTAATATAGGCTTGTCAGCATAAGTGTACAAATTAATCTTGGCATGTACCAAGCGTAGGTATCACAAAAGTTAAATCTTCTTTAAGTGGGACAAATTTTTAAAAAAGTACTGATCAACAAGTATTGATAAAGCCTTATAGGGCAAAACAGTGACCTCCCCTGCTGTTATTGGTGCTTAATTTTTGCCTTTGACAAGATATAAAGTATCTTCAAAGATATTTATAGCCGGAAGCTTATTGTGACAACGATAAGAGAAGCAAAGTTAAGCATTTGCAGTTAATTTTTGTGCCTTGCGCCAATATTTTAAAAGAAAATTTGGGACATTTTTCTACATCGGGAAGATGTTTGCAGAAGTCACACACTACCCGGCAATGTGCAAAATCTGATACTGAATTTATTTGATTAATGATTTTTGTCGAAATTGTGGAGCGAGAGAAAAAGATTTACATCATTATTAGTGCAAGATTACCTTCAAATATTTATTCTTTATTTGTATATATACTGTATATATATATTATTAATAGTTAAATTTAATAAACAAATTGTTCTAAACATTTTGTTTGGGTGTATGAATTTCTATGTAGTTTATTACTTTTCATTGGTTTTGTTTGAATAAAGTTTGTGTTAATAAGTCACTAAAATTCTAATGTAATAATAAAAAAACAAAAAGTAAAAGAATAGAGGAGTAAAGATAGGTGTCACAACTTTACTGGGGAATCTTAAAAGACCAGTTGAACTAGGAAGCCGAATACCTGCGCTGAAGTAAAACTGTGTTTTGTTTCTTTTTATGCTAGCTCAAGAAATAGTTTGCCGCGATAGTGAGGTTCTTGATATAGTTACTTCTAACTAAGTACAAAGAATTCTTTTGAAAACTTTTCTAAACAATTAGCAAGAAACTACAAACTATGAAAAATATATTGTTTACGAAATCAACAAACTCGATTAACTCTCGCAAACTTGACTCTCAAGCTTCCAAAGCTTCAAAGTAATCTATAACGCCAACAGTTAACTGCGAATAATCACTCAACAATTTCGCTGACAAACTTTAACCGTTTAGTGACCAACGTTCCCAATTTGGAAACATGATTTCAAACAATCATGTACAGCAAGCCAATGCAGATAGTGTAGTTTTTTTAATATGTCTGAATAATTTGTGATTCAGTACATAAACTGCCATAAAAAAATTTTTGAAAAAAGTACATGATAAACGTACAGTGTTGTTTAAAAATAACAAAAAACAGACATTTTAACCTAAGTTTACAATTTTAATTGTAGGAAAAAAGTATAAAACTAATCTATGACCTTTACATTTTTTCTTTTTCTACAATATTTATTTTATCATGTCTCCAAATGCTAAATAATATTATATAAAAAAAGGTTTTTAAAAATTTATTTTTATTAGCTGTTTCCAAAATATTTTTTTATTTATTTTATCTCTATATTTATCCTCCTGACTCGCAGGAAAGCGACGGAGGCGCTAATACGTAGGGTAGGCAATTACCCCAACCTGCTTCCGGAGATGCCAAGATATTGCTGTCCGCTTGTAATTCACTAGAAATATGACTTTAATTTAAAACTGCTTGCCAAGACCACCAAGCAGGGGAAAAGCGCCGTAAAGTGTCACAAGCAGTTTCCCAAGGACACAACAGAATGGCGCGAGCGGGTTTCGAACCGAGATCATGTTGGTCATGAGCACGGCGCCTTAATTAATCGACCACGCTGCCGACCACAAATACAAACGTGGGTCACTTCGGGCAGTAAAATATGCCTTATTTAAGACTTTTCTAGATATTTG
This sequence comes from Diplosoma virens, assembly GCA_963680785.1. NCBI lineage: Eukaryota > Metazoa > Chordata > Ascidiacea > Aplousobranchia > Didemnidae > Diplosoma > Diplosoma virens. The sequence goes on along the minus strand of OY796895.1, from coordinate 12,061,779 downwards.
TTTTTTCAAAAAAAAAATAAACAGTAAGTGAAAACCACATTGGCAAGTTTGAAAAATAGAAGATGCAATTTCATGTGATAAAAGTTTTACTTGAAGTGCAGTGATGCAATAATTCGTCATAATGCAAAATTATGCGCTTGGAATGTATTACTCAAATTGAAAATATACAAATACGGTAGTATTAGCTACAGGACTGAGAATACTTTTTTTTGCTACCAAAAATAACATGACAATTTTTTTTATTCAGTGCTGGTGTAGTTGTTTTGTTATATGCATATATGCTTATTTTATTTAAAGAAGAATCATTAGAAACGATATTCGCAGAGATACAAAAACGGATGCATTATCTTTTTATGTGTGAGTACTCTTGTATAAATGCTTTGAAGTAGCTATTCAAGCAAATCATTTATGTTTCTTTTTTCAAGAATTGATTTGCAAAAGCTGTTACCTACTATGCTTGTTTAAATTTTTATTGTTCATCGAATAGATACTGTATTATCTACATTGTCGTTTGACAGCCAAAAAAGGACCGTGTGGCGAATCGAACCCAGATCAAAAACTGTACTATTTCGAAACTGTTGTGATATTGTGCAATAGATGACGTAGTGTTTTCTGAAACGCTCTAATCTTAATCAGCGCCTTCTGCTCAAACAATTATTGGACACGCGCATCTCCAAGCATAATTGTTACTAGTTAAATATGCGCCTTTATTTTGATTAAGCAGTCAGTTCAAAGCTATCAAGCTACTACAGCAAACTAACTAATAGCATTATATTTCAATACGGTTGTTTATTGGCTAAGTGATTTTTGTGAATATTTATTATTGTTTTTTTTATAAACCTGTGTATTCGTGCAAAGATACAACAGGCAAAAGTGGCGACGAGGATTCAAAGAACTGCGTCAAGAAAGAAAAAAGAAAATTTGTTGATTTTGCATTACAGCTTGAATTGTCGATATGAGTGAAATTTCTGAACTGATTTTGTTGTTAAATAAGCAACACCAAGAGCAAATGGCAGTTTTACGCGACGAGCATCGCGAGCAGAATAAGCAACACCAAGAGCAGAACAAGCAACACCAAGAGCAAATGGCAGTTTTACGCGACGAGCATCGCGAGCAGAATAAGCAATACCAAGAGCAGAACAAGCAACATCAAGAGCAAATGACAATGCTTCAAGAGCAGCTGAAAATTCTACAAAGCAGCTTGAACAACCCGCGAGAAAATGTTCCAACACCGATGGCAAGTTTTCAACCATTCGATTCCACATCTGAGTTATGGACTGATTATTTGGCAAGGTTCCGAACATTCGTCACTGCTAACTCTATTCCCGACAACAAGCAAGCACAAATTTTTCTTACCAACCAATCTAACTCCGTTTACAAAATGCTTAGCAACTTAGCGGCTCAGCAACAACCTGTCAAAAGCATACATGAGCTAACGATGAATGATATTCAGACGTTTATGGCAGAGCAGTTCGACCCAAAACGGTTTGTTGTCAGAGAACGTTTCAAGTTCTGGTCTGACATGAAACGCAAACCTGGCGAAACTATTACTGAACTGGCAAGCAGAATACGACAATTGTTCAGTAGACAACGAAGCAGTTTTGAAGACACTCTTCAAGCTCAAGGACGATGAACTAAAGTTTAGCAACGCCATCAGAGTGGCTCAAGAAGTGGAAGAAGCAGCCAATCACGCAAAGTCCAAAACTTCCAAAACGCAAGAAAAGAAAACCGCCTGCTTCAGGTGTGGAAATTCTGGACATTTTAGCAAAGCTTGTCCCCACATTAAAGCTATTTGCAGCTTCTGCAAGAAAACAGGTCATCTGCAATCTGTATGCATGTCTCGACTAAGAGATAATAAAAGTCCGATGTTCTGTTTCACCCATCTATCAAACTATTAGACTTAATGACCGCAGAATTAAGTTTGAAATTGATAGCGGAGCCAGTGACACATTTTGCTGTGAAGCGACGTGGCAAACGCTGGGTAAACCCATTCTACAACCTGTATCAGTTCAATATTAAGTTGCTGAAGGTAGCCCGCTACCCGTCGTGGGACAATTCCAATCAACTGCAAGTATTGATGGAAAATCACCTGACGTGACCTTTCCTGTAATTGTCACTAAGGTGCCCAATCTAAATTTACTAGGTCGTCTGGCGATGATGAAGTTGAAACTCACCAACTTAACTGATCACTTTAGAGAAAACCTAAGTTGTGCTGAATCTACTGCAACGATAGAGCACGTCACTACAACTGGTCCAGAAAACTCTTTAGATGCGGCATGTATTCAATTATGTGGAGAGTTTCCTACTT